>CM053588.1:269362662-269460174 GCA_028646515.1 Pseudochirops corinnae
GTAGCATTCCTTTGGGAATCTGCTGGTACATGGCATTACAGCCTAGAAGCAGGAAGACCTGAGTTTAAATGCAGCTCTGTGACCCTGGGCAAGTCACTTAACCCTGTTCATCTCAGTTTCCTCATCTGTAAAATGAGCTGAAGAAGGAAACGACAAACCACCCCTGTATCTTTGCCAAGAAATCCACTGGAAGGTACGGTCCCACAGGGCCACAAATTGTTGAACGTGACTGAACAACAGCTGTAGCCTCTTATGCAATGGCTGACTGAAAACCTCACCTTAACATGTTTCCTTTTGTTTTGTTCTTGACTAAGGTAACTTACTTTGGACCAGACACTGAGCTAGTCTTTGAGGATGTAAAGACGAGGCGAAAGACAATCTCTGTGCCAGAGGAGCTTCGTTCTGAGACATCGTTAAAACACACTTAGTCATGCTTACTCTTCAGAGTGAAGGCTGTCTTCTTCCCCACAGTCACCGTGTGAGCTTATACACTTTGTCTGACAATGCTGAGGCTGCTTCAGTCCTCTCGGGAACTTATCAGTTACAGTCGCCTTCAGGGCAGCTAGAGAGTGTGGTCATTAGAGGGCTGGGACTAGACTCCAAAGACTCCTTCCTCTTTCTGAGTTCAAATACAGCCTCAGACACTCTGGTAGCTGTGTGACCCTGGGCAAGTCACTGGACCCTGTTTGCCTCAGTTTCCTCATCTATAAAATGAGCCAGAGAAGGAAATGGCAAACCACGCCAGTTATCTCTGCCAAGGAAACCCCAAAATGGGGTTACAGAGAGTTGGACGTGACTGAAACATGCCGACGTCCAAGCCTGTATCAGACTCCTTTGAATGTCCTCAGTTATGACAAATCTTAACTCTTTGAATGTGGATTTGAATTAATTTGAAACAATCTGGTCAGTCAGGCTGATGATTAAATTTGTGATCAAAATAAGGTGTGATGGGAGCAATCCTTATAAAGTGACTATTCCTTCCTCTTTGGTAAAAAGACAAAAGACTGAAGGGCCAGAATGTTGCATGTTGCCAGACATAGTCACTGGGATCACTGTAGTGGAGGGTTTTCTTTGTGATCAAATGAGGTATTTATAGAATATATTAGCACAGTGTACCTGTGCTAGGGCCTGGCACATGCTCAGTCATTTTTTAGTTGTGTCTCACTATTCATGACCCCATTTGGGGTTTTCTTGGCAAAGATACTGGAGTGGTTTGCCATTTCCTTCTCCAGCTCTTTTTACAGATAAGGAAACTGAGGCAAACAGGGTTAGTGACTTCCCCAAGGTCACACAGCTAGTAAATGTCTAAGGTCAGTTTTGAACTCACAAAGATAAGTCTTCTTGTCTCCAGGCCTGGTACTCTACCCTCTGTGCTACCTAGGTGCCCACTGGCACAGAGTAAGCAGAATATAGACACTTATTCCCTTCCCTACAAGAGAATTCATTGATGAGGAAGGGGTTGTCAGTCAATAGATATTTATTGATCAACTGCTGTGAGCTAGGTACTGTGCTAAGCTCTGGGGACACAAAGAAAGGCAAAAGACAGTCTGTGCCCTCAAGGAACTCCTCATCTAATAGAGAAGACAACATGCAAACAGCTCTGTACAAATGAGCCTAGTACAGGACAATCTGAAATCATCAGCAGACAGAAGGCACTAGATTTAAGGGGGATTGGGAAAGGCTTCCTATACAAGGTGGAATTTTCTGAGAATTGAAGCAAGCTCCGGAAGCCAGGAGGGAGAGCAGCCTAAGCACAGGAGGCAGCCAGTGAAAATGCTCTGAGTTAGGAGATAGAGTGCCTTGTTCAAGGAACAGGAAAGAGTCCATTTGCGCTGGCAGGGCAGGAATGGGAGGGGAGCAAAGGGGAAAGAAGTGTAAGAGTGCTGGAAAGGCAGCAGAGGAAGGAGAGCGGTTTACAAGGGGCTTTGAACACCAGAGGGGTTTATACTTTACTTTGGGGGTGAAAGGGAGCCACTGGGGTTTGAGTTTATTGAGTGCGGGAGAGAGGGTGACATTGTCAGATCTCTACTTTCAAGAAGATCTCTTTGACAGTTGAGTGGAAGAGGGGCTGGATGCTGATGTCAGAATAACAAGTATCAGTGAAACTTACTTCTACGCAATAACTACATGATTTGTGTGTATAAAATGTGTTCCTTAAAATTAGTCTCATTGATTGCTTTATAATGATTAATTCATACGTAGCGATCCTTTTCCCTACCACACTGACCCTAATATCTTAAAGCTTTAGTTTTCATAATCCAAAAGTAAGCTGAAAAATTAAACTTGAAAGAATATAACAGGGCAGCTAGGTCTCAAAGTGGATAGAGAGAGCACCGACTCTGCAGTCAGGAAGACCTGAGTTCAAATGCAACCTCAGGCACTAATTATTAGCTATGTGCCCCTGGGCAAGTCACTTAACAATTGCCTCAAAAAAAAAAAAAAAAAGAATATAGCTTGACTGGAGATGCAGCAAAGTTACCAGGACCTTTTTATGCCTCTGCATCATATTCAAAGTAAGTCCCTTAACCCCGCCTCTCTAGAGAGTTAGTCACTGTGAAGTCCGTATCTAAAACCTACATTTCCAGATAGTATATTGTCTTGTGCACCCCTAGGATGGGGAATGGCAAGCTGCTGTGACTGATAGGGATAAGGAAGGAAGAAATTGATATTTAACAGAGAGGAGACATGGAGTCATCTCTTTGGTATTGCTGCATTTGAACCAGCTGACTATCTTGATCCAGACTGGTCAAGATGAGTGTAAAAGATCATAGGGTTTATGTTCTACTAAGTAAGTAAACATGTCAGACCTGCTGTTAGCAACCTCTTTCTTTGCCTTCACCCACTCTACCCTTTTATCCTTGGGAATGTTGATTTTGCTCTTTTCTTAACAAAAGTTATACTGCTAATAACAGGGAGCATTTACCTGTAAAGGACCCTTAAGCAGAGATATTGAATGTCTTTTGTTGTGTCAACCAAACCCAGCCGACCTGTCCCTTGTTATTTTATTATTGTTGTTATTATTTTGGCATTTGGTAGCATCCAAAAAAGGTAAGATGTTAGAAGAGGTTGGGCAGCAGTTAAAAAGGGGGAAGGGAAGGCCAAGGAGAAAAGGGGGGAAGGGAAAGGAACAATCATAGGTTAATCATCTGCTATGTGCCAGACACTGTGTTAAGCACTTTATTATATTAATTGTTATAGATATTAAATAGGAAATTTGCAAAGCTCAGCGGTGGCTACTAGATTGGGAAAGATCAGTTTATGTCCCAGTACTAAAGAAGGGCAATGCCAAAGAATGTTCAGATTACCAAACAATTACATTTACTTCACATGCCTGCAAGGTTATACTTAAAATTCTGAAGACTAGGCTTCAGCAATGTGTGAACTGAGAGTTACCAAAAGAGCAGGCTGCTTTTCAAAGAGGCAGAGGAACTAGAGACCAAATTGCCAACATAGATGGGTTATAGAGACAGCAAAGGAATCCCAGAAAAAAAAATCTTCTTCATTAACGACACTAAAACCTTTGTGTGTATCACAACAAAATGTGCGAAGTCTTCAAAGAGATTGGAGTACCAGATCGTCCTGTCTCCTGAGGAAACTATACATGGGTCAAGAAGCAGCAGGTAGAACCAAACATGGAACAGCTGATTGGTTTAAGATTGGGAAAAGAGTACAATAAGGCTGTTTATTGTTACCTTATTTATTTAATTTATATACAGAGAACATCATGGAAAATGCCAGTGCCATCAGAAGCCAGAATTAAGGTTGCTGAGAGAAACATCAAGAATCTGTTATGCAAATGATACTGTTCTAATGGCAGAAGGTGAAGAAAAATTAAGAAGCCTCTTGATGAGGGTGAAAGAGGAGAGTGTAAAAGATGGCTTGAAGCTTAACATTAAAAAACTAAGATCATGGCAGCTGGTCCCATCACTTCCTGGGAAAAAGAGTAGAAATGGAAGCAGTGTCAGATTTCGTATTCTTGGGCTCAAAGATCACTGCAGACAGTGACTGCAGCCATGAAATGAAAAGACATTTGCTCCTTAGAAGGAAAGCTATGGCAAATCTGGACAGCTTACTAAGAAGCAGAGACATCACCTTGCTGACAAAGGTCCCTGTGGTCAAAGCTATGGTTTTTCTGGTAGCAATGTTTGGCTGTGATGTTTGGATTATAAGGAAAGCTGAGTGCTGCAGATTTGACACTTCTGAACTGTGGTACTGGAGAAGACTTTTGAGAATCCCTTGGACAGCAAGGACATCAAATCAGACAGTGCTTTTTTAAAAAATTCAAACTATTCATTGGAAGGACAGATACTGAAGCTGA
This sequence comes from Pseudochirops corinnae, assembly GCA_028646515.1. Classification (NCBI taxonomy): domain Eukaryota; kingdom Metazoa; phylum Chordata; class Mammalia; order Diprotodontia; family Pseudocheiridae; genus Pseudochirops; species Pseudochirops corinnae. The sequence continues at coordinate 269,366,981 of CM053588.1, forward strand.
AGCTTAAATACATTGGCCACATTGAAAAGACAGGACTTATTGGAAAAGACCCTGATGTTGGGAAAGATTGAAAGTAAAAGTAGAAGGGGGACAGCAAAGGATGATATGGAGAGACTGTGTGTCATGGAAGCAATAAACACGAGCTTGGACAGACTTGGGGAAATGGTGGAAAATAGAATGGGGCCCAGCGTGCTATGGTCTATGGGATCACAAAGAACTGAACACAAGTGAACAAATGAGTAACAAAAATACTATTTGGTAGGGAGGAGGTTTCAATATAGAAGGTGACCAAACCAGCCAAACAGTGTTTTGGACTGGAGAAGTTCTAAAACTTCATGTGTTTTGTATTGTTCTCCAAAATAGGGATGGTAGAACACTAATCTTTCCATTCACTCTGCATAACTTTGTGTCACTTTTCATTAGAAAGAAACTGGAATGGCCACAAATGGGAGTTGACTGCGGAGGGTAGCCACTGCTAGGAAATCTCTGTAACTAAATGAATCTCAGGAGCTTACAATTAAAGGGTGAAAACAAGGAACCATTGCCCTCTCCTGAGCATCTTGCTTTGGTTACATTGGTAACAATTATGGAACATTTACACACAGACTAAACTAAGCCTTTTGTGTATGTGCACAAATGTCCAAGAATCACCACATCAATTTCAGGATGCAGAATTCAGACATGTTGTTTAGACATTTCAGGTCCTGAGCCTCAGATTTCTTTGCTTTTTCCTTTTCTTAAATTTATTTCTTTTGCTTAGGTGGAGTTGGTGGGAAGAGCTAAAAGGAAGCCTTACAAGAGAAACAGGACATCTTGACTTTAAAAACAAATCAAAATCCTGTCAGTGGCGAATCCTCTTATTCTTGAATCTTTAAATTCAAGCTTAACATAGTCAAGAAGAGGAGCTTTCAGGCATAGAATTTTGCTACACACACACACACACACACACACACACACACACACACACACTCACACACTTTGGTACCCACAATATCATTCAGTCATGGCGATTTTCACTTCTACTGTGTGTTAGCATACCATAAAATTTCGTTTCCTTTTAAAATATGCGGCATGAGATTTTTAAAGTGTATACAGATTGTGGGGAGAATCAGCCATATAAGAACAAAGATCATGTAAAGAATTTTTTTTTTGGAATTACAATTTTATTTGGCCTATTTGGACAGCCCTGTTGGGTGTGTCTTCTAAAAATAATACCCTAAAACCTATATAGTTGATCTAAATAGCAAACCTTCTGTTCCCTATGTCTTACTATTATTGAATGAGTGAATTGGGTATGAATCCCATTCACCTGTTGGACGATTAATGAATGGCTCATGTACTTCCCTATCCTTTACATAAGAATCCTTTATGTGGCTTAGCACATAGGAAGGGTCTGTGTAATATGCTAGACACTGAGCTGGCTTTGGAACCAGGAATACTTGGAGGATTCAGTTCCAGCCCATGCTACAGACTGACCTGCAAGCCTGGGCAAATCAATTACCCTCCCAGCGCTCCAGGCTCTTCTTTAAGGCTATAAATTGTGGAGACAATGCCAACCTTCATTGGTAAAAGAAATTTCTCCCTGAGAGCTCACCATGCCAGTGAAATCACAGGTCAAGTCAGCAATCTTTGATTAAGTCCTAACTGTGTGCCAGGCACCATGGTGAATGCCAGGGATGTGAAGAAAGGTTGAAAGGTCCCTCCCCTCAAGGGACTCACATTTCACTGGAGGAGACAGTGTGTGTATGAATTGGTACATACAAGAGATATACGGAGTAGATGGGAGCAATCATGGAGGGAAAGGCATTAGCAGCTAGGTGGACAGGAAAGGCCCACAAAAGGTATCCAGGAAAACTAAAGGCTGGAAGTGAAAAGGGAGGGCATTCCAGGCATGGGGGATAACCAGTGCAGAGCTACAGTGAGGAGAGATGGAGTATCATGTCCAAGAAACTGTGAGTAGGTCAGTGAGGCTGGATTACAGGGTTCACAGGGGGAAGAGTAAAGTGTCAATAGCCTGGAAGGGTAAGAAGGGGCCAGGTTATGGAGAGGTTTAAATATTAGACAGAGGTGTTTATATTTGACCATGGATATAATAAGGAACCAAGGGAGTTTAATAATTTGGGGGGGGGGGGAGGAGGAGAGTAAGAAAGGGCAAGGACCCAACACTTTAGAAGAAATCATTTCAGCAGCTGAGTGGAAGATAGGTTGGAGTGGAGAGAGACTTGAGGAAGGATGGCCAGTTAGAAGGCTATTGCAATGGAGGCATTGAAAGGTGATGAATTGAATTAGTGGCTGTACTAGTGGAAAGAAGGAGATACACATGAAAGATATTTTGAAGGTAGAAACAAAAAGATTTGTCTGAGGATTAGATGTGTGGAATGAATGAGGGCGAAGAGTTGAGCATGTGAGCCTATGACTCGGAGAATGGTAGTGCCCTCAGAAGTAATAAGGGAATTGAGAAAAGGACTACTCCTTTTGGGGATGGAAAGACAAGTTCTGTTTTGGACATGTGCGACATTGACTTTGAAAAGTCCAGTAAGGAGTTGATGACGCTGGTACTTAGGAGAGAGACTAGGGCTAGGTATCTATATAGATCTGGGACTCTATCAGTCAATCAGTAAATATTTATTAAGCACATATATGCCAGACCCTGTGCTAAGTGCTTGACTTAGCTGCATAGAACCGATACCTGTGTGAGCTGGTGAGATCAATGAGTGATAGTATAAAGTGGAAAGAGAAGCGCCAGGACAGAGATTTGGGGGACATCCATGGTTGTGACAAGGATGAAGAATGAGAAAAAAGAGATTGAAGAGGAAGACTCAAATAGATAGAGTAGAAAGGGAGAAGAGTGACAAAAAATCCCAACAGGAGGACAGTGCTACCTGCATAGTTAAATGATGCAGAGGTCAAGAAAGGATGAGAGCTGAGGGGGAAAAACATTAGATTTGGCAATTAAAAGATCGTTAGTACCTTTGGAGAGAGCAGTGTTAGTATAATAAGGTTGGAAGCCAGATTATATGGTTTAGAAGAGAATGTGAAGAAAAGAAATGGAATTGAGTCACTAAGGGTAAGAGAAATACTGGACAGTAGCTAGTGATATGGCAGGATCAAATGAGAGTTTTGTTGTTTTTTTAAGCCTGATGGCAACTAGGGTATGTGTGTAGTCATTAAGGAAAGGGACTAATATGTTAGAGAAGCAGTTCTCAACCTGTGGGTCGCAACCCCTTTGGGGGTCAAACAACCCTTTCATAGGGATTGCCTAAGACCATCAGAAAACACATATTTCCGATGGTCTTAGGAACCGAGACACCACTCCATTATCTATCTCCAAGTGGGTCTGCGCACATATGAGTATTAAAGGGTCGTGGCATTAGGAAGGTTGAGAACTACTGTGTTAGAGGAAGATGGAAGAGGGAAGGAGGATGATAGTGGGGGCAATTTGCTGGTTAATATCAGGGGTTGGTGTTGGCCAGGAGAAGGGCCACTTCTTTCTCAGAGATGAGATGGAAAAATAGGAGGGGAGCTATCTGAATTTAAAAGAGAAGGAAGTATGAAAGTGGCAAAATGATCTCAGGATTTTTGTTTTGTTTTTTAGTGATGTGATGACATTCTCAGCTGGGAGGTTGGGGACAGGGCATGCTCTAGAAGGCTTAGGGGAGAGAAGCAGGTTTGGAATATCTGCTTTGGAAAGTGGGACAGTGAATTAGTTATGGAATATTATAATGATTATTTCATTGTAGTGGAGGGTCTAGTTGAGATAAGATCACAATTTTGTAATGAACCCAGTTGGTACAGTTTTGTATGTGGATAATGGGAACACTTATGGGTTGAGCTTGGCAAGGGGAGTGATGGGTGATAGGAGCAGAGGACAGAAGTTTCAAGAATAGAGGGTAGTGTAGAGGTGAGTTGATTCACGAAGGATTCCATAGAACATGGAATAGAGAGCAGTCTTTGTCGGGGTGACGGCTTATGGAAGAATTGAGGGGTGTGGTAATGGAGACCACAGTGAGGACAAGGAGCTAAGTGTGTGCCAGGCACAGTGCCAAGTGCCAGGGATATAAAGAAAGGTCGAAATAACCCCTCTCCTCAAGAGACTCACTTTCTAATGAGGGAGACATGGTTAAATAGGAACCTACAAAAGGTATACAGAATAGATAGGAAGCAATCACAGAGGAAAAGGCATTAGCAACTAGGTAGACCAGGAAAGGTTAACAAAAGGTAGGATTTGAGCTGTGTCTTAAAGGAAGCCAGGAAAACTAAAGCGATGGTAATGAGAAAATAGGGATTATAAGGCAAAGGGAAAGATAAAATGATAAAAGATTATAATCAGATAAAAGAGTTTCAGAATTGGTGAAAATAAGAATGAAACATTTGTGGGTGATGACATAATCAAGGCTTGGATCTATATTATTTTTCTTTTTTAGGGAATGCCTCTTCCAGTAGACTGGATACAGTTTTTAGGATAGAGGTTTGCAGACCTCTATAAGAAAGAGATAATCAAATTGCCCAGTCTTTTCTGTACTTTCTGGACCAGGGCTGAGCACCCTGTGGCACTGCTGCCCTTGAGTGACAGCTGAAATGATGGCTAGTATCATTCAACCACAGCACCTTTTCTCTCTTCTCTTCTGCTTGTGCCTTAGTCCTGCCAGAGCACCCATATTTTGCCTAGCCTGTTTAGTGGATATTGAGGGTTAAAGATGAGCCTTTGGCCCTGATTTAGATTTTTATAAAGCTGGCTAAATTTCCTGGGAATTGACACTGTAGCTGAAAAGAATTTGTGTTGTTCTAAGGTCATGTCTATAATCCTCATGAGGTCTTAATCACAATTTCCAGTCATTTCTTTTCTCCTCCATAAATTTACATTTGGCTCATTAAAAATATAAATCATACCATTTGGACCATGATCCATTTTCAGTTGCAGAAGGGCTGGGAGTGGAGGAAAGGCATGGGAATCAGAGAGAATGAGAATTTGAGGGATACTTTTAGAGAACAATCCTGCACCCCCATTTTCAGTCCATAATAGCTGAAACCATAGAATTGAAAACATGTTTGGAATATGCATGCAAGTGGCTTACCCTTGCTTCTTGTGGAAGTTTATTTTCACAATTTTTTTCCTCCTTTAATTTTGTGGTAGTTTGCTATTATACTCACAAATGACTTCATCATACAGTTCAGTTCCAAAAATGAGGACTGAATTTGGGGGATGAGGGTGGGTAAGCTTCAAACAAAATAAAAAGCAAAGTAATACAGACACCAGTGACATTAAAAAAAAAAAAAAGCACATTTGAACAAAATAACATGATTTTCCAACCCAGCACTCTGTTTCTGATTTATAGTATGCGTATTATCATACTTTGGCTGTATTTCTTAAAGTTGGCATCATAGCACAGAGTGGGTGCAAAAAAACCCAAAACAATAACATTATACTAGAAAAGTAAAATATTGCTGGGTTTAAGATAGTAGTAAATCATAGAAGTCACTTCCAGAAGAGATTCTATCATATCTGATCTATACTTTTGTTATAGCTCCAGTTATCAGGAATCAGAGCAATTAGTTCAAAATGAGTCCAGAATTGTTTAGCCTTCTCAGTTCTCTGCATAGTCTTGTTATGTTGCCACCAGATATTAGAAACTTCTCTGCTGAAAAATGGCTAATACTTAATATTCACAAAATGGAGTAGGAAAAACTTTCCAGTGAAAAATTTCAGAAATGGGATAGCGTTTAATAGCATTATGGATATATCCAAAAGTAGTTATATTGGTGTATAACATGGTTCCAAGAGAAGAACAGTTTGAGGAAATAATCTCTGAGTTAAAAATACTTCCTTCTCTAAAATTAAAATTTCCTTTGGCCATTTGGGGAGAAGTCATAGTTTGGAGTTTTTGAATAAATTACTTCCTTAAAAGACTTAGGTGGGGAATGAAAGGAAAGGGAGACTGGTCATTAGCATTTAGTTTTGATTGTGTCTGGGTTTGGGTGTTTTGTGAGAATCTTTGCTTTTGATTTATTAGAATTAAAATTTCCTTAGGTGGTGTGCTCTGATACTGGATCAGAAGTTTCGACTCTCCTGCTGGTTCCAGAAGTGGCTACATTTCAGAGTATTTACTGATTCTTTGCAAGGCACATAGGAAGTACATGATGTTATTATTTTAACATTTCTTAATCAATAGGCTTAACTGCACTTTTAATTCCTATGCCAAGAAAGTGGTGATCATAGTTGCATAAAATGGTTGTCCTTCTTTTAAGTAATTACACTTCTAAAAGGAAATTCTTTTTAAGAATTCCAAGTTTTAGAAGGTGCTGCTTAATGATAAAGAAGTTCCCCTCTTGGTTCTCATCTCCTATCAGAATAGCAGCATTGTGGGTGGCTATAGAAACATTCTTAGCATTGTGGTTTCTTATACAAATTATGATTTTACCTTTTGTTTAAAAATTATCTGGTGTAATGTTTAGATCTGTAATCAAAGGTATGTTCCTGTTCCTGGATTCATTTATTTTGGCAGCCTGTTTATTAAAATTAGGGATAAAGTCTTTTCAAAGACGTATTAAGTCATTTTTGTGACCTAAGAATAGAAGATGAAAGTTGAGGTTTTAATAAAGCAAGCAGGAAGAATAACGAGTCATACTGGAGCCAGTGAACAATTCCAAATAAGGCACTGCCCTCTTCTCCTTCCTTATCTGTGTACCTAGGTACTTTCAGTGACCTCCCCTCTACCCCCTTTACCAATAACATACCAAAAATCTAGTAACCTATTTGCCTTTCAGATACAAAATGCCGTTCATCACATAAGTTCAAATAAGAACTCATTTGTCCTTAGCTTACTTGGTATGTACAGTGTAAAGCAACAGTGATCTCAGATTACATGAATTCATCAACCAGAATCCTGCTACATTCACCTGGCTTATATAAAGTGGCATCAGAATAGTGCTACATAATACCCTTCTTGATGGTAAAGATAGATGTTTGGAGATAGAGTTGTGCTTTCTAATGCTAATTATCTGGAACTACCAATGGATTTCCTGGGGGGAAATTTGCTACTGCTTACCCAGTGTAAGCAAGGCATCACTACCAATATTGTGGTAAAATTCAGTATAGTGAACCTAGCGAATCAGTTCATCTCTCTACTTTCATGTCCCTTGCCCCTTGTCTTATCACCAATCATAACCAACCCTTGGAGTCTCCTAGTTGGCCTCCTTTGCTCCTCCTCCTATGAGACAGAGCTAGAGAAAGTCGTGAAATTGTGCCGATTGGGTTCATTACTAATTTGTTATCTAATCTCCAACTGAGTCTTCACCGTAATGAGGCCACCCTTCTACCCTAATCAATTCTCTATCCCACTTACCACATTGGCTATTCTATACCCTCTCTCCTCAAGCCTCCTTCTTCTTCTTCAACTTCTTCAACTTCTTCAACTTCTTCAACCTCATCTTATACTTCACTGAAAAAATGGAGGGCCATTTGCCAAGAGTTCCCCCTTCTCTTCTCATCATCTCACATCTTCATGCTAGCTCTTCCTTTATTTCAGTATGAGGAGGGGGCGTTCCTTCTCCAACCATAATCCTGGCTTTCTATAATCATCCGTCTCTCCCTGTCTATTAGTCCCTTCCTTACTGCCTACAGTCACACCTAAGGCTCTTCTATCCCTTAAAAAACAAAGCAACTCACTTGACCATCCCCACTAGCCTTTGTCCTACTTCTCTGCTCACCTTGTGGCTCAACTTTGCAGAAGCCGTCTGTACTTGGTGTCTCCTCTTCCTTTCATCTTATCCTCTTCCAAATCCTGTGCAGTCTGTATTCCAGCTTGATTATTCAGTTCTAACTTCTCTTTCCAAAGTCACCGATGATCTTTAATTGCCAAATCTAATGACGTCGTTCTTGAATTCTCTGCGGTATTTGACACCGTTGATCACATTTTCTTCTTTAATACACTCTCCTTTAGATTCTCACAGCACTCTTCTCTCTTGTTGTTCTCTCTATACATCTGACCACTGCTCAGTGTCCTCTCTGAATCTGTCTCCTGTCATGTACACTAACCCCTCAAGCTCCGCCCTGAGTATTGTTCTCTTCTCTGTGTATATACTATCTCACTTGATCTCATTGTTATCTCTATATAGATGATGTCCAGATCCCTCTATGTAGCCTTAGCCCTTTTCCTAACTTCTAACCCCATTTCTCCATCACCCTTCATATCTGAAATCTGATCAGCCTTGAGTATTTCCAACTCAGCATACCTCAAAAAAGGACTCATCTGTTCCCCAAACCATCACCCTTCCAAATTTCTGTAATGCTGTTGAGGGCACCAATTTCTCAGTTACCCAGTCTAAAAACTTTGGTGTTACCCTAGAGGTCTATACCTCAGAGAGATCAAAGAAAGAGGAAAGGACCCATATATACAAAAATATTTATAGTAGCTCTTTTTTTGTGGTGACAAAGAATTGAAAACTCGAATGACTGAACAAATTGTCTTATATGATTGTTTTGGAATAGTATTGTGCTGTAAGAAATGATGAAGGTCTCAGAAAAACCTGGGAAGACCTATGTGAACTAATATAAAATAGAGTGAACAGAACCAGGAGAACAATGTTTATAGAAACAATGATAGTCTGAAGGTAATCAGTTTCAGAAGACTTAGGCATCCAGATAAGCACAGTGCCCTAACCGCAGTTTCAAAGGACTCATGATAAAATGTGCTGTCCACCTCCAGATGGAGAACTAATGGATTCGGAGAATTGACTGAGGAATACTTTCTTTTTTTTTTTTTGACATAAGTAATGTCAGAATTCCCTTTGCTGGATTATACATATTTGTAATGGTTTTTCTTACTTTCTCAACAAGTGAGGAGGAAAGAGGAGGGGAATTTGGAACTGAAAATAAAATTAAACTGATTTTTGTTTTAAAGAAAAAAGGAACTTTGCCATGATTCTTAATCTCCTCCCTCTCACCCCTTATTTCTACTTTATGGTTTCCAAAGTGCTTTCCATATATTATCTCGTTTGATCCTCACAACAATCCTGTGATATAGGTTATATTATTATTCTCATTTTACCAATGAGGAAACTGAGGCTGGGATTAAGTGACTTTTCTAAGATCACCCAGCTAGTAAGTTTTTGAGGCTGTATTTAAGCTCAGGTCTTCCTGCCTTCAAGGCCAGTGCCCTGTCCACCGTCACCAACCTGCTTCAGTATCTCCCGTCCATGTTTCCTTCTTCCCCAGCTAGTTCAGGCACTCATCACCTCACACCCGTACTGTAGTAATAACCTTCCAATTGGTCTCCATTGTTCAGTACTTTTCACTCTAGTTCACCTCTCATACAGCTGCCAAAGTGATTTTCCTAAGGCACAAATGTTACCATGTCACTTCCTTATTCAATAAACTCTAATGGATCCCTTTTACTACCTCAAGGGTCAAATATAAAGTCCTTTGGAATTTAAAGGTCTCCAGAACCTGGCCCCTTCCAAAATTTCTAGTAATGTCACATTTTCTTCTGCTCTTTGTACTATATAATCCATCAATAATCCCACAATTTCTTTTCATTGCACTCTGATACCTCTTAACCCCATGCAATTCTACTCTTCCTGCTCACCTCCACCTCTCATGATCCCTTGTGCCTTAGCTCAAATGCTACTGTCTTCAAGAGGTTACTCCTTGTTCCTCCAGCTACTGCAGCCTTGCCCTCCAAGAGTACTGAACGTCTACCACATATATATGTAGTTTGATGTTTTCTCCTCTTTAGAATAGAAACTACTTGAGGACAGGATTGTTTTGTTTTGTCTGTCTTTGTGTCCTCAGTGCTTACCACATTGCCTAGTACATAAGAGAGTGATTAATAGATGTTTGTTGTCTGCCAGTAGTATAAGGCTGTCTTTACCCTATTCCAGGGCTTAAGTCATTAAAAGTACTGAAAAGACTTTCTTGTAACATATTCTCACTAGTAGCAATTTTTTCAAATTTTAATTAATTTATTTACTTTTCGTTTACAACATTCAGTTCCTCAGTCCCTTGAGTTTCAGATTTTCTCCCACTCCCTCTCCTCCCCCGTCCCCCCATGGTGGCATGCAATCAAGTATAGGATCTATAAATATCTTCACATTAAACATTAGTCAAGTTATAATGAGGGATTATAACAAATGGAGTGAACAATGAGAAAGAAGAAATAAAAGAAAAAAAGAGAGAGAGAGAACACGTGCAAGGGGTTTGCTTCACTCTGCATTCAGACTCTAGTTCTTTCTCTGGATGTAGACATTGCTTTCCATCATGAGTCTTTTGGAGTTGTCTTACAACCTTGCATTGCCGAGAGGAGCCCGTTCTATCAAAGTTAGTCACCACAGATACGATGTGTCTGTAATTGTGTACAAAGGTCTCCTGGTTCTGTTCATAAGCCTCTCTAGGTGAATATGAAATCTGTCAGTTCCTCATTTCTTACAGAACAATAGCATTCCATTACTTTCATATACCACAACTTGTCTAGCCATTCCCCAATTGATGGGCATCCCCTTTGATTTCCAATTCTTTCCCACCACAAAAAGAACTGCTGTAAATATTTTTGTACATACGGGTCTTCCTCCTACTTCTATGATCTCTTTGGGATACAGCCCTAGAAGTGAGTCAAAGGGTATGGAATTATTTATAGCCCTTTGGGCATAGTTCCAGATTGCTCCCTAGAATGGTTGAGTCAGGTCACAACTCCACCAACAATGCATTAGTGTTCCAATTTTTCCACATCCTCTCCAGCATTTATAATTTTCCTGTTTTGTCATCTTAGCCAATTTGGCTGGTGGCATGTGGTACCTCAGAGTTGTTTTGATTTGCTTTTCTCTAATCAGTAGTGATTTAGAGTATTTTTTTTCAGATGCTTATAGATATCTTTAATTTCTTCCTCTGAAAACTGCCTTTTCATATCCTTTGACCATTTATCAATTGAGGAATGACTTGTTTTCTTAATAGATTTGACTCAGTTCTCTGTATATTTTAGAAATGAGGCCTTTATCAGACACTGGTTGTAATAATTCTTTCCCAATTTTCCACTTGCCTCTTCACTAGTGGCAATCTTAAGGCACAGGCCCTGAAGATGGGATTATATTGATTGTACAAAACTACTCTTTATTCCAATAGGATATATGTCTTAGGGTCATAGGTCACCATTAAATATTTCACTGCAGGCTCTCCAAAATCACCAGGCATTCTTTAAAGTTTAATTTATATTCTTTTTTTTTTTTTTTTTTTGCTTTTTGGAGGGGGGGAGGGCAGGGCAATTGGGGTTAAGTGACTTAACCTAACTAGCCTAAGGTTACATGGCTAGTATGTGTTAAGTGTCTAAGGTCGTATTTGAACTCAGGTCCTCCTGGACTCCAGGGCTGGTGCTCTATTCACTGCGCCACCTAGCTGCCCCTTAATTTATATTCTTAATATTTTCTTCATCAATTACTTAAGTTTAGACAATCAGCAAAACAGTCAATCAAGCCCTGACTTGTAATGTTTGCTGATTTTTGAGGTGTAAATGCTCAACTAGCCAATCAGCTCTTGATCCCATATGGGCTAACTCCAGAGTAAACCTGATTAGGGTAGGATTTGGCATTGTTAAGAAGAACATGAGGTACCCAAATATGATCTGGTTTGATAACAGTGATGATGCTGTAAGCCAAGGATTTCATAACAAAGTTTTGCTGGGCAAGTAAAGTGATTACTTGATTTTCACAAGGGGAACTGCATTCCCTGCGTGAGCATGGAGCTGATCTCTGTGTCAGCGTTCCACTGTGCCTTAAATAATAGCAGAGCAATTCCAAGGCAGTTATTTTTGGCTTTAGTTTTGTGTCTTAGCTATTTTCGTAATGCACAAATTACAGCATTACGTTGTAGCCCCTAAGCAATGTTTTTCCTCAGCTATTCATTTTGCAATCACATTGTCTGTTCAAATCTAGGAAACAAAAGCCAATCCTGCCCACGTCCATGCAGCAATTCCCAGAGGTTGAAAATCAGTTTAAAAAGCATTTAGTACAGTGCTAGGTAAATTACTGCAGAATTTACTTAAACACTGTGAGATACTGGATTCATTATTAGAATGTTCATATGAAGCTTTCGGGAAAGGAGCGAGTGTATATGAAGTGCTTTTTTACTGTACCAGACACTGTACTAAGTGCTGTACTCACTTGATCTTTACTACAGCCCTCTGAGGTAGGTCCTGTTTTACATTTGAGGAAACTGAGACAAAGGAATTGCCCCAACTAGTAAGTGTCCAGGGTCAGACTTGATCTCTGGAAGATGAGTCTTCCAGACTCTAGGCCTGGTGCTCTGTCTCCTGCACCACCTAGCTACCCATTCACACACACACACACACACACACACACACACACACACACACACACACACACACTTGCGAGCATCGGAGGAAGATACCATACTGGCAGACTCTTGGAATTTATTCATCTGTGTCTGTGCAGACTCAGTTCGTGTCAGTGTTCAGATGCTCTTACTGCTCCCACTTTTACAGGTAAAGCGTCCTGTTTTTCGTAAAGAGCAGTACCCACATGCAGGGATTTTTCTCTGTTTTTATTTTTCACTGACACCTCTTGTTTTTTTCATCACTTTCATTTCCATACATCCTCCCCCTTATCCACCAGCATTCATCATAACAAAGATTTTAAAAGAGAACAAACTCAGAAAAACCAAAACATTGACAGTTTCTGAAATTAGAATCTAAGCTGCTTGAATCAGGGACAGTTTTAGCTCCCCCCCTTTTTTATATATCCCCAATGCCTAGCATAGTACTTGCACATAAGTGCTGAATAAGTGGCGATGGATTGTATGATGGCATATGCAATGTTCCATACCTATAGTCCTACCCATCTGCAGGGAGGGAGAAGTTAAACCCAACTCTTCTCTCAGGCCAGGCTTGACTTAAAATTACAGAAAGTTGAGTTTCACTTTTTCACTTTTTCCATTTGCGTTGTTGTAGTAATTGGGTATATTGTCGCTAGTTTTGCTTACATCATTCTGCATCTGTTCATATTCTGAGAAATATATATATACATACCACATATGTTTGTATGTGTGTGTATAAAATCCCATGATATTATGAAAGGATCCCTTTTGTGTGTCCCCTTTCCTTTCATTCACTTGCCCCATGAAATAGATACATTGCCATAAGTACCTTGTCTGTGTCTCTATGTAGCTCAATATCTATTTCAAAAAACACAAAACACTCAAAGTATCTTGGTATGAAGGGATGAAACAATGTAAAGGCTTTATTCAGAATCGTGTTTTGAAACTAAAAACAATGCTTGTTTTTCATTCCATCGCTTCCAAGGTGTAACTTAAAGTTCTGTTGTCTTCCGTCCCACCTCCATTAAAGTATGAGTGGATCAGGAGACAGAAAGTCTGTAACTTGGCTAATAGATGCCATCAACAACAACCTCCAATAAAAGTTTGTAGTGTGCTTTCTGTGCAAGAACTGTCTAAAATTCTCCCACTACCCAGCTGTGCTTCTGGGCTTCCTTCAAGACAGCTTAAACCTCACTTTATATAGGAAGCCCTTCCTGGTTACTCCTCCTACCCCAACCACTTGGTGCCTTCTCCTTTGATTACTCCCTTGACTACACACACACACACACACACACACACACACACACACACACACACACACACACGTATATATAATTATATGTATATGTGTATGTATATAATTATGAAGGTGTATGTAAACTTATGTAACACATGTGTATATATAATTATTTCCATATAATCGTTTTGTATGGTAGTCCTATATATTTAAAAAACATTATTCTGAGGAGTCCATAGGCTTGACCAGATTGCCACAGAGGTCCATCTCACACACACACACACACACACACACACACGCGCGCGCGCGATCACAGTTATTTTGTGGTGTGTCTCCTTCATTAGACTGTGAGCTCCTTAAGAGCAGCCGTTTGCCTTTAGTAGAGTGCCTGGCACACATAATAGCTATTAATCAGTGCTTGTTGATCAGTAGTCCTGTGAGATGAAAGTATCTCAAATTTCCAAATGAGGAAGCTGGGTCTCTCTAAGACAAGGTAATGTCTAAGGTGAAATTAGAACCCAGGTCCCCTGATTGCAGAGACCAACCTGCTTCTTCTATGGTGCCAGTAGTTTTCCATAGTGACTCATTAACTACTTTGCAGTTTCAGAGTTGTTGGTTACTCTGTTCAAATGGCATTACCTGATAAAAGTTACAAAGGACACAGCTCCTTTATAGGGAAAAGACCTAAATTAGAGAAGTCAGGGACACCTGATTTATTTGCCAGTGCTGCTAGCCCACTTACTTAGAGTCATACGCCCTCTCCAAATTTCCCTATAATACTGGAGGAGTTCTTTCTGGTCCCTTTGCCTAATGATTAAGAATATAATCTAATCTTAACCCATGTCCTACAGGGAGTGGAGAGCTCAGTAAATCTGAATAGGAGAAACATTGTTTCCTTCTTAAACATACAACTGTTTGCAGACATTCTTTAGTATTCAGTACAACTCAAAGGTTATCTCTCTTTGCTACAGAAAAACCTTTCAAACTCCAGTTTCATCACTAAACAATTACACAAGCAATTTCCAAGGCCCCCTTGCAGCTCCAAGTTCAGGGAACTACCAAGAACTGTGTGGTTTTTTTTTTTTCCATTAAGAAAATTTAAACAGATGAATCCTTGAATTGTGTCTGTAATAACCAAAGGGGGCTCTGGCTTGGAGGAGGGACGCTGGGCCCTAAGCAAGGATGGAATGCCATCTTCAGGGACTTCGTTTAAGCAACAAAGGGAATAAACCTTAGACCTTTTGGCATGTTTGTTTATTAAAGGAACGATACCTGCTGTTATTTTTTTAAAGATGTAGACAAAACCAGCCAGCTGAATCTTTGATGAAAAAGAGAACTATTTATTTTTGATGAGGCTTTGAAGATAACAAAGTAGTTTGTGTGTCTGTTTGTATACTTGTTAATCTTGGGTATGGTGAATGCCTTTTTAACTTTCTCTCTTCCAGAATGTAGTTTTATTTTTTTTAACATAATCAGCAGCAAACACAAAACATTTCAATATACAAAGAACAAACATGAGAGCTACATGTGAACATATGACTTCTGTTACGTTAGTTTAGATTTTTGTAAGTACGTATTAAATTATCAAGGTCATAATAAACCCATTTATATCCCTTTCTGTTCTTTCTTTTTTATCTTTCTCACTATCTCCTAATTCGTCCTTCCAAGAGAATCACACACACATACTCCACCACCACCACCACCCCCCCCCAATAACTTTATACTTAATAAATCCCAGTCTTGGCCATTCCAGAAAAGGCTTGTCTCCTTCTACTGCAGCACTTCTCAGCCAAGAGGGATGGGGCTGAGGCCTGCTTTCCCATCAGTCTTCTAAAGTTATTATCTGTGTTGATTTGAGTTCCGAAGTCTTTCAAAATTGTTTTCCTTCTACATTATTGTCGTCATCGTGTAGATTGTTCTGGTTCTTCTCATGTCACTTTTCATCAGTTCATAGAAGTCTTTCTCTGAAATTTTTTTTGAAGAAAAAATTCAAAGTTTTACTGACTCTCTCATGAATTCATTTTTGTAGTGCAGTACCTAGTATGTTCATACACTATACTTTGTTCAGCCGTTCTTCAGTCGATGGACACTTTTTCCCCCCATTTTTTTTTACTTTATCATTTTTGTCTTGTTTTTCTCATTGGGAATTTTTTACATTTATCTCTTCTATTAAAGGACTATTTTCTCCCCTGTAGGATTATCTTCCCTTTAGCAGAATGTTATTCTTGGTTGCAGTTTTGCTTTTTGATGTATTCTGTTTCAGGTTTTCTTACCCTGTTTTTCACGTGGTTCCCAGCATGAAGTAAGCCCTTAATGAATATGCCTGATTATAATTGTGATGACTTGTGATCCTCATTGTTGTTTCTTTCTGCTGCTTTCTGGTATTTGGCCTGGCAACTCTGCATTTTAACTATGACATTTTGGGATGTATTCAGCTTAGAGTTTCTTTCAGAAAATGATTGCAGATTCTTTCTACTTTAATTTTGCTTTACTTTCTTAGTATTTCAGGGCAGTTTTCTTGTATAATTTCTTGAAATATACCCCAGTGTTAAATCATTGTTTTCAATAATTCTTTATCTTTTTCTTCTTTCCTCAAGTTGGTTACTTTTGATAGTAAAGACCATGCATATTATAATTTTTAGGTTTTTTTTTATTTTAAAAAATATTAAATATTTAAATATTAAATTTTAAAACTATTTCTTGTCATATCATTGAACCGTTGATTTCATTTTGCCCCATTCCAGGTCTGTAGTACTTTCCATTCTGTGTTCTAGGTCATTTGTTCTCCCTTCCAGAGTGCTCTAATTTCTTTCTTTATCTCTTGTTTTATCTCTTTCTTTTTCTCTTTCATCCATTCTTGAAGTCTTTGTGGATGTTTCATTTCCTTTTTCTATGTTTATGCTTATAACTATTGCTGAAACCTTTCCTTCTAGCATTTTATCTTGAGATTCTGTTGACCCTGAGGGTTTCTTCACTGTAATGTGAGTTATCTTACTTGCTTACTGAAGATATAACTTCAACCTCAGGTCTAGATTGTGACTGTTAAGGCCAGTACTACCCTCTTGCACAGTCTTGGATTGGGTGGCCCAGGCCCAGGTCATGTCTTCCATTGCTGTCAGGCCTCCAGTGATGTTATAGCAGATCCTAGCCTTGCTGTTGTTCCAGTGCCACTGCCCTGCCACAGTTTTGGATGAGGTGTTTGTTTCTTGGTCCTTTCTCACATACTGTAGTCCTTGACAGGAAAGCTGCCAGGAACAAGACATAGCATAGCCTCTTTCTGAAGCTCCTACCTGGGCCTCACCCATTGCCACAGTGTAGTGGTTCGGTACCTTCCAGCCTGCTCTTTGACTAGGAGCCAGCAATATCCACTGTGTGTTTCCTCTCCCACTGTTTCATCAATCCTTCAGTGTTTCTCAGAAGCTGGGGTTGGCCAGTACCTTTAGTGTTGCTCTCTGTGCCAGAAGTTATCCCAGATATCATTTTCTAGTGTGTAGATATGAAATGATCAAAAACTTTAAGAACAAAATACACACTGACCCAAATTTGCCCAAGTATGCATATTTGTTTCAGGAAATTTGGTTTTTTCCTTTTCTTTTTTTTTTTTCCAGTGAGGTAGAGGTAGAACAGAGAGGAAATAATTTCTGTTAATTTTTTTAAGGGGAGGGTGCAGTGTGCAAATTTGAAATACTGCATGACCTTTAAGAGGACATCAATATATTATTAGTTTTTCCTTAACTATTAGTCTGTCAGTAAACATGTATTAAGTACCTAATAGGTAACCACTATGCTAAGTGTTGGAGATCCAAATAAGAAAAACAAATACAGTCCCTGCCCTCATGGAGCTTACAGTCTAATAGAAAGAAAACTGAAAAGGGATGAGCGTACCCAACCGAGAGACATGGTAGAATCCAGACTGAGAGTGTGTTTGGTGGCAAGAGTTGACTAGTCCAAGAGCACTCTTTAAGTGGAGGCTCTGGGAGGAGTTCTTTGCTCCACCCTTCAGGCCTCCCATCAAGGAGCAGAGGATTCTGACAATGTCTGAGTCCCAAAACTGATGCAACCTCACAAGATGATGATTTTACTGGTAAAGAGATTTCCTGGTACAAGATGATGGTAGAGTCCAAGTCCAAGGAGAGCAGCTGGGGGGGAAAATGTCATGGTTTTGCTTTGTTCTGTTTTGTTTAACTTTATGAGACCTCTTATGAAGTGGGAATAATCTGTAAATATTTATAATGTAAAAATAAAACACATCAATGAAACTGAAAGTATAAAAAAGAAAAAAAGTACTGCTTCGAGGAAAAAATTTGTATAATGCTTGAGAGCATTCAGCACACTTTCTAATACGTGATCTTATGTGATCCTCGTAGCAACCTAACTGATAACCTTTTCGGTAGCATCCCCAACAAGGACTCCTCCATACGCTGCTGTCAGACTCCAGGACCTCCCCAGGCAGTCTTCTCCAGTCAGGCACATCTCTCTCGTTAGGGTACTTTTCTTATACCTAGCCTAAACCTGACCTTTTGCAACTGCTTCCCTAGTTCTACCTTCTGGAGCCAAGAAGAACAAATTAAATGATCCCTCTTCTGAGAGCCCTTGAGATGCCTGAAGCCAGCTATTGTAGTTCCCCTACATCTTCTCTAATCCAGGCTAAACTCTCATAGTTCTTTCATACTGCACTTCCATTGCATAATCTCAAGGCTCTTTGCCATCATGGTCACCTTCCTCTAAAGTTTCTGCAATTGATCAGCTTCCTTCATAAAGACACTCACTAGAGAGAGATGCTTGCCCATGGTGTCCTAAGGAACCAACCAACAGGAAAACCCTCCATATCCCAATGGACAGATCCCATCAAACACGTGCCAACAGTGGGTTATTTCAGACCTGTATCTCTAGGATAGTTCCAAAGCAAACTGTTCAAATACTTTTATTTGGACCTAAGTCAGAGTCTTTTTTTTTCCTTGCTAGTTCATACTGGCCTGAGGAGTCAGAAATTACTATTCTGTCCACTTCTTCCTAGAATTTAGATTCTAAAAGATCTTGAGATTCTAATTTGAGTTGCACTTTTGAAGAGAAGCATGATCTTTACTATCAAAAGTAACCAACTTGAATAAAGAAGAAAAAGATAAAGAATTTGTAATAATCACCTTTTCACCATAATATTTTACCAATCTGTTAACTGTCTGATGAATAAAATAAATCACAAGACCTATAGACTTTGATTCCATCTCTACTTGAACTAGATTTCTTCAAATCACACTAAGATACAACAGGTTTTTTTGTTCTTTGTTTTTTGTATTTTTGGAACCTGTTGAGACCTCTAAGGTCTATAGGTTTCATTTGTCCCAAATTTCTTCTATTCTACACACTAATTGGGCTTGACTTCTCTTCCTGATGTTTAAGGGGTAGGTTCTTCTACATCATCCCTGTACTCCCGGTTTTATTCAAGCAGGCCTCCACAGGATAATACAGGGGAGGATCCTTACCTGTATATATTAAAGGTGAAAAAAAATTCAACCTGAAAGCTTGTCATTTGTAAAGGCCTTCAGAGCTACAACCATGAGTTTGCTCTTGGGTGAAGATGATTGTGGCCCTAATGAGGAAATAGAAACTAGGGAGAGCTGGGTGTATGGTCAAGAAGGAGCTCTCCAAATGTCCATCAGTGGAAGCCCTTCCTCTTCTTGCCATGACCTCAATACCATGGCACTCAAGGCCCCAGCAACCACCATAGTTGTAATTTTATGTTGTTACCCCTGCTCTCCTCCTTCTTCTCCCCACAACGTTTTGTTTCAGGCTTTTGAGCCTCCTTTCTCTGAGTTAAAATGCATCACCATAAAAGACACATTGCTTTATGTCCATCTTCTTTTGTAAAACTCCCCCTATGTGTCACAGGAACCACTTGGGATGGGGACATAAGATAGGGGATATTTATGCTGTGCTTTTTCTCTTTAATTAGGAGCCAAAGTTACCTGACTGTAAATGGTCAGTATAAATGATGAATCCAAGTCATATTTTAGAGTTTGAAAAGGCCTTAGAAATTCCTACTCCTACACAATAACAAGTGAAAAACCAGTTATAAAGTAGACTAGAATATCTCTTAGTTTGTCTGGAATCTAGGTGGCTTACTTGAAGTAGTATGACTCAGGATGATTTTAACCATCATCACCTTTTTAAAAAAACTCAGTGGGTGTTTGTATGAGTATGTGTATACATTCATGGTTAGGAGAAGGATAGCTTCAGGGACATATATAGATGGATTTTTTGGAGATTTCTTCCATTTCCATTGGTCAAAAGTACACAGAGTGCTTCTGAAAAACTGTTGTCATCTGCTTAGATCTTCCCACCACCAAAACCTGTAATGCTTTAAGACAGTTTTGTTAGTGGCTATGTCCCCAAAACATTCATTGTCTTGTGGCCAGCTTTCTGCTGATAAGCTTTCTGAACTTAACTAGATTGGTCTCTGAGAGCTGACATAAAGTGTGATGGTTATGTATTCTGGAACACTCAGTGTGGAGGTTCAGGTCTCAGGTCAGGTGGGGAGGATGATAGTCCTGATAGAGAGGAGCAGATTAGTGGTAGCAGGCAGATGTTAAGATGACCTGGGTGGATTGCTGCAAAAGCTATGAAGCTAAAACATAGTCTGGTGTCCAGACCCAGCAATAGATACAGGAGCTAGTTTGGACACACCTAATCTACTGGGTTAGACCCATGATGGAGAAGTCCAAAAATAAATGGATTAGCTTTCCCATGAACTGAGAGCTTGGATCCTGGAAGACCTAGGTGTAGGGGCCCAGGACTTGGCTCCGTTATGGAATATGCTTAATCAGGGAGAAGGGGGGAGCAGAATCAGGCAGATGGTGAGATAGCCTGGGTGGATGGCTGGAGCAGATGTGAAACTGAAGTCCCAAGTCACCTCGCTTTACTGTGCCTCAGTTAACCAGGCATAAAATGGAAAACACACTGAGAAGTCGGTAATGTTATTTGCTACAGATCAGAATTTCATGTAAGGCAGCTCTTTCTTGGACTTGATACGAGGAGATTTAGTCACTAAAGTATCAAAAGCACATCATGATTTGGCAGTTCTAAAGCAATCTCATGGAACAGACCCCCCCAGATAGCGCTATGGTGAGACTCCAGTGAACTATCCGATTACCTCCCAGAGGGTGCTAGAATTATTGACTGTTGTATAATTAAAGCAAAGGATTTTGCAAATAGGACTTTTATTTTAAATAAATACCAAGGAATAATGCCATGATTCTCTTCCTCTGGGTCAGACTTCAGACTTAAACAACATGGAGGTAACAAAATTTATGCTGTCCAGGTTATAGTAGGAGGAATGTTGAGGCAGATGCCCTTTCCCTCCTGTACAAGAACAGGATGATTACATCAAAGGGTGGGACACCCCACATTTCATTCTCTCTGGGTTGAAGTAAAGGCCCCAAATCCTTATGACCAGAGCAACATAGGAAAAGTCCATTATCCATGCTCTTGGCTACTGAAGACAGTATGGACAATGGTGGTTCAGAGTGGAGGTGGGGCTAAGGGAGTGATCTGATGAAGCTTCTGCCCCCTTTAAACCAATGGAAACATCTGTTCTTCTGCACCGAGAAAAGAATCAAGGAGAATGAGATCTTGCAGAGAATGCATTCCAGATGACAAATGGAAAGATGTGTTGGGGTTACCCCAGTTTGCAATATAAAACATATACAATCCTGACATGTCTTATAAAAATCACTAATTTGCACCCCTTCCTTTTAGTTCTTTTATCTGTTACTTTATGATTAAATTAGTAGCTTGAAGAGGTGGGGTTGTTAGTGGTGTTGAGAAAAGGGGGACTCACTATCACTTTGGGACCATTGTTTCTGCTTCCTTTTGGATGATGTCATTTCTCTTATCCATTTCATGTTTATTTACTGTCTGAATCCACGTCCATTTATGTGCCCTTGGATCTGAAGCATCGTTTATATATTTTTGTGTTGTTAATATTTTTAATTGGTGTTTTTAAAGTAGATGTACTTTGTGTATTTGGCAGGCCTACAAAGTTGAGCATAAAAAGGGCAACTTTTTTAAAAGTAACCATATAAGGTGAAAATTCCCTTTGTGTGTGTGTATGTGTGTAAATGTCAGGTTTTATCAGCCGTGATATTCATTAATATTTATTGTAACAGTTTACAATGCAGACCCTTGATTCCCTCAGGAATATGAATAACCCAGATGACGTAACTTTGGAAAATGTAATAAATCTATAGTTGAAACCACTTCTAATGGGAAGTTTCTTGAAGGTTGTAAAGCTAAATTGCCCCACCAGGATGAAGGAAGCACTGCCTAGAGCTATAGGCAATCATCGTTTACCTCGTGTCCCCTTTTCTTTGTTGGAATGTCATATCACATTTTGGATTTTATCTGGGATTTTGCTTTGGGGGGGTGTTTGTTGTTGTTTTGTGGTCTTCTCCCTAGTTTTCACTAAATATACAGGGCCTTAATGGTATTAAACACATAGACCATTATTTACTTTTTCCTTTATTTGTGATTGTTTTTATGTGTTATGCCATGGTATTCCAAAGTCATCGGATGTGGGGTTTAAGTAGATGTTTCACATGCTGAAATCACAGAGAATGGTGTCAGTGGCCTTAGGCTTCGAATCAGGGGATCCAGCTTCACCTCTGCTACTAAGGAGACCTATGACCTTGGCTAAATGACTGCAAAACGTTAGTTTCCTCATTTATAAAATGACTGCTTCAGACTAGATGATCTTTAAGTGCTAATGTTCTCAGATTCCGTGAGTTGGAAGAAACTCTAGAGGCTATCTGGTCTAGTCATCTACCCAGTGCAGCACTATCTGCTACAAACGTCCCTGACAGGTGACCACTGAGTTTTTGCTAGAACGTGACTAACTCACGGTGAAGAGAGGTAGGCAACCACATTTCATTTGGAGAGAACTCTGATCATTTAAAAAGTTCTTTCTAATACTGTTTTGAAACTAGCTTCCCTAGTCATCTGGAGCTTCCAGTGGTCCACAGAGTAAGTCTAATCACTCTTCCAGATGACATTCTTTCGTATATTTGAATACCCACCACTGTTTTCCCATTGTTTTGTCTTTTGTCCTTGCCTCATAACAGCATAGTTTCCAGAACTTTCACCATCCTGGTTGTCCCAACTCTTGTGCTTTGGTTTGTCAGTGCCCATACTAAAAGGCCGCTATACATATGAGATATAATTTGATCCATGTTAGATATACTGGGACTATGATTTCTATGAGAGATTTTCCAATCTCTATGTTTCTGGTAAGAAAGTCTAAAATTCTTAGCTGACATGGCGCACTTGGTTCATTGTGTTTACGCTTCTCTAAAACCACTAGATTTTCTTTTTTTAAAGACTGCTTTTAAACCAGGTCTTTTGAATCCCATATGTATACAGTTGATATTTGAACTAAAGTTAGACTTAATATTTATCTCTATCAGAGATAGAGATCTTTGTTAGCTAGATCCTTCCGACATGTTAAGATCTTTTACAATCCTATTTCTGCCCGTGTGGATTAAGACACCCCTAGCTTTATGTCAACAATAGTTGTTATATCTTCTTTGTTGTCGTTCCATCCTTTTCAGTTGTATCTGACTCTTCTGACACTATTTGATGAGGAAATTGAGGCAAACAGGGTCAAGTGACTTGACCAGAGTCACATAGCTAATAAATGTCTGAAGCCAGATTTGAACTCAGGAAGATAAATCTTCCTGTCTCCAGGCCCAGCACTCCATCGCCTGCTCCACCCAGCCACCATGCATATGGTTTAGTGGCCCCCATTTCCATTTTGAGTTTGACATCAGTGCTTTAGAGCAGACTGCAAGATGGTGATGTGTTGTGCAATGGTTAGAATTAATCAGTCTTTCCAATCTTTTCTTCATATAAAACCAGTTATTTTATATCAACTTGAAGAATTATGTTTTTCTCTACTCTTTATTCTTCCTTCTCTTTTTCCTCATTTCCTTCCTTCTTACCATACTCACTTGTTTGTTGTTGTTTTTTTAAACCAATGGCTAAAATCCTTTTGTATTGTGATTTTTTTCCCCCAGTTATGTAAAATTAGATATTACTCAATTTAGCATGTTTTTACTTCCCCATCAAGGATTGCTATTGTACAGGGCCCCATCAAAATAGTTTGGAGACTTAGTCAGAACTGTTCTAATAAATGTAATGTGTCAGATTTGAAAAACTATTTAGAGAGCAGAGTCTTTGTGAAGTTATATGGGCCACCTGTACAAGACGTAACTGAGGAGAATGAACTCAATGGACCATGCTGTACTTGGAAGAAATGGCTTCCCCCCCCTTTCCTTTTTCTTTTTTTTCTTCCTTTCTTCCCTTTTTTTTTTTGCTCTAATGGAATTAAATCAAGCTGGCAGTGCTCTGAGCAGTCTTTATTGAGAGCCCTGAATGGGAGATAAATGGAGCCTGCCTGTCTGAGCTGCTGTACTATCCATCTGCAGTGCAGGTGGGTGTTGGCTGAGAATCTAGGTGACCACTACATGCTTCCTTAGTTCCTTTTCTGACTGGGATGAAGGAGAGAATTTTTTAAGTCCTTAGGAAAAAAAAGCAAAGCTCCCACCTCCTTCTCAATCATAAAGAAAGAGTTTTAGAACAATTTGGATTCAGACTAACAGTGGATACAAGCACAGAACTCTTGGAGTCTGTTCTTGGCTCTTGAAATTGCCTCTCAGTTTGAGCAAGTCAGCTGCCCTCTTTGCTTCGACTTCTCCTGTAAAATAATATTCCCTCTGGCATTAATACTTACCTCATAAGGTTATCTAGAGGATAATAGTAGTAATAATGCCTTGTATGTTTACATCATTCCCATCTCAGTAGAACTCAAAGCACCTTATAAACTTTGAGCCTGAACCTGCTCATAGGAAGAAAGAGTTTTTGAAGATTTACTAAGACTGCTAAGGTGCATTTTAACAAATTGAGAAAGATAATAACTTGGTAAACTAATCCAGTGGCCTGAAAATTTTCCATCCCTTTACAGCCCTATCCTCTTTACACTGAGTTGAGCTGAGAGGGATGATAGCGATGGAGAAATAAATATGACCATTCTGTATATTTGGACTAAGAGATTGCTGTGAGTGGTCAGGACAGTCCACAGTGAGGGTTGGGACTTAAGGATCAGGAGAAACTCCCTATTGCTGGAAAAAGGCTCAGATGAGATAACATAGGTAAAACATTTTACAGACTTGAAAGTGCTGTGTGACTACCAATTGTTATTCTTACTCTCCCCCTATAGGCTGCAGGACATTTGGGAAATTTAACTCCCCACCCTAGGCTCCTGGGTGAACAATCCAAGGTTACATCATTTGGAGACTGATATTTCCTACTGGAGAATTTAGGAATATTCAGAGCATGTGTAGGGAGAAAGGGAAGAATTGACTTATCACTTATCACTCTTTGGCCTAGCCCCTAGTACCTTGAAATAGTGATAGGCCTTAGCTAGTTATCTTTGTACTAACAAAAGACAGGCAATAGTTTGTTTTGGTTTTTTTTCTGGGGCTATGTCTAGGTATTTCCAATACAAAGGCACCAAGAGAGTCATCAGCTTTTTCCAAGATCATATATTGAATTACTGGCAGATTCAAGGAAAATAACAGTCTCTTGATTCTGAGTCACATTGTGGTATAATTGGGGTGCCTTCCTAGGAGCTAAAGCTCTTATATGTTAACCCTATTCCACCTGCTCCCCCTGCCCATACCATAAATCTCTAAGTCAAGACTCCAAAGATTGCTTGTCGTTAAATAGTCTATTCTAGCTCAGTAAAGCTGGACAAATACTGCCACTTCCATTAACTTTGCTTTTATAGAAGCTTCCTGTAGGTCTTCATTTGGTTGGGCAACTAGGGGGCGCAGTGGGTAGAGTACTTGACTTAGAGTTAGGAAGACCTGAGTTCAAAATTTGACCTCAGACACTAGTTGTGTGACCCTGGGCAAGTCACTTGACCCTGTTTGCCCTAGTTTCAAAATGAACTGGAGAAGATAATGGCAAAGCACTCCAGTATCTTAGCCAAGAAAACCCCAAATGGGGTCACAAAGAGTTGGACGTGACTGAAGAATGACTGAACAGCAATAAAGATGGAGGGAAAGAAGCATGGCAGTGGTGCCATCGTCCTTGTGTCTCTGCAAGTGAAATCCATTCCTTAACTTCCATCCTTAAATGATCTGGACCAACGCTTCTTCCTCAAGTGAAAGATTTCAGGTTAAGGGTAGCAAACTTCTCATCACTTAAAAAAATAAAAATAAAAAAAGACTAGCCCTGAGCCAAGTCATTTTAAGATACATGATGGTACAATGGAAAAACCTTCTGGACCTAGAGTCAGATGTTATGGATTCATATTCCAGTTCTGCCACCACAGAAGGGAAAACTTACCTTGTTCACAGATTTGAAATAAGCATATGGTGAACCCAGTGTGGCCCATTCAGCCTGGCTGTTGGTTGAGACATTAGAATGGGATTTGCATGTGGACAATGAATGCTGTAGAAAGATTACCAGATTGTAAATTCATCAAGGGACTCGGATGGTATCATAAAACATGAGGGGCTGGTGTCATGCAACAGCATCGGAAACCTCCCTCTCGGTCTGATTTAGACCTGGGTAACCTAGTCCATACCTACCCATTAGTTATTACAGTCATAACACAGCAATGACACAGTCTTCTTTTCTGTTTCTACTGCTGGGCACAGCTGCACCCAGTCATTCTTTCCAGTGTAAATAATGGTTCCTGTTTCCACAGGCTGTCGCAAGATCTTTCTGTGCTTATGAAATGAACCCATGTCACCACCCTCGTTTGGAAAGATTTAACATATGGATGAATCCAGGGAAAAACATAGAAAGGCCAGATATTTTTTCCCCTCTCCCTAGATACATCTTGTGCCTTGTGAACATTTAGGTTGGCTTGGGTGGTACTGATTTATACGATAATGAATGTGGGGTAGAAAAATTATATCATTTACATCAGCCTGATTTGAGCATTTCTTGTTGGAGTTTTTTCTTTCACATTTTACGTAAAGAATAAATGTTCTTTTCACAAGATGGCATTTTACAAGCCAGGAGTGATTTAAGCAGGAACCTCTTCTGACCCTAATGCCCTTAGTATTGAGAACAAGGGGTTTATATAGCTTCAAGTTAGAGAGATGAGGCCAAAGTCACTAATGACTTCCTTTTTCCACTCCCCAAGTAAGATAGAGAATTGTAGGAGTTTGGGCCAGAAAGTCAATGAGTAATAATAGTACGTGTATCACTTTAAGGGATACAAAGCAAGTGACAGTCCTGCCAAAAAAGACAGTAAAAGTTGTAGGCTTCTTGCAAAGACTGTTGTTTCCCCAGAGGAAGTGAGCAGAGGCTAATAAGATGCAGAGGAAAGTGAAGCTGATAACAGTGACTAAGGTAGAGTGGGAAAAGCCTTGGCTGTGGATGGAGTCCGAGCACCTGGGTTCAGTCCTGCTTCTAACATTTATTATTACCTCTGTGATCTTTAGCAAGTCACATTTATTTCCTTGGCCTTCATTCTCCTCATCTGTAAAATGTAGAAGCTGTACTAGATTGTGATCCTATATCTGAGCAACTAAATAAGACAAAGTAAACCTTCATAATCAAATTATTTTCACCTGTTATATAAGAAGTAGGGCTTACATATAATAGCAGAGTGAAAGAGAATGAATTAAAATGTTTCCCTTTTCTCCCTCTTATCTGTGTTAGTACCTAGGTGACCATTTTCAAAATTTCCAAATAGAAACCTGAAAATAAATTTTCAGATCACTGTAGGCAAGAAAGCTTTGATGAAGCTTGCCAAACAACCCTTTTAAAACAGGCTCAGTGACTTGTCTTCTTGATCCCATTTATAAAAAACAAAGTCAAAAGTATAACATGCTCATGTAGGTTCGTGGATGCAAATCTAGAACAAGTAGAAAGAAAAACCAACTTAAGACACACAGGTGCAAACAATATAATACATACACATATAATATATAAATGCATATACATTGTATATTGCATAGATTTTTTTTATGGAAACCTAATCATTTGTTATTGTGTATGTATCTGTGTGTGAGCTGATTTTGACATTTTAAATTCCTGGAGTCAGAAGGACCTGAGTTCATGTTCAAACTCAGCCCTTTATTAGCCATGTGATCCTGGGTAAGTCACTTAACCCCAAATGCCTCCCAAAACAAAATAAAAAATTAAAGTAACAGGTTTATCTAGTAAACAATTGCTGTAGTGTAATAAATTTATAAACAGTGCATAGACAGGGATGTGAAGGAATTCATTCCTTTATCAAAAGGCATAACTCACGTGTAATCAATAATTGATCAGCAAAAAAAAAAATCTGCTTACTATTAAAAGTTAATGTATTTAACCTACTAAACATGAGATATGATGAATGTGTCTGTATATAAACAGGGGTTCTTAACCCTCTCTAAGAAGCCCTCCTCAACCCCTTTTAATTCTAGAGCCTTCCCTTTGTTAGTTATTTCCTATTTGTCCTATACATTGTTTGCTTTGTATATCTTTGTTTGCATGTTGTTTCCCTGATTAGAGTACGGGGGAAATTGCTCCTTGAAGGCAAAGACTATCTTTTGCTTCTTTTATCTCCTTTGCTTGGCACGGTGCCAGTAGGTACTTAATACATGTCGATGTATTGATTAATTGATTTGTTTGCATCATGACTTTGACAGTCTTCTAAAACCTATACATCCCTTCTCAGAATAAATTTTTTAAATGCATAAAATAAAATACATAAGACTACAGAGGAAACCAATTATATTGGAATAGTTACCAAATTATTTTTAAAAACAAGTTCACAGACCTTCAGTTAAGAACTATTGTTACAACTTTCGTATACGACATATTAGGAAACTTTTAATACTTGTATTCTGTTAGATAATTACCATGTCTTTGTTTTAACATCCCTGATCTGCATGGTCCACACATACAGAGCCTCCTTCCTGTAATGTTAAAAATAACCTTTTGTGATAAAATATCAGTTATTAAAAAAAAAACTAGTAAAAAGCACTACAGGACTTTTGTGATATATTCCTCCAATGCCTTATTATTCTTCATAGTTTATTTCAAGTAAAATCTACCTAAATTATTCCAACAGTTTCAGATTTTCATCAAGTAGAGAATAGAGAAGGTTCTCTCCGTGTTTCCCTTAACTGTCATTTCAAAGTTTGACCAGGATACTCTATTCAGTTTTCATCTTTTAATTTGAAGGTTAAACTTAACCTCCACATTTGCTTTTAAGTAACAAAAATTTTCCATTGTTTGATATGGGGAAGGTTAATTTATCATTAAAGAATTTGTTACTTTTATTTTAACAGATTTGTGGCAATATATACAATATATGCTTTGAAGCTCAGGATAATTTCTTTTGGTTTGAACTGTCAAACCAAAAACCTGGTTTCACAAAGTAGGATTTTTAAAAAATATTTTCAATTATACTTACTACCTGTCTTTCTGACGTTCCAGTACAAATTAGAAAAATTAAAAGGGCAAATTGGGAAAGAAAACTCATCTACATTAAACTCTTACATGATTCCATACCATCAGATTGCATTGAATGATATTATACTGCATTTCAGGAAGGTCATCCGCAAGACCCTTGATGTGTAAGTCTCAAGTAAGCCAACATTTCATGTATGTCAGATCTGATCCTCACCTCACCTCTAGTATAGTCTGTGTGCCACATAGCTCAGGTATGAGAAAGAAGATGTTTCTTCTTGTGACCCTCTTATCTAAGTTTAATATTGATTAAATTTTTATTTAATTTATTAAATTGTTGTTTATTGTCAGGTCAAATTTTAACATTAGGGTACAGATATATTGCCGAAAATATAAGAGCCAACATTATATAACGCCTTAAAGACAAAGTACTTTTTATTATTTCATTAGAGACACCTAGGTGGTGAAGTGGGTAGAGCAGTAGGTCTGGAGTTAGGAAGACCTGAGTTGAAATCCAGCCTCATACTCTTACTAGTTGTATGACCCTGGGCAAGTCATTTAACTGTTTTCTTGACTAAGGAAAATGGGCATAATTATACCTTCTGTGAGGATCAATTGAGATAATATTTATAAAGCACTTAGCACAAGTGCCTGGCCCAAAGCAGGCACTTAAATAAATGTTTCTTGCCTCTACTATCACCCCTTTCATTTGATCCTCACAATAATCCTGTATCCATTAGGCATCATTCCCATTTTACAGATGGAAACACTACAGCTGAGAAGTTAGTTTTCTGTGGTCACAAATCTAATAAATGGTAGAGATAAGATTTGAACTCAGATCTCTCGACTCCCAGCCCCGTGTTATTTCTGCTAGATCATCTTGCCTCTCACATGCAAAATCAGTTAGCATCAAGCCTTTAAGTATCATCAAATTAAAAATATCTCTTACTGTGAGGTTGACCCAGGAAATGAAGCTGTATGTCTGATGCAGTAGCTCTCAAATGTTTACCAGTCTTTGAAACACTTCAGGAAGGTAGAAGCTGCTGCTTCAGCCCACCAGTCTACTGGCTCCTTGATTGTAGCTTTAAAAAAACACAAGAGAAGAATGGAGCTGAAACATGGCTCATAGAATCAGAGACAAAGAACTAAGAGAACTCCTCATTGTGGTGATGTCTAGTTTTTATTAAATGTTCTAAGCAAATTATTAATGCATGTCAAAAGCTAATATAGCTTGTCGGGGAAGAAAAAAAGTGCTATGAGGACCCAGACAATGACACTCTTTTTAGACTACGGGTAATCCCTGTATTATACTTTGAGAACAATTATTTTATTATCCTAGTAGATAAAGTGTTAAACTGGAAAAGAGGGTACTTGTGGCCTTGCTATTCTTCCATTTTTCTACTTGTAGGATAATGAGAATAAAATTTGCATTTTGGAATTCAGTATGAGGTTTAATAAATTAAATGTGAATCTGACGTTCTTGAGAGCCTCAAAGGCAACACAACACCCAAACAATTGCTATAGTAATCATTATAAGCACCAAGACTTTTGTTTTTTCTTCTAAATCAACCTAAGACATGGTCCCACCCTCTCCATCCCTCTAAGTCTGTGCTTCCACTCTGCAGCTCAAAGGTACAGAAGCTGTAATTATTTTCTACAAGAATATTAAGTTAGCGAGGTGATTCAGTGACTTTCCAGTGAGACATTTTAATGGTCATAAAGCTTTATTTTTAAATTTCTAATAAGGAAAAAATTGTAAAAATTATGTGGCTGTTGGATATGTAAGCAATCATTCTAAATAAGATGGCTGAGAATTTAACTGGTGACCTTTTCCCCCTTCATTAAGTAGCAGTTTCAAAAAAGTCATGTCGTTGAGCCCAGGATGGATTTTAAGTATTTTATTTCTTCATGGTGCCTAATGGGTTTATTTTTGTAAAACTTCATAGAGTTAAAAGCCCAGAGACTCATACTCCTTCTGAGTCCCCTCCAGCTGTTGTCACATATTGCCTCTACAATTCCAGATGACTTCATTCTTACATTAGCTTAATAGTAATATGTTGTAGACCTTAGGGGGGAAAAAGAATCAAAAAGGGGTGCTTTCCTAGAAAAGCATACTTTTCATAGAAACACTGAAAGTATTGCCTCTCTGAGTTTTTTTTTTTTTAAATAAGACTTGTATTGGAATTAGATGACAAAAATAAATAAATGTACAAAAATATCATTAGGAAAACTGTATCCTCTTAAAACTGTTACTTTTCTGACAAATGAGTCATAAATTGAATCCATTTTCTCTGCATTTAAATAAAGGGTTCTTCATTCCTAATTTGGTTCTGTAGAATTAGCTTTATCATCTAAACACAAGACAGGAAGATGTTGAATGAAATGTTTCTGTCTCTTTCTACAAGTGTGTTCATTCTCTCTGTTTGTTGAATCAGTCAGTAAGGCCGACAGCACCAGACTTTGTTTCTACCCTCCAGTTGCTAAAGAGGTTCCCCTAGAAGGTGTCTCTTTTTTTCTTTCTTTCTAGGAAACTCAAGAATGTGTCCTATTAGAATAATGAGAAACTATAGGGGTTTTCTGTTTCTTCTTTTGGGTTACTCATAGAAATAATTTCCTTCCTCTTGTCTCTCTTCTAGCTTTAATATGCTTCTGTGATTCTTCACCACTTGTTGGACACATTGTCAAATCATAAATCATGAGAGTTCTGCGAGATGACGTCTTAGCTGCCTTCTCAAATAGAGATTCTGCGCTGTGATTCCAAGTGTGGAGCGTACCAACATGATTCAGAAAATTATCGCTGCTGTTGTTGTTGTGTTGTTTCAGTCATGTCTGATTCTTTGTGACCTTATTTGAGGTTTTCTTAGCAAAGATACTGGAGTAGTTTACTGTTTCTTTCTCCAGCTCATTTTATAGATGAGGAAACAGAGGCGACAAGGTTAAATGACTTGCCCAGGGTCACACAGCTAGTAAGTGTTTGAGGCCAGATTTGAACTCAGGAAGATGAATGTTTCTGATTCCAGATCCAGTGCTCTATCCATTGCAGCATCTGAATACTGGTGGTTTAACAGTAAAGTAAGAATTCTGCCCTGTACTCCACAGAATGGAGGGGGCCTGGGTGGTATTAGAGGGAAGTGGAACATCTCTTAGAGAGAAGGAATAAAAAAATTTAACTGTTAAACCAGACCTTGTGAACTGAGAACCATCTACTATGGTAAATAAAGCAAAGTGACTTTGAACACCATTAGGCGGTGGTACTTTCTCTTGCTTTTCCAAAGACCTTCCCTTCCTGGTGTGCCCATGCAAGTCAGCAGTGCCATCTTCATACTTCTGCACCTTTGTATTCTTAATGCAATAGGTGATTTTTCTTCCTAGGTTAACGATGACTATCCCATCTGTTAGGGTGTTTGTTATCGGTACTGTAGAAAGATGCTTGTAGAAACTCTGCCACAGAGATACATGGCACCTCTTCCTTCTCTCATGTTGTGGCTCATTGGTTAGTGGTGCTTAGCACAGTGCTTGACACATAGTAGGAGCTTAATAAATGCTTTTTGATTGATCAGTGCTGTGACATTGACAAAAGAGAGAGTTCATCTCCATCCCTATATTGATGCCATCTTTGTTGTTTTTAAAAGCTAAAGAAATAAGCTTTGCTTTCTTATTTCTGAGCACATCAGAGTCTCTAGCATAGTTATTGAAAAAAAGTATAAAAGCCAAATAGAAGCCCTTGAAAATATGCATCTCTCCTCTCATATCTTTCTCTTCTTTGTTATCTCCCACACATGCTCAAAAAAAAAAAAAAAGGAAATTCAGAAGTATATGTGATGAAATGACTGTCCAGGAAATGGGCCGCCATTACAGCTCCCACGGAAGTTAAAAGAAGACAGCAACAAAACTCAGAAACTTAGTTCCCAAGAATCACCAACAACTTCTTGTTTTATTTGATACTCAGCAGACGATTGACTGTTTTATAGCTTTCCTGATCTTGCCCATTTTGTCTACAGCTGAGCAGGGAATTCCCGACTGTTCGCCCCATGACTTTGGCTTCCTCATAAACTAAACAGCTGAGGCTCCCACAGCCAATTGAACACGGCATTTATTTTTCCTGTTCCTGCATCCCTTTGCCATTTTGCTAATGAGCTGGAAAATGGCCAGTATCCAGCCGGCTGGAAGCAGAAGCCCAGGTGTAAGAAGGTAAAGGCGCTCGCTTACTGTGTTAAAGGCTCTTCTTTTTCCTCACTACCTCTACGGTGTAGAGAAACTGAAAGGAGTTTTATCTCATCTCTTGCAAACTGGGAATATGATTTATGGAAAATTAGTCATTTTAACACCACCATCACCACAGAATTTCTTTTCTTTCTTTTTTTTCTTTCTTTCTTCTGTACTTCCTTCTCCTTCCTTCCTCCTGTCCTTCTTTCCTTTCTTCCTTCCTTCCTTTCTCCCTCCCTCCCTCCCTCTCTCTCTTTCTCTTTCTCTCTCTCTCTTTCTTTCTTTCTTTCCTTCTCTTTCCTCCTTTCTCATCTGAAGGTGTTCCTTTGGGATTTTCTTATACAATGCTAAAGCTACATTTGGCTTCTCTGTGCGATATATTTAGAAAAACTGATCTCAGCATACAAATCCTGAGCTGTGTAACATACATGGCAGTATATGTTTACCAAATTTTGAACTCGAGAGAGAGGGAGAGTGTGTGTGTGTGTGTGTGTGTGTGTTGGGACTAAAATGAAGAGTATTGTCATTTGTGATTCCAGAGAAATTTAGCTTCCAGAAAAGCAAGAAAACTAAGCCATATAGTTAGAACAAGAGGTTAAAGAGGTAAAGGTGGTAGAGATTAGATTCCTATAGCAGAGAGTTTTCTTTCCTATATTCCATGGTTGAAGACTACCTGGCTAGCTAATTTGAAAATAAAGGTGACCAAGCATGGTGGGAAACATCTGTAATCTACCCCAGAGGTTGGGACTGCCAGATCTCTTGAGCTCCAAAGGTGGGAGCTACAGTGAACTAAGGCCTAGGAGCACCAACTCAACCAGGAATGGAGGCCCCTAAACTGTGCTGTAGGCCTCATATTCACTATTTTATTGTATTTTTGTTCCTTTTGTTAAATATTTGCCATTTCAATTTAATTTTGGTTCAGGCTATGTGTTTGACACTTTTGAGCTAAGCCAATAGGATGTCTTTGATAAGTGATTAACCCCCAGGAAGAGGAGCTAGGACCAGGTGAAGGAAGAAAGGAAGGAAAGAAAGGAGGGAGGGTCAAAATGGCCATCAGCCAAAAGGATATAATCCAGCATAAATCTGTCACCACTAATAGGAAAAACAATTCAAAATATATGTGCTGTTCCTAGCAATTCAACAGCTCTTGACTGTCAAAAAGACAATGAAGAAGTTCCCTTTTTTTAATGGGTCAGGTGTTTGTTGGATGTTCATATACCACCTATTTCTCCTTAGTCATAGAAATTAAGACTGGAAAAATAACTAACTGAAGATTGTCATTGTCATAGGAATGAGGAGGGTGTCTTTTTTTTTTTTTTTAGGGGGGAAGGCAAGGGAATTGGAGTTGTGACTTGCCCAAGGTCACATAGCTAGTTAAGTGTCAAGTGTCAGAGGCCAAATTTGAACCCAAGTCCTCATGACTCCAGGGCCCATACTCCATTCACTGTGCCACCTAGGATGTCTTCTTATATCTCTTTTTTGGGACCAGATTTGTACTTTGTAGTTTAGTAACATAAATTTTTCGTCATGTGGTGATGATTGTTCTTTTGTTCCATTCACATTGTTGGAGACCATTTTATATAAATTTGTTTCTTGCCCCTCCTTACTTCACTTGACGATGGCCCATATAAGCATTTCCATGCTTCTCTTTAGTCATCATATGCATCATTTCTTCAGCACAATAATGATCTATTACACCCATTTACCACAATTTGATGAGTCCTTCTCCAAATAACTGGCATCTACTTCACTTCCAATTATTTTTTACACAAAAAATAAATATTTTGGTGCATATGGAGCCTTTCTTTTTATCAGTAATAGACTATCCAGCTCACAGGGTGTAGCCACTTTAAACTTTTTTATTAGCCCTATGTCTTCATTCTAGAAAACGTAGTTCCAAAAGTTAGAAGTTACTAACAAAGTGTATTAAAATATCAAGATTCTAAAAAACCAGATTTTTCATATCAACTTTTCAGTAGAGGAATTCCTTAGTAGTTTGCTGGAAGTATGATAATACTGGTACAGTTTGTACTGATAATTGAATTGATGGAACCATATTTCTACAGGCTTACCCAGTGTTTTCTTACTTTGGTCCTTAGCAAAAATCTCCTTAATATAATAATGCTACTAAAAGATTAAACCCAGAGTACAGTGATATAGCAAGTAAATAATGTTTGATTGATTTTATATGAACTCATAAATTCCTTAGTGTTTATTAAATTAGGCATCTGACTAGGATTGCAAATGTCCTTCATGCTTAGTGGTAAGACAGTACGCATGCCTCTCATTCTAATACAGGTTTCTGAGCTTTTCTATGTCAGAAAGGAGCCTCGCAGATAGAAGTTTCATGGCAAAGAATCAGGCTAAAGAATGTAAGAAATGAAAATACCCCTCAGTATCTGAATGTAGCAGCAATCAATTTAGTTAGCTTTATTAACAACCATTTATACAAAGACAAAAAGAAAATGGTTCCTGCCTTTGAGAAGTTAATATTTTTTCACAGACTAATAACATCTATACAGTATAGGGCAAAAGAAAAAGAAATAAGCGTAGATTAAGTGCCTACTGTGTGCCTGTGAGTCATGTTTGACTCTTTATGACTCCATTTAGAGTTTTCATGACAAAAATACTGGGATGGTTTGCTGTTTCCTTCTCTAGCTCATTTTACAGATGAGGGAACTCATACAAACTGGGTTCAATGACTTGCCCAGGATCATACAGCTAGTAAGTGTCTGAAACTAGTTTGAACTCAGAAAGATGAGTCTTCCTAGCTCTAGGGCCAGCCCTCTATCCACTGCACCACCTGGATACCCAGGTGGAGGTAGGGAGTCAAAGGAGCAGGAAAGAGATTAGGCAAACTCATCTAGGAAAAACTAAGAAAGAAAACGTCATGACCAGATTGGGGCGGAACATCAAGTCAAAGCTTCATGGGAGGAGGTCATATATGAGCTCTACTTTATAGGAAGATAAGAATTATGAAAGTAATAGCACAGCTTAGCATTTAGCATATTGCCTGGCACTAGTAGGTGCTTAATAAATTTTGGTTGACTGATTGATAAAATTAGGAGAGAGTGTATTCTAGACACGGGGGTAGATTTTGCAAAAGTATAGAGACAGGAAGGGGAAAACTTTAGGGATTATCCAGTTCCCTAGCTGACTGCCTAACTGTAGAGTATATCAAGAGAGGCATGGGAAATAAGCCTGGGAAGGTAGCGTGGAGCCAGCTTATACAGTGTCTTTAGTGCCAAGCTAAGAAAGAGGGTATTTGATCCCAAAGGAAATAAGGAGCCCCTGAAATTTTTGGCAGAAGGGAATAACCCACTCCCTCAGAAAATTATTTATGCACTTGTGTCAGAGGTTGATTTGAGATTGGAGACACTAGATCAGGGAGACTAATTAGGAGGCTGATGCCAAAGTCAAGATGGGAGGTGATCAGGGCCTGAATTAGGAGGGGCGGCTGTGTTAGTGGAAAGGAGAGGAAAGAAGGTGGTAGAATGTGTGGGCAGGATGTATGTGTACATATATGTATACACACACACACACACATATATATGTAATATATTTAATATTTCTTTAAAAAGAAGTAGAAATGAATAGAAGTTGACAGCTGTTTGGATATGTGGATCAGGGAGGTGAAAGAAGTTTGCTCCGGTGTTATGAACTTGAATACCTGAAAAGACGACAGTGTCTCAACAGAAGGAGAGAAATTTTGAGAAGGAACCATGTTTTGTGATTCTGTTATAGGACTTTCTGGACTCCACCACACCTCCTTGAGTGTTTGCTACCAACTCGTTGCCTGTGTTTACGTAGGTATCGTGTAACTAGCACGTTATATCTGTTGTCTTGGGCTGCCAGGGGGTGCAGTGGGGTAGAGAACCAAATCCAGAGTCAGGAAGACCTGGGTTCAGATGTGACCACAGACACTTACCAGCTGTGTAGTCCTGGCCAAGTCATTTAACCCTGTTTGCCTCAGTTTCCCCATCTGTAAAATGAGCTGGAGAAGGAAATGGAAAGCCACTGCAATATCTTTGCCAAGAAAAACCCAAACAGGGTCATGAAGAGTTGGACATGACTGACAGCAACAACCTATTGTCTATCTAAAAAAGAACCTCGTCCTGTGAAGATAGATGTGTTGGCAGAACACCACCGGGAAGAGATTTAGTCATTTGTATTTAATCATGGAATCATTTTCATTTCTTCCTCTCATGTCATTTCTTGCTTATATAAGATCGTGGAGTGCCACTCCTGCTTGCATACTTTCCACATACCCGTTTAAAAAGGAGAAATTCATATGATTTTGACCACTTTTAAATCACTAGAATGTTTAAACGTGAAAGGACTAAACCACCACTGGTCTGCATGGACTCACTTAAGCCGTGTGTTAGAATGGCAGTGTACAGTGGTCTTTCCTAATTCTTAAAAATTATGGTGCCTTAGAAAGCTATGATGACAGTAGAACAGTTCCTCTCCTATAAAATGCTCATTTATTAAACAATAAAAAATAAATAAATCCATGTAATGTGGGCTTACAGCTAGAGGCAGCTGTGTGAAGCATGTTTTTGGTCTCATCCATCAAAGCGATGCAGACAGTGCTCCACACAAAAAGTGGAGACTGAATGTCTTTGAAGTGTGAGTTTTTGGATTTGCTGCTGCCCCCACTCTACAGAAGGAGTATAGTCATTGCCCTTTCCCTCAGGAATAAAAATATAATAATCACACACATACACAATGTCTTTCTTTCCAACGGTTCAAAGTACTTTCCTATCTGTTCCACATACTTTTAGATTTTTCTCTCTTCTTATCCCAAAAGTTTCACTGGAACTTTTTTCTCAAATATCTCTGTGAAATTGACTGAGATGATGAGAAATATACATGCACATATATTCACATACACGTATGTATGTATGTGTATATATATATATATGTAAGTATGTATACTTAAAGCTTTGGTTCCTAGTGGCTTGTGGGGAAACCTAAGCTTCAACTCCCAGACTAGTGCTCTAAAAAGTCTATATACACCTCTTTTAGGATCTGAAATCATGGTCCTAAGCACTAAAATGAAATTCTATAATGAAAATAAAAGGGAGAGGGTAGAAACCTTTTGATCAAATAAATGCACAGTGGGTAGCAATCTGCTACATGAAGTAGAAATTCCACTGTATCAGTTTGTTAAAAAGATGATGAAAGAGAGTAATGGTCTAGATATAATCCTATGTAGATGATCTCAATATATATATGTATGTTATTTATTTCTTAAAATCACTCAACTACTATGATTCAGTAGCTGCCATCATATAGTGAGTTTTTGGAATGCAGTAAAAAGCACGAAGTGAAAATTGAACCAGTTCTTGCTGAATGTTCAGTGGCAAACTCTGAAGATTTCTGAAATTCTCCCACTGTGTGCTGCCTTTTTGTTGCATTTTTTGATGAAAACAATTGAACTATTTGTTTGGAATGAGATCACAAACAAGCAGATAAAAAAGTTAAAGCAGAATGTGATTCTTTAGGAGCCAAAAATGCATACTTTAAGTATAATTTTACTAGTAGCAACTCATTCATTTTATAGGGAGTCTTGTCAAACTAAATTTAATATATTTTGTCTTTTCCATCTTGTAAGCAAGAGCCAAAATTTTTAGAAAAAATTCACATAATATATTTTTAGTATTAAACCATCTATTACTGATAGATAATGACAGAGTAGAAGCAGAAGGCACCAGCTAGTCTGCATTAGCTCATGGGCCCTGGATAACTCTTTGGTGAACTCTGTAGATTTCTTAAATTCTATCACTATGTTCTGACTTTTTGTTGCATTTCTGATGCGATAACTTGTCCTTTTTTCCCAGTCTTTTTTAGGTCACATTTTACGTTGCCAAGAAACTGTTGTTTTCTGAAATCATTTGCTATGAGAAAATATGGGATTATATTCATTTAAATCATTTAAGCTATTAGGATTCTACTTGATGCTACATTGGTTTTTCTACTGTCTTATATAATTTCAAAATTTGATAATAAGCATCCACAGTGAATTTGGCCAGTCATTTTGAGATACAAGTAATTAGGAGAGAGAGCATGATGTAGAACAGGAATTCCCAATCTTTTTTGCATCATGAACCTTAGATACTCCTCAGAATAAGGTTGTTTTTTAAAAAAAAAATTCATAATTGAAAGAAATACTTAATTTCAGTTAGAGGTTAGTCGAAAATAAGGTATATATTTTTTTTCTGCATCCAGATTTACAGACACCCACCCCCCACCCTTGAAGTCTTTCCACATCTCCAGCTGAAGAACAGCACTACAATGGATAGATGGCCAGACCTAGAGGCTGGAAGGCCTGAGTTAAAATCCAGCCTCCAGCAACTTACTAGTTGTGTGACCCTGGGCAAGTCACTTAACCCTGTTTGCCTCAGTTTCCTTATCTGTAAAATGAGCTGGAGAAGGAAATAGCAAACTACTGCAATATCTTTGCCAAGAAAACCCCATGTGGGGTCATAAACAATCAAATACAACCAAAAAAATGACTGAACAACAACAGCATGTACTGAATTGGGGAAACCTGAGTTCTGGTCCCAATTCTGTCACTAATTAGCTAGAAAGTATGAATAACACAATCAGGATTCAAAAAAGATCCCAGGAATACCAGTAGGCCAAAGCTAATTAGATGAATCTTAATAGGAAAAAAGTCTGCTTCAAAATCCAAGTGCCTAACTACAGAATGCGAAAGACATGTCATGAAAGCAGCGCCAATGGCCAAATGAGGGATTTTCCAGGATTACAAACTCAGTATGAGCCATTAACCACTGCAGCTGCCAAAGGAGTCCATTACTGGTTACTAGCCTATCTAGAATATTGTATTTGGTGCTCCATTTTAAGTTATAAGTAAGTTGGGAAACATCCAGAAGAGGAGAACCAGAATGGTACCATATGAGAAAGTGCTGGAGCAACCAGGGATGTTTAAACTCAAAAAAAGAACACTTTGTCTTCAGATGTTTAAAGGTTTTCCATCCAGGAAAAGGTTTAGGATAATGAGTGATAACTCCAACAGGTGGAAGTTCCATCTCCTCACCATTACAGTCTCTTAACTTACATCCTCTCCCACAGGTCACTTCTAACAGTAACCTCCTAGTTGGGCTCCACTTTCCCCCTGCTACAGTCCATCCTTTACAGAGTCGCCAAATTAATATTCTTAAAGCACTGATCCATGTCAATCCCCTACTCATGAAGCGTCAGGAGTTCCCTTATGCCTCTAAGATGAAGTAAAAATTC
Source organism: Pseudochirops corinnae (assembly GCA_028646515.1). Lineage (NCBI taxonomy): Eukaryota > Metazoa > Chordata > Mammalia > Diprotodontia > Pseudocheiridae > Pseudochirops > Pseudochirops corinnae. The sequence continues at coordinate 269,407,480 of CM053588.1, forward strand.
TTCTGTTCAGCATTGAAAGCCCTCGCACAATCTAACTCCAGCCTGTCATCATTGTACACTTAGTGGGAGTGAAGTTTTAGGTGAAGTCTACACTCAGATTTAGGTAGAGGGGGCCCCTCTCTTTTGAACTGCTACTTCCTCATCTTCTTTATTCTTATCCTTGATTCTTAGGTAATCAAGGGCCATATTTGTGATATTCTTGTTAATTACTAAAATTGCAACATCTCTCAAAAAAGCCCTGAACTCCCATTCCTGCTCATCACATAGGATTGAATTACAAAATGGAAAAAACTCTAAATACTTTTATCTTCATAGCTCTCAAAATCCATTATTTCCTAAGCTTAAATAAACACCGTATTGCCTGTCTATACTATTTTATTAATGGTATCTAACAATGAAACAAAGACACAAGTAATTATTATTTACACAGTATATCGGCCGTGAGAATAATCATATCCACGATCACCTTTAACCATTACTATGATTGCCAGCTTCTCATTTCGGAAAATAGTCCCACACTTCTGTTTTCTCAAGATGTCAATTAAAGCATTATCTCAAAAATTCTCTTAATGTTTCTTTGCAACAGGGAAGTTAAACTCAGTTCTCTCTACAGATAAATTCTCTAATTCCTTTTCTTTTAGTACCTCTTGAGCAGACATAGTTAAGACAGCTGAAGTGCAAGGTTGTGAAGACTATCAGCTCTTAAAAAGATATAATAAGAGTATCTGTGGTCTCTATAGGACAGCTTGTTGAAGCTGGTGTTATAACATGTTCCAACCAAATTAGTCTGTTTATAATACCCAACTACCTGACATTCCATCTCTTGCCTCTGTCTTTTGCTCAGTCTGTCACTTATACCTGTAATGTTTTCCCTTCTGCCTGTTGGAATACTTGGCTCCTTTTTTTGTGTACATAGCGTTACCCTACCCATCAGTAGACTTGTAAGCTCCTTGGGAGCAGAAACTTTTCATTTTTGTCTAGTATGTCTGGCATACAGTTGGTTCTTGAAAAATCACTTATTGAAATTAAAAAGAGGCACAGGAAAATTTAGTTAACATGAGGGAAAAAAAAACTTTAATGTTTAGAATACTGGAAAAATGAGATATTATGAGTTCCATGCCCCCTTTCAATGGAAGACATACTTTAAAGGTATTCTTGTACTGGATTCCAGGAGACTAGACTTTGTTGTCTCCAAGATCTTTTCCAAGTTCTTAGACTGGAGCTCCATGAAAATGAATTGTTAGTCCAGATGAACTTAAAATTCATTTCCAAAATGGAATTACCTGTAATTATATAACCTTGGACAAATTGCTTAACTTATCTGTATACAAGTTACCCCACTTTCAAAAAAGGATTATTATATGGAGATAGTAACCTTGGGCATGTAGACAGGCTTTATAAATTATATGAATATAAGGTAGTGGTCTTATGAGTCATTTAACTTCTCTGGGCTTCTCTTCTCACCTTTTCAGTAGAGAAAATTGAATCTCCCCTTATCTCTGCTTCTCAAAGAGAGCTAAAAGTAAATGTGAGAATGTTTATATGAATTGATGCAAAGTGAAATGATCAGAACAAGGAGAACAATTTATACAGTAACAACAGTATTGTACAGATAATCAGCTCTGAAAGACTTGGTAGCCGTGATCCAAAGGACTCATAATGAAACATACTATCTAACTCCAGATAGAGAATCAAGGACTCTCAGTACAGATTGAATCACGTTTACTTCTCTTTCTTCCTATTCCTTCCTTCCTTCCTTGGACATGGTTAATGCAGAAATGTGTTTTGCATGACTATAGCTGTTTGTAATGGGCTTTGTTTTTGTTGCCTTCTCAATGGGTTGAGGAGGGAAGGGAGAGAATTTGGAATTGAAAGTTAAATTTAAAAATAAGTAAATGAAAGAATGATTGGGCAGTGGAGAAATGAAGGCAGAAAATCTTTTTTTTAATTTAAATTGGTTGTGAAAGGAACAGAGAAGAAGATAGCAACTACAATTAGAAGCAGTTTCAAAGGGAAAAGATTTTATGTAGGCCAGCTACTTGCAGTTTACAAAAGAAGAAGAGGAAATTGAGTTGAATGCAAAAGAGAGACGAGTTGGGGAAAATTTATGGAGTGCGTCCAGGAGGAAATTTATAACTGAAAGTAAGGAAGCACTGTAACTCAACTTCATGAGCAGAAATAAGAAAAGCTGTTCCCCACCACTCCCTTCATAAGCTTGAATTCCCCATTCAGCTTTCTCTTCTCCAGACTAAATAAAACTATTCTCCTCCTAGATAAATTGGAGGCGGGAGGGCATGAGAGCACAAGCAGAAGAGTTAGCCCTGGCCAAGAGAAAAAGACCCTTCTGAAACTGGAAGGACAGAGAGGGATGAGTGAAGATCAGGGGGGTTTTGAAGTGGGGAAGAACGGTGAAGTTGCATCCCCTGAGGGACCTTGATTTTTAGGACAGTAGGAGATGATATCATTTGATGAGAATTAGAAGGAAATAATCTCTTTATTATGATTCAAAACTCAGAATTAGCACTGAGCCCATGGAGCTTAGCACATCTGTTCATTGGTACATATAATTAATAGATTAAAATTGTTTTGAAATTCAGTTTTAAAATGCCCGTTCATTTAACCGTTCACCAAAAATTCTTTTGTTTCCAAAAATAATACCCAAGTAACAAGCATTTCATTGATTCTGTAAATAATGGTTTATATACTTTTAAAAGAAAAAAACACTCTTAGTTTTCATCTTCTTAGATGTTAAGATTTAGAAATCAACCTGTGATGTTTCTCATTTTTGAGACATAGCCACATTTCTCTACATAAAAAGTGGAAGGTGGGAGGTGGATGGAAGGTGGGGATTTAGGTCCCTTCCCCATACCCCAGGAAGAAATGCAAAGACACTTGTTCATTCCAGAGAATACTCGTTTCCTAGGAAAGATTTGGGGTCTTTATTATCCTTCTCTTTCAACAGCCTGTCCTTACTCTTGAATGAAACCAGCTTTAAAAGCTAAAGGTGCCCTGAGTTGTTTCTAATTACTGCTTTGGCAAAGCCCTGGAGTTTGCTCTGACTTCTGAGTTCCTCTGTAGCCTCAAAAGAAAAATGGCATTTTCAGTGTTATTTTTATAATTTCCTGTATATTTTGATTTTGATAGAAAAGTGTTGCTGAAGACAAATACTCAAAAAATTAATAGAAAACATAATTTGTCTTGTTTCATCTCAATGTGGAGAAGGGTAATTGTCTTGGTTTGTCTCCACATCACTGAGGTTAAACTTGGAAGAGGAATTTTACAGAAACACCTGTTATGCTGACATTTCCACTTCCATCAGTGGCCAGTTGTCCTCAGGGCCAGATTCTCCCATTTGGTCAGTTATTCCTTGGTCATAAATTTGGCAGGTGCCTTAATTCTCCTAGCACTAAAACTTTGTCTTGTACTGAATAATTAAATGCTTTCAGAGTTCCCACTTTCCTGGAATGAAATAGAACACTCTTGTGTGTATATATACATACGTGTGCATGTGTTTGCCTGCATAGATATAGGATTTGGTGTGGGATGTGGGGAGTGGGCAAACAGCAGAGAATCCCTAGAAATAGATCATTTCAAACCCCTAAAATTCTTCTGCTATTGCCTCATCCTCTGCCCCACTAAAACGGTAGCAATTGGAGGAGCTGCAGGAGGACCGACATAGTGATTCCTACAGGTGGAATTTAATTGGTCCAGCAGTTCTAGAAAGCATCCAGCTAACTTCTTGAGCCCTACCACTCAAAGGTCTTCTGTAGTAGTGCCTATTTTCCTACAGGCCAGTATCCTTATAGCTTTATCCTTTTGTCCAATCTCCTGGCCTTGCTCTCTCCTCTCTTTTCTGCCCTCCCATACCCCTGCAGTACTTCGGTCTTATGAGGACATGGTACAGCTTAAATGCTTTTTATTAGTGATTTGTATAAAAGCATGCCTAGATAACATGTGCTACAAGTTCACAAATAAGACAGAGCTGAAAAGGATAGCAAATATCATTGAATATCTTGTTCAGAATTCAGAAGGAATTTGACGAGAACTTTTGGCTGAAATGAATAATAGGAAATATAATAGGGAATAAATGACTTACAATGGGGCTCAGAAATCAACTTCACAAGTATAAGATTGAGATTTGGAAGAGGAAGGAAGGAAAGGAAGGAGGGAGGAAGGGAGGGAAAAAAAAGGAGGGAGGGAAGGGATCGCACCCCACAGATTGAGAACCGCTGCTCTAGTCTTTTTTTGTGACCGTATCAACTCACCTGGTTTTAATTGCAGTTATCCATTCCACATTGCAGGGGTTAAGGGCACAACACCCCGTGATCTAGAAAATCTGTGTAAATTTTCTTGTCCCTCCCTTCTTACCAGAAAAGAAGTCTGAATTTTTTCTTTTTTCTTTTATAAGATATTTACAATACCTTATTTTAAAATCTGAGATGACATTGTACAATACTGTACATATATTTTATGCATTTCTGAGTTTCTAAACTTTTTTGTGTGTCATCTGCTGGGCTTTACATGTTGTCTGCAGCATCTACAAAACTCCCAAAATATTCTCATTTAATTTCTTATATTGATCTGCAATATATTGAAACTAAAATGAGAGAAGTCGCAAAGTAGAAGGGATAACCAATTTCAGAGACTCCCATATTTCTGTTTTCATCCCTAGTCTTTCTACTGAGCTCAAATCCTCTATTACTGGATGCCTACTGAACATTTCAAATTGGATATCCTGTAGGCATTTTAAATTCATCATGTCCAAATTAGAAATCATCCTCTTTCCCCTTTCTGTCTTCTAAACTTCCCTGTTTCTATTGAGGTTACCACTATTCTACCTACCCAGGTTCTATTCAGTATCTTCTCCAATTCCTTACTCTTCTTTCAACATCAACCAACCAACATCCAAACGTTGCCAAGTCTTGTTTCTGTCTTCACAGCATCTCTCATGTGCATCACCTTTTCTTTACTCACATGACCACAACCCTGCATGAGGCCATCTTATTGAATTATCGTATCAGTCTTCTGTTTGACTTCCCAGCCTTAATTCTTTCCCCAGGCCAAACCATCCTCTGAATTGCTTCCAAAATCATTGCCCTAATACGCGTATCTGACCATGCCTTTCCCCTACCCAATAAATTCCAGTGGCTCTATTATTTTTAGGATCAAATTCAAACTAAAAGAAATCCCCATAAAAAAAGAGGAATCCAGCTTTGATGAATAGCCTCAGTTTAATCAGTGAAATATGAGGTGAGAGCCTCAGCTTAAAGGCTGGGGCAAGAACTTCATGGGAGGCTTGAAGAGAGAAGAAAGAAGAGGCTTGGAACAGCTTCTGAGATAAATGTGATAGAGATCAATTAGTGAGATACAGAAGGATTGCCTTGCTGCAGTGGAGATCAAATCATATCAGTCTGTGGGGGATCCAGTCAGAACACTTTGAGGACTGCATACAGCTGTGTTCAGCAGCCTGTGAGTAGGAGTAAAGGAGGAGAATGGTCAGAAGAACTCATTGTTGGGACTTGGCAAGACATGACAAGGATCGGGATTAAGAGAACCAGATACTGTAGAGCTGAACTTGTTTTCCAGGGGGTCGAGATTGCTAAGGAAGGTCCACAGCAGGAATGACGGCCTTGGAAAAAGACTGAGAAGTGGAGGAATTGAAAATCCTAGTGAGGGTGAAATACAGGGCTGGTTAGTGATGCACAGGGCGGAGGGGTAGTGTGATCAAAGGTTATTTTAGTTTGTTTAATTGAATGTGGTTTTTCTGATGGTTACTAAATTTTTAATAAAACTAGTATTTTTTTTTTTTCTGAAAATCAATTGGAGAATGGCCGAACAAATTGTGGCACTATTGGCTGAACACTATTGTGTTATAAGAAATGATAACCTGGATAGTTTCAGAAAAACCTGAGAAGACTTATATGAAATGATGCAAAGTGAAGGAGCAGAGCCAGGAGAAAATTGTACAGAGTAATAGCAACATTTTAACTGTGATCAACAGTGAAAGACTGTTCTGATCAAGACAGTGATCCAAGACAAATCCAGGGGATCCATGATGAAAAATGCTGTCTACCTCCTGAGAGATATCTAATGAACTCTAAGTGCAGATTAAAGTGTATTTTTTTCACTTTAAGTTTCTTATTTTTTCTTTTCTTTTCTTTTCTTTTTGCAGCATGGCTAATATGGAAATACCTTTTATGTGACTTCACATGTATAAATGATATATTGCTTACCTTCTCAAGAGGTCAGGGAAGGACAGAAGGGAGATGATTTGGAACTTGAATATTTTAAATGAATGTTGAAATAAATAAAAAGAAAAAAAAGTTTTCAGAACATATAAGTAATAGACTTCAGAGTAACTTTAAAGCCTCTGGACTCTTTTATGCCTTTCCTCCAGAAATATTTTCCAGCATAGCCATCATTCTCCCTGTGCCTATTTCTGCACTTAAGCCATAGTACATGAATGGATAATTGGACTTAGTTGTATCATATTCTTCCTAAAATTTCAGGTTTTCAGCTGTGAAGTGGATGTCCATTCACAATTATCTTTGTGGTGGTCTGTTTCCTTATTGCTAAATCACAAACAGGGCAAGTTAAAAATAATCAAGTATACCATGAAAATGGGTTCCTTGCTGCCTTTGCACACCCGATGAAACCAGTTCTGCCGACTTCTTTGTTTTCCTGATAGCCCTCTTTTCCATTTAGCTATGATTTCTTCATAGCTTCTGGTTTCGTTTAAAGCACTAAGGACCATGTGGATATGGTTCAATTCCTACAGTATTATGTCAGCTCAGTTGTTAGACAAATATTGGATAAATTGGTGCTTTAACACAAATAGTCTAAAAAATTGCATGATTCTTAGTACTCTGTCCATTTACAGCCACTCTACTATTTTAACTCTGGAACTGGAAGGTGGGATTAGGTGCTACTTGGTATTTTGCCATTAGTGATTAGTTGACGCCAAAACGTAGATGAATGATGGAATGAGCAATTAGCACTGCAAAATTCCATTGTTTATATAGTTGAAACAGAACTTTTTTTTTTTCCTTTCTGGAAAAAGGGGACCAAAGTCTCTCAGCTGCTTCCCCAAATTACCACTCCAATTGGCAGATTCCAACATGGTTTTTTATTGTTTTTGTTTTCGATGCTCAGTTTCCATAAAGCCCTCCCTCCAATCCATATTAGTCATGATGGTGATAATGGTAGTGGTGGTGGTGGTGATGATAGCATTTATGTAACGCTGTAAGTTTTGTAAAGCACTTTACAAATATCTTAGTATTCTTGTAGGTAGTTGCTGTTATTATTCCCATTTTACAGATGAGGAAATTGAGGCAGACTGATTAAGTGACTTACCCAGGGTCATGAAGCTACTAAGTATCTAAAGAAGAATTGGAATTTAGGTCTTTCCAGCTCTGGGTCCAGCGCTCTATCTATTACACCATCTCATGCATTTGAATATACCCAAAGTAGAATAAACTATTATTTAAATATATTTTAAATGGGCCATCATGCAGCTTAAAAAAACATTCCTTTTTATTTGGTATTTACTTTCTAATTAGAATAGAGATATTTAAAGGGGGGGAACATTGTATATGTGTGACATTATTCTCAAATAATAAATTATTTTTCAGATGTCAATAAATCTTGGCTACATCGTTGCTCCCCAGCCCATTTTCAGTAGTATATCTGTTCCGTTCTCCCATACAAGATTAACTCATTTTTAAAATGTGAAGGCTTTTGCCCTCCACACTTCCTCTTAGAATTCCTGACTTCCTTCAAGATTCAACTCAAACTGTACCTTTTGCATGAGATCACTTCTCATCCCACCTCCTGCCCCACTAGGTACTAGTGCAAGTGGCAAAAGTCCTGTGGCTCCAAATCCAGTGCTCTTTCCACTTGGCCACACTGCCTTATTAGGAGCATCACTTCTAAAAACAGCAAAAACTTCTTAGCATGCTTGCTGAGAACTTAGTACAAAACCCCAGTTAAAACAGATAATCCTGAAAGCAGTTGTAGATAAAACCTAGGACTAGAGTAGGACTCAGACCTATGGTTGGCAGTGAGGAGAAGCATGTTTCTTTGTATTCTTTTTTGTAAATGTTGCGTTATGGTTAGAGTTGGTACTAAATACTTGAATTAGCTTAGAGGTGGGTGTAACTGTCTCTGTTCCTTGAAATTGCACACCAGACTGGCAGAACTAAGAAAATGAAATGTCATAAGAATCAAAGGAGGAGAGATATTAAGAAGGGAGGAGATGAACAGTTGTGTCAAATATTACAGAGACGTCAGGAAAAACAAAGGCAAAAATAGGCCTTCGGATCTTTCCAAAGAAGGTCTCAGAAACTTGGAAAAGAACTAGTTTACCAGAGCATTGAAGAAACTGGTTTGCAAGGGATTGAGAAGTGAATGGGGGCTGAAAACATGGTGGCAGTGAGTGTCCACTTTGTCTAGAATTTTGACATTAAGAGTTAGTTGAGGAGATAGGGTGGTAGTTTGCGGCAATAGCAATTTCAAGGGAAGGTTTTCTGGGGAGGGGGGACACCTATGTCTTTGTGTACTGTGGGGAAGGAGACCGTGGTGCCATCCAGTCAGTAAGCATTTATTAAGAACCTACTCTGTGCTAGACACTCTGCCAAGTGCTGGGGATACAAAGAAAGGCAAAAGGCAGTCTTTGGCTTGGAGGAACTCGCAACCTAATAGGGGAGACAGCATGCTAACAGATATGTACAGACTAGCTATATGCGGGATGATCAACAGAAGGAAGGCACCAAAATTAACGGGGTTTGCGACAGGTCTGCTGTAGAAAATAGAGTTTTAGCTAGGACTTGAAGGAACTCAAGAGAAGCCAGGAGGCAGAGATGAGGAGGGAAAGCATTCCTTCAGGAGGCATGGGGGATAGCCAGACAAGATGCTCAAAGCTGAGAGATGAAGCATAGTGTTTGGGGAACTGCAAGGAGGCCAGTGTCACTGAATTGAGGAGTATGTGGGAGAGTATAAGGTATAAGAAAACTGGAAGGTGTGAGGGGGCTTGGGTATGAAGGGCTTGGAATACCAAACAGAGATGATTTTGTATATGATCCTGCAGGTCATACCGAACCACTGGAGTTTCCTAAGTGCGACATGGTCAGACCTGCACTTTAGGAAAATCACTTTGGCAGCTGAATGGAAGAAAGATTGGAGCAGGAAGAGATTTGTAGAGACAGTAGAGACAGATTATGATCTTGAAAACTGAAGGGAGTAGCCACATCATTGAGATCACAAATCCATTGAAGCAGTTATGGGAGCAGGAAGTTAGTTGTAAACTACTGTTTTTGGCATGGCTTTTTACAAAGTGATTCTTACATTTTTTAAAGATTTTGTGCTACAGATATGGACTGGATCTATTTATGGTACTGGTAGTGTTTCTCAGTAACTGAAGCATGTCATGTTCTGGAATACTTAACCAAAGGGCCCATTCTTGCCCAATCCCCAGCTGCTCCCCAGCACTGCCCTTCCACTCACCCCCACTTAGTCTTTTGTGTATATGCAGCATAGTCTAAATTCAAACAGATATAAAATCAAATTACTTGTCTTTTTTTATTTCTGCATATACAGTCTCATGCTGATGATTTATATTCATCTAATCAGTTCTCAGGGACTAGATGACTAATGAATAATTCCAAAATTACATCAGTTGAACTGAACATGAATATTTGTGGATAGTGGTGGGTTTAGTGGTGGTGGTTTTCGGTCTTTCTTGTCTGGTACTTTAGGAAAACCTGAGAAGCCCTTTACTCCATTTAGTGAGCAGCTAGTAGCTTAAAAATAACCTATTTTTGAGGTTATTAGGAAGGTGAAAGGGGTGGGATCAGTAAGCTGTTGTTCAGTTGTTTCAGTCCTGTCATACTCTCCATGACCCCATTGGTGGTTTTCTTGGCAAAGATACTGGAGTAGTTTCCCATTTTCTTCTCCAGCTCATTTGACAGATGAGGAAACTGAGGCAGACAGGGTTAGATGACTTGCGCAGGATCACACAGCCAAGTAAGTGTCTGAATCTGGATTTGCATTCAGGTCCTACTGATTCCTGGGCCAGCAATTCTCCCCTATGCCACCTAGCTGCCTCTGTCTCCCGTCAAGTTAGTTATCTTTTTCCTTCCATTCTTTACTATATCCTCTCAGTTAGCCTAATACTAATGGCAGCAGTAGTGACCACTTTTCAGAATATGTGTAGGCTGAAACCTCTGCATCTAACTAAGCTAGTTTGGGCAGTGTCTGCTACCAAATTGCATAAATCCTTCAGAGCTAAGGACCCGGATTTCTGTTGTACTCTCCCCAGGTGTGATGGTGAGGAGGTAGAGAGGGGGGAAAACCATACACCTTATCAAGTGTAAATGAAGCCATGAACTGGAAGTTGTGGGTTTTGTCTAGATGAGTCCAACCACATCAGCTACTTTTCTACAATTTTCAAACATTATTGGAAACCCTGTGGTTTCACAGCAAATCTTATGGTGACAGGTGTGACGGCGCATGCTGACCAACCCCTGAACATCAGAGAAACACACGCAGGTGGAAAGCATCGGTGTGGAGTGGGTGTTATACTGTCTTCTTTTTGTCTCTTTCAGAACTTGTTTATATCTCTCTACATAGTTGTGAATATCTGTGTTTCTGCCACTTGTGCTTATCTTCCTCTAACCCAGCGGTTCTCAACCTGTGGGTTGCGACCCCTTTGGGGATCAAACAACCCTTTCACAGGGATCACATGGGTCTCTCAAGACCATTGGAAAACACATGTTTCCGATGGTCTTAGGAACCGAGACACCGCTCCTCTATCTGTTTCCAGGCAGGTCCACCCACATGCAGATACGCCCGCATATGAGTATTAAAGGGTCACCACATTAGGAAGGTTGAGAACCACTGATCTAACCTATTAGATTATAAATTCTGTATGTGCAACTTCTGATTCCAACTCCCTGTTTCTCCTTATACAACAACAGTTTCTCAAGTCACTGGTATCAATTGGTGGACTTCTGGTTTTTTGCTTCAAAAGGGAGTTCAGTGTGTTCCTCTAACTTCAGAAACGAACATCCCTGCTGCCACCAATTCCTTTCTTGGCCAGACAAGTTAAATTCCCTTTTAGGTAAAGAAAATGAGTATTAATGTGGGCGGGGCTATACAGTTACCCATTACTTTTTTTCAGGTGGAAGAACAAGAACTTCAAACCTTAAATTGAATAACTAGATAATTAAGACTGAAGCAGATACTATGTCTAAATTCTGTATTTGAACTACTTTCTGTTGACTCATCCAAGTACTCTAGACCTGGTTTCAGTATCACATACTTAGAAAGGACCTTTGACAGCCACCTAATTTCAGCAATTTGAGGAAACAGATCCAAAATGGCTCCTTCAGCTAGAATCTGAGTGTTGTGCAGATGGTTTTAGTGCCCAGAAGATGTCGGATGTGCTATGAAATATAGAGGACTAAACTTTGCAAAAACTGTCATTTCTACAGATAGACGACCCCAAAAGGTTTTGTTTCTTGAGGTATTGTTTACATGAAAGAGAACAGTGGAAGGTCAAGTTGCGGCTGTTCCTGCCGTCCTTGTTGTGCTCTTGTGTGTGTTCTCTGAGTGTTTCTTTGCTGTCTACAAATCTGACATTCTTGTTGGGTTGCATCAGGATTGGGTGACATGATTGATGCAGGAAAGTTAGAGGAGCAATGACGTCGTGGCTCATGCAAAGTTTACCTGAGAATTATCTCTGGCTGTGGACTGCTTAGTGTCTGTGTGACTCATGTGCTGAAGCCCTGCCATCCCCTGTTATTCAGCAATGTAGACTCACACTTACCTCACCCTTTGCTTCTCTCCTTTTCATGCCAAATCTGATTAGAAGCACTTTTGTTTGAAGTCTCGTGTTTATGAAACAGTAAATGTACTAGGCACTAGTACTAGTGACATGGTAAAGAAAAGGGGTGGAGTGGAAGAATAGGTCTGTGTGCATGTAGGCGTGGGTCTTTCCTTTGGTCTGTCTCCGCAGTGCCGGGAGAATTCTTGCTTCCCTCAGTTTTAGTGGAGTTAATTATCTGAGATCTTCCCACAAAGAGCTGAACCCTCCTCCTCAATTTGGTGATTCAGGCCTTTGTCCACAGGAATGATCCAAGGCAGAGGTGCGGGCCAGAATTCTGTGTGTCTCTGGCGATGCTACGGCATTCATTGATTCATTTAATGTTTATTAATTATTTAACTTTAATTTTATCTATTTAGTGGATAATAATGCCTGCTTTGGTCAAGGCATGAGAGAAGAGCAAAGATAAAAAAGTATTCATTCCTTGTGCTGTAAGAAATGGGGAGGAGATGGACTTCATATTTACCTGGAGAGGCTCATACAAACTGATGCTAAGTGAGAAGAGCAGAACCAGGAGAAATGTGTACACAATCACAGACACATCGTATGTATGATGACCAACTCTGATAAACTGGATTCTTCTCAGCAACACACAGTTATAAGACAACTCTACAAGCCTCAGGATGGAAGGAGATCTCTACATTCGTAGAAAGATCTATCAAGAACAGAGTTTAAATGGAGACTGAAGCAACCTATATGCTATCGCACTTTTCCATGTTTGGTTTTGTTTCCTTTTTCCCATTGTTCACTCCATTGGTTACAACCCTTCTATACAACCAGACTAATGTCCAGTGTGAAAGTATTTGCTGATTCTATACTTGACTGCACGCCGCCATGGGTGGGGGAAGAGGGAGGGGAGAAAACTTGAAACTCAAGGGACTCTGGAACTGAATCTTGTAAACTAAAAGTAAATAAACAAATCAATTTAAAAAACTGCTTTAACCATTTAAAAAATAATAAAAAATAAAATAAAATCATAGTTATGTGTAGTGAAAAAAAAAAGTATTCATTCCTGACAATTTTTAGGTTTCTAAAGGATCCGTGACCTCAAGGAGCTTTGCAACCAAGTATGCTGGCTGTAAGGTGTAGGATTGTATACAGTTGATAGGGAAGAGTAACTGCATGGTTGAACTGAAATTTTCCAAATTTTGAACTCCTTCTAAAGTGAAATTTTGGTAACCAGATTAATTTGCCCTGTATATTAAACAGTACTTCAAGGCTTTCATCAGTGTGAATTCTAATTTTTACCAGTGCACCTTGTGATACTCATTTAATAGATAATCTTCTAGAGATAGAGGCCAAAATATTAAGGACTTTGTGGCAATCTAGCAATAAACTCCAAACTTAGCCAGACTCGCCCTTAAAAAAAAAAATAGACATACTTTGGGTCTCGGCCCATATCTGAGTAGAGCCCACCAGATTAATTCAGCCTCTAGGAATCAAAAGTCACTTCTGTGGCACTAGGAGGCATTTAGGTGAGCTTTTAGGGGAGGCATTAGTCAAAATAAATTTTAAGTACTCTGGTAAATCAAATTTGTCATCATACATACGATGTGTCTGTGATTGTGTACACATTTCTCCTGGTTCTGCTCTTCTCACTTAGCATTCAGCTGATTCAAGGTCCCAAATGCAAATACTCCAGCTGTCCTGCTTTTACTCATGGTAGGGGAAAGGTCCTCTCTGTGATACCCTCCCTAAGAACTCAGTTCAGATAGTGTGCTGCACATACATGGCTAAACAGTCAGGAGAAGGGAGACATGGTTCCCATTTCATTCATCTCTCTCATCTGGCCCTGAACAGCTACTTGGGGTACATACATACCCCAATAGACACTCCATGGTCTGCATATATGAATATGTTTTTGATGAAAAAGGGAGATCTTATAGGGGTTTTAACCAAAATACAGGACCCAGATTCCACAGCTGTTATTCCACATAAAAGATTTGCTTCTCAGATTATTGTTCCTCTTTAAGAGAGTTTGTTCGGGTGCCACCCAGCTCGCACAGACACAGGTCTTCCCCCCGTGGCCCAGTCAGCAAACTCAGGACCAGGACCTTAGCGAGGACTAGAGAACTCAAGGAAAGAGGGTGTATGTCTCAAAATCTAAGGATGGGAGGGAATCTTGGAGGTCATCTAGTCCAATCCATGCCCAAGTATTCGTCATGCCTTCACTAGCAGTCCTACTGGGAGAAGTTTAAGCTATGTTTAAGCTAAGTTTAAGCTCACTGTGTACCAGTTTGTCTTAGCTCTTAGTGATGCAGGTCATTCCACAGGGAGTAAACCCACCTAACTATACTATCAGTCAATCAGTAAGCATTTACTAAGCACCTCTCTATGTGCCAGGCACTGAGCTAAGCCCTGGGGATGCAAAAAGAGGCAAAAGACAGTCCCTGCCTTCAGGAAGCTTACAGTCTAACACGGGAGACAACATGCACACAAATCCATATGAAACAAACTATCTACAGGATAACTGGGAAATAACTAACAGAGGGAAAGCACAGATATTAAGAGGAGTTAGGGGAGGTTTCTTGTAGAAGGTGGAACTTTAGCTGGGACTTGAAAATTGAGAGGATAGTAGTTGGAGGGGAAGAGGGAGAGTGTTCAGGAAAAGCCTTAGAAAACTCTCAGAGCCAAGAGATAGAGTGTCTTGTTCATGGAAGAGCCAAGGGACCAGCGTCACTGGATCGAAGAGTATCTGTTCAGGAGTAACGTATAAGAAGACCAGAGGGGTAGGAGGGGCTGGGTTAAGGACTTTGAATACGTAAGCATGTCTCTGTTACAGGCAAAGGAGTGTCTGGTGTCCCACATGGCTACATCTTGACCAAGTCTCAAGCCAGCCAGTCCCTATTCCTGCAACCTTCATCGTCTTTTACCTCCTTGAAATCATTCTCTCCCACTTCCTCAGACTAGTGCTCAGAGAGCACTCATTTTAGGCAGCTAAGACACAGAGGAAGGTTAAGTAGCTCACCTGAGCTCATACCATTTACTACCACTACTTACTGCTGTTACCACCACCACCACCACTACTACTGCTACAGCAGTGATGACCGCTGCTACTGCTAACTGGCATTCAGTGTACCAGGCACCATCCTAAGCACTCTACAGTCATCGTCTCCATTGATCTTCACAGTAACCCTGAGACATAGGTGTCATTATTATCCCCATTTTACAGATGAGGGAAACAGAGGTTGAAAGACTTGTCCAGTCCACTAAACTAATAAGTGTCTGAGGCTGGGTTTAAACTCAGGTCTTTCTGACTCCAGGCCTAAAACTCTGTCTTCTGTGCCATCTAGCTGCTCCAGTCAATCCAGCAGTAAGCAAGCATTCATTAAGCACCCACTGTGTGCCGGGCAGAACGGTAATGCAAAGACAAAAGTAAAAGTAATCCCTGCCATTGAAGAACTTAAATTCTAGCCAAGAGGAATGTCTAAGATAGAGAGAGAGAGAGATATAGAAGTATGTATGTAGATACATATATGTGTATATAAGTAGGTATAAAGTATGTATTCATGTGTGTGTATAAGTATATTATGTAGGTGCAAAACATGTATTATATGTGTATAATATGTACACGCATATGTGTATCAGTGTATGTAGGTACAAAATAATGTATTATATATAATATGTGCCCGTGTCAGTGTATAAATATTATACAGGTACAAAACATGTATTATATGTGTATAATATGCACACACATATGTGTATCAATGTATGTAGGTACAAAATAATGTATTATATATAATATGTGCCCAGTGTGAGGTACAAAATATGTATTATATGTATATGATATGTATACGTGTGTGTATAAATATATACGCATGTATGAGTATATGTGTGTGTGGGTGCACATGTGTTTTGTATGCACACGTGTGTGGGTGCACATGTGTTTTGTATGTACACATGTGTGCACACCTGCATACATACATGCATGCATGTGCATGCATGCATATATTTGCACAGACATACTAATCCGAAGTGATTTGGGTTGGAGTCAATGACAGTTGCGGGAATTAGCAAACACCTCCTGTGGAAGTGCTTGAGCTGAGCCTTGAAGGAAGTGAGGAACTGGAGATAAGGAGGTCAGGAGGGAGTGAATTCCAGGCATGGGGTCAGGTCTCAGAGCAACAGCCCAGAGGTGGGAGCTAGGGTGCCGTGTGTGAAGAACAGGAAGGCCAGTCTGGGTGTACAACAACCTGCATGGAGGGAACAATGTAATACAGAATCAAGGTTGCTTCTGGCCAAGTTGTGAAGGATCAAATGGGAAGTTATATTTGATCCTTGAGGTCATAAAGAGCAACTAGAATTTGAGCAGGAGAGTGATATGATGAGATTTGCAACTTGGGAAAATCTGTGTGATGGCTGTGCAGTGAATGGGCTGGAGAGGGAGGGGAGAAACTCCAGGCCTGGAAACCAGTAAGGAGCCTTTTACAGTCGGCACCATGACAATGCAGAGGACCAGTTCAAGCCGTGTGAGTGGAGAGAAGGACACAGATTCTCGAGGTGTGGGGGGAGGAACCACAAGATTGGCAACTTCATTATAGTTAGTTACATAACCTGGGTATGTGAGGTACGTGAGGGGGACCCGTCCAGGATGGCTCCAAGAATCAGTCCCCACTTACCTCTGCCTCCTCTGCTACCCCAGTGCCTCCCTCCTGTGCCTGCTAATGTTGGTTCCCATGTTGATTCACTTGATGTTCACCTTTTCCTCTGGGGACGCTGTAGCTGTTCACATGTGTTCAGCAAAGTGTGACGTGTCACACTTTTTCAGGGAGAGCTTGGGGACCAGACTACGAAGTACGAGTGGGTCAGATTATCAGTGTGATGGAGATAGAGCTGCTCTGTTTACAAAAATTGTGCTGTTGTCCACTATGGCTGCCCACCAGCGAGCCTTGTGAGGCTCTGAGAGTGTTAAAATGAATCTTTAAAAACTGCATATGTGTTCAGTAGTAGTTACAGCGGCGCTCGTGATTTAGACACATAAAGGTAGAGAGAAAGCTGCAATGACAAACTCACATTGACATGGTGATTTCAAGTTGGCTGGATGCTTTCCATAAAACAGTTCTGTGCATTTGCAAGTATTGTCAGAGAAATTGTCTCAAGGTTATTACTAGTCGGAATAATAATAATTTCACAAAGTGCCTACAATATGCCATGCCCTGTGGTAAGCCCTTTACAGATATTATCTCATTGGAACCTTGCAACAGCTCTGTGAGGATGGTAGGTACAAAATAATGTATTATATATAATATGTACCCAGTGTGAGGTACAAAATATGTATTATATGTATATAATATGTATACGTGTGTGTATAAATATATACACATGTATGAGTATATATGTATGTGGGTGCACATGTGTTTTATATGTACACATTGTGAGGATGGACACTATTATCACCCCCATTTTACAGGTGAGGAAACTGAGACAAACATTAATCATGCAGATTGAGCTGTAAAGTGTGTACTGTTTTTCAGGGAGCCGCTTGTTAAACATGTACCAACAGACCACTGAAGAGGGTGATAGTAAAGGCTTGTACAAAAAGTTTAGACAGTTACTATCTGCAGTGATATTTATGGTTCGAACCTTAGGGTACTCCCAACTTCAATTCTGATACTCTTCCGACTACTTTCAGCTCCCTCCTCCCAAAACATTCTGTGTTTGCTGGCCTCATGATCTTTGCAATTACTTCTGTTCTTCATCATCCGCTTCCAAATTAAATTTACATACCGCCTTGGCTTTCAAGAGCTTAATTACCTAGTTACTGCCAAAATGCTGAAATTCCCTGGCAACAGTCCCTTTTTCCAAATCATCCTTGCTCTCTCTCTTGGCTTTTTAATACTGGGCCTAATTGCCAGCATGATGGAGATAGAAAATCATTGATCAAAAAAGGGAAGAGTCATTGGATAGATGCTAAAACTGGGTTTCCCGAAGAAAAGAGAAAAGTGAGTGAAAATAAACAGACCTGGGAAATGCTAATTAGTTTCAATTTGATTAATTTTCACTTTAATTAATTTCAATTTAGAAAGGCCAAAGCCACTTGACTCTTGTCTTGCCACTTAACTCCAATAATTCTGGAGGCGAGAGCCAGGGTGATGAGTTGGCCCAACTCTGTCTCACTTAAATATCAATGACTTGGTGCAACTCTACCTCACTTAAATCCAGTCATGCACAAGTCAGGACGTCACCTTCATCATTGGTCCTCTTTAAGAACAAAGGACAACAGCTGAAAAATCAAGTCTTAGAATTTGTTAATCTAGAATTTAGATAAACCATAGATGTATTACGTGATAAACCTTATATTCCTGGAGGCAGAAAGAATGTGGTTGAGCCACAGCTCTGTGCCTTGCTCAAACCCTACCTTCTCCAAGAACATTCTTCCGGTACTTTCCCAAAACTTTATCACTTCTCAGAGTATTTAATCTCAGTATTGTACATTTTTTTCTCTGAATTATATTCTGCGTTATAATCCTTTAACGATATCACACAATCTTGGCTTTCCAACTAATTTGTAAATTTCCAAACAGGAACCTAACCCTAGATTTCTTCTGTACTGCACCCTTCCTTCTCAAAAGCACAAAGGATGCAGCACATTGAAGATAATCACTCCTTTCTGAATTAAAGTACCTAAGGAGGTTCCGTCCTCAGCTAGGCTAATACGGATCATAAACTTTCAAATCTGAAAAAGTGATCAACTTTCATCCCGGAAATGATGGCAGTCATGTTAGTTCAACTTGTGTTCTTCCTCAAGACTGTCATTATTCTCAGATTATTGTTACATTCTGCTTAGAAACTTCTGGCATTTGCTACCTCAATTAAGAAACTAAAACTCTGAACAGATGCTGCTAACACTGCTTTGGATCAGATAATCACACAAGTATAGGTAGTCAACCAAAGTAAACAATAGTCCAAAATGGATTGAGTAATAGTACGTGGGGCCGCTGAGTGGCTCAGTGGATAGAGCACTGGGCCTGCAGTCAGGAAAGCCTGAGATCAGATGTGACCTCAGACACTTCCTAGCTGTGTGACCCTGGGTAAGTCACTTAACCTGTTTGCCTCAGTTTCTTCATCTGTCAGATGAGCTGGAGAAGGAAATTGCACACCGTTCCAGCATCTTTGCCAAGAAAACCCCTGATGGGGCCATGAAGCGTCAGATGTGACCAAAAAACCACTGAAAACAGCAGTAGCACATGATCTTAAATATTTTGATTACTAAACCTTTAATTAATACTCAAGTTAATCCCTTTTTATCCTATAAAATGCTTGGTATCATCAATATATATAGCTGACTTGTACGTGACAGTGTATTACCAAAAAAATAAGAAGAACTTACTTTGTTAAAAGCCAGTACTTGATTTTGCCTTCATCTATATTTTGTCCAAAACTTAGGAGAATTATTTCTGTTTTTGTTAGTTGTCTTAGCTCCTTAACTGGTGTTTTCCATGTGAAGTTTACACCATCTTGTGGCCTACAGGTCTCCCTGGCTTTCTGTACTTCTCATGTCCTTTGGCGTTCGTGATTCTCTTGGCAGATATTTGAAATGGAAAGAAAAGAAGCAATCACCTGTAATTTTCTGCTCCGTAGACAGTCTTTGCTGTTTTTTAATATTTTTTCTAGATCATCAAAGAGGACTGTCACTTGAGGCCCAGAACCTGTCTGCTTTGTATTTGAAACTCACTGAATGTTAGAACTGGAGGAAGAGGTTGAGCCACCATCTTAATCCCATCTGGTATGACGGGGATGAGGAAATTGAGGCTCTAGGTCGGGGTGGAGAACCTAGGGAGTCTTAGGATTCGTCCTGTGAAGTTTGGATTCAGTCAAAGGGCTGCACTTGAGGACCAAGAGCACCACATGTGGTCTTGAAGCCGCAGATTCCCCACCCCCTCTCTAGAGAGATGTTAACTTGTCCAAAGTCACGCAGCTAACCAGGGTAGCTTTTCTGTCTCCTGATACCGTCTGCTTTCCAACGGGCCACGTAAAATTCCTTGGCATTTGATCCCACATCTCATCGAGGTTTCCCACCCAAATTCTGGAATGCTTTCCCAGACTGGGAAAGAAGCCTTGGGCATAGAGTTGAAAGGTCAGGATTCGGATCTTAGGTCTGTCGCTTACCTACCCGTATAGGCAAGTCTTTTCTCCTGTCTGAGGCTCCTGTCCCTGATGTGAAAAATGCTCGGCTGGATGAGTTCATTCCTAAGGCCCTTTCCAGCCCTAAATCTTAGGATTCTAATGGGCCAAAAAGAGAGCCCACAGGTCGCATCCTGGGGAAATCTGCATCATGTAATAGTCCCAAAGATGCAGCAGAACCTCCTTAATAAGGCATTTCCAGAGAATTTGGTGATTTCACTTTGCTTCTGGTTTTTGACAGTGTGTTTAAAAGAAAAAAGGCAAATCATGATATGCCTCCCACGATGGAAAGGGAGGCGCTTGACAGAAGACAAAAATGTGAATTGCTCCTTCGGCTTTGATCGCGCCTCACCTAGGAATGAGTACACAGTAAAGGGCCGTGCTTGGAGTGAGGAAAAACGGGGTTCACATCCTGCCCTTGGCATGACTTTACAGTAGGCAGGTGACCTGACTTTTCCTTGCTCCAATTTCCCAGTCTGTAAAATGGGGGTGAGGCAGCAGTACGGCTGGTCAGTGTCAGGCGGGTGGTCAAGTCAGAACCAGGACAAGTCCCACCCCACACGTACTGCTGGTGAGTCATGTTCAGTTGTGTACAACTCCCCACGACCCCATTTGGGATTTTCATGGCAACGATACTGGAGTGGTTTGCCATTTCCTTTTCCTGCTCATTTTCCAGATGAGAAACTGAGACAGTTAAGTGATTTGCCCAGAGTCACATAGCTAGTGATAGTATGAGGCCAGATTTGAACTCATTAAGAGGAGTCTTCTGACTCTCTAGTCCCAGAGCTTCACCCACTTTTCAGCCGAGCTGTACTCACTAGGTGTGTAATGCTAGGCAAGTGACATCACCTCTTAGTCCCCCTACTACCTCCCAGCAACTCTAAGGCTGTAACAAAACAAAATATTTGCAAAACAGATGACAATCTGCATTGGTAGTTTCCTCACTGGGAACTCCTTGTGCCAATAAAATCATAGTTGGGACCAAAAAAAGTTGGAGACAGTAATTAACACCTGCATTTCTCATCTTACATGAATGAAATGAATAGATACTTCCTTCTGTAGATGAATAGAATGAAATGAAATAATAGATATTTATTTGTTACCATCATTTTAGAAAGATGTACCAACCATAGTCTTTTTTTTTAAGTTTTTTGCGACATACAAGGTTTTGTGCTGGTCCCTTGTAATTCAAAGAGTTGGATTTAATTTCCGCCTTCCCACCTTTCCTCAGTTCTAAAAACAGGGTGTCTCTGCCCCCATCTGCAAAATTGGGATAACATTTTCTATCTCTCTTATGTACCAACTAATGTAATTGCAATATGCTGTTGCCGCCGTACATGATGATGTCTTTTCTAACGCTGAGGGTATAAAACCATATTCCAGGAATCATTTTCTAAAAGACTCTTCTGAGAGAAAAGGGAAGAAAAGTCCTTTCCATTTCTTTGAAATTCTTGATGATTAAGGTAACTGCTCCACCCCTCCTTCCCAATTAGGTCTTTTGCCAACAACCGAGTGTTGTTGGGTCATTGCCAAATGCTTCAGAGCCATAAGGACTCATTTGATAAAAGTTAAGCATAGCAGAGAAGAAAAGAACAACTCCGATCCCAAACAAAAATGTATTTCCTTCATTTCTTTCTGTATGAGTTGTGACTGGCGTACCTGTTGCCTAATTTTTACATTAGGTTTATTATGGTGATTGATACTCTGCATCTCTTAGTCTATAATTCTTTGACTCAGAAATTGCCAAAAAAGACTAGTGTTCTCCTTCTCTCTCTCTCCCTCTCCTTCTCCATATGTTTGTACATATATGTGCCTATACACACACATATACATACATGCATACACACACACACACACACACACACACACACACATATATAAATATCGTTGAACAGCTGGGGAAAGTAGTGTTATTTGCTTTGTCCTGTCCTTCCAACTACCAACTATAATAAGTATGCTCACTACTATTCTATTACCATTTAACTATTCTCAAATTCTTCCTTTGTTGATCTTCTTTACCCAGTTAGATTGTAATCTCTTTGAGGGTTTGGATTAGCTTTGAAATCTCCCACCTCTTTCTCCCAATGACACCTAGCTCTGGACCAGACACTTTGTAGGTACTCATTCATTAAATACCTGGTAGAAAAAGTGCAGGTAGAAATCAAGATCTCTCTAGTTAGGCATGAGAGCCAGTGTTAATGGGAATCACTACCACGAGACTTAATGCCACCACTAATCCCTAAATTTCATATGTAACTAATACTTTTAACCTCCATATTCACTAGATTTTATTGTAACTGCAGCAGACTTGCCTGACCTGGAATTCACTGCTCCTACCAGCACTATACTAAAGGTATAGATGGGCCATGCAATGACCCAAAGATCAACATAAGTAGAACAGTGGGAGAGAATTAAAAAAAACAAAAACCTGGAGCCACTCCCTATATTTGAATGAACACTTCTTGAATAATGAATCATAATGACTCTGATGAATCAAAAAAATGAATTCTCTTTGCATTCACCTCTGTTCAAAGGATTTCACCAATATTGATCCAGTTTTGAGTTCCTGCTATCCTAGAATAAAATGGTGGCTAATAAATTTTTTCAAATGGGCATATTCTCAGTGATTGCACTAAGTTCGCAGAACCTCTAGTAACAATAACAGAATTAAATACAGGAAGACTTCCGTGCTCCATTGGCCAGTTGGCAGGGGACATTAATGGGCCACAGAAACAGGAGGCAGATTACCGCAGGGTCAGAGCTAAAATATACAAGCAGGAGTAATGTGAGAAACTTTCATCACCCCTGCCATACTGTGCCTTTTCTCTGGATAGAAAACATTCTTAATTTCCCAAGGTTGTTAATCTGGCACCTTTCATGGCCATCAGTAATCACTTTGGGGGAAAAAATTTTTTTTTAATATAAAGCAAACAAGGAAAACATCTGAGTGGCAAGGGAAAAAGAACACCACCAGAGGAAATTACAGTAGTTCTGAATACAGTAGATCCTTTTTTTCTTCAGCTACAAGAAGACGTGGATATTTGAGAGGGTTAGTAATTTGCAGTCTCTTCTTAGGATGGTAACCAAAGGTCATGGGAATGGAATATCTCATACCCTACCACAGAGTGGCCTTTTTTAGCTATGCTTTTTTTTCCAAATGTTTTTGGTCTTGGACCTTACACAACCAGTATGTGTCAGAGGTAGGATTTGAACCTACGTCTTCCTGATTTGGAGACCTGCTCTCTCTCACCAGTATACCATGCTGCCACAGGGCATTTTATCTGCCCCAAAACACAGCAGCATTTTACAGACTAGTACCCTGATTGTATATGTGAGCCAAGTGATTTGGAATCAGACACGATTTCCTTTCTCCCTTGTTTGCTCAATGTTTGCAGTTTCCTTTCTAGCATTAATGACTGTTTCTATAGAAATTACTGTTTCCTCCACTGGTAAAGCTTCTGTTTGTTTTGGATTGTCTACCAGTTGTTAAGATACCTGTGCAGTGTTGTTTTGGAGTCTTTAGTATTCTGGAGGTATAAGCCTGTCTTTGGTTCTCACTGTATTTTTTTTTCTTTCTCTTTGTTTCTAGGTAAGGCAACTTGATTGGAATAGCTCTGAATCTGAAGGAATTTTCCATTTGGTAAAGTACTGCTATTTTTATAAAATACCGTAAACTTTTGTCTTAGAAATTTCTCAAGCAGTGTTTTCCCACAGAATTGCTCTCAGAAGTCAGGGAGAAAGGGGAACAAACAGAATGAAAGTCAGCATAATCTAGTTATACTGAAAGTTTGTAAAGCATCATTTTTTAAAGCATTTCTTAAGGTTGTTTGCTTTTTAAAATTTCACAAAATAAAACAGGCATTATATTTCAGCAGAACTGTACTTTAAACCTACACTGTTGTTTATTCAATCAATTTATTTTATTACTTATTATTATTTATTTATGGGATTTTTTAAAAATTATTTATAGCATTTATTAACTACTTTCTCCCTGCAATAAACCCTAGCATTGAAGGAGATGCTACAGTGAATATACCACAGTCCTTCACCTCCATGAGTTAGCCGTCTAATAGGGAGAGTTAAAAGGCAGCCTGGTATAATAAAAGAAAACTTGATTTTGGATTAAAGGGCCTGGATTCAAATCTTGACCCTGCTATTACTATACACATGACCACTGATAAAGCTCTTAGCCTCTTTTCTCATACAGAATGAGAGGGCAAAACTAAATGACTTACAAGGTCCCTTCCATCTCCTAATCCTTTGATCCTGTTGATGTATATAGTTTACATAAAATTAAAAACGATCCTTGGAATTGTGGTTTTCAACTGTTTCATGAAAATCCAAAGTTCTTCTAGAATGAAGATTCTTAACCCATGAACTTTAAAAAAAAACTTCAATAACTGTATTTAGAAATAATAGACTTCCTTTGTAATCCTGTGCATTTTATTTTGTACGTTTGTAGTTCATCTTTTGGGATCCACTGGTTTCTCCAGATTTTCAGGGAGTTCCATGACAAAAAAACGGGGGCGAGTGGGGAACTCCTGCTCTGGATGTACTTTGTTAGCTTTATGAACATGTCACATGTCCCACTTGATATTTTGAGTCACAATTTGTTATTCATATTGCTAGTAAGTGTAGGAGCTGACAATTGAACACAGGGCTCCTGACTCCTAATTCATTGTCCTTTCCATTACGCATGTGTCTTCCCAATCTTGCATATTCAGTGGCAGATGTGTAGTAAATATATGGGTATCTAGACTAATTCACATCTTATTTTGGTTCAGACCCATGATTTTGTCACTGTAGGAATCTAGTTACAGAATGCCTTCTACCAGTGCAGGTGGGCATCTATTCATCAGTGTATCTAAGAGAGTCACCTTGGAGCCCTGAGACATCAAAGGATTGGCCCAGGGTCATACAGCCAGAGTATGTCAGAGACTGAATTGGACCCCAAGCCTTTCTGGCTCTGAGACCATCTCTCTCTGTCTCTGTCTCTCTCTCTCTTTGTCTCTTTCTCTGTCTCTCTCTCTCTCTCTGTGTCTCTGTCTCTCTCTTCCCTCCTCTCTTTCCCTCTCTTCCCTACCCTTTCTATCCATCTCTCTCCCCCCTTTTTTCTCCCTCTTCCTCTCTCTTATCATGCTTGCTTTCACCTGGCCCACAGAGAAATTTTTAAATAAGTGCTTGTTTTTTTTTCTTGATTGACAAGGAATTTCCCCTTTTTTTATTCCAAGACAGTTGGACCTCTGGGATAAAACTCAATTAAAGAGGTGATAGAGTGTGCTATTATGATAAAACCATTTTGTTTTTTCTTATCAATAGTAACGCATGATTATACAGCAATCTAAGATACCTCATGAAGTCCTTAACACCTATTTCCTCATTTGATCGACATTCCTACCTCCCTCACAGGGCATTTAAAAACTGAGGAAACCAAACCTTAAAAAGATGGAGTGACTTACCTGACAACGTACACCAAAGGCCTAGGATGCAAACCCAGCTCTTTCTCTATCCCTTTAGATTTCCTTAAGAAAATTAGATTGTTTTCCTAATGTGCAACATAGGGTATTTGGGAAACTCTTTGATGGAAGCCGCTCATTTGCACTTTGTAGAATGCTTACAGGTATATAGTGATGGCTCAGTAAGTATTTGTTCATTGATCTGCTGAGTTATAAGTATTGAGTCAAAAGGGTTAAGATGAAGAAGAGCTCTGCAGAGTAAGGCCAGTTCCATCGAAGAGCTAAGACCCAGACTTGGCTGATACTACAGAGTAGCAAAGGACACCTTCCCCTTGACTCTCCTCCCGCAGTGGTCCGTTTCCCAGCCTGCTTTTCCTTATGCTCACCATAAAATGGTATTAGCTCTGTGTCCTCTGAGATTCAACCTAAACTTAAATTTATTTCAGCCTTTATTCTTTTTTATAGATATGTACATTTGTACCCCTAAAAAAAGTTTGGTATAAGAATTTTTATTTGTGATCTTTGACTTAAAAGTGGGCAAGCGCTCAGAGATCCTCTGGTCCAGCCCCACCATCCCTGGATCCGAGGGACCTCAGTGACGTGTCCACTAGTTTAAGCTGGTTGGAGAAGTGGATGGTAATTGGTTGCTTCACTGTGGCCACACTGAGGAGAGAAGGCAGCTTCTCATGCATTAGGGGCTTTTCTAAACTACAAAGATAAGATGGTAGCTAAACAGAGTTGTTTTTTTTAGTGGAGCAGGAAAACTGATTGCATCATTCTCTTTTACACCCATGATAACTACACATTGGACAGGGAATAGTCAATTTTCTTGTTGAGTGTCCGACTCTTCGTGACCCCATTTGGGATTTTCTTGACAAAGATACTGGAATAGTTTGCCATTTCCTTCTCCATCTCATTTCCCAGATGAGAAAACTGAGGCAGCAGGGTTAAGTGACTTGTCCAGGGTCACACAGCTGGTTTTCCAAGCTAGACTTGAACTCATGAAGATGAGGCTTCTGACGGTGGGCCTAGCACTCTGATGCCCTTGCCTAAAAAACAGTATTTGCTAATATTCTCATTCACCGTAGTGGTTTGTAATACATTCAGAAACAAAATGTACATACACACACAAACACCATAGAAAAAAACAAAGCAGCTGTATTGCAAGTTCAGGTATTAAATTTATATAAAAATATTCCTGTCATTCTCGTAGAATTCTTCAATTTCTGTCCAAGGATAATGACCTCATTCTGGTCATTAGATTGAATCCAGTGCTTTGGGGGATGGGAGCAATAGAGTAACTCGTAGGTTACTTGATATGGATGTTAAGATGATCTTTCCTTCATTAACTCTGGTTAGTGTGATTTCAAGACAGCTTTTCAGAAAAGGTGATGTAAAAGGCATGATGCTAGGAATGAAGATTTTTCTAAGAAGAGTAAAATTCACTTCAGTAGAATCCTTATTTTGGGAACTAAGTGATAGAACACCAGGCCTAGAGTCAGGGGGACCTGAGTTCAAATCCGACCTCAGGCGCTTACTAGCTATGCCACCCTGGTGTTATGTTTATCTTTCCATCTCAAAGAGGACCATGACATCAGGAAGGAGATGTCATGACTTGCAAGTGAATTGGATTTAAGGGTGCAAAGTCACCACCAGCCTCACTCCTCTGGAGCCATCTGCATCCAGTGACAAGACATAGATCAGGATGACGGGAGATGACCCCTGAGCAAGTCGCTTAACCCTGTTTGACTCAGTTTCCGCGTCTGTAACTTGAAAAGAAAATGACAAACCATACCAGTATCTTTGCCAAAGAAAACACCAGATGGGGTCAAGAAGAGTCTGAAAAGACAAAAAAATGAACAAACCAAAAAAAAAAATCCTCCTAAAAACTAGAGGCCTGGTCTTTAGAGCAAGAGTCAGTTACTATGCCCTTGGCAAAATATTCCTTTTTATTCTTGGTTTTAAAAAAAAATAGAGTGGGCTTAGTTTTAATCAATTGAACACATCAGTCAGCTATATAGGTTGGGTTTTATAAAATATAGTTTTAAAATAAAAGTCCAGGAATTTGATGAAAATATTATAGGGTAAACATGGGGAAAGGTTCATAGGCTCATATCATCTATATCTGGAAGAAGCCCTAGACATACTGATTACTTGGTCCAAACCTCCCTAGTTTTACAAATGAAGAGACAGGCAAAGAGAGATGAAGGGAATTGGCCAGAGTTATAAGACCCCCTCCTTTTACTGAGATAGAAAACAAACCTAGAGAGGTGTGAGGTCATTTGGATAGCAAGGCTCAGGGCTAGGAACTGAACCAGGTCCTCTGACTCTCTCATTCAAATATATATATTTTTTTTTTTTTGGTTTTTGGAGGGCAGTTGGGGTTAAGTGACTTGCCCAAGGTCACACAGCTAGTAAGTGTTAAGTGTCTGAGGGCAGATTTGAACTCAGGTCCTCCTGACTTCAGGGCCGGTGCTCTATTCACTGTACCACCTAGCCACCCCAAATATGTTTTTTAAAATAATTAAAATAAAACCAATTATTTGATTTTAGGCTTTTTGGTGGTAGCTGTTTGCATTTAGTTGACTTATAGGTTATTTCCTGATGCACTTAAGTCACAGCTCTTCAGTCCATTTATTCTAAAAAGTGCCACCTAGACAGGAACACCCAGGCATCCACTGTGCTCCCTTCACAACTTTCTATGATGTAGAATCTATAATTTGACAACTGCTCTCAGTATTTGCCTTGTGTTGCTCGAATGAAAATAAAATAATGTCTGTGCTCCTTCCCACACCAGCCCCTTCTTTTTTCTTCTTCCTCGGCTTGTTTGTAACTAAAACTAAAACTCCAAAGCCCTTACTTTGTGTACCCCCAGGAGATGAATCTTTCCCCAAAAAACATGAGTTAGGTGGTGCAATGGGTAGAAGTCTTTGAAGTCAGAGGAAAGAGCATTCATATCTGCCTCGAACACTTGATGTGTGACCCTGAGCAAGTCACTTACTTTCTGTCTGCCTTATTTTCCTCAACTGTAAAATGAGAATGACAGTAATAGCACCTACCAGCCAAAGTTGTGAAGATCAATGAGATAAAATTCGTAAAGCTCTTCATGCCAATTAAACGTTTCAGCATGACGAACGTACTATCAGAAATGTGGGCATCTATTTTTCCCAGTAAAACAAAAACAAAAAAAAAGCTATGTTGGGGGCAGCCAGGTGGCACAGTGAGTAGAGCAACGGCCCTGGAGTCAGGAAGACCTGAGTTCAAATCCAGCCTCATCCACTTGACACACTTACTAGCCGTGTGACTTTGGGCAAGTCACTTAACCCCAGTTGCCCTCCAAAAAGCAAAAAAAAAAAAAAAAAGCTATGTTGACTTTTCTAAACTTAAATGCACTGACTTTTTGATCCGGGCACCATCCTCTTCCAGTGGTCCATTCAGCTCTAGCTGCTGTATTAGGCAGGACGAGCAAGACCCCGCAATAAATTCAGTGTAAAAGTACCACAGTACGTGGCCTGAGGTCCTTTTACCCCTCATTTAAATGTCACTAATTCAGTAAGTGTTAGACATGTCCTAGGCTCTGCACATGGACAAGAATCCTACCTCTGCTCTCCCTACCCATCGCAGTCAGCCAAGGCTGTGGGCGTCATGGGCCCTTTTGACTGTTTTTATTTATACAGATTCCTTCTGGCCCTTTAAAGTTCTCCATTTACCTGAAATGACCCCAAAGTGACTGCTTTTAAAAATCTCCTGTTTGTAGTTTTGTTTTATTTTTTTGCCTTGCTGGCGTTTGCTTCCTGCCTTGCCCTGCTTCTAGCAGCTTCTATTCCTCCTTCTGACTTTCTGTTTATAAGTTGCTGTGAATGTGGAAACCAGATTTATTAGACGTTTGTATAAGTTAGAATAAATGGAGTCAGAGTCAGGACCTAAGGGGCCCTCCTGTGAGCATAGAACGTACACTGGCTTTAGCAACTGGGCATTGGAAATCTAATTTGACTGCTAAGGAACTTTTTTCCTCCTCAATTTTTCATTTTCCTGATTTCCAACTCTTTTTAGGATATATGAGCCTTCTACATTCCTGATTTCTGGATAGGTTATATGTTACTATAGATGATCAAATATGGAATGATTCCTACTTTGAGCAACACATTCAGGAACAGACCAGTCTCTCTCTCGACTGTTACTCAAGTATTCATTAGGCTGCACTGCCCAGGACTGACACAAGATTTATTTGCTGGCTAAAAATAGTAAGTAAAAATTTGCCATAGAATGAAAACTTTAGAAATAGGTCATCCTCCAGTTAAAATTCACAGCTACCTTGAGGATCATTTTGGTTTTTGCCAGAGATTTAGGCTGTATTTCGGTGCACCATAACAGAGAGCTTTAATAAGATTTTTATAGGTTTTTCAAATTCAGTAGTTTGAGACCCCAGGCATGAATTAATTCTGGGTAAAGATATATTTATATACCATATAGTTTTCCATGAAGAGCTATAGAAATACTCATTTGGATCCATATCTCTGGTCAAATTATGTGTCATGTGGGGAAAATGTGGTTTTCGGGGGGAAGGGGCCTAGAGGGACATTAATATTTAGACAGGTCTCCATTTTCTTATTATTTATATGACTACTAAATAAAGAGAAAGTGAATGAAATACTAGAAAAAGAGCTATCCTAACTCATCCATTGCCCATTGGTTCAAAAATTGGGTGTGGGTTAATTGGAGCCTGTCAGGGGAGAAGCCAGGACTCTGAGCCATGGAACTTGTTCAGCTTTTTGCCTAAGCTATTTCCCTCTGGCCATCTGATTTGGGTCGGCACTACTCCCCTGGTGGTCAGGGCTTTCCAGAAATGGAATAAGGATACCAGTGGACAAGGACACACTGTAGATGAGATTCATGATTTGGATAAGGATTGCACTCTGAAATTTCTTCCAGTTCTGAGCATCTTAGTCCAGTGTACCATGTAGTGTAAAAAACAATGAACCAGGGCACAAGATACCTGAGGGTAAAATCTCTTCACAACTTTTCCATTTTAGGTTGTTTTTGTGGGATCCAATAATGTCATCAAAATGTTGAAATAGTATCAAAGAAGATCTAGTCCCCCAGGTCTACCTTTATTTAATATGAAGAATCCTGAGGTAGGCATATAGATCTAGATAGATAGATAGAGATATATGTATTCTCACACACACACACACACACACACACACATGAAAACACGGTCCCTGCCCTCATGAGCTTCCATTCTAAAAGGGGACAGGGGATATTTGCAGATAATTCCAGTACAAAATAGGGCATGGTAAGTTCATAGTCCTCTGCAAGGTCCCCATTTGTGACTGACATTGGTGAAGTCACTTAAGCTCGGTGGACTTCACTTGCTCAGACTGGGGAGTGAGTGCTACCATCCCTTCCATATCTGAAATTCTACAATCATGTGACAATATCATTGGTTTGCTGAATCTGAAATTCTCTTGTAAGTTCAGCCATAGGTGACCTTTTTCTTTTATAGCCAAGATTTTCTCTTCAGAGATGTACAAATGTAACAAGATATATGTTTGCATGTATGATTTATATTAGGCAGTACTGCATTTTTATTTCAATCTGTTATCACCAAGTTTCATAATAATAGGATTTTTCATCATCCTGTCATGTAGCTACACGATTCATTTCAATGTCATTTTCTGTATGCTTGGAACTGATGGGAAGAATTCCGTGAGGTCTATACTGTTTATGTAAAGAGTTTTCTTTGAACTTAAAAGCCAAATTTTTTTTAAAAATAGCTTGAAATATTTGTACCATATTGACTCCATCACAGTCATAATCAGAAGTGACCCTGCAATTTTATATACTCTCTGAGAAATTTTATCATAAGCAAGAATTTTCCCACTATATTCACATAACTTGCAATTAAAGTTTTTTAATCATGAAGAATTGAATTTCAATTTGTTACCTTTTGCAATTTACTTTCAAACCCCAAACATCTATCTTTTTATCATCCATCATTCTATCTTCATTTATTTTACAATTCTCTAGGGTTTTTTTATATTTGAAATAGTTCTTTACTATTTATATGCTAAGGAAACAAAAGAAATCAAATGCCTTTTTTTTTCCCATCCAGATCAGAACATTTTTCTAAGAGACTTTTATTTTCTGCTAGAAGACAAATGTATGGGCAAGAATTCAATGGCAAAATCTTTACAAGTTTCACAGTGAGACTTAAAACATTCCCTCATAGTCATGAAACATCAAAAAAGATGTTACACCATACAGCTGGTTCTGCCAATAGAAAAATTCCTGCACTAGAGCTGGCTACCTGGCCCATGGTTCATAGGTCCATCCATCATGTCAGAAATGGCACTTCCCTTGGAGATGTACTAATAACAATGCCTTATGACGCTGGAAGTTTGGAAGAGCAATGGGTAGCTGGATGCTAGAGCCTTCAGCCCTGCCTTGATCACTAATTATGTGTGGTATAACCGTTACCAAGGCCTGTGCAGACACAAATCAATACAAAGAATCAGGCTGCTCTCCACAGACTTTCTAAATCCTGTGATTTTTGTGATGGGGAGGGGGGAGGAAACTAGAAATAAAAGAGGCACCCACTGATTTAGGGAATGGACGAACAGATTCTCCTATATGAATGTGATGAAATATGATTATGCCGTAAGAAACCACGAATAGAATTCAGAGAAACTTGGGAAGATTTGTATGAACTAATGCAGAGAAAAATAAGCAAAACCAAGGGAATGACACACATAATGACCAGAGTAGTGTAAAGAAGAACAGCACTAAAAGACATCAGCATTTAATTCAGTTCAGTGGCCAGTGACGCTAGAGGACAGCTGACAAAATACATCTCCCTCTTCCTGGCACACGGTAGTTGCACAGTGATGCACTGTCAGACATGGTCAGTATTGCTGTCTTACTTAATGCTGTTTCCTTGTTCCAAAAAAAAGCATTCTGTTTGGAGGAAAGGGAGGTGATTTGAGGAAATGACAACATTGTTTTGAAGAAAAATCAGTAATTTTTTTGAAAATAGAGATTTTTTGATCACAATAAGCTAGGGTTCTCTTTATGTTCTGTACCCTATGAAGCTGGTCAAAAGCAAAAATTTTTATTCCTGTTGCCGTAGATATAATTCCCTTAGTTCGTTTCTGGTCTTCCAGATCAGATATCTTCAATATCTCAAAGAACAAGATAGTGGCTCCAAAGGGTTCATCAGGAAATTTCAAGACCCAGACCAGGAATAAGAAGCCTCATTAGAGAAAATAAAATTCCTGGATATTTTGCTCTAATCCAAAGAAAAGAGGTAGCTAGGACAATAAAGAAGCAATAAGGAGAATGTCTTGGCCCTTAGCATTAGAAGAAAGATTTGCTGTAAATAATCTTTTTCAAGGAGAACTGGCCCTTTGGATTTAAAATGCTTTTTAGCAAGCCACTGGATTATTTCCCGGGTTTTGTGTTGCCGTGAGTAATAATACTGGGTGCACCTTCCAAATACTCTGAGCAGTGACAGAAATTTTAAATTTAGTAATCCCAGGACAAGAGAGGGTCCCTTGCCTGTTCACCGATCACCTCGTAGCTTTGTACTCAGGCTGTACCCTGGAAGCTGCCAAACACCATAGGACTTATGTAGGCAAAAGCTCAGAATCTTACGGTAAGAAAATGAGAACTGTGGTCTGCTGTGGAAGAAAAGCTGTAGTGTTGTATCCAGTCCCCTGCTGAAAGTCAGCGTGACAGAGTGGATAATGGGCCAGACAAGGACAGGACAGGAATTTGAAGCCTGTCCCAAACCCTCACTAGTAGCCCTGTTACCCCAGGCAGGTGATCTCACCTCACTGGCCTCTCCTCTGTAAAATGACAGGTCGGACCCAGACTTGTGCCAGAGTCAGTTTCTACCCACTAAGTTTTCAGTGTGAGTATTAGCACCTCGGAAACCACAAATACCACAAATCAGTGCTTTAGTTATTGTTTTATTGACTTTCTAGACTCCAGAAAGGGATGGGGTGGCTGGGTGGCAGAATAGCTAGAGTTGTGGGCCTAGAGTCAGGAAGACTGATTTTCCTGAGTTCAGATCTGACCACAGACGCTTGCTAAATAACCGTGTGACCCTGGGCAAGTCACTTAACCCTGTTTGCCTCAGTTTCCTCATCTGGAAAATGACTTGGAGAAGGAAGTGGCAAACCACTATAGTATCCTTGCCAAGAAAATCCCAAATGGGTTCACAGAGAGTTGAACACAACTCAAAACAACTGAACAACAGCAAAGGAAGCGGTGGGACAAAATGTCTATAACAGATCAGATTTTTAAAACTTGTCACACCCTTCCTTTTTATTCTGGAGAGGGAACTGTTAAAACATTTGACAACAGACCTCAGATTGGACCTGATGACCTTAAAAATGCCTTCCAGTTTTGAGTTAATTATCCTATGATTCTACTGGAAAATGGTGATGATTTTCTTTCTGGCCTTTCTAGGAAAGTAGGTACACCACTGCACATCTGGTTAGGGATTTCTGATGTTTGAGGTCTTTCTCATGAGGAATGAGAACCTCAGAAATGATACTGTAAAGGAACCGAATCTTTGAGGAATCTCAGGGTTGGCTGAATTACGTCACAGTTATCAATCAATAGGCCCCTTCCCAGAGGACTCCTCAGATGCTTCCTGGTGGCAGGGAGGTAATGCTGACTGCTTAAAAACTCTGCCAGCTAAGTGCAAGCTTTGGCCCATCATGTTGGTGCCACAGCAAGTCCATTGTTAGCTCTTCATCATTACTCCTTCTAGTTTCACTCACCCTGGGAACATGTTTATTGTAGTCTGCATCTTCTGAACAAGAGTGTTCATCACATGGTTTTGGAAAATACTCCAGTTTCCACATTACCAGTTGCACATGCAGGCAGCAAGGTAGCTAGATGGCTAGCAGAGGTTCTCAACCTTCCTAATGCCGCGACCCTTTAATACAGTTCCTCATTTTGTGGTGACCCCCAACCATAAAATTATCTTCGTTGCTACTTCATAACTGTAATTTTGCTACTGTTATGAATCATAATGTAAATATCTGATATGCAGGATGCATTTTCATTGTTACAAATTGAACATAACCCACAGGTTGAGAACCGCTGGCTTAGTGGATAGAGTGCTGGGCCTGGAGTCAGGAAGACCTGACTTTAGATCTGGACTCAAGACACTTACTAGCTGTGTGACCCTGGGCAAGTCACTTACTTAACCCTGTTTGCTTTATTCCACTGGAGAAAGAAATGGCAAACCGCTCTAGTACCTTTGCCAAGAACACCCCTTGGACAGCATCGGTGTGCTGTGGTCCATGAGATCATGAAGAGGGCAACATAACTGAACAGTGACAAAAAATTGCACATGAGGTGATCAGAAAACCATTAAGGGAAATTGTGTGGATCAACAGCTATCAGAGGATTGTTGTTGGGGCACCTAGGTGGTGGCGCACCAAACAGAGCACCGGCCCTGGAGTCAGGAGGACCTGAAATCAAATCCGGCATCAGACACTTAACACTTACTAGCCGTGTGACCTTGGGGAAGTCACTTAACCCCAATTGCCCTGCCTTCCCCCCTCCAAAAAGAAGATTGTTGTTGTTCATCCTTCATTCTCAATCACACCAAGAGGGTGATGTCTTGATTTATTCTCGAATTGGCTTTGAGTAAGGCAGAGCTTCACCAAGTCGCCAGCCTCTCTCTCCTCCAGAGTCCTTGATATCCAGTGGCAAGACAAAGGTGAGCGCCCATCGGAAGATTAATGGTGGCCTCACTTTCTCTCCCTATTGGCCAGCACTATTACCTTTGCTCTGTAACAAAATTCTGAACCTGGGGCCTACAGATTCACTGGGAGACCCGTGAATTCAGATAAGGAAAAACGTTGCACCTTTTTATGACATCTTTAATTTTGTTTACCTTCACCTGAAATGAACATTTTCTTCAATTATTTATTAACATTATTTAACAACATGGTCTTCCATACAGGTCCATGATACAACATGGTTAAGAAACCCCCTGCCTCACAGAGAAGAGGAGAACGTAGTATTAAGCCCGGCAAGAAATTAAGCCATACATGAGCTTTTCTGTCTTGCCAGGTGCATCCTAAATGCTAAGTGCCATTTGTTTCCATAGACACTGTTCCATGGTCTGTTTCCTTTGTCCAGTTATTCACAGCTCTTTGAAATTATGCAGAAGAAATACTATAGAAGGACAAAGAGAAGATCTGGGAAGCCTGCATCAGCTAGCATGAAGAGAAGAGGACTTTTAAACAGAAATCACACTTCCTAAGTTAATGCTCTTTATAATGCACCTGACTCAAGGTTTCTCGTTTGCTACCTAACTCCTTATAGCAGGCAGAAACTGCCAAAGGTCACTTCCCAGGCTTTGACTGCCTTTGGCTGAAATGACTGCCTTTAAATGGTTTAGAATTTGAATAAGGGTGAAGGGGTAGGAGGGAAAGGATTTGCTTTTATCTAGCATTTGTATAGCATTTTATGTAGCGTTTATATAGCATTTTAACATATTCAGCACTTTATCTATGTCATCTCAGTTGGTCCCCATAACAACCCTGTGAAATAGGTGCTATTATGATCTTTATTTTACCAGTGAGGAAACTGAGGCAAGCAAAGCTTAAGTGAACAGTCCAAGGTCACACAACCAGTACATGTCTTAAGTAGTCTTACAGCTAGTAAGGTAGGATTTGAATTCAGGTCTTCCCAACTCCTAGTCTAGTCTAACTCTATCTACTGTACCATTTAGTATCTGAGCTAGAGATGCCATTGAGAAACATAAAGATTGCAGATAGGACAGAATACTACCTAGCTAGCTGCAAGATCCATGGGACTCCTGAGGTTTACTTGCACCCTTGTATGGTTCCCACTTTACTTCCAGATGACGTCGTGATGCTCTTCCCCTCAAAGTGACAGTCAAGCTTGTAGTAGTAGTTAATTATTTCTACCCACTTACCCACCACAAAGTATTGTTCCTTGTTTTCCTATAATGCTTGTCACAATGCTATGACAACTAGCTAGTTTTATGCAAACAGACCCTGGCTCAGAAAAGACAGTGTGTCTGAAAGTCAAACATGGATGGCGGCCATTGGCACGCAAAGAAGGCAGAAACCACAGATTGTTTTCTCGTTGGATGAACGGCTTAAAGCAACGTAAAGTTAATTGAAGAATTCCTTGAAAGTGAAGTCAGACTAAAAGAAAAGCTCTGAGTCTATCATTTACTAAATGTGAAAGATCTGTAAGCAGGAGTGAGGCTGAAAGAGTTTGGAGAGGAAAAAAGAACATTTTTGTAAACAGATCTGGCTTTGTATTACAGCCTAGGCTGTTTTAATTATTTGCTCTAATAATGTAGATTTGCAGGAGAATCTCTAATTAGGTAAGGTTTGATTTATTGAGTTGGCCCCATATAAACCATGATGTCATGGTGTACTGCAGAAAATTACAGGTCTGGTCTCGCCATTGAAAACTTTTTTTTTAACTTGGAATGCTTCAACTCTGCATGTCTTAGTTTAGTTTCGTGGACCAAAGGCATTTTTATGTTCCCCTATTCTATACCCTTTCCCCTAGTAAAATCTGTTTATCTTACCTGTGATCAAATATTTTATCAAACATGAAAGAACAGGGCAGGGGGAGGTGACCCCATTCCAAGTCTAAAAGACAACATACTGCTGCTTGGGATAAAAACAGAGACCTTTGACTATGTGGAGAAATGGTGTCACTCTCACCACCAGATTGGTAGATATAGTCAAATAAATGCAATTACTGATTGTCCCTGAGCAGCAGGGCAATAAGTAAAAGCCCGTCTTCCTCTCTCTATCTCTCCATGTCCATTCTTCTCTCCATCTCCCTAGATCTGTCTCTGTCTTCCCCTTTCCTCTCCCTCCTCCTACAACTTAATAGCTTCTCCACACTTTGTGTTTCACTGGTATCATTAGTTTTATCTAACTTTGACTGAACCCTGGGCAAGTCACTTAACCCTGTTGGTCTCAGTTTCCTCATCTGTAAAATGAGCTGGAGAAGGAAATGGCAAATCACGCCTGTATCTCTGCCGAGAAAACCCCAAATGGGCTCACTGAGAGCTGGGCACAACTGAAACAAAACAACCAACTTTGAATAAGAAGTATGTGCTGCCACCATTCATATTAAATCTTAAGAACTAGAAGCAGCCTGAGAGGTCATCTTGTCTAAGCCCTTCGTTTTGGAAATGAGACCCAGAGAGGAAAAATGACTTGTCCAGGGCTTCACAAGTAATCAGTAGCAGATCCAGGAATAAAAGGTAGGTAGGATTCCTTACTTTCAATCCACAGTCTTTCTACCAT
The DNA here is from genome assembly GCA_028646515.1 of Pseudochirops corinnae. Lineage (NCBI taxonomy): Eukaryota > Metazoa > Chordata > Mammalia > Diprotodontia > Pseudocheiridae > Pseudochirops > Pseudochirops corinnae. Next base: position 269,445,270 of record CM053588.1, read on the forward strand.
ATCACAAGAACTATGGAGAAGTGTTAAATTCTGCTCTTTTATTCTGCCTTTGCTTATATCTGGATGTTCTGATTGAACATGTAAATGCATTTGAGGCAGGTTTTGTAGAGTGTTCCCTGGTTTACTACCATGGAGTATCTGTCTTGATGTTTATTTAACCCATAATTTTGGTGTTACTAATTGACACGTGCTTTTCTATGAAATCCCCTTAATTTGTTTTTTTGCTTTTTTTTTTTGGAGGGCAATTGGGGTTAAGTGACTTGCCCAAAGTCACATGGCTAATAAGTATGTCAAGTCTCTGAGGTCACATTTGAACTCAAGTCCTGAGTCCAGGGCCAGTGCTCTATTCACAAAATCCCCTTAATTTTAAGACTAATTCAGTCTTATTACTTGGAATTAATCTGGGGCAGGAGATTGATCTAGTCTATCTCTGTGTATATCTATGTGCATAAGAGGGTGGTTAGTTACAGGATGATGGAAGATTGTTCCTGTTCCAAAACAACTTTGTAGGGCTGTTGTGATTTTCTGGTTTTCCTCTTGTCCATCTACTTTAACAAAGATCTGCCTCAGCCTTCTCCCTGTTTCTAGATTAGTTTTAAAGGGATCCAGGCACTCTGAGATGAAGATCCTTGTATTCTTCATTATTAAAGGCAAACAAGGTTGACTAAGACCTGCTCCTTCCACCAAACATTTCAGATCCTTTCAACTAGGTGCCTTGGGAGTCTTTCAGATCTCAAAGTCAAAGAACCCCTTTAGTGCTTTTCAGAAACACTCTGTTCCCTTGATGTCCCCAATGTCCAGTGCTGGGAATAGAAAGACAGAACATTTAGCTGGAGAGGAAGTATAGAGAGCCTAGTCTTTGGAATTTAAATCTCAGAAGAATACAATGAAGCTTTCCTTAAAAACATATTTTTTTAGTCCGATTCTTGCAACCCTATTTCTTTTGCTGTAGTTCCATAAGCTTTGTCCAGTGGATGATAAGAGAGAACAAGGAGGGGGACCTGTTTATGTATTCCTTTTCTTTAAGAGAACATGAAGCAGTATAAAATGCCTGTAAAGACATTACCACCTGTGCAGTTTTTTAATCCTCTTAAAGAAAGTTTATCGGGCAGAATTTTGTTTATTTTTCCTTTCTCATGAATGAACCCCAAGCCAAGAAGACTTGCCCAGAGTCACATGGTAGCCTACATGCAGAATTAAAACAGTTTCATCACCAGGTTGCCTGGTCCATTGTTCCTTATCTCTTCATCCCCTCGCACATCTTTGAGTACAAAAATCACAAACACCAACTGTTCTGTGTGTATATTCGAGAGAGATTTGTCCTTCTTGATACACTTCCCCCAGATATGTATGGATGGGAGTGGGATAATTTGGTTGTTTCTTAGACTCCATTTTGTGACCGGGGTCCATTTTGTAATTCTGACTTGTGACTTGTGACCTGCTTTTTAATTTGTTGTGAAAAAGTACTAACTGGATTGTTGAACCCTAACCCCAAAAGTCAAGGCAAGACTTGTAGTGCTAATAATAAGTTTCATTTTTGTTTTTATACCCAGCATCTGGCACAGTAGCACCTAATGGGTCTTTAATAAATGCTTGCTTTTTGATGATAGAGCTTCAAATTAATATGAAAATATCTCAGAATAAAACATTATATATTATGAAGAATGCTTATTAAAGTTGAACACCATTTTTCTATAGTTGTGGGAATCACCTGTTTTTAGAGAAGTAGCAGTAGGCAGCGAGGTAGCCCAGTGGACAGAGCAGATAGAGTCTAGAGTCAGGAACTCATCTTCCTGAGTTCAAATCTAGCCTCAGACACTTGCTACTGTGTGACCCTGGGCAAGTCACTTAACCCTGTTTGCCTCAGTTTCTTCGCCTATAAAATGAGCTGGAAGGAAATAGCAAAACCTTTCGTATCTTTGCCAAGAAAACCCCAAGTGGGGTCACAGAGTTGGACACAACTGAAAAATAACCTATATATTGGAAAGAGCCGTAGATGTGGAGTCAAAAATGCTAAACTACAGTCCTGTCCCTGGCATTCACAACCTGTGCAACTCAGAAAAACACCCTTAATTTATCAAAACCTAATTTTTCTTCTAAAATTGTAACAACATTACTTGTACTGTCTGTTCACAAGATTTTTAATGTCATTAACAAACTTTAAAGCTCTATTTAATGCCATTATTTTAAATTGTTTGATTGAGAGCAAATCAGTGCTAATTTCAAGTAGGAAAGAAGGTACCTCGATTCTCGAGGCCATAATGTCTGAGGGCTAGTGTTTCCTATATGTCTGGTTAGGAGAGTTTCCAGTGCCTGAAACTGTCTTTTAAACTCAGATCAAAAACATAGACTAATTTACTAACAAAATCACTCTAAAGTGGGAAGAGACTTTGACTTAAGTGGATAAGCAAAATAAAACATTTTTCACAGTCATTTTAAACTGCTAAGCTTTGCCAGGCAAACAATGAACTGCAACATTTTGACAACACAAACATTTCAGGGTACTATGTACAGTTAACAAAGTGACAGCTTCTAGAACTCATATTCCAAGAGCCCTATTACCGTTCTGAATGTCTTAAAACAGTAGTCTCAGACAATCTTCCTTTTCCTCATAAAAAAAAAAAAAAAGACCCTTAGATTTGCTACCAAAGTGCCTTCTGTGTAATAGAGGCCCATTCAGTTTTGAAATTAATTGTTTAGACTGGCATAAGTGATGGGGGCCATGTTGGAAGGACATCTTTTCTTATAATTGTCATTCATCTTTAATTCTAAAGATAAAAATTAGCATAAGTTATATAATAGTTATTATAGTCTTTTAGAATTGGAAGAAACTTTAGTGACTATCTGGTTTAATTTCTCACTTTACACGTGGGAAAAAATGGAGGCTTGTAAAAGATAAAAGATTTGTCCAAGGTCACATTATTTTTTTAGTGACAAAGCAAAACCTAGAACAAAGGTCACCTGATTCTGAGTTCATGGCTCTTTTCTGCATTCGTATGTGTTTTATTTTGTGCATTTAAAAACATCATTCAAGAAATGGCTCCATAAGCTTCATGAGGCTGCCAAAGGGGTCCATGTGTAGATGTAAGGGAAATATAAATAGAGGGAAGGGGGGATGTTTAGCCTAGAGAAGAGAAAACTCTGGGGATGGGGATGGGAGGCTTGTGTGATAGCTGTCTTCAAATGTTTGAAGGTCTGTCGTGTTGAAGAGGAATTGGGGCAGAACTAGGAGGAAGGTGAAAGCTGTAAGGAATCAAATTAGGCTTGATATTAAGAAAAACTTCCTAATGACTAGAGCTCTCCAGATCTGAACCAGCTGGGCTGCCTTGAGAAGTATTAGCTTTGCCCTTCTTGTGGGTATTCAGGCAAAGGCTAGATGACCATTTGTCAAGTGTGTTATAGGGGAGATTCATTTCAGGTGTTTTGGGGCCAGATGGTTGCTGAAATCCTTTCAGAAGGTGATGTTTATAGAGAGATCAACATTTTAATACATAAAACTTAAGGCATGAAATGTATGCGGTTGTGGAATTTCTAGAGAATAAGTGATTCAGACTCATGTGAAAAGAACTGCGTGCTTCTTCATTGGGAACCTGGACCATGTGATTCATCACAGTAGGTCTGAAATGAATTTGGACACTAAACCACAGCTAAAAGAACAATCCTCCACCTTTTCTTACAGTAGCCCTGCTAAGAGTTCCCATATTCCCCTCCGCCCATCTCTACGCCATGTAAGTGTGTACGCGTGCATGCTTGTCTGTGTGTGTGTGTGTGTGTGTGTGTGTGTGTGTGTGTGAGTTTATGTTTGTGTTTATGAAGTGGCTTGGTTATCATTGTTTTGAAGAGAGAGACTTAGAATTTTCAAGTTTTAAATGACATTATTATTATTATTAACTACATCTAACTGGAAGTTGAGATACACAGGCACTGTGGTAGGGAGATCCATCCTGCCCTACCAGAAAGTCAGAGGGGTGAGGGGGGAAGACATAGGAGAGAATAGATTGGGGAAGGGGTGATACAATGGGATGGCTGTTTTGGGGCGGTGGGTAGGGGAAAGATTGGGAGAAAATTTGTAACTCAAAATTTTATGGAAATGAATGATGTAAACTAAAATAAATAAAAGTTTTAATTAAAAAAAAGCGTTAAGTGTCTGAGGTTGGATTTGAACTCAGGTCCTCCTGACTCCAGGGTCAGTGCTTTATTCACTAGGCTACCTAGCCACCCCTACCCTTCACTTAAAAAAAGAGATCTATAAAGCTCCCTTAACTAATAAAATATTGTTTGGTATGTAGACTTGATAACATGCTTTCAGTCACATACTCCATTCTTTGGAACAAGATAGGTGTTCTTCAGGTTTCCCATGTCATTAAGTAGCTACATTTCATAAATCTTAAGAAGTGCATAAAAACAAGGAATTTAAAGTACCACAGGCTTACAACGAAGATCGTGAATGCTCATACCCATTGCAATATTTTATTTGTCTTCCCCACATAACCCACCACCCACATTCGTTTGCATGGTCTGTTGACATCTGTCTTAGAAATAGAAGGAAGGGGTGGGGGTGTTGGTGAGGTGACCAAGGTCAAGAAGACCCAGGTTAAAAAGCAAAGAACTTGATATTAGAATTCCTGGCCCAACAGGCAAAATTTTCTCTCCTTTCTTCTGAATTAACTTCTGTTCTCTATCTCACTAAAAAAAATTTTAAGTAGGCTTTCTTTAATTTTTATGAAACTTTTATAAGGTAGAAGATAACTAAAAATCATTACTTTATTAGCCAAAGATAAACAGCAGAAATTGCCAATTAAAAAAAATCTCTCAATACTGAAAGCCTGTGATAAAAGATTTCACATTTCATCAGAATCATTAGACAAAAACTTATAGAGTATAGAAAGACATTCTCAACCTCTAATTGTGGTACTTACGGTCTCTGTTGCTTTTATAAATAAAATCTTATGTCCATGATGGTTTTCTTAGATAAAAGTAACATTTTTATGCCCCTCAAAATTAGGCAGATGAGGGCATTAAAGAAAAAGTTGGGAAAAACCCTCAACTATAATGCTCAGTAATGGATTTATTTTTATTGCATGTGTTTACTGCGTAATAATCTTCCGCCATTTATAGCTTTGGAAAATCAGATCATTTCTTCATAAGGAACAAACAACAAAATCCCTATTCCCACCATAATTGGGGAAGATCACATGTGCTGTGCCTTCTTTGTGGGAAACGTGCCTTGCTTTGGCAAGCTGATGGAACCAATTCCACCTTTTCACAGCTACAGTCTCTGTGTGTGTGTGTGTGTGTGTGTGTGTGTGTGTGTATGTCTTTTCACATCAGTCCGTTTCCAAGCAGGCTATAGCATCCTTGAACTATTCACTGTCTGAACTTGCCCCCAAAGAATTCTTCCTCCCTGCCCCACCCCTCAAGCAACAGCCAATGAGAAGCCCCAGGATGTGGCTGCAGCAGCTGTGGAGGGCTTCCAGCTCCTCATTCCCACGTCTCCTTTGTGTGTTGTGGCTCACGGGGTTCACTGTTGTCTTACTGAAGGGCAGGACAAATGTTCATGACATTGTAAAGCCTTCGCAGTCAACATTTTCCTCAGTGCCTCAACTCCTTAACTTCGTCTCCGTATTTAACTGGCCCACAAAACCCATTCATTGCCTCTACGCTTCTTGACTGTTAACTCTTATCCAGTAACTGGGAAAGCCAATATTAAGGAGGTTCCTTATTCTAAACAGCTCTTCCAAAGATGGGAAAACGTGAGTGATCTCATTTAGCCAAATCTATTTTCATTGGCTTAAAAAAGCACCCCCCCCCCCTTTTTTCCCTAACAGGTCGTATTTTAATGAAGCTGACTGGAAGTTGGAGGATGCCGTGGGGCACTACTTTCCTACCCCCAGAAACTCAAGTCTTCTTTCCACAAGTTTTATTTTAGAATCTTAAAGGCAAAACACCCAATATGCCAATCTCAGAGGAAATAATTTCATTTTCCCTTAATATTCAGAGCAAAGACTGGCTGTTTTATGAGTGAGCAGTCCTCAATTCTGTTTATAGCCAGCCTTTTCACATATGAATCATGTTATTTAATCCAGATTTCTTTGAAACCACAGCCAGACATGCAGTATGGATATATGCTTCAAGGACTTGCGGTTTGATCCTTTTCACTCCACCACATTTTATTTTGTTTAAATTAACAATCCATTATCACACTAAGGAAAAACAAGTACATTTCCACAATTGACTATTGAATTTACAGGTTTAGATGATGAAAGTTATGCAGACAACTGCCTTCTGAGTGATAATGTGCTGGTCTGCGGTCCGTTTGTTTTTTTGTACAATCTCACTGCCACCCCAACACACACACACACACACACACACACACACACACACACACACACACACACACACCTCTACTAGACTTTTAGACTTTTGAAACAAGGAGTAATAGCCAGGAAACAAACCCATGCAAATGCACTGCCCTGCTGTTTAGCCAAACATAGGTTCCAAGGCACAATCTGGAGGTTGTCTGGCTCATACTCGTTTACATATGCACTGCATCATGTTAACATATTGCAGGGTGTCCACACCAGAGTAGTAATGATGCTTGAGCTTTCTCACATTACCTCAAGGGAAACACCTTTTGAATGATTTTTGTCCAAAAAAGTAGAATTTACCAGTTCGTGTGCATAGCTCAGACTTTCAGAAAGTTTCCTGAATACTAGAAGAAACCAATATTATCATACCACTGAAATCTGTTCTGAAATGATGGTTATTGGTCACTTTAGCTGATTTTCTTATCAGTAAAAACTCAAGCAGACACATATTTTTTAGGTTTTGACAGAAAATGTCTACTACTTAAGTATAGCAATGAGCTTAAGATTTATGGGAGATAAGCCCTCATAATCCAAAATAGACTTTCTTAGAAGAATGTTGATAAAGAATGTTAGCATGCAGTTTGCTTAAGGGAGGAGGGGATTGAAGAATTCCTCTTGGATCCAAACATTTCCCGTAAGTAGCTGACCTTGGACAATTTACATTCTCAAGTCATTATGCAGTATATAAATATATTTTTTTTTATTTTTTTTGCAATGTAATATCTCTCAGAACCTTTAGGTCTGTGATTTTCCACTTGAACCCTAATCTTAGTATTTTGACTATGAGTGTTATGCACTTAAAGAAGAAAAAAAAAAGGGGGGGGATATTTCCCTGAAATGAAAGCTTTCTTTGTTTCTTTACCAATAATTAATTCTAAGGCAAAGCCTATTTCACTTGCTTTGTTGCTTTAAAGAATTAGTTTGGGACACTTGCTTAAATAGAACATCCAAATATATTTCATTTCAATTTCTTTGTATTCATATCAAGTTGGGCAATGATGATTTACAAAGTAAACTATTAGAATGTTCAGGTCTGGCAGGTCTAATTCTATGTTCAGAAATCAATGGAGAAATAAATTTGTAGCATTTTACTTCTTCCCTGTAATAGTTGGTATTATATAGAAATAAACGTTAACATGTATCTTATATGGTCTTCTGGATCATTTACCTTTGTACATGGGACTCTTTCTACTCTCTCTAATAGCTAATAATAGTCAAAAGATACTTATTAAACATCTAGTATGTGCCAGGCACCATGCTAAGCTCTGGAATGACAGGTAAGAAATAAAGAAAAACAGTCCCTGCCTTTAAGGAGGTTACAGTCTCCTTAAAGACTACCAGAAAAAGGAAATTGAAGAGGGAAGGCGGGTGCTAGATGGTACCCAGCAGAGTTGGGGGGGCATGATATTCCCAGAAGCAAAACCAATCAGCTGGAAAACTCTGAACCCACTATCAAGGAAGGTTTTAGACAGATTCATTGTTTTGCCCTCCATTCAGAGGAGACAACGCAGGGTTCTGAGGAGATGCTGAGTATCAGTGCTGAATCAGTCACCTAACAATGAGATTTCAGATGGTGAGCTTGAGGCAGTGGGATGAGGGTAGGGGCGAAGAGCTGATAGCAGATGAAGCTGATGGCATATGAATAAAACAAGACAATACCTAGAAATAACATAACTCATTATTCTTTGGATCGAGGGTTCAGCTCTAAAGATGATTTCATCCTTCAAGAGATGAAGGATACAGTGAGAATAGGGAACTGTTCTTCTGGACCTGATTCTCACTAATAAGGATTAAATGGTTGCTAGAGAGGAAGTGACCATTCCATCTTAGAGTCTGTGACCAGAGAACACTGCAGAGTCTGAGCATGCCCTCAGTTTTTGCAGACCAGATTTCCAATGGTGCACAGACAGGTTAAGTAGGTAGGATTTCATGGACTAAAATTCTCTAAGGGAGGGAAAGACCTCAAGGAAGAAAATCTGAAGACAGAGAAGTCAACAGTTCTGAGAAGGAAGAAAAGAGGGAATTTTCTAAAGAGACTAATGTGGCTAGAAACTCATTGACCTGCTCAATTTTTTTGAAAGTTGTATACTGAAGATAGAAAGTCAGAACCAGTAATACAATTAATATAAAAGCATGGCATAGTCCTGTAAAAGTCATGTCAGTATCACTGATGTTCAGAATGAGCTGGAGCTGAGGGAAAACAAGCAATAAAGAGTTGTTGAGTTTGTTTTTTAAAGTTGTCTTGGTGGAAAAAAGGAAAACCAAAGACAAGACCAATGCAGAGTTTATGAGGTTGTGATAAGAGAACTATTCAAATCTTATTTTGCTCCCATTGTCCCTGCCAATAACAATGATATTTGAACTGGATAGGACAGGGAAAAAAATGACTAATACAGAGTTTAAAGCCAAGAAAGTTGGAGGATATTAAGAAAGTACAGCTAGATATCCATTAGTGTAATTCATTATTGTACTAATAATGCAAGGGATTCATTATAATCCCTGAAATAGTCAAATCATTCAAATTTACCCTTTATCATATGCAAAATATGGTCATTGGTTTTAGCCCGATGGAATATAGCAATGGAAATTTTTAAAAATAATTTTTAATCTCTTTGTTTATGTGATATAATAGCAAAGAATAAGAAATTTGACCACTAAAAACTTGGTTGTCATAAAAGGTAGGGAAAGCATGGATAGATAAAGATCCATCCAGGAAGGAAAAAAAAATCTGAAAGGGAGTATGGTTCATGGGCTACAGACTTGGCAACCAAAAAAGGAGTGAAGATCATCTTGGGCTTCACTCAGAGATATATTGTTCTCCTGACCCTTGGAACAAATCAAGCCACATATAAAGTATTATGCTCTATTCTGAATTTCACATTTAAACAGGGCACTGGGGAACTGAAAAGCATCCATAGAAGGGCAAACAGGATAAGGAAGGGCCTTCAGGTCATGCTATATAAAGAACATTTGAAGGAACTTGGGGGTATTTAGCCTGGTGAAAGGAATTCATGATGAATGTCATTAAGTTCGGAGGGCCATCCTGGGAACGAGAGAGTAGCATTTAGGAGAAATGAGTAGAAATTGAAGAGAAGTCAATTTAGGCTTTTAATGTAAAGAAAAATTTCCTAACAATCAGAACTGCCCAAAAGTGTATTGGCCTGTCTTGGCAAGTGAAGAATTCTTCACTAGAGATCGAGTAAGTCCTGCATGACCATTTAGTTAACCATTAGACATAGGAGACCATTACGTTACAGACAGATTCTTCTTCTGTGGGCATGAGTTGGATTAGATGACTTTCAATTGCTTGTCCAACTCATAGGTTTTGTGATTCTGTGAATATTAATGAGAAAATTAGTGGTTCTAGTACCTTGACTCTCCAAAGAAATCTTATAATGATAAAGCAAAACTAATGTTGGATTGAGGCAGCTAGTTGGCACAGTGGCTAGAGCTTCAGGCCTTGTAATTTTCCTGAGTTAAAATCTGCCCTCAGACACTTACTAGCTCTGTGACTCTGGGCAAGTGACTTTACCCTGTTTGCCTCAGTTTCCCCATCTGGAAAATGAGCTGAAGAAGAAGATGGAAAACCATTCCAGTATCTTTGCCAAGAAAACCCCAAATGGGATCACGAAATCAGATACAACTGAAACTACTGAAGAATGATAACAATGCTGGATTATTCTGAGGCTAATTAACCCTTATACTTCTTTTCTCTCTTTTATGTATCTCTTCATTATCTTTACCAACAGAAAATGGAATTCTGACCTTGTCACTAGCTGTATGATCTGCAAGTAATTCTGCATCCCTCAGACTGAAGTCTCCTCATCTGTAAAATGAATGAGCTAGATTAGATCAAAACATTAGATCTTAACATTTTCTGTGTCTTGGACATCTTTGGTAGTCTGGTGAAGCCTACGGACCCCTTCTCAGAATAATTTTTAATGAATAAAATAAAATACTTAGGATTGTAAAGGAGACAAATATTGAAATATAGTTATCAGAATATTATTTAAGAACAAGTTGATAGTCTCAAGGTTATGAAACCCTTAGATGAATTCTGAGGTCCCCTCCACTTGTACCTGTCTTATCCTACTTACCATTTAGCACCAGAAAGCTTTAACAATATGATCATGTCCATATTGAGTAGATTTTTATCTTTGGTCTTTATATATCCTAAAAATGTAAGAAAATAAAAGCAGTGATCCTATGAATTTAGAAGGGAGATCACGTGATGTTCTGCTAGTCAGTCAGATGTTTCTTGTTAGTGCTAAATATAAAAAGGACATTGAGATAAGGAATTAAAGCTAAAATAAACTGAGACTAAGGATAAATCACCAGGTTTAACTAATTCTTTATTTCTAGATAAAAACATTTTTGTAGCATTTTTCCTATAAAAAGGATAAATGAAATTGAGAACATACCATATAACTACTGCTCTCATTGGTTGAGTTGATTATACACTGAGTTTTTTATTTATAAATTATTTTTCTAAAATATAAATATATGTGTGTATATGTGTACATACATGTATGTATATCTATAGATAGATAGACAGACAGACAGACAGACGTTCTTGAAGAATGGAATGCTTGGGATGCCTGAGACTTAGCTTTGTAATTTTATTTTCTTATCCAAGGTAGCAAAGTTTGATGTATGTTTATTTCCAATGCCAAAAGCTAATGAGTGTATCATATACCTGAGTGGTCAACATATTTACCACACCTCTAGCCAAAATGCACAAAGGAATGACCAACTGGTGCTTTTTTTTTTTTTGCTTGTTTGTTTCTACTCTTTATCCTGTGTTCTCTCCCCATAAATATCTAATTAATATTTTAAAATTCATTTTAAATAACTTTTATATTGCTTGCTTGTATCAATCTTACAAGTATACTGCTTCATTAAAAATAATTGATCTCTGTATATTGCTTAAAAGGGTTACAAAGTACTTTACGTACATTGACCTCCATCCATACACAGCCCCGTGAGGTGGGGAGTAGGGGTATTGATATCCTCATTTAGTATCAAGCAGGATTTAGACCCAGGTCTTTCTGATCCCAAGTCCAGCTGTTTTTCCACTGCATTCTAAGGTGAGTTATGTTCTGTTTTCAAAGGGAGTAAAATGAATATCCCCCCCAAAAATTTTTTTAATGAATATCCCATCTATAGAATAAAAACCACTCAACCACTCTCTCTTTGTAAAACTGCTTTGCAGTAATAACTCCTAATCCATAGAGTAGCTCTCCAGTCTTCAAGAAGCTATCCCTTAACCAACTTCTGGATTGTTTTTGTTTTTTGCTGTTTTGAGGTTTTTTTGGAGGGGGGAAGGCAGGGCAGTTAGGGTTAAGTGACTTGCACAAGGTCACATGGCTAGTAAGTGTTAAGTGTCTGAGGCTGTATTTGAACTCACATCCTCCTGACTCCAGGGCTGGTGCTGTCTTCACTACACCACCAGTACAGAATCACCTGAGAACCCTTCCAACCAAGCAGCCTTGGTCCCGCTCCATGGATGTACTTGGCACAAGTAGATTTTCATATTGTGCTTCTTGAGGCAGCCTAGGGGTACTTACGTTTTCCTCTAGCATGTTGAAGCACCACAGTCTTTTGTTAGTAAAGGGATATGTCTTTATAAAGCCCCAGATTGCTAAATTTGGCATCATTTTTCCATAGAAGTCTTAGCTACATCCTATAGGAGACCTTTCCTAATGCCCACAGATGTTAATACCCCTCCTAAATTACTTTGTTTTTACTTATATGTTTAACATGTTTTCCCTATAGACACTAAACTCTTTGAAGGAGAGATTATTGTATTTTCCTCATTGCCCAAACCCTGGCACAGCACCTGGCAGATAGAGTCATAACATATGCTTGTTGATTTATTAGTGACCAGTTTCTGCACAGAGGCCTTAGCTTCCCTCCTCAATCTAATTTAATAAGTTAAGTTCAGTCATTAAGATGATTTCCAACAGCAGATCATTCATTTTTAATTTTTTTTTTTTTTTTTTTGGTTTAACATACACAGCCAAAGATTTGATGACAACAGAAAACTCAAAAGCATAACACCAACTCTGGATCAGAAGGTCCCAGAAAATAAAAAATATGCTTAATTGGCCTATGGGATAGAATGCTATAATTTGTTTGAAACTAGATACATCTATTATATTTTCTGTAGGTAGAATTCTCAAGAGTTCCTCATTGAAACTGGAAACAAGTAGAATCGAAAATTTACTCCCCGTCTTGATATATTCTGATTTACTGGAGGATAAATTTGTATTCAAAACCATTGCCCTTACCTTTAAATAAGATATTAAATAGCTGTTAGTCATTTTTCAGTGGTCCTTTTTGCAGCTAACAACTTTTGTGATGTAGCCACCTGTAGGTGCTGCAGGTGGAACTCTAGGCAAAATGAATAGGGATCTTACCTTCTCTTACCCCCCCCTCCACACACACCTGTCAGCTTTCATGTAGAGATAAGACCTTAAGACCCAGTCTTTCAGTGAATAATTAACAATCTGATATCACATAACAAAGAAACCATTATTTATTGACTTTTTTTCCCACGTTGCCAAAACATATCCCATGATTTTTGAATTTAGCTACCCTGCTTGTATGTGGGATTTTTTCCTTACTATTATTCTAATAAAGTCTGCTTCTCAGTAGACCCATAAACGATATATGAAAGCACTCTCACCGAGAGGCTTCTAGGTATGGTTCCAGTTAATAACATCGGTATTTTAATAAGGAAGAGCAGAGACGTGACAGTGGCTAGGGAAGAAACTTGGGTCATGTCAAGAAACATCTGTGCACATTTCTCCTATAGCTTGAGGAAGGCAGTAGAAATTTGTGTAGTCTTCTCTGCATCTGTACTATCTTATTCCTATACTCTATATTTATTCCATATACCGGTGAATAGATAGATGGAATTTGCCTAGCCCTAGAGCAGTGGTTCTCAACCTGTGGGTCGCAACCCCTTTGGGGGTCAAATGGGATTGCCTAAGACCATCAGAAAACACATATTTCCGATGGTCTTAAGAACCGAGACATTATCCTCTATCCGTCCCGAGGCGGCTCCACCCACATGCAGATATGCCCACATATGAGTATTAAAGGGTCGCGCATTAGGAAGGTTGAGAACCACTGACCTAGAGCATTCACTTACATGTAGATTCTGACAGTTGCGCAGACCATCCGAGCTAAGCTGGACATGCAGACTGCATGTTTTTTTCTTGCAGCATTGGGTACAGATCTCTGTTGCAGAATTGAACAAAATTACCTATGCTTATGGACTGTGGCAGTTTGGAGGAAATTCCAATCAGAATCTTGTAAGACTGTGTGTTTGTGTTACAGCCAAAGCATTTAGTGTGCTTTGTAGGAACATTATGCCTCAGGGAGAGAAAGTTTGAGTCAGGATCTGGCTGGATATATCACCTGGCCCTAATGTATGGATTATATATCTTGAAGAAATGCTTCCTTTGCTGTTAGAATGGTAGCATTGTTATCACCAGGAGGGGGGAATTGTCTATGACCCATTTTCTGTAATCTACTATAAAATTAGTCCAAAACCTAAAGGCACTGAGCGTTGTAAAATAGTCATCAAAACTGTTTGAGGAAAGGCTCATAATTGCCAAAGTTGACCATATATGACCTTTTACGTTTTCCCTAGACTGTTAGATGTGATCATAGTGGTGTTTGCCAGGCTTATTTCAACTCGGATATAACTAAAAGGAAAATCATCATACGACACCTTTCTTCTATCTGCTTCACCCTAAGTCACCATTTTGGAACCAGTTATGGGGTCTAAGAAATGGTATATGTGCCAAGTTAACTTTGAAAGTGACTTTTTATGGCCAGTTTACAACTTCTTTTGAAAAACTCTGACGTCCCAGGCTGTAACAAATGAGTTGCTATAGACAATGAATGCAGGGTCATGTCATGGAACTAAATATTTACTTTCCAGATGATTTAGTGTGTCTTTGTTCCTTTCCACACTGAGCTTTTCCGTGCATTGCTTCGTTCCCCAAGCTACGTTTTGCAGCTCTGTTATATCAGTGTTTTGTGATGTTACAAAAAGCAAAGAGTATAAGGTCAAAATTTCCATTACATACCTCGACAGGAATGCCAGGGAATCTAGCCAAACTAAGGCTATAAAAAAAAAAAATTACAGGAAGGATGATTCATTAATCAACAATTGCCCTACTAGAAAATAAAATTAGTTGTATATATTTTTTAGGGGGGAGGGTGCAGACAGCCCAGCTAACAAGGGTGAAATAGGGTGACTTTTTTGCTTAGACAGCTCAGTTTTAAATTTCCTAAAGGATCTCTTGCAACACCAAGTTCTGGAGAGGGATAAAGGTGCCATGTGTTTTTATTTTTTTTCTTTAGCCTTTGTCTGTTTGCATACAATGAATTATGTTTTATATGATGCCACATACAAACTATATGTCAAAGTTAAAGCACAATAAGCTTGAAAGGGCCTCCTCATGGTAGTCAAGGGACAATTAAGGTAGAGTCTCACTCTTCTCTTTCCCAAATAAATCTAT
>CM053588.1:269470756-269486408 GCA_028646515.1 Pseudochirops corinnae
ACACACACACACACACACACACACTTCCTTAAAAAGAAAAAACTGGGGTAATTCTAAATCTGGGCAGGCATGGGCAACTATGGACCCACACCTATGTTTTAGGGCTTCCCTTTAACTATTTGCTCTCAGTGGTAGCATCTTTTCTCTCAGTTCTTACATAGCCCCTAGTCATTGAATGATTGAATATTGCCTCATGCAGACAGAGACCTGGGAAAGACCGTAATTGAGAAACGCTAATGTCACCCACTGCATCCTGGGCTGTCACCAGTCCTCTTGACTTTTGTCTTGCCACTCCTCTGACAATGGAGGGGAGAGTAACACTGATGATTTCAAGACTCTGCCTCACTTAATTCATGCACAAGTCAAGATATCACCCTCATGATGTTATTGGTCCTCTAAAAGAACAAAGGACAAATCACAGTAATGAGCAATAGTTGCACTCATTCCCCTGCTCAACCTCGGAACTCAGCTTTTTGGAGCTAGGCTTTCTAGTACCTTAAAGTTCTTGGTCCACCACAGAGTTCCTCAAGTCCCATCTTTATCACTGCCTCCTTTGCCCTGAGTCTCCAGCCCTTTGGCTGTCACAATACCACACTAGTTCATCTCACCTTATGGTGACATTTCAAAAAAGTCCTTTAACAATATGACCGCTTCTACTGATACAGACACAGTCCATCCGTACCATGTTCATGAGATGCTATGTCCAAAGGAGGTAATCACCTGGCAGCCAGACTTGGTGATGAATCTCTGTGCACTTAGCTAGGCTGGCTCTCAGGCTGAGCCTACACAGTCTGTTTCTGGGTCCATACTGACCCCCTCTTTCCTTGTGCTTCATTAGCACAACCTTCATGAACCTCACACTACCCCCATCCCAAAAAAGGAGCGTCACAATAGGACGTCAGTGAATGTCACATTAGCCATGGCTCCTTAATTTAGCAAAATGGTATAGAAAACAGTGAGGCTAATTTCCATTTTCTGTTCATATTAGTAAATCTCTTTAAAAGTTTAATTATATCTCCAGGATCTATGATTTTCACAAGCATATATGCCCCCTCTACCAACAGAGTTCATAACATCCTGTATGCCATTTAACAACAGTTCTTAACCTGGAATTCAGGAACTTGTTGGAGGGTTTTTTCCTAATATTTCAATAATTTAATTTTAGCACAATTGGTTTCCCTTATAATCCTATGTATTTTTATTTTATGCATTTAAACAAATTATTCTGAGAAGGCAATCCATAGGTTTCAATAGACTACCAAAGGAATTCAGGAAAAGAAAAACCAACAAAAAAAGGGGTTTCTTTCCATAAAAAATAATTTTGTGAGTCACTGGCCAAAAACATCATCCCATAAAAGTCAGCCCTCTGGTAATGAGCTTTTCTTAACTTAGCTGGTACGGTCCATAACTGTGTATGGACTTTCCAAACCTTCACACAAACACACACATGTACGTACACACACACACACACACCCAAAGTTTTCAAGCCTCTCTTGCTTGATAGAACTTTCCAAACCTTGCATTCACTCCACTAAAATAGCTTTTAAGAACCTGGGTCACTGTTAACATCATGACAAAGTATTGGAGACAAATTCCTTTCCATCCCACAAGCATTTATTGGGTCATCTGCTGAACTTCCAAGTCAGGAAGACTCAGATCAAGTGTTGTGCTTAATCACCAGCTCTGCATCTCTAAGCGAGCCACTGAATGTCTTATGTGCCTCAGTTAAGTCATCTGTAAAATGGGAATAGTAATTGTACCTCCCTCATGGGGGCTTTTTGTTTGTTTTGTGAATATCCAGTGATATAATGTATGTAAAGCACTTTGCAAACCCTGAAGCGTTAGCTACGGAAACGAGAAGGAGTCACACATGCTTGGCTAGGGAGACAAAAACAAAAATGAAAATCGTCCCCATCCTCAAGGATTTGCATACTCCTAGATGGAATTTGTTGGCTACATGCAACTCAGCCATCCATCCCTGTTGCTAAGGATTTATGTACCCACCTGTGGTTTTCCTTTGAGTTCTTCATCTTTGAATTAAGTGTGGTTTTTCCCAGACCATGTCCTCTAGGACTTCCTCAACCCTACTGAATTTTGGATGAGACCTGATGATTTTGTGTGACCGACCCTGAGATAGTTGAGTACAGGCTGACAAAAAGGCCCTCGGTAGTAACACATCCCTTGACATGCCATCTTCTTAAAAATCTTACAAAGCAGACCTAAAATGGAGATGGGACGCAGCATAGTTTTACACAGTGTTGGAGGATGAGATTAGAGCTCCACGGTTTTGTTCGAAGAAAAGGAAGAATAGCAGCACCCTCACTGTCCACAAAAATAAGCCATTTTGCAGATAAAAGCGCTTCTTTGGACCATTTTGATTTATCTAATTTATAGTCATACGGAGCAACATGGCCAAGTGAGAAGAGCTTGGGGTTTGGAGTTGGGGAGGAGGCGATGGATACGGATTTGATTCTTTCTTCTGGTGTTAATTGACTTTGACACCATGGACAAGTAACTTAACTTTCCTGGGAAGCTTTCTTTTCTGCCGAAGACAGATGAAAGTATCCATAGTGCCTACTTTACAAAAGCAGCTGTGAGAATCATATGAGATATTCTATATAAACATTTAATATGTAAGCAACCTTAATGAGTTACTTAAATGATAATTCTTAGTTTTGCATCTTAAAGAATTATTAGGACTCGGACTTGTGATTTAGTGGCATAGGGATATAGGTGTGTGTATACACACACGTACACACACATATACACATTATATATAATATAGGTATATATAGGATATGTAACATAGGTATATGTGTGTGTATATGTATATATACATATATACATTTATATATGGAACTCCTAGGTATGGAAATTCCCTCCATTAATGCAGGTCAGCATCTTTTCTGCAACTTATAGCCTAACCAGGAAATGACAAGTTAAATGACTTGCTTAGGTCACACAGCCACTATATGTCAGAGGCAAGATTTGAACCCAGGTCCTTTTGGCTCTAAGGACAACTCTCTTAACTACTATATGCCTCTACCTCTCCATATTATAGGTAGATGTAATTTTACAAATGTAGTCTTTTTAATTTCTGCTTTCTTTAGAGTTTAAATCAGTAAAATGGGATTCACTTTCCTGTTCAAATCCATGTGTAATGAGGCGTTGGAGTTCATCCCATGGCCATCACCCAAGTCAGCCATCAGTGTCAGTGCTAGCATAAGACCCCACTGTAACACGCTTTATCCTTATCACCTTGATCTGTTCAGTCCCTTTCTTACGTTCTTATTCATCAGGCTTCCTCTTTTCCAATTCACTGATCCGTCTCCCCCAGTTCAGGACTGCTCCTCAAACTCATTTTGCCAGAAGAAGACCTCTCACAAAGTAAGATAGGTCGGTTAAATATTCCTTCTGCCTTTAAGTAAGTCAGTCAGGTAGCACCTCTCCTATTAAAGCTGAAGTAATTTTTAAAAATGATATTATGGCATTTTTAGTATTTTTTAATGAAGTAGACTAAAACCATGGTGGGGTATACTTCCTCTTTTAAAAAAAGGACAGTGTTAAAAAAAAAGAAGAAGAAGAGGTTGAGGGAGGAAATTTGTATGGGAACAACTAGGAAAATGTGTGGTGTCTGAACACAAACTATGGGATGACACTGAATGTGTAGTGTGTGTGTTCTAGACAGCACTTAGACTGCTGTGGAGGCCATTGATTACTCAGCAACAACGGCCATCACCCAGCCTAGAATTCACATTATGCTCCTTCCATTGATTACCAACAGGTTTCCCTCCCATGTGTTCTATGTATATAAATTTCTACATCAAAACTTTTACAAATTACTAGGCAAAAAAATTTTAGAAGCCAAACTGTGAATATAGGAAAATAGTCACATATTTAAGAGTACTTGAAAGCAAAGAAATTGCTTGGATGGATTTGTGATACCAAAATAAACCATCCTCCATAGCCACCTGGTGCGAGGACACCGGATCAAATAATGATTAAGACACATAAAGCAGTAACTTTGAGTCTTTAAGAGGGGCAGCAGGGCGTCCAGGCAGGGAAGTTCCAGGCGAGTCGGAAACCCTCAGCACTCTGACTGTGGATGCAAAGCTGGGAGCCAACAGCACTATGACCCAGACACACCGTGACCTTTACAAGTCCAGAACACTCTGATCTCACGTACTGCAGAGGGCCCCAAAGGCCCCAGCATTCTAAAACCATATAATTCCACAAGACCTGAATCCTGCCTGTGCCCAACACAGACACCACAAGGGAGTTAGAAGTCAGTGGAAGAATTCCAGAGAATCAAAGTGAGGAACAGTGGAGACTGCACCATCCCATGCAAGAATTCTGGAAGAAAGCAGAGCTTAGCCCAGCTACAAAAGTAACGAAGTAGGAGCCAAGACTGGAGACAGGAATAAACAAAACGACCTAAACACCACAAAGAAATATGGGGCCCAAGAAGAAAACCCAGAAGAAGAAGATAGTTCTACATTCTTAAGCAGAACCAGTGGCAGAGTAGATGGAGTGCTGGGTCTAGAGTCAAGAAGAATCAATTCCATGAGTTCAAATCCAGCCTCAGACACTCCCTTGCTGTGTGACCTGGGCGAGTCACTTAACCTCTTGTCTTAAGGAAGAAGGAAATGGCAAATCACTCCAGTATCTTTACCAAGAAAACCCCAGAAAGGGTCACAAAGAGTCAAACTTGACTGAGCAACTCAGCAGCAACATCAAGAACAACAAATATAAGTTCCAAATGGATACGTAACCTACTTATAATCGGTCGTGTTCCCATCAGCTGCCATGTTTCTTTACACATCAAGGAAATCAGGTGTTTCCAGCTGAGGCCCTTTCTTGTCTTTTGTGGTCTGCTGGTTTTAGCAATTGCTTTACATCACTTAATCTCATATAGGAAATATTGGTAATATTATTGGTAACGTGTTGCCATCTACTGAACACTAACAGCATCTGTTGTTGCATGGGGAATCTTAACCTTAATAGTTGAAGGTATTGAGTTTATCAAACAATATGCGGTTTTGTTTTGGATTTGGGTTTTTTGCATGTATGTCATACAGACCTAATTTGTTGTACTGATAAATTTTTCTATTTCCAAACCAACATGAAATAGTTTTGATGATTACTCCTTTGTGGTATAGTTCAAGATCTGGAACTTAGTGTAGAGAAATCTTTGAGTAAGACCCACCTACAGCAGATCTTCCCAAGAGCATTTATAGATAAAACTGAAGAAATCTGTGTGTATTTTGAATTTTGAAACACTATTTTGAAAACTAATGAATTTTCAAGCTCCCTGAAAGAGGAAATGGTGCTGAATTGAAAACAAGCACAAACAATATTATTTACCCCTCTTCTTGGAAAAAAAAAAAAAAGTAACCCAAAGAATAGAAGTAGCTACAATGCCTACTCTCTTACCTGTATAAAAGTCTTATGAGAACAGAATGGGCAGGTATTTGCAAATGACTTTCTGGAGTAGACTACATCTTCATAGTTAAAGGATGAGTCTAGAAAAAAAAAGAACTCACTCTGTTGTGTGCTGCTTGTGATAGAGACTCTAGAGCAGTGGTTCTCAACCTTCCTAATGCCATGACCCTTTAATACTCCTATGTGGGTGTATCTGCACGTGGGCGGACCCGCCTGGAAACGGATAGAGGAGTGGTGTTTCGGTTCCTAAGACCATCGGAAATACGTGTTCCGATGGTCTTAGGTGGCCCCTGTGACCCCTGTGAAAGGGTCGTTCAACCCCCAAAGGGGTTGCAACCCACAAGTTGCAAACCCCTGCTCTAGAGCAAAATGGAATCTTAGAGGCTTTCTTCCTATAGTCTCTAATGAATACCTTAAAGTCAGATAATTCTTATACAGATACAACCAACAATCTTCTGATTCTCATTACAGAACAAGGCAGAAAACAGTAATACATTCTTTCCAAAAGTGTTTGCCATTGTCATGGAGACTGTCTATCCGACCCTGAATACACATTACAGATGGTGAGGTCTTCCAGATGCCCCTGCTTACAGATGACCAAGTCCTCATTATATCAATACTCAGAATACTAGAGAGGCTCTCAGTTTAGATCCATGAACATTCTAAAGACTTGCCTAAGGAAAAAAAAAATAGATGAAGCTGACCTGTTCTAATATAGCACGGATAAACTGCCCATTAAGTTAGAGCATCAGTACATACATTTAAGATAGATGCTTTGAATGGAGAATGATCTAGGAAGAAGAAAGCAAGCTGGATTCACTTAGGAAGCTGTGCAGTGCTTTCAGTGATCACAAGGTACTCACAGAAACAACTCTTTTTTAACACCAATATTCTTTGCTTGATACCATATAGTTATGTGTCTAAAGATCAAAGACTCTAGGGAATCAAAATAACCAGCAATCCAGACAACAATGGGAAGACACGTAGAGGGTGAAAGTAGACCTAAGCATACTACCATGACTTGCAAAAGAAGTGGCGTTACAGATATTGTCAAGGAAATATATGGTTGGGAAAGGAGGTGTTCTAGTCACGTACCTAAAACAAGGAGTTAACAAGTAGATAGGCCAAGTATTACACAAGCTCAGGGAATATTTTTAAAATAAATTTTTATTGATGTCTTTTTTTTTAAATCACTGAAATTTCCCACAGCATTCCTCCCCAGAGAGCCATTCCATAAAACAAATAACATTTTTAAGGACAAGAAAAAATAAAGAAAACATCAACAAAACTGATTGACACGTCCAAAAGAAGTCCAGAAATATGTGTCGCGTACCATATTCATGGAAAGGATCCCACTTATACAAAAGCACGAAGCTGTGTTGGCTCTTTGGAATTTTGCTCATTTTTTTCTTTCTTTTTTTTAGCTTTGCAAATTTTTGAATTTTTTGTGTGTGTTGGTTTTTCCTGTTTATATCATTGCAGTCACAGTGTACATTATTTTATTGGCTCTACTTCCTGCACTTTTCATTAGGTCAGAGAGATCTCTGTGTGCTTTCTATATTCATAGGATCTGTCATTTGTTATAGCAAGTAGTAGTCTGTTATGATCATGTACCACAGTTTGGTGTCCTGTCAGTCAGTGGTCATCTTTGTTTCCAGTTCTTTGCTGTCACAAGAAGTGTTGGTGTGGATGGTCAGTGACCTCCTTAGGGTATATGTTTTTAGTACACCTATTCTGAAAGATATTTCTAAAAGTGTTCAATGAGCTGGAAAACAAATTACTTAGGAAAGAACACTGTATTTGATAAAAATAAAAAAAAAACTGATAGGGAAAAGGCAAGCAGTCTAATGGAAATTAGGCCTAGACCGCCACTTTACAATGTGCTCCACAATACATTCTAAATGGATATAAGACCTTAATATAAAAGATCATATCATTCACAACATTAGATGAGAATCCTATCATATACCTTTCACAGCTGTGGGTAGGAGGTGTATTTTTAACAATTCAAGTGATAGACCCAATTAGAAAAGATAAAACAACTAAGATTGTATGCAACTAAAGCCTCTGCACCTACAAAATTAATGCAGTTGGAATAAAAAGGGAAGCAGTCTAATGGGGGGTGGAGAATTTTTGCATCACATTTCTCAGATATGTGCTAAGCACTGAGGATACAGAAACAAAACATACTCTTTCCTAAGGGAAAAAGTGACTTATTAAAGAAACTTGACAGTGACTCTCACGTAGCTAGTGATGTCTTTATGTGTGGTTTTACATCCTATATTACAAGAGGATCAGCTTTTACAAGAAGTACAGAATTTGACAATTGGAAAAGATTTCAGTAGCCATTCTAATCTAACTCCTACACAAAAGGAATCCCTTCCATAACAGATCTAACAAGTGGTCATCTAGCCCAGGTTGAAAGGCCTCCATGGAAACAGAATCTTTGCCACTCAAGGCAGCTCATTCCCCTTTGAACAGCTCTAATTATTAGGAATTTTTTTCCCAATAACATCCTGGGTTTGCTTCTGTGCAGCTTCTACCTATTGTTCTCGATTCTGCCTTTTGGATCCAAACTGAGAGTATCTCATTCCTCTTCCATATGATAATTGTTCACAGATTTTACAGGTATCGTTTCCCCAAGACTTCTCTTCTTGCTGAAACCAAAGCACTTCTTGTTTTACCAGAATCTTAGATCCCTCTTCTCAGTGATGATGTTCAACACTGAAGTCATCCGCTGTTGTCAGCATCAGTTACATGCACACGTTTGTGCTGAGCTCAGAGAAGGTCAATCTTCAAGTCACTTCTTTAGAGAAACTCCACCATGGGTTCATTTTGTTCAAATTGTGTTTCATTTCTTCATTAAGAACTAAATTCTGCCCTGTATTTATTCCTAAATTTTTCTCTTTTGGATTTCTTTTTTTCTTTTGAACCATTCTAAGAAATATTTTTGCGGTTTCATACTCTCCTGCAAGTCTACAGGAGTCTGTATTTCTTTAAGCATTGGGCCACTTTCCTGTATCTTGTAATATTTGTTAAGAGCTTGTAATCACTTTGAGAATTTTACCCTTGTCCTTCATTCTAGTTTTAGGATAGTTTCTGTTTATTTGTCCGCTGATGCTCTGAATTTTTATTGAGTTGTCTTCCTTTTGCTGTCTTTGGTATTTCAGCTTTTTTTCTTCATATTCTCCCATTGTTTTACTTTTTAATTTCTCTACCCCTTTCTTTGCTGGTGGGCAACTAGGTGGCACAATGGCTAGAATGCTAAGTCGGGAAGACTCATCTTTTTGAGTTAAAATCTGGCCTCACACACTTATTAGCTGTGTGACCTTGGGCACACCCTGTTTGCCTCAGTTTACTTATCTGTAAAATGAGCTTGAGGGAAATGGCAAACCTCTCTAGTATGTATCTCTGTCAAGAAAACCCCAAATGGGGTCACGAAGAGTCAGACACAACCAAAAAGTGACTGAAAAAATACTCTCTGAGGCAGGGTTAGGAAGCGGCCTCTGCTTCTTTCTTTGTTGCAGACTTAGGATTCACCAGCCTGGGTCCCCTGTCCTGAGTAATAGGGGGCTGACCCGAGTTGAGTTTTAGCCAACTTTCCTTCAGCTCTGTCACAGCCATATATCCTTACCCCGTATCCTTTTGTCTAAACTTGAGCTATGTCAGCATCTACCACTTTTTACAGGGTTAGGGGAGAGGAAGGAGAGGATTCTGGTCAGTCTGCAGCCTTGATGGCTCCAGGTAGTACCCAGAAGAACATTTAGGACCCAGGGATGGAGTACCTGCAGCCTCGAGGGCACAAGTGGCCCTCTAGGTCATCAAGTGCAGACCACAAAATGTGTTCTGTGAAGTTTGGATTCAGTTAAAGGGGCACACTTGAGGACCTAGAGGGCCATATGTGGCCTGGAGGCCACCTCTGACTTTCTCTGTCTTCTATCATGTGTCTAATCAGTATCTACTGCTTGTTTGGGTGGCAGCCAGGGGCTGAGGTGTTTTTACAAACTCTACAGCAGGAGGAGATTCCAGGATGAGCCCCAGGCACAAGACTGAGGGTCAGACTGTATATCCATGCCTGGAGCATGGAGTCTGCTGGAGGAGGAGGGGTCCTGAGTCAACACTTTAAGGCTTAGTATTCTCTGGTGTTAATTCATAAATATTTTACCTTGTCAGTGTCTTTTCTTTCTTGTCCTGTGAATTCAGCTGTAATTTCTCCACATCTGGCACATAATTCCTCTTTTGGGGGTTTTTGAGAGTTAATGGAAACTGAAAAAAATATCTAGTCCTCCATCTTATTCACAAGTAACTGTTAATGTGCAGATGTGAACAGTCTAGACCAAGAATTAGTGACCTTTGAAAAGTGTCATTTTTAGGCTGATTTTAAATTTTTAAGCTAACTACACCAAAAGTTAGGATGCCTGGCACCAAGGGAAACTTGGCTTCATAGGATTTTGAGCTAGAAGGGACTTAGTTATAGGATCATAGAGCTGGATCTTTTTTTTTTTTTAAACAGATGAAGAAGCTGAGGTCTCAGGAATGTAAATGACTTAATTCAAGATCACCCAGGTAGAAAGAGGCAAAATTCAAACTCAGGTCTTATTTACCTAAATCCTATGCCTTTTCTAGCTTTTTCTGGCTCTTTAAAAAGCAGATTAGTCTTTCTGTCTTCTAAGGGAATGGAAACTGATGCTGTATCCAGCAACAGGTGAAGAGATAAGCCTAATCAAATATGGAATCTTGCTCCATATTGCTCCTAAAGCCTGTCATTCTACAATATTTTGAATTAAAACATTTTAAAGCATCAACCACAGAACTAATGCTCATCCCAGTCTCTTCAGTGAGGCAGCTTGGTGCTACAGATTGACCCCTGGGCTTGGAATCAGAGAGCCAGGTTTCTGACTCCATAAATTTCAATGGGTTGGAGAAATCATTTGATCTCCTTACTTATAAAATGAGGAAAATA
The DNA here is from genome assembly GCA_028646515.1 of Pseudochirops corinnae. Taxonomy (NCBI): domain Eukaryota; kingdom Metazoa; phylum Chordata; class Mammalia; order Diprotodontia; family Pseudocheiridae; genus Pseudochirops; species Pseudochirops corinnae. Next base: position 269,481,162 of record CM053588.1, read on the forward strand.
ATACTTCTGCTACTTAATTTTCAAGGTGGCTGAAATCTAGGGAGAAAAGTTTCATAAATTGCAATACAATTTTGTAAACTGCAAATCTATTTTTCTGTCTGGTCTCTTTCCGAAACCATAAACTGCCAGCTTTGTAGGAAGGTAGTTTCTAGCACCTGCTCTGTTGTTGCAGATAAAGTACCTGGAGGGCTTGAATGAGGGAACACAATCCCAACAGTGAGAAATTGGAAGGGGACAATAGCTGTCTTTTTCCTCGTAATCTTAACTTGTCTACCTAAAGTCAAATAAATTCATTTGAGTCGAAGTAGTTTCGGGTGCAGATTACACAAAAGTTTCTTTAACTTTGGCTTCTCAATTTAACTTGTTAATAAGACAGTAAGAGCCAAAATGAAACAGCTGGGTAGTAGTCCCTTCTCCTACATTAGTCTTTAAAGGGACCTTTTGCCACCAGCACCTTTATATTGATGCATGTCTTTCCCACTATGCTTTTTGGTCTGTTTCAAATCTTTTCTATTCTTCAATCAATCGTGTGTGTGTGTGTGTGTGTGTGTGTGTGTGTGTGTGTGTGTGTGTGTTTTGAGAGTGGAGGGGAATAAATGGACTGATGGCCTTTGTGGTATGTATAAGTGTGTGCAGTGATTTACTAGGGTAACTTAGTGTAGACTCTATTTCACCTTGTGACAAATTCATCTTGATGGTAAAGGTAGAGCATTTACTTAAAAGACCTTTTGTCCAGCAGAGATGATGGGAGGCCCAGATCTGGGGGAGAAAAGTTCTTTAGAAAACACCCCCTGCTTCTGACAGGGGATTTGGAAAATGCTTACGGTTTTAATGAACTCGTGATTTCCACACGGGGCATTTTATGTAGCCTCCGAGTCGTTGGGGGCATGCTGGCAACTCCTGCTTACACACACGGCTGCTTGTAGTAAATTCTGTGTTGCCATCCAATGCACAGGACTGTTTTTGCCAAATGGCTAATTATTGAAGGAATTCTACAGTTTGGATTTCAAGGAGAATAGACAGACAGTGTTTGTGGTGATTTGAGTCCAGGTAAAGTTAAAAAAAAAATACAATCAGCAAATATTTATTAAGAACCTATTATATTCAAGGTTCCTCTGTCTGACATGCTGCCTTGGGGAGGCATTTCATCTAAGTTTTCCAAAACTACCGAGGGCTGGCTTAGGAAGTCTTGGGTTCCCCTGCCCCAGAGGTCTTCAAGCAAAGTCTGGAGACCACTCATTCAGGATACTGTAAAGTAGATTCTTTCAGGTTTGGATTGGACTCTGAGAGCTCTTCCAAATCTGAAATTCTGTGAAGCCCTAATGATTCCTTCCTTCCAGTTGGGGAGGTAGGAATAAGACCTAGGGCCTGAGCTGCCTAAGGAAAGGGTAGGAGCTAATCACCTTCTACTTTGTGAGCCAGACTGGAAGTTTGGTGGATAGAGTGAACAAAGCCAGGTGGAGATGATTTGCATTTTTTTTGTTCCTTTTTTCCTTGTCTTACCAGGCCCATTCCCCACAACATCATCTCACTTGCCCCCTCAGCAAAATTCAGATACTGACATTTGCATTTCTTACCTGCCTCTCTGAACTGGAGGAAGAATTCATGAGGACTAAGTGAATAACATTTGGAATGTTCTAGCATGAATGAAGGAAAGCATTTAAACCCTTGCTATGCTAAAAGTAATGTGCTGAGAGCTGGAGATACAAATAGAAAAAGAAGACAGTCCCTGCTTTCAAGGAGCTTTGAAATTTGTCTGGGAAATACAGGCATATGTGACAAAACCTGACTGTTCAATCAAACGTGGCATAGTCGTGAGCTGAGCAAAGAAAAATCTAAAACAGTGTTCTGCACACTGTTACTTCTGCATTGCTCAGCTTCAAGCCAAGGATTGATGTTGATGTTTTTTGTGAGTCTCTAACATCACTCCCTTTCCCCCACCACTTGTCCTGCAAAATATTTTAGAGCAGCGGTTCTCAACCTGTGGGTTATGTTCGATCTGTAACAGTGAAAATACATCCTGCACATCAGACATAATCAGACATTACGATTCATAACAGTAGCAAAATTACAGTTATGAAGTAGCAACGAAAACAGTTTTATGGTTGGGGGTCACCACAACATGAGGAACTGTATTAAAGGGTCGTGGCATTAGGAAGGTTGAGAACCACTGTTTTAGAGGGTATATGTCTAAGTCAGAGATTACCATAAGGCAAGAAGGATAAAAGAGAAACATCCAAAAACTATTTCAGGTATAAAAACAATCCAGTTATACTTTGTTTCCTGTAAATAAATGGTATAAACTCGGTATATTCAGACTATGTACAAATGACACATAAATCCTATGCCAGTACCAGTGTGACCCACCTGTTTCATATACTTCAATATAATCCTTGTGACGTCTTAGAAATTACTCACCCAAAATATCAGTCCTCACAATCATTATCCTTAAGTTTTATTTCTCAAAATTTCTCTTCCTACCTCCTCTTTCCCTCTTTGCTCTGTGCTTTCATGGACACTATGTGGGTTTGCATTAATCAGTTTTAACCACTCTAGAATCTCACTGCTCTTGTCATTGACAGGGAAGAAGAGCAGTAGTTGATGATTTTGATTTGCTTGTCTGCTGCAAAGATCATTCCAGGGACTAATGAATACAGTATGAACTCCTTAGCTCGCCATTCAAGCTTGTTATAATTGTGCTCCATTGTTTTTCCTTGTTTTGTGTCATATCTCTTCGTTTATTATAAAATCCTTCCAACCTGGATTTACTAACCAAATTTATCCTCCTTTTCCCTGCTTGTTTTTTTTCCATGTTAAATATAATATTTGGAAAGTAACAAAAGCCAGTACAATACTAGCAAAACATGGGCCTATCAGCCTAAAGCAGCCAAAGAAAGATTAACACTTCCAAACCTATACATAGAGAGAGAGAGAGAGAGTCTGTGATACACAGATCAAAAGCCTATAGAAATGTTTTTGGACAAGAAGACATCATGGAACAACAGCAGAGATTGAAAACAGGTACCCACCATTGGATTTCTCCAATTTAACCGAAGCATCATGGTACAATGGAAAGAGTACATGTGCTGACATCATAGGACCCAGGTTCAAGTCCTACCTCTGACACTACTTGTATGACTATAGATAAGTCTCTTAACTTCCCTAGACTTCAGTTTCTTTGTCTGTAAAATGAGAAGATTAGATTAAATGTCCTCTGAGTTCCTTTCCAGCTCTCAATCTTTATAATAATTATTATAGTGAATGTGAATAGGAATTGTTTCTGTTTGGGCCAGAAGCCCTGAGGGTCTTCCCTTCCCAGTGTGATTTTTTTTTTCTGGTCTAGGTTAAAGACATGGTTCTTTGCCTCATTTTTTTGCCTAGACTTAATCACTGAGTGGGTATTGCCTCAGTCAAACTGAGACCTGCTAAAGGCCTTAGCTTTAAAAGGCCAAAGTCTTCTACCCACATCCGGCGTTGTCTCCAGTTGTCCTGATGTATATCTGGCCACTGGACCCAGATGGCTCCAGAGGAGAAAGTGAGTCTGGTGATTTTACACAGCCCTTCGTCACTTAAAGCCAGTTCACTTGCATGTCATGGTAGCATCTTCATGATTTCATGGTCCTCTTTGAGAACAAAGGATGAACAACAAAAATCTTATTATCCAATGATCTTCTGACCACTAGATGGAGCCTATGAAATTACTAAAAATCCAGGAGTGCAAATCAAAAGGCACCATTTGCATGAAATTCGCCAAAAATATGTCAGCCAACAAATTTCAAACAAATGACGGAGTATAAAGATTTATTTAGAAAAATGGATGCAGTTTACATTGGCGATTCTAGTGCAGGTCATTGTGACCAGAAACTACAGAAGAGTTATTGTTAAGGAGCCAGATTTAATGATCTAAGTAGATTATACAAGGAAACAGTGGCGACTTTGCAACCCTTCATTATGGGCTGTAAAAATTTATCACCTACCAGATACCTAGCAAGAATGACCTGTGAGGTAGCATTATAGATCACAGAAATTCATTGTCTTTATGACTAACTTTTATTGCTGACAGAAAACAAATCACTGTACTACAGATGTAGGCAGCTAGATGGCTCAGTGTATAGAGCACTAGGCCTGGAATTAGGAAGATCTGAGTTCAGATGTGGCCTTAGCCACTTACTAGCTGTGTGACTCTGAGCAAATCCCTTTACCTAGGTTTTCCTTAATTCATTGGAGAAGAAAATGGCAAACCACACCAGTATCTTTACTAAGAAAACCCTATATCGGGTCACAAAGAGTCAGACACTACTGAACATACTACAAATGCAGACCTCGAAATACCGTGTAGAACTTAGCCAATTAACTATACCAGTATCCATACCATTGCCACAGATGCAAGTATTGCCCACAGTCACCTAGATTTAACAATGATTCATAAAATCATAACATCTTTAATAGATGTTGGCATTCTGAATGTATTTGGGATGTATATATACATGTGTACATTTGATACATACATAATAGACATGCTACATAGAACCAAAAAAAAAAAGACTTTCAAAGTATAGAGGCTTGACTGAAGAAATCCAAACTATGTAAGAATAAAATAAAGTATAGATCTTTTCTGTTGCTCTGTCTGTTAATAGGATTGTGCCAAAGATGGTTTCATTAAGCCCACAGATGATTAGGTTTACATCCTAATTCAACTACAGAAAGTAGTTATTTTATTCACCTATTCAATAATCTATAACATGGAAATAAAGAATAATAATATAGAATGGAAACATAGAATATAGAATGAAACAAGGGAATGTTAGCAGTATAACAACTTGAACCAGAACTGTTTCTTCAGTATCTGAATACTATCAAAAATGATAAGAACAAAATGGTAGCATCTTACATATATTATATTGCCTCATAATTTAAAAAGCATTTTATAAGCTTTACCTCATTTGATCCTCACAACAACTATGTGAATAGCATTATGCCCAAATTACAGGGAGGAAAAAATCTAGTTTGCATCGGGGTGATATTTGAACTCATGTCTTCTCGACTCCATGAGCCAACATTATATATTCTATTTTCATACTGCTCTATAACTAGAATATGCTTCTGTAGTTGTGGAATTCCTAATACTCTATGAAGGCCTAAAAGCCATTTTACTTCATCCGTACAACTTTCTCTGATCACATCAGCCCAAAGTGATCTCTCTCTCCCTCTCTCTCTCTCTCTCTCTCTCTCTCTCTCTCTCTCTGT
>CM053588.1:269486908-269539437 GCA_028646515.1 Pseudochirops corinnae
TCTCCCTCCCTCCCCCTCTCTCTCTTTCCCTCTCTCTCTCTCTCACTCTTTCTCTCTATCTCTGTTTCTCCCTCCCTCCCTCACTCTCTCTTTCCCTCTCTCTCTCTCTTTCTCTCTCTTTCTCATTGAGCTTTCCACCTTTCCTATGTACTTTAATATCCTTTTATCACATGATAGGACCGTTGATTTAGGGTAGCTTTGACCATCTAGTCCAAAGTCTTCATCTTAGGGGTATGGAATTGCGGACCAAGAAAGGTTGACCTGCTCAAGGCTGTGCAAGTTACTCCAAAAGGAACAGGATTTGAAATTGGGTCCTTTACTTTTTTCTATTATGCCATGCTGCTTAAAAGCATTGTCTTCAAGCAAAATATATTAGCTGCCCCCTATGTGCAGAACATAATGCTATGTACTAAGATACATAGTTTATGTAAGTCATGGTACCTGGCCCCATAGTGGTTACAGTTTAGACAAGGGGTGTGACACTGCAAAATTATGCATAATATTCAGTAGAAGAAGAGTCTTAGGAAGTCTTTGTAAATGGTGACCTTTGATTGATCTTTAAAGGAAGCGAAGAAATTTAAAAAATAGAGAGGGTATTCCACATATAGGGGACAACATGAGCAAAAACATCTGGAAGGCACAAGATGTGTTTTGGAGAGAAGAGGAGGAATTGTTCAGGAAGATTGTAGAGTATGTAGAGGGAAGTCGTATGAGAGAAGACTAGAATCATGGCCATGGCAGGATAATTGAAGGCCCTTTTTTGCTGTTGTTGTTCAGTTGATTCCAATTCTTCATGACCCCATTTGAGGTTTTCTTGGCAAAGATACTAGAATGGTTTGCTGTTTTCTCCAGATGAAAAAACTGAGGCAAACAGGGTTAAGTGACTTGCCCAGGGTCACATGGGTAGTAAGTGTCTGGGACTAGATTTGAACTCAGGAAGATGGGTCTTCCTGATTCCAAGGCCAGTGTTCCATCCATTGTGCCATGTAGCTACACACTTTAAATTTTATATAGTAGGAACTAGGGAGCAATTGCAGGCTATTGTGGATGGGAATAATATGACCAAATTTATGGGTAAGCAAGTGGTATGAAGTTCGGAAGAAAAAACAGAGTAAAGTTCTGAAGCCCTGTTGTTTTTGGAGGCTGCTGCAGTATTTCAGACAGGTGATAATGATGGTCCATAGAAGGTTGTGACTGTGTCATTAGAGAGGAAGGGACAAATGTGACATCAGATGCATTTGTAGAATGGACAAGGCTTAGTTACTGACTAATTAGATGTGAGAAGGGAGGGAGAAAGAAGAATCCAAGACAAATAAAACCAAAGATGGGGTACATTAAATTACAGCACATTTTATATCTCAGCTTCAGACGATAAAATGGTGCTCTTAACCAGCAGTCAAGTCCTGTTGCACAGCTAGTTTGTTCACTATTGAAGTGGGTAATACAGAATAGAAAAGTATTGTCATCAGAGTGTTGGTTTAATCAGTTCCCTCTATATACTAAGCATTGTACGAGGCACTGGACAGTTGAGTAAATGTCATTTTAATTAGACTTGGTCCTTGCCCTCACGGACCTTTCAGGCTAAATTGTTAAGTGTCCACCTCTCTGTGGACACGTATATGGACAATAATTAATGTCCACATCTGTGGACATTCTATGCAAACCGATGCAAGAATTTCCAGCAGCTTACAATTGAAGTGTTTATTCTAGCTTTACTTCTGCCCCAATTTGGCTTTCCAGTGTATTTTTCTTTGACAGGCAGTAAAAAACCTCCTGTGTTGCAGCTGTTTTTTCTTTTCATATCTTTAGTAAAAGGTTCACACTTAGAACAAGATGTAGATATTTTTATATGTTTCTGATGATAGTCGCTTGAAGTTTTTTCTCCCTGCTGTTCTGAATTGCAAATGATTCTTATAGAGCTGAATTGTTTTATTTATGCAGACAGTCATGTACCATGTGGTAAGCTTGGAAATAGACTAAATAAATGGCTTGAGTAGTGATGTCATGGGTACTGTTGATTAAAACAAGGATAATACCGAGGGCGTGTTTCCCAAACATAGTGTGGACCAGACTTAGCCTCTGGAGTTCTGGATCTAAGTATCATGATTTTGTGTGACACATCTACAGTGGATTTTTATTTGTTTCCTTTGAGGGTATTAGGTTTCCAGAGAAATGTGTGTTTATCTGCTCTCAATAGAAACCCGAAAACTTGTTCCTCACCTTCTCATTGACGTGAATCTCACATGTGGAAGAGCAAGGTAGATCAGCCAGCTGGTATACCCTAGACCACAAGGAAGCCTGTGAGGAGTTACATCACTGCCTGTTACTTAATTTTAAAAAAGGAACTGTGAGATAGAGAAAATATAAATCAAAGCTGCTCTATAAATCTCAGGTATGGAACATTATCAGCACTATGGAATAATCAAGTTTCTTTGGTTGGTTTTTTTACTTTTCCCTTCCTCTCCCTCTCCTTTCCCACAATCTATTGACTATTCTGTCCCTCCACTGAAAAGCAATTTGAGAGAGTAAGGAAGAGAGGAAACTCAAATCTTTGAAGGCTGATTAATTGTCACCAGTTTCAGTAAGGATCTGATAGGTTAAACAGTTAAAGCTAAAATGAGATATGCTCAGCCTGTAAATGCCATCAGACCAATTTACATTTCCCCATCAAAAGATACAACAGAACTATAGGTATTTTTTAGGGGAAGTCTGAACTGAAAAATCAACAGATAATCTGAATTGACATTCTGTACTGGTTCATCCTAGATCTAAAATACACTTTGACTAGGGTACTGACCGATATACCTGATTAACCAGTTAGGGGAAAGTGTTCTAACTAGCCTCAGAGGGTCTTTGAGCTAGTAAAGTTATTGTAAATGGCTTTCAGGTTGTGCAGCCTGTGGCTAGTGGAGACACACCCTTTTGTAAGACTATAATTTCTTGTAGATTCAATGTCAGCTCAGAAAGGAAAGTACAACTTTTAATCAAAATGGCACTTACATAACTTGGTAATGGAGTCCCTGTGGTCTCATTGCTTAAACCACCATCCAAGTAAGTGGAGGTCCCCAGAGCCTGCCCGGTACCAGACCTCCCTGACATGACATGAGTGCTACCAGCTGCCCTGAGCTCAGGAGCCCTGGGACTCAGCCCACCAAGGGAGCAACAGGCCTCTGACTTTAGCCAAGCCCTAAGGCTTCTCAAAGCCTACCTGAACAGACAGAGAATTCCCAACCCAGCCACATATCTTGAGATTTTCTAGCAGCTTTACACAGTTGAAATAAGGTTAGGCTCAAGTTTTCTTAGCTCTTTTTCTCAGGTGGCAGTTCTGGAATGACAAAATTGGGCCATCACCAGCTTTTGGGAGATAATCAGTAATACAAAATCATGGAATCTGTATCACCAGCAGAAAGTGTGAATTTTTAGCTATAAAAATACTAATATAGTCAGCTCAACTCTCTTATCTCTGCATAAATAATCTATATTATGTATTAATCCTACTACCTCTTCTATTTCAAAATCCTACCAATTTCCAGACCTTCCTTCTATGCTCCTCTCCATCCTCCAATACATTTCCCTCACTGATCTAGATTCAGACATTGCTTATTCCCTCTACCCCTTATAAAATCCTTTCTTTTTCACATCTCTGGGTCTCGGGTGTTTATTACTACTACTCACCACATCTTCCTCAGTAATAATGATGCCACTTTTCATTTCCTTGGGGCTTTATCCTCTTACTCATGGGCAGCTAGGTGGCATAATGGACAGAGTGACAGGCCTACAGTCAGGAAGACCTGAGTTCCAATCCTGCCAAAGACACCCACTAGCCGTGTGACTCTGGGCAAGTCATTTAACTTGTTTGCCTCCGTTTCTTCCATTTTAAAATGGGAGTAATGACAACACCTACCTCCCAGGGTTCTTGTGAAGATGAAAGGAGGTAATAATTATAAAGTGTGCTTAGCACACTGCCTGGCACGTAGTAAACACTCTATAAGTATTCACTGTCATTATTAGTAATGCTTTCACATGCATCATGTCTTTAGAATTCTTTAATAACAATGTGAAGTCCTTAAGGCAAGAGTTAATATTGCCGTTTTGTAGCATTAAAACTCAGGATCAACAAAGTTAAATTATTTTTAGCATGCAAGCAGGGGGAATCACCAGCAAATCGTTTTATTGTTTTATTTATACATTTTATTTTTTATACCACAATAGCTTCCCTCCTCCATAGTACTCTCCCTTGGGTAAAAAAAAGAAGTTGGAAATCACACAATGTGGCAGCCACCACAACTCTAAAAACAGGTAGTTTTCCACACCCAAAGTTGACTAACTTCTCTAGCATCAGTCATTGCTTTTGATCAAAGATCACTTGAGGCCGTTTGCTGTGAGCTCCGACTTCTCCCCTCTTGCTCGTCTCATATCACTCTGATGCTTTCTGCTGCCATCTCCTCCTTCACGCCTGTCTCACATGAAGAGGTGGCCCTTGTCTTGCCAAGACAAACCCCTCTTCCTGCATAAGTGATCCCATTCCATCCCAGCTCCTCCAGTAGACTGACCCCTCTCTCATCCCCATTCTCACTTATCTTCACTCTCTCTCTACTGTCTTCTTACTTATTGCCTACAAATGTGCCTATATTTTACCCATTCTGAAAAAAACCTTCACTTGGTCCTTCCATCCCTGCTATCATCCTTTATCTCTTCTGTCCTTTGTGCCTAAAATCTTTGAAAAAACCATTTACATTAAGTGCCTCCAGTTTCTGTCCTTCCACTCTCTTCTTAACCCCTTACAGTCAAGCTTTCCAACTTTATCATTCCACAAAAACTGCCCTCTTCAAAGTGACCAGCGATCTCTTTAAGTTTGGCAGAGTTGTCATAGGAGGCATGAGACAACCTTGTGCAAAGGAATGGAGGTGGGAAATGGATCAGAGAACTCCAAGTAGGTGATTGTTGTTGGAATGTAAATTATGTGAAAGGGAGGATAAAAAGAAGACAGGAAAAACAGGAAGAGACTGGGTTAAAAAAAAAACCCTTCAAATGTCAAACAGAAAAGTTTATATTGATTGGCTCCTTGGAGAGAATAGGAAACTCGTTCAGGAGTGAGCCATTGACACATTGACATGGTTAGACCTACATACACTTTAGAAGAATCACCTTGGTAAATGAGTGGAGTCTTAAAGCATGGAGACCAGGTAGAAGGCTAATTTATTTCAGTAGTCCAGGTGATGAAGACATGCCTTAGGGTGGAGGTTATATGAAACGACAGAAGGAAACATGTATTTAAAATGTTGTGAAGGGCTGCAGTCAGTGTGCCTCAGTTTCCTGATCTGTAAAATAAATTACTTGGACTAGTCTCTAGGCTTCCTTTTAAAACTGAAATTCCTCGCCTTTTAAGTCAGTCAGTCTAAATTTGTTACTTGAAATCTCCCTTACAGCATTCTTTCTGTAGTTTCTCTGATATTTCGGATTGTTTCCACCAGCTGTAGGGAGCTAAATAGCAAATATTCTTTGAAGAAGTTGATTAACGATGAAATTAATAAATATTTCTCAAACACCTGTTATAGATGGCACAGTGGATAGAGCACTGGGCTTGGAATCAGGAAGACTTATCCTTGTGAGTTCTAGTCCAGGCTCAGGCACCAGCTGTGTGATCCTGAGCAAGTCACTTAACCCTATTTGCCTCAGTTCCTCCTCTGTAAAATCAGCTAGAGAAGGAAATGGTAAACCACTCCAGTATCTTTGCCAAGAAAACCCCAAAATGGGGTCACAAAGTATCAGACAGGACTGAAATGACCCAACAACAACAAAAATATGCTAAGCATTGGTGATTTTACCAAAAAAACAAAACCAAAAAAAAGCAAAAGACAAGGGTAGGGTTGGTTTTTTTGATTGATTGAAACGGAAAAAAACAGCCTTAACCTTAGAAACCCACTTAACGTTGTACCAGCTTAAAACTACTGATAAATAGGAGCTCCCTAGTGCAAAGACCATACAATTAGTTACCATGTTAAAATGATATCGTGTTCTCTGTTTTCATGCTTCTCTTTCCTGTTTTGGATGGTTCAGAGGAAACACTAATCAGCAGCCCATGCTTAACCAGCAAAGCTGAGCTGATTGCTTTGCTTTTCTCTGAACTTGGCTGTAGGGGAGAGTAGCATTTCACAGTGGTTCCTGCACAGTGGAAACCTTGAACGCTAATTTCTTCTTTCCATGAATTCATTACTTGTGTATCGATCAGAGAAGCCTTTTCTGGCTCCACATCCGGGAAGGCAAGAGCTAACTCCCACATCATCACCCAGCAGATGGCACTCTGCAGTAATGAGAACACCATCAGCTGGTGGCCTAGACTTTCCCAACAAAGAATGGGATTTAAAACATTAGGTACAGTACAGGCTCCTTTGTATCCATTCAGAAGGCACCAAAAATATATTCCCAAGTGCCCAGGCTTCCAAGTGCATTTTGTACAATTTTATTTTGATTCTTTCTAAAGCTCTTGTAAGTTCACTGGGAATAAACCCTCATACATTGGCATTAGTAGAGGCTCTGTGGGCTTTTAAAAGGTAAAGTGTTGGTTTGCCCCTAGACAAGCAAGATAAATAAAATTCCACTCAATCATTCATTCTTCCCTCTGGAGCAGCGGTTCTCAACCTGTGGGTTATGTTCAATTTGTAACAATGAAAATATATCCTGCATATCAGATATTTACATTACGATTCATAACAGTAGCAAAATTATAGTTATGAAGTAGCAACGAAAATAATTTTATGGTTGGGGGCACCACAACATGAGGAACTGCATTAAAGAGTCATGGCATTAGGAAGGTTGAGAACCACTGCTCTAGAGTTTTCAGGTTCTTATGAAAATGTTGTAACCTTTAATGCCAGGTATCTTCCTCAGTAGCATCACCCTCTTCCCACCCACCCCCCCCAAAAAAGCTTGCATCAGTGTTTCTCTCCTGCTAAGAGCTCAGGAGATAACCTATGTTTTATTTGTGATGCAATCTGTTATCTACCCTGAGTATCAGCTGTGAAGGTGAGCTCTCCTTCAGTCTCTCCTGCTTAAAAGGAATAAAAGCCTCTCGCATTTTTTTAAGACTTTTTTTTTTTCCTCCCCTTTCCTACTGATTGATAGCGGGTTCCTTGGGACTCAGAAATAGCAACCAGTTGAGTAAGTGTGTCATGTTTTAAAGACCAGTGATCCGGCCAGGGCATAGTCTCCTGGGGCACCAGACAGTTTATGCTCAGAAGAACTCTCACTTCTTTTTCACAGACATTAATAGTTTCCTGGCATGGCCTTTCAGGAAATGTCGTCATAGTCTAGAGGAACCAATAAAAATACAAGTAACCTGTTTTAACGGCTTTTTTTTTTTTTGCCAAAAAGATTTTGGGGGGGGGGGGGTGTGGAGAGTGGGAGGGAGAACCCATCCATTTGGGTAGATGTAAGAGTAGGTTTTCTCTAGGAACAGAGTACTGAAATGAGTTCTAAGCATGAGAAATAATGAGTTCTGAAGCTCCCACAGTAATTCTCGTTATTTTGGGAAAACTTTTTTTGTTAGTTGAAGAGAACCTTGAAGCTGAATTAGATAGGTTTCTGTAAGTCTGTGTGTTATTAATTCCTTTGTGGGATCTTGTAGTTTTGGGGTTTTTTTCCCGCTTCAATAACAAACTTGTAAATCACTAATCTTTTGATCTCCATACAGAGACCTCACACTTTTAAAAATAAATAGCATTTGGATATGGGTATGCACGTGTGACTACCATCACTATCACCTATGTAAGGAAGAGGCAATAGATTTAGATCATTATTATCTAATGTTTAATATTAGATACCTTAAAGCTTTTTATCAGTTATGCCCCAGATGGTGATCAACATCTCAGCAATGTGAGAACATTCAACTTTGCAGTATACGTTGACTTAAATTAGATTTTCCTTTTGAGGGGCAGTTATTTCCTAAGTCCACTTTTTTTGTGTGAACATCTATAATTTTTAAAACTGACAGATGTCTCTACAATGAATTAATGCACACACTTAGTTGTTATAGCTACAAAAATATAAATTTATAAATACCCAAGTCTAAAATATACTTTAATAAAATTGTGCTGTTAGTTCTCGTTTTGAATGCCCTCCTTTGTTTTTAGAACTAGAACATTAAATGCTGGTTTGCTTTCTTAAGAAATCTGTAACTCAAAAATTCTAGCTTTGAATTTTTTTAAAGTCACTGATTTTCATGAATATTTTATAGAATCATTAAATTATATATTACTCTTGTCAAGTGTAAAGGAATGACAGGGATTCTGTAAGATTCTATCTGTTAACCACTGAAATTTACTCATTAATAATAATAATTCACATTTTTATGGTGCTTAAAGCACAGCACAATTTTTCAAAGACAATTCAGCTGACTCACTCCCATCTGTTTAGTTCAAGACCTAGCTTCATTGTCTTTACTAAAAAATTTAAGATATATGTACAGATTGAACTTTTCTATGAGTTGTCCATCTGACTATGTATCATAGGCCAGACATTATATTTTCATTATCTATTTGATTTTTTTTCTTATGTGAATAATCAAGCCAAAATGAGATCTCGTGGATCTTCCTTAGGAGACTTTGTAAAGTTCAGAGTCTTACTACAACCAGTACAATACATCCACAAACTGGAGTGTCTGGAAGATCTAGCTATCTTTAGGAAATTCCTCTTCCATTTCGACTTGATGGTGGCCATCCTTCATGAGACTCTCAAATATCTTTGTCCAGTATACTAGCCCTGTTTTATGTCTCCTCTGGTAGCAATAATCAGAAGGTCCTTGAACACTGTTATCTCTGTTGGTACATCTTTCAAGGAATCCTGAAATACTTTTTAATCCACATTTTTCCTTGGGGAAAAAAGGGCCCTTTTTTTAACAGTGATATTTTCTTTGGGTGATGTTATATGGCCAAAAGTCATAGAATACTTCAGTCAATGAAAGGTTAACTGAAGGAAATAGAAAGACACCAGTGTTAGTAGCTTATTCAATCTCACTATGACTAGTGAAGAATTGTATTAGAAAAGAGGTATAAGACTATCACTAGAGATAATACAGACAAAAATAATACAGTCCTGTGGCAGAAATGAAGATAACCAGTGAACACCCTGTGTGCTCCGCTATTCTGCAGAAAGCTCTTGTATGCGCAGAGGGAATAGTTGAAGGATGTGGATTGCCTTGATTTGTCATGGGAGACTGAATACATAGCATCTTGGGCTTTCACAGAACTGAAGGTCACAACAGAGCAGGGGCTAACTGGCCACAGATCCTCCTTTGGTTGACTTGGGAAAAGGAAAATCTTCGTTCCCTTTACTTCTCTCTTCGTTTAGAACACACAGACTAGCATGACCCTGGAATCCACATAGAAGCGATTCATGCTTCAGGGGGTAGGTTAGATGAGATGACCTCCGAGGTACATCTCCCACCTCCAGAATTCAGTGATTCTCTGCCGTTGGTAGATTCTCCTCTGTGATACTCTGTCTGCATTCTTTCCTTCAAGATTCTCCCAGTGTGCTGCTGCTGCAGGCAGCTTGAGAGGAGTCATAGGAAGAGTGACCTTATTATAATACGTATTGGAGTGGAGAGATAAGAGGCAAGAATTACAAAAACCAAATGCAGGGAAAATATTTCGGGGGTCTTTTTTTTTCCTTTCGTCCTCCACAAGTGGAAAATATGAGGCAGATCCTGTTTATGTTCTGTAACCTCAAAGGCACTGATAGGCTGTTGTCATTAAGGAAGAATCCAAGGCTGTTTACTTAGCAGTCAAGTAGGAGAGCTCTAAATATGAAAGCCCCCTTGGGCTTTTCAGACCCAGACTGAGGAGGGAGAGCTCTGAGCTGCTCTGTGGAAACACTAATGAAGACCAAAGCAGAGGCTGCTCCTGGACCCCCTTCCTCCACTTTGGGAGCAGACAAGATGATTTTATAAGAAGCCAGGAGCCATCAAAGGCAGCTTTACATTAACTTTGGCTTTGAAATCTGTCCCTCCTTTAAAATGTGGTTTAATTACCTCCCTTTCCCTTCCCTTCTCCTGCAAGCAATCGTCATGCTCCCGTATTCCTTTTACACAAGTCAGCTCTATAGCTCAGTACTTCAAGTTGTAATAAAATGTATTTTCCTGTTTCTGGAGAATAGTAAAAGGGCCCTTTGTGAATGAATCTTCCTCTTGTATTTAGAATATTGTCCTCCAATGTCTCTTCTGTATGTTGCCTTCATGTCTGCTGATTTCTGATTTCTTCTCTCAAACTCACATAATGACAAGAAATGTAACCATCCTCCCCCTTCTTTGACAGTTGAGATTTATTTCATTGATCTCCATTAAAAGATATAGATAGATACACATACATACATACATCCACACATAGGTACGTGTGTGTGTGTGTGTGTGTGTGTGTGTGTGTGTGTGTGTGTGTGTGTGTAACATTTGTTTATGCCAAAGCAGCATTTTGCCAAGTTTGGTTTATAGGAGTAGAAATTTTGTCAAAAGCCTTAATTGACTCTGGCAAAGACAGACCTGAATCTCACACCCACTCGCTGGTTTTTGCTGATGCTATTAGAGGCCACATAAATACAATATGTTTTCTCTTTTTAAAAAATAACCAACTCATAATGAATCCAATGTGTTAAGTGCCCAGAAAACACCAAGCTCAGTCACAATGATGGCTGTTAATGGTAAACCACAGACTTTTTAAAATAAATTTTCTTTTTCATTATGAACTTAAGAAAGATCAACGAACATGAACATTCAGTATGTCTAAGGAACAGGATGAAGATTGCATATAAAACTTTGAATTTTTGTTACATGCTAATTTTTATTAAATAAAATATTTCTAAAGCATATTAAATTTAACAATAATAACAAAACTGTCCTGCTTATCTATTGCCCCTTCTGGGCCTTCTTTTTGTTCTGTTCTTTGTCTTTTTAAATATTTCATTGATGTTTCTCTCTCTCTCTTTTTCTTTTTCTCTGTGTGTGTGTGTGTGTGTGTGTGTGTGTGTGCATGCGTGTCTTTTGGTCTCACTTCCAAAGTAAGGTAAGAAATAGCAATAGTTAAGCAAAAACAAAATAATTCATTGGCCATATATGAAGGCATAACCTTGCCAAGGGTGGAAAGAAAGCATGCTTCATCATCAGTCTTTTGAAGACATTCTTGGTCACTGAACTGATTTGTTTTTACATTTTTTAGAATTATTTCCACTTACTATGAGCATAGTATAAATTGTAACCCTGGTTTGCTCACTTTTACTGTACGTTAGTATATCCCTGTTTTCCCAGGTTTCTCTGAATCCTTCATATTCATCACTTCTTATTGTACAATGATATTCCATTACACCATAATGCTTTTTACCTTTCTCCCAATAATAGGAGCCCACTTTGTTCTCTGTTCTTTACTGTAACAAAAAGTTCTCTTATAACTTTGGGTCATTTCCCACTGACTTGGACCTCTCTGGGATACAGGTTTTGTAATGTTATTGCAAATCTGAATGGCATACAAAGTTTAGTGACTTTCAGGCTCAGGTTCCAAAATGCTTTCCACAATGGTTGGACCATCCAACAGCACTGGTACCTCTGACTTTCCAGTACTTGTCATTTTCTTTTATTGTCAGATTGGGAAGTAGGATCTCAGAGTTGTTTTAATTTGCATTTCTCCTGGTAGAGATTTAGAACATTTTTCCATATGGTTGGTAGCTTGCCTCTCTTCTTTTGAAAACTGCCTCTATATAGCCTTTGACCATTTGTCTCAAACTCAACAAAACTGAACTCATTATCTTTCCCCCAAAAGTCTCTTTCTCTCTTTTCAGACTTACCTGTTACTGTGAGAATACCACTATCCCTCACCTTACCATCCCCCATATCTAATCACTTGCCAAGGACTGTATATTTTACTTTCATAACATCTCGCATACACCCACTTCTCTCTTCTGACACTGCCCCCAGTCCTTTATATGGACCTCGTCACCTCACACCTGGACTATTACTATAGCTTTCTGTTTGGTCTGCCTGCCATCAGTTTCTCCCTCCTGCCCATGTTCCACACAGCTATCAAAGTGATCTTCCTTAAATTCAAGGATGTCTATACCATCCGCCCACACAGTCACCTCCCTGTCATCTGTTGGATCAAATATAAAACCTCATTTGGCATTCAGAGTCCAACATAACTGATCCTCCCACCATCACCTTGTCTTCCTCTACTATACACGCCTACCCTGACGCATACTCTTCAATCTAATGGCATTGGGCTCAAACAAGACACTCCATCTCCCAACTCTGAACATTTTCACTACCTGGCCCCTCGTGCCTGAAATGTTCTCCTTCTTCATCTCTGCCTCCTGGTTTTCTGGGCTTCCTTCAGGTCCCACTGAAAATCATGCCAACTATGGGAAGGGTTTCCTTATTCTGGTATCTTCCTAGTTTCCCTGCATATAGCTTGTTTGTGAATAGTTATCTGTTTCCCTTCTAATTAACTTGTTGCTTATGCAGATGTTTTTCAATTTCAAATCATCAAAACTGGCCAACTTATTTTCTATAATCATCTCTGTTCCTTGTTTAGGTAAGAATTCTCCCCATCTGTATAAACAGTATCTCCTTCCCTTCTACTCTAATCTTTTTTAGAATATGAGCTTTTTAAAATTTGAGTCATGTATCCATCTGTAGCTTATTATGGCATGTGGTATGAAATATTTGGTCTAAACCTAGTTTTTACCAGACTCCTCCAGTCTTCTCCAAACTTTTTTTTTAATCAAATAGGAAGTCCTTACTCAGGTAGTTGGTATCCTTGGATTCATCAAACACTACTCTACTTTGTTCAGTTGCTTCTGGGTCTGATGTGTGCCATGGAACAACTTTTCTATTTTTCAACTAGTAGCAGATGTTTTGGATGCTTATTGCTGTATAATATAGTTTGAGACCTGGTAATAGACCACAGTCTACTTTTCCCTGCGTCCTTCACCAAAGTGGTAAATTCTAGCAGAGTAAATCAGCCAAAAGGAGTGATAACTAAATTTCATTCCCAGGAAGGCATGACCATACATGGGGCCAAATTCGGCCATTATTTCGAGATGAGAGTAAGCAAAAACTCTGTCTTGGGAAAGCTAGCCGGTTACCTCCAGGTAACTGTTAATTCTTTTCTTCCTTATGAGTTGATAAAGTTTCACAAAATATGGTGATTTGTCATTCTGAGGAATGGGCTCTAGTATACTTTCTGTGTTCTGATCCTTCCTTATCAACATATGCTCATCTACAAATAAGGCGCCCTAATAAGAGGCAGGGAGGTTAGTTTTTCTTGAGTACTTGAGTTCTTTTGCCTCAGCTTTTCACCTGCTTTGGGACCTACATCAAGACCTCCACCTCAGGATATATCCACCTTTTGTCTTGGTTTCTCTAAGTCACAGAAACTCAGAGGGAACAGTACACTGATATCAACATAAAGCTTGTTAAATTGTTGGAAATTTCACAATGTAAAACCAAAGCAAGATTAAGTTAAGGAGTGACAGATATTTTGCAGATTATACTGTTCATTCCAGTATAATATGCAGAGAGAGCGCTGAGTTATCTAGTAGCCAAGAGGCATGGGCTCTAGTCCCATCTCTGCTGTGCTAACCACCTTGATTTCTTCATCTTTTTTTTGTTCTTTCTTGGCATTTTTTTTAAAAGCATATAATGTACTTTAAATAAAAAAACTCTCTTAGCATAATTCTATTGAATTTTAAAAATATTACTGGATTGAAAACATGCCTGTGCTTGTGATTTTACATATGTGAAGAACAAATTCAACTTTCATTCTTGAGATGAATCCATCCATCCACTCATCCATCTATCTGTCCATCCATCCATCCATCCATGTCTGTATGTCCATCCATCTGTCCATCCGTCCATCCATCCTTCCGTTCGTCCATCCGTCCATCCATCCATCCATCCATATGTCTGTCTGTCCATCCATCCATCTATCCGTCCATCCGTCCCTCCATCCACCCATCCATCTACCCGTCCATCCATCTATCTATCACCTATCTCAAAGAGCCTCTCTAGTTTAATGAAGAAGAGTTTTTATTTGTATTTCTCACAAGGGCCAGGGACAAATGCTTCTGGAGGTGGGGGAGGATATTCCTAGAGATCTTTACTCAGAATGATGTTTTTAAATGCGAAGAATAAAATATATGAAATGATAAAAGAAACCAATTATGCTGAAATAAATATTATCAAAATAATAATAATAATAATAAAAAAGAAAGTTCATGGACCCCAGGTTAAGAATCTCTGGTTTAGAGAGTTCTGTCTGGGGCACTGAAAGATTAAGTCTAAGATCACACAACCATTATATATTGTCAGAGGCGGGATTTGAATCCAGGCCTTCTTTACCCAAAGTTTTGTTTTCTATTCAAATCATTATGCTGCTTCACATTCAGTGAACATAAGTAGTTTTCATTAAATTTCTTTATCAGTGATGTGGGAAATGTGGGAAAAAAATTTAATACAGGGCATTGATCCCATGGTCAGGCAGGATCGTAAAAGCAAAGCCAAAAGGAACTCTGGGTGTGATTCCAAACCAGAGAATAGGTTACAATAAAGCTCAAGATTCAGCAAATGCAAAAGAGCAGAAGAAAGGGGAAGAAGCCGTGCCCAGATTGCTGCTGCATGTGACTCTGGAGGCGTACTTTCTAGGGAGGGAGAAAAACATATGAAGAGAATCCAGAAGTGAATAATCAAACTAATTTTCATATATACACACTGGTACATATATATACACTTAATTAAAGATTAAAGGGCTGAAATGTACAGAGGACTTATAACAAATGAAAAAGGGTAGAACTTAACTCCACAAAATTATCGCTTATATTAATGCTTGGAAAGTGATTATATTTCTTAGTGATAGGTGAAATTATATTTCTTAGTGAGAGAGGGAAATTATAGGAATAGTTAACTACGTTGTACGGTGAAGTTTCACTTCAACAGAGTCATGAAAACCTCAGAACTTCAGTGCTATAAGGTTTTTTAGAATTTGGAACTCAAAACAAGTTAAAAAATTGTTTTAATTACATTAAAACAATTTTTAACTTGTTTTGAGAATGGATGGATGGACGGGAGGATGGACGGATAGACAGACAGACATATGGATGGATGGACGGTTGGACAGACGGATGGACAGATGAATGGAAGGATGGACGGACGGATGGATGGACAGATGGACATACAGACATGGATGGATGGATGGATGGACAGATAGATGGATGAGTGGATGGATGGATTCATCTCAAGAATGAAAGTTGAATTTGTTCTTCACATATGTAAAATCACAAGCACAGGCATGTTTTCAATCCAGTAATATTTTTAAAATTCAATAGAATTATGCTAAGAGAGTTTTTTTATTTAAAGTACGTTATGTGCTTTTAAAAAAAATGCCAAGAAAGTTGTTAAACCAATTGAATTTGGCAAATATGAAATTGAACCAAAAATCCACACATTGTTTGCAGGTGCTTACAAATGGAATACACACTTACAAATGGAACACACTTGCTTGCCTCACATATTCTGCCATTATTTATTTTAGGCTGAATGGTGCCCTAAATTCCACAGTTACCAGATTCAATTGAGAAAAATCTGAGACCTCCCCAAGTTGGGTGGCCCATTCCCCGCCCATCCTTCCCTCGAACCCTTGCAGGGCTGCAAGAAATAAAATCAGTCATCATACAAGTAGTTAGCACCTACTGTATGCCAAGGACATTGTAGGCGTCTCTGAGGTGACATGGATATAAGGAACTGTAAGATGATGCCTTCAAGAAGTATGTGAGCTGGTTTGAGAGGTAAGACCCACATCTGAAAATGTGCTATCTTTGAAGTCAAGGGCTCTGGTCAAACACCAGCAGTGCTGCTGTGTGGCTTTGGGAAGGCCACTTAGTTTTCTGATCCGCTGTCCTCTCAACAGTAAAATAAAGGATTAGATCGCCAGATGAGCTCCCTCCACAAGTACACTATTAATTATCTGTGTGACCAGGAGTGGCTAGGTGGCACAGTGAATAGAGCACTGGCCCTGAAATCAGGAGGACCTGAGTTCAAATACAGCCTCAGACACTTGACACTTGCTAGCTGTGTGACCTTGGGCAAGTCACTTAACCCCAAATGCACTGCCCTCCCCCTTCCAAAAAGAAAAAAAAATTTATCTGTGAGACCTTGGGCAGATTGCACTTCAACTTTTTGGACCTCACCTCCAAATGAAAATGCAACGAGGTAGGTACCCTTTGATCCGGCAAGAATCAAGCAGCATGGCAATAATTGGCAGTTAGAAGATGCTTTAGGTTTGTGGAGTGCTTTACAGATATTTTCTCATTTTATCTTTATAAAAACCCTGTGAAATGGATCCTTTTGTTCTCCTCACTTTACAAATGAGGAAATTGAAGTAGACAGTAGATCCAGGGTCACACAACTAGTAAGTATCTGAGGCTAGATTTGAACTCCGGTCTTTCTGACTGGTCGGAACCCAGCATTCTATCCGCTGTGCCAGTGGTGTCAAAACTCCAGTATAAACAAGGGCACTAAACTATACTTGAGGATCCCTGCAGCAACATACGGAATTAGAAGACCACATATGAACATCATCCACACTCTGTTGTATTTCTATTTACTTTGATAAATGTTTCCCAGTTACATCTTAATCTGGTTCTGGTCGCCCTTGGGAGTGTTGCCACTGCAGGCAGCACGAGGACCCCTTGTTCGACCCCTGTGTGCTGGCACCACCAACCTGTGTATTACAGGCAAGAGTCATAAGAAGAGTCACACAATAAAGTAATAGATTTGGAATAGACCCACGCACCAAATTTGGAATTCAAATAGCAGATGTACATTTTTTAACCTCTGGAGTCATAGGGGCTCACACGCAAAAGCTAGAAGTGTCCCTGGATAACGTCTAGTCCACCCTTCTCCTTTCATTTTCACTTAAAAGTTAGGTCCAAAGAGCTAAAATGTGACCTGCCCGAACTCTCACAGACCATTAATGGCACAGCTGTGGCAGAATCCATTTCTCTTTTATTAATTTTTTCAAGTATTGTATCAATAATGGCATGACTGTAGCCCAAAAAAATAACAATACTGCTACTACTAATAATAATAATAATGATAATAACAATTATCATAGATTGAAAGACTCATTTCTGACCATTTTATTTAAATTTTTGAATGAACATTTTTAAATGCCTCAATTTTTTCCTTGCTCATAAAGAACAACTTTTACCTTAGAATCTTGGTTAAAAACAGTGTGTACTAGCATTACAGTATATAGTCCCACTGTTCGGATGGATAAACCGTGAGGTCAGGAATTCTTTATGCTTAATTTCTTCATATAACACATTTTTTGTTGTTGAGTCGTTTTCTAGTCATGTCCAACTCTTCATGACCCCATTTGGGGTTTTCTTGACAAAGATACTCGAATGGTTTGCCATTTCCTTCTCCAGCTCTTTTTACAGATGAGGAAACTAAGACAAACAGGGTTAAGTGACTTGCCCAGGGTCACACAGCTACTAAACATCTGAGTTCAGATTTGAACTCATGAAGATGAGTCTTCCCGACTCCAGGCCTGGCTCACTGTCTACAGCGCCATCTCACTGCCCTGTAACACATATTGCGTCAGTGCAGACTTTTTTTTTTAAATCATTGGTGGTAGTATAACCAGTTCTCATTTTTCCCAGTCAATATTATTTTCAGGTTCTCTGACATCATCCAGTTACTATGGAAGAATCTTACTGCCAACTGCTTTGTGACACTGCCTGTATCTGGTTGATGTCAGCTCCAGCCCTATATAGAAAAATCTCATACTGCTGTTTTTAAGAAATAAAAATAGATCTTTGATGTCATGTAGACAAAACATTTGGATGCTTGACTGACTTTTTCACTTCTTGCCCAGACCTTTTGGCTTAGTATAGTTACAGAGAGTGTCACTTTTGCTTATTTAACTCTTGGGTAAGAAGACTTGCATAGACAGCTTTCTGACCCTCCTCAGTCAGTCTTCACACTGGGATTCCATCATTTCATCTGAAGTGCGGCAAATTCCTAGAACATGAGATCGCTCTGTCCAGTGTCAGAACAGAAACACATTCTCAAGGCAAGTTTATTTGTCTCCTAAATGGACTGCAGTTATCTGCTTCTTCTCCTCTGTGCTATCTTGATAATCAAGATTTGATATCATCTTCATAATCATTAAAAAGAGTTCACATATAATCGATAGGTTTTCCCCCAAAATTAAATTAATTCTGACTATTATAAATACCCAGATTAACTACAAAGGACATATCAACTGATAACTATAAGTATGTAAAGAATGATTTTATATATCTATATATTTAATGGTAGGCATCTCTAGGACCAGGGGGAAAGAGAAAAAAAAGAAATTTACATTATAACTTTATTCTGTATTTAAAAGGAAAAGAAAGTTGTGCACAATAGATTTGCATGTGCAATAATCAATATTTTTATCCTACTGTGTTATGGAAATGTTTTATTTCATAAATTAAAAATAAATAAAATTTTAAAATGAGATGATCATGGGGCAGCTAAGTGACCTGGTGAATAGGGCACAGGCATGGGAGTTGGGAGGACCTGAGTTCAAATGTGACCTCAGACACTTAACACTTACTAGCTATGTGACCTTGGGCAAGTCACTTAACCCCAATTGCCTTGCCTTCCCCCCTCCAAAAAAAAATGAGATTATCATTCTGCTCATCCTGGGAATCATGTTCTTTCTGCTGAAGATTTCTGTGGTAGGGAGGAAAATCAGGCAGACAAGAGAAGACAGATACAGCCAGTAACAGACAGGGCGGATGGAGCAATGTAAAATAGACACAGATATGCAACCAGGAGAGGAAGAAACATATCATAAAGCCAGCACAGCCCCTGCCAGTGGCCCTCCACATCCTCTCTCCGTCTGCACCCCAGCCTTATTGTGAGATAAGGAGGCCCCCCATTCTGAGATTTCTTACAAGCTAGGCTGGAGGACAGGTTGCTTTTGCATCCCCAGACTTGCCCTCTTAGTGATTTTTATCTTGGGTCCTGACATCCCCAAGCAAACCATGGCTTTGAGCCAAGGGGCTGCTTCTGGTTTCACCATTTGCTTAAAGAAAGTATGGCTGCTGGGTCCCCCCCACATATCCCCTTTCCTGACATCTTTCCCTTTGCACTTCCATCTGATCTCCCACCAAGGATCACTCTGGAAAATATCCAGGGAGGGCTTGTCACCTCTTGAAAAAATAAAGTTAGAAACATATGCCATGCTCCTTGAAATAGGTGGGCCTCTTCCCATAGTACCCAAGAAAATAGTGAGAGCTGGGCGTGGGAGTAAGAGGGGATTAGTATTTGGGTCTAGCAGATAATTAGAGACTGGTGTAATTGCTGAGGCAGCGTTAGTTAATGCTTTATTCACAGGAGAGCAGGCAGCTTTGTGAAAACAGAAAAACAGGGAGCCATCAGCATTTTTTTCACCATTTGGCTATTTTCCTAATAAGGCATGGACTGAGTTTTCTGTGGTGGTTACTGTTTCCGGGTAATTGTATGTGTTTTCCCCTCCTGATTACCCAAGCAACCCCCTGGAAGAGACAGCTACTACTGATCTAACTAAATCAGCTGCAGTAAAATGTAGGTCTGTGATATAAGTTGGCATCAGATCTGTGTTTGCAAAGGTAAAAGAGGACAAAGCTATTTCTGCATCCATCTATTCATTCATTCGACAAACATTCTATGTGCTATACAATTAGTAGGTATTCACCGTACCTACAATGGTCCAGGTAGTGAGCTCACTGCTGTCAGCAGTCGGCCTTCCTCAAAATCCTGTCTTTCAGGTTGGTATTATAGAATTCTGGAATAGTTTGTCCTTGTCTATAGCTAGGACATCACCTAAGACGGCCTAATGAGTTGAGTTTGTCCTTTTAAAAGGACGGAAAGGGGCCCTAGGTAGCGCAGTGAATAGTGTACTGGCCCTGGAATCAGGAGGACCCGAGTTCAAATGTGATCTCAGACACTTAACACTTACTGGCTGTGTGACCTTGGGCAAGTCTCTTAACCCCAATTGCCTTGCCTCCCCCCCTCCAAAAAAACAGAAAAAAAAAAAGGATGGGAAGTGTTACAGGAGTGGTTCTCAACCTTCCCAATGCAGTGACCCTTTAATACTCATATGTGGGCATACCTGCATGTGGGCGGACCCACCTAGAGATGGATAGAGGAGCGGTATCTCGGTGTTTCCGATGGTCTTAGGCGACCCCTGTGAACCCTGTGAAAGGGTTTTGTGATACACAGGTTGAAAACCACTGTGTTACAGTATCAGTAAACATATTACACATATATCCCAACAGTTTATGTAACAAGTAGATGGTGTGGTGGATAGAATGGTGGACTAGGAGTCAGGAAGGCCTGGGTTCAAATTCAGCCTCAGACACGTACTAGCTCTGTGACCCTAGGCAAGTTACTTAACTGCTGCCTCAGTTTCTTTATCTGCAAAATGGGGGTAATTATAGCCCCTACTTCCCAGAGTTATTGTGAGAACTAAATGAGATAATATTTATAAAGCACTTTGTAAACCTGAAAGTGCTACATCCTTACAATTATTATTGTTATTATTTTCTTTAGTAATTCATCAGTCAGTAAACACCAAGCAAGTGTTGTTAATGAGATTGGGGGGAAAGGGATGAGCAGCAAGTGTTTACTGGCCATGAAGTGTAGACTTGCCGACATTTTAATTCTTAAGTGTACAGAAATTTAAAGTATTGTGGACGTTTTCAGCAACTCTAACAACCCATATGAAAGATGTCAAAGCCGATGTTCCAGAAGGTTTTTAAGTTCAGGCAGAGCTATAATATACGTCTCATTTCTATTTCCACAGAAACTTTTAACAGTTGTGGCTCTAGTCAAATAAAACTAAATTTTCATAGGGGAAAATTTTTGAGGAACACACACACATTAATCTGTTAATCTATTCTGCATGATATAATGGAAAGCGCTGGATTCGGCATGGACGCAGGGTCTTGGGGGTCAGCAAAACTTGCATTCAGGTCACACCCTCCATAGCTAATGGAGCAAGTCATTTCTCTCCCAGGCCCAGAGTGGTCATCTGTGAAGCAGGTGTTGGAATGCTGGTGCTGCCCAGCTCAGAGGTTGTTGTGAGGAAGATACTTGGTGAATCTTAAAGTATTATGTGAATATAAGTTATTCCTGTTATTATTGTTCCTATCAGTAGCTGAAACTGGGCTCAATATTACATATTTCTGGGAGGGCATAAATAACACCAACAGGCAACGTTCTTGAAGCATTTACTCTGTGCTCAGCGTGTGCTGGACACTGAGTATACAAAGAGGCAAAAATATGGTCCCTGTCCTCCAAGGTGCTCGTGTCCAAAATGTCATAAATTCTGTTTATCATCACCAGGGCCATAAATTTACCGAGGTTGCATTAAGACGCTGTTTCACTTGATTAGATAGAAGGCCGCCTCAGTTCTCTTTTGACTAGCCCATCGTGCTGAGTATTCCAGGAGATATCCATTTCTAGCCTTTATGGATTCCCTTGCACCATTTCCAAAGGCTAAACAAAAGCCTCAGCATTGTGTCTTGCTGTACTGTTTAGTAAAGTTCATGCTTATTTGAGTAATCTGTATATCTTTATTTGAGGAGTGACAAGTTACAATGGAGTATTTTTTCCATGTCCTCATTACAATTTGAGGCTTTTAAAAACTGTGCTGGGATGGAGGGGATTTCTTTCTTTCAGGTCAGACGTTCTGGCCATTAACACCTAGAATGGTAAATCAGTTGAGATAATGAAAAGAAAGGTTTTACTTCATGCTGCCATCCTAACAAGAAATGTCAAGTAAGAATCAAGTTTTCAGAGGATTTGTTTTGCTCTCCCTTTTCTCAACTCTAGCAACAGCTAGTTAATAGTAAGAGCCAAAAGATTATTTTTATTTTACACCTTCATTACCGTAATACCCACTTTGTTCTTCCTCATTAACACTTGGTACTGGAGTGGCTTCTTTTCCTCCAGATGCCATTTGGAAGTGCCATTCTGCCTCGTGATGTCCAGGGTCTTATTTTTTTGTATTTTATTTTTACTTGCAAATAAACTTTTTTATTTCTTTCACATTATTAATCTCTTCCTTTTCTTCAAAAATAGCATTTGTTAGAATAATCAACCTAACTATTCTTTTCAGTGTGTCAGCAAGTTATCACTTACTATGTGACAGGTACTGTGCTAAGCAAAGACAGCCCCTGCCCTCAGGAAGCTTATATTCTAATGAAGAAAGATGACACACAAAAAGAAATTTAAAGGGGAATGCTAAAGAGGAGGAAAAAGTCCCCAGTGCCAAGGCATAGTAAAAGAAGTCTGGCATGAACTGTGGTGAGGAATGAGATGGGACTGACCCTTGTGTTCTCCCTTTTTTTTGGTAGGGGGAAGTCAAGGCAGTTGGGGGTAGTGACTTCCCAAGGTCACACAGCTAGTAGGTGTCAAATGTCTGAGGTCAAATTTGAATTCAGGTCCTCCTGACTGCAGGGCTGGCACTGCACTCACTAGTGCCGCCCCTTGTGTTCTCCTTCCATGAAGGTATTAGGAGGAGCCGTCCACTCAGAGGGAGAGCTCACAGGGTACTTCCAGTGTGTGGATTCCAGGGCTTTAGTGAAGCTTCAGGATGAAGATCTGGGGCAAGTCCTGAGTGTAGCCCAGAGAAGAATAAAGTTTTTCAAATCTAACTTTGTTTAAAGATTTCATTTTGTTTGATCTCCATTTAGAAAGTTCTGAGCCTTAAAGTTTTGGTCATAATTATCAGAGGGGAGATTATAGAGATTGAAGTGGTTTAAAAACTCCTGTGACGATCATCCTTGAGTTATTCTCTCTTGTACTTTGATGACCACTGACCACGCTGTCCAAAGTACCTTATTCATTTCCGAGAGGAAATGCTAGTGGAGATTCCTAAAGGAGAATGACATTTCTCAATAAGAGACATTCACATATGTGTCTTTTGTCCATCTGTGTTTGTGGTTTGCATCCGGCCGAAGCCCTTTACAGGTAAGGAAACTGAGGAACCCATAGTCTCAGTGTTCTTTTCCATCGCACCACACTTCCTCTCAAGACATAGATCCATTTCTCCAGAAAGGGAATCTTGACTAGCTGTGTGACCTTGAACAAGTCTATAAGTCAGCTTGTTGGGTCATCTGTGAAATTAAAAGGTTGGACTGATTGGCCTCTAAGGTTTCTACTCCAGCTCTTGCATTTCTATGATTTTATTCAAAATCCTGTTCTTCCTCCTTCCTAAGTACCTAGCAAGATATATTTTAAGCAAGACCAACAGTCTCTCAATGCTGGCCCACCACATGGTGTTACTCTTTTCCTGTCTGGTGAAAATGTGATGAGGGGGAAGACTGAGTCATGAGAGGTGAAAAAAGTGTGAACCCTCCACATGTGGTAGAGATGCTTTTTTACTGACATTATCCTTCCTAACTAAGAACATGCCTTTTTGTGTCTCTGATCTGTAAATCTGAACTGGAAAGCTACATAATGGTACTGCAGGTGACCACTTATTTAATAGCCAAAGTAGAGGGGGCTGCATATGTCTTTTTTTCACTTGATACGTCTCTAGAGACATCCACAGCGGGAAGCAGGAAGATGGCTTTTCCGTGAGTATCATGCTCTGAAATGTGAGTTTGGTGGGTAACTTATTCAGCCTTGGGTTGGATTCTTTGCCACATGGGTCATGATTTTTAATAAAGAAGGTCATGGGTTTAGTTACTGAAAGAGTTAACAGCTGCTGTAGTTCAAAGGTCTAGAAGTGGATAAATTATTACTCTTTTTCCAAAACCAAATCTGACATTTGATTTCCCATGAGTAATAAAAGTAAACATTAGTAAAACAAAAGTGTTCTTTTCTACAACAAACTCTATAGCCCTTATGTTGAAGCATACAGCCTGTGGCCTGCCATACAGAACTTAATTTTATTCAGCCTCCCGAAGTTACCTTATTGAGAGACTTCCATCCATATGATCTGCTGTGGCAGTCTTACTCAAAGCTGAACCTCATAAATGTTTAATCTTTTTTTTTTTAAGATTTTGAAGTAGTTGTGAAAAAATATTCATTTAAGTTAAAACCCACTATTCCTCTTCAGGTTCTTTCAGTAAAGGCTTTTTTCTCATGTTCTTTTTATTGGGGCTGGCCATGAGAGGGTCAGTATCTACTCCCTCACTTCAATGGCATAAGTAAAAATTAGTGTTTCTGTTGATTTGCCATCCAGTATTCTGTTCATATTTGTCCTTGTTGAAAAGTATATGGAAAAGAGTTTACGGTATAATTTCATATCTTCTTATATCTTCCCAATTCTCTTATAGGCATCCTCACATGCTAAACCATCCAGGACATTTTCTTGGTTTCGCAGTACTGTCATTGGAACTATCTTGGCCTCTTCTTCCTAAACTGAACTTTTTCTAGTTTTTTATTTACTTTGTAGTGGTAATGAATAGACTTAACCAGAGGCTGAGAACACCCAGCTTCCTTTTCTGTAGCTGCCCATAATACAAACTCTTGACTCATTGAACGAGAAAATTTTCTGAAGTAAAAATAGCCCAGATTATTGGGAGAAGATTTAAAGATCTCAAAATACTATCTTTTAGAACAGAACTCTTCTATGAAATCCATTTTCTTACTGCCTTCCTTTGGGATTCAGGTGCCTCCTCATTCAAGAGGCCTTCTTAAGTGCCCCCTAACCCAGTAACTAGCAGATTCCCGCTTGAAACTACATTGCATATGTAAGAATTTACTTGTATGTACAGTTATCCCTTCTACATCACAACTTTCCCCATCATGGTTTCAATGTGTTATGGATCAGCATAAGAAATCAGATGGGAATTTTTGGGGAATTTTGCAGAAGTCTCAGATGACACATGAAGACTGTCAGACAACACAGAAAAAGTTTAGAAACTCAGAAATGCATAAAAATCTATGTATAGTGCTGTATAATATCAACATATTTTATCTTTTAATATCATGACAATGCA
Source organism: Pseudochirops corinnae (assembly GCA_028646515.1). Taxonomy (NCBI): domain Eukaryota; kingdom Metazoa; phylum Chordata; class Mammalia; order Diprotodontia; family Pseudocheiridae; genus Pseudochirops; species Pseudochirops corinnae. The sequence continues at coordinate 269,511,935 of CM053588.1, forward strand.
TATTTCTTCTCTGGTACAAAGAGGGGGCCAAAAAGTTTTATAAGGATTTTCCAAATTGTGAGGGCACCTTACTCCTAACCCCCAAAATTGTACATTGAATTTCCCCCTATGGAATTATTGTTGGGAGGGAATGCATACATGCAGATATTTGTCTATGTATATGCATGTATGTGTGTGTACACTACACAGTGTGTATATATATATATATATATATATGTGTGTGTATACACATAAATCATGCTGCCTTCATGTATATCCATATATTATATGTGTATAGTATGTACACATATAATGTATGCATCTGTGTATCTATGTGTATATATGCACCATGTCTCGTATGTATACGACATTATGCTAAGCCCTGAGAGGGTATTATGTATATATTATGTGTGTACATATATATACACTTATAAATATACACATACGTATTTGTATGTATATATTTGCATGTGTCTCTGCATGCATAAATCTCCAGGACCTGGCATAGTGCCTTGTGCACACAGTAGATACTTAATAAATGTTTAATTAAATTATTTCTATTGAAGGAACATTAACCACTAGTGTAAAGTAACTGAATCAAAGACAGAAGGCTCTTTAATATAAAGCTTTCTATTTTATGCTAATAGCAATTTCCATAATACAAGCAGATATGTCTCTTTAGTACTTTAGAAAACTCCCAGTATAGTTTACTAGGGAACAAAGTTAGGTGAGACTTTAAAAGTCACACGATGTGAGAGAAAGGGGCATCAAACCAAGACCCAGGACACCCAATTCCCAATCCTCGTTCTGCCCCAAGTAGCTGTTTGATGATAGAGAAGTTCCTTAAAACTTCTCTGAGCCCCCTCCACTTCCTCATTCATAAAAAGAGGACATTGAAATAAATGTTTGTAAAGATCTCTTTTAATTCTGAAAGAATTTCAGGATACTGGGAATATCTCTCTCTCTCTTCCTCTGTCTCTCTCTCTCTCTCTGTCTCTCCTCTTCCCCAATCTTCTTGGTCAAAGTCAAATACTTTTCTTATAATAGAAATGCAGCCTTGTATTGGCCATACGTAACCTTGCTCACATTTTCTCAAAAGACTCTTGTATAATTCTCTTCTATCTTTGGTTGCCCCCTTTGCTTTCTTTAAAAAGAATTTTTTAAAAAACAACTCTGGGTATTGACACAGTGAATAGAGTTCACTGAAGCACCCAATACTTCACTTCCTTGTGGAAACACTGCATGACCTCATCGATTCTGGAACGATACCTGACGTTGTCTGCACATGAACTTTGTTATAGATGTTGGCCGTTGTCCTCTTAGAAGCTAATTTAATTGTCCTGTTCAACCAGGTCTTTAAAGATAGTCAAGTTCACTATAAAAATAATTGAAACCTTCTTTACTAGTAATACACAAGTGAATACCATTGGTCTCAGACATACTCTAACTATGGTTTTTAAGGTGAAAGATTACTACTGTACCTTTAAGTGGTTTCCTATAAGGTAGGTACCCAGCAGCTAGAATTACCACATCAGCTTTCATAGGATCACATCGTGGCAGAGCTGGAAGGGACGTTGGAGACCAGCCGGTCTAATCACTTTAGAAAGCTTTAGAACAGAAGTTAAGTAACTTACCCAAGGTCACATGGCTAATGAGTGACACTGGCAACAGTAGAACCCAGATCATTTGAGTACTAGTCTAATGCTTTTCATCTTACACTATTTTCATTATGTTTTTACGGACACAAGTTAAATGGTTGTATTGATAACTCATCATTTAAAATGGCAGAATGGACCCTGTGGGACTGTCAGGCTTGATGATAGATTCACAAGAGCTACACCTGCTTCTCCTTTGTCTTTGACAAGGTGACCGGAGATGGTATGCAGAGTTGGGGTCCTGTAAAGCTTCTCATTTCGTGTTCTATAGGGCACCTGAGAAATCTACACATTACATTCTCAATATTCACATTCTCTCATGGGACTCATTGGGGAATTTGACTCAGAGTTCCCCATTTCCACTTAGCCTTTTGAAGGCATCTATTTGTATGAAACTCCAACTTGAAAACAGCACCCCAGGATAAAGTTGTCAGCCCACTTTTTGCATTAACAACATCAACAGCAACTGTGCTACTCGGTCTTTAAAAGACTTTTAGCCGCATCCTAAGAATCTCTCCTCCTCTTTACTGCCATACTTCTCCAATTCAAAAAACATGTTACAAGTGACTGATCCTGATGCTTCTTTCTTTAATTTTAGTTTTCTGAATTTAGCACCCTCAAAAAGAAAATATTTCCATATACAAAGTAGAACAGAAAAGACTGCAAATCTCTTAGACAACTAGGTGATGCAGCGAATAGAAATGGAGTCAGGAAGACCTGAATACAAATCTGTCCTGACACTCACTGTGTTTGCCTCAATTTCTGCATCTGTAATATAAGAATAATAATAACACATACCTTACAGAATTGTGCAAATCAAATGAGATGCTTGTAAAGCATTTATCACAATGCCTGGAAACATGATGGGATCTATATAAATGCTAGCTGTTATGATAATGATTAGAATTATAATATATAGCTTACTTTTTTCCTTTTTAATTGATTTTTTAAAATTTCTCTCTCATGTCTCCAAACACCATTGGGGAGGGAAAAAAATTCTTGTATGAAATAAGTTTGGTTAAGCAAAGCAAATTACCATATTGGCCATGTCCAAAAATATGTTTCTCACTCTGTGTATTGTCACATCACCTTAGATAAATGATAAATTCAATATATTACTTTCAAAGTTGCCCTTCTTGCTTATGTTTACCTCCAAATTTCTGCGCATTTTCAAAAACACATCAGTGTTTCTTGTTTCTTTTGGGCGGGGAGGATAGTGCTATTGCTAAATCTTCCCTGAAATCCTTCTTCCTCCCCCCCAAAAAGAGAAAAACACAGTTTCTGTAATACACAAGTGTAGTCAAGCAAAATAAAAGCCCCACATTCACCATGTCCCAAAATGTCTGTCTCGTTCTGCCCTTTGGAGCCGTCGCTGCTCTGTCGGGAAGCAAATCACATGTTTCAGCACTAGACTCATGACTGGTCATGCACTGACCAGACTAATCATCTTTCCATGTTTTTTTTTTCTTTAAAATGTTGTTTTTGATACATTTTTATCCTAGTTCTGCTTACTTCATACAAATCTGTTTGTGTCTCTGAAACCCTCACTCTCTTCATGTCTTATGGCTCAATAATATCCTTTTTTTTATTCATAGACCATAATTTGTTCAGCCACTTCCAAATCTATAGAAACTTCCAATTCTTTCCTTTCCTTTGCTTTCAAAGTAAACTGATAAATATCTTTGTAAGTAAGGGCATCTTTCCTCTTTCTTTTAACTCCTTGGGCTGTTGGCTTAATAGCAATATTGAGGACCCTAGAGAGCAGGTAGACTTAGGGGGTATGGTTCCAAAAAGTTTTTCAGAATAGCTGAATCTATGCATAGTTCCACCAACAATACACCAATGTGCTTATCTTCCCGTATTCACTCCAACAGTCGTCACTTTCTATCTTTTGTCATCTTTGCCAGTCTAATAAGTATAAGGTGAACCTCAGAGTGCTAGGTGGCACAGTGGATAGAGCACTGGGCTTTGAACCAGGAAGATTCATCTTCCTGAGTTCAAATGTGACCCCAGACACTTACTAGCTATGTGACCCTGGGCAAGTCACTCAACCCTGTTTGCTTCAGACATAACTGAAACAAGTGAACAGTAGCAACAAAAATGTGATGATTTGGAGCATTTTTATTTCATATTATTGACAGCTGGAATCTCTTTTTAAGAACTTTCTCTCCATATCCTTTGACCATTTATCTATTGGAGAATGGCTGTCATTCACATATATTACAATCAGTTCTTGAGTAGTCGAGGACATTGTATATTCAGTAGGGAGTCAGGGGAAAAGATGGAAGGAGTGAAAAAGGAAATGGTTTAAGTTGAAAGTAAGTTTGTTACCTATGGAGCAGGCATTGCAGAGAGCACAGTGGAATGGACAGATAGAGCTTGAGTGGCAGGCTGGACTGAGGGGGATTGGGTAGTAGAAAATGAGAGTGGGGTTTATATGATGACAGCCAAGGGTCACTGGGATGAGGAGGGGATGACAGGGTGAAAGTCCTCACTTTAAGGAAGTGAGGAACAGTAGTCCCTGAGGGACAGGCTATTCTGCCTGGGCACTCTTAATCATACTACCACATTGGTGTCTCGCCATCTCTCCCTCAGCTGAATTTGCCCCAGGCACCACTGTGGTTCTTTATAACTCTTTACCCCAGGGACCCTTAGGAGGATACACTACTTCTAGACGATTAATTTATGAAATTTATGCTAAAAGTGAATATATGTAGCAGTATAATACCAGAATTAAGATAGTATGTTTCCTTGCCTTTTCCATATAGTCCTCCCATTGTGGAGATTGCTTTCATATTTGGACATAGTTCTTTAGCCTTAAATATCTCAAACAGTTTTAAATTAGCATCTTTGATAATTATTTTATGTGATTATGATAGGAGTGGCATTTGTTTTAATATGAGCTAGATTGGTGTTCCTTTAAGATGGCAAAGAAGCTATCTTGATTTCTTTTTTTATCTGAGGGATTCCTTATTACCTGAGGTATTTAAAGAAAAAAAAAGATATTCCTGAAATATGAGATAATTCTCACTACTCTGCCCAATGTGTTTCTGACGCCATGTAGTTGCCCTGGCAGGCGTAGATGTGGAACATCCTCCTTTTCTTAGAAAATCGTATCCTTTAAATCATACTGTGAGTAAATTTCTTTTTATTTCATTTTGTGGTTCACACATATTTCACTGTGTTCTAATCCTTAGCCTGACTCATTGGACTCCACCAAGCTAAGCCTAGCCCAGAACATTGCCATGTAAAAAAGAGATTTATTTTATAATCTCTGTGTAACATTTAGAGAGGATTGTGGAAGATGTTACTCTAGAAAGCTAAGGGATGAAGTCACCTTACTTACAGATAAAAAAATTTACTGACAGATAGAAATTCACCCCAGCAGAGTCATAGCTGGACAGGTTCTCCAGACCGCTGACGTGTAGGGGGATGCTGGTCCTCCCTATAGAGCCTTACATCTTGAGGCCTCCCCATTGTCATGCCATCCCTTTCCCAAACCTAATTGCCCCCTTCGTCCTTTAAGGAAGTGAGGAACAGTAGTCCCTGAGGGACAGGCTATTCTGCCTGGGCACTCTTAATCATACTACCACATTGGTGTCTCGCCATCTCTCCCTCAGCTGAATTTGCCCCAGGCACCACTGTGGTTCTTTATAACTCTTTACCCCAGGGACCCTTAGGAGGATACACTACTTCTAGACGATTAATTTATGAAAACACTTAACAAAGTAGTTGCTAATATCTTTACTGTTTAGTTCTGACTCCACCTGATGTTGCATTTGCAGGGATATGGGCAGCAACAGGGATGACATGGAGGGTGCCAGGAAATTTACTCTACACATTGTATAAATTTACTAAAATTGTATAATTTACTAAATACTTTTTCTTCGGATGTACTTCACAGAATCTCAGAGCTGGGTGGGACTATAAGAGTTTTTATAGGGATGGGGAACCTGCTGCCCCAAGGACACATGTGGCCCTCTAGGTCCTCAAGTGTAACCCTTTGACTGAATCCAAACTTCACAGAACAAGTCCCCTCAATAAAAAGATTTGTTCTGTAAAGCTTGGACTCAGTCAAAAGGCTGCACCCCAGGACCTAGAAGGCCATGTGTGGCCTCAAGGCTGTAGGTTCCCCCACTGTTGGTTCAAGACAAAACTACACCTGAATAGAATTCCCTCTACAATATCCCTGACAAGTGGTCATCTGCCACTTGGATATCCTCCCCTGCTGGGGAAATCACGCCTTCATGACATAGCCCATTCCAGTTTTGGACATTGTTTAATAGATTTTGGCTCAATATAAGGAAAATATTCCTCTCTGGAACTTGTACCCAGTGCTCCTAGAGTGTGTTTGTGAACTAATTTGTTAAATCTGAATTTTTGTTAAGTGATTAATATGCCTAATTATTTACCTTACCTTTAGGTTCAGAAGATACTGGGGTGTTCCTTTAACTACTACTTCTGCTATTTCTTTTTCATTTTCTTAATCATGGTAGTGTCTCCTGATAGGTATCTGAAAATACACTCTTGTTCTTATCCTTCATTAGGAAAGTTTCATTCACCTAATCCTATTGATATTTCAAGAATACTCCCTCCCTGTTACGGGAATGGGAATCTGAAGATCTTCCCTGACCCTTGGTCCTTTCATAGGTTTAAGTGACTCTGAGAACCTTCCCTGATTTGAAAATATAGTCTGCCCCCTAATAGGCTGAATATGGTCACATGGAGCCTGTGGTGAGAGGCTTGTTTTTTTCCTTATTACTTTGTGATTGGGCAGTGGGTCAAGAGGGTTGACCCAGGAGAAGGCTATATATACTCTGATGTGAGGTTTTGCTTTGGGGCTGACTTTGGGAAGAGTTGTGTGATTTGGCCAGATGAGACTCTGGGCAGCCATCGAGCCCCCTGGCTTTGAAAACCCAGATGTTGGTGCTTCCTTTCTGGTAACTAACTAGGTATGGATGTAATGGTCAGACAGCTGGAAGCCCTGTCTGATGATCTGTTTCTCTGTCTGTATTTTTTGTCTGCTTGTAACTTCTGTTTGTATTCTCGGAAGTTCAGGGTGCTGACTTTTCCCCTGAACTAGGTAAATGATATATAAACATATTAAAGTAAGATTGTTAACCCATTTTGAGTTTCCTTTAGAAAAGCAGATCTAAGAATCTGTGCTAGCAGCCACACGGGGTATGCTAGGGTGCTTGCTGCTACACTCCCTTACTCAGATCACACACAAGAAAAACCCCCTCACTTAAACAAGTTGTTGGGCCACTAGTCTTATGAGAATGCTTTCAATTCCACTATTGCTTATGTGGATGGTCCATCCTTGTGGGAATTTGATGTCTCCTTCTAAGCCTACCATGTCCTTACTTTGCTCATTCCATAGAGTATGATATGCAGTGTATTTTAAGAAACCTTGAGCCTAGTCCAGAAGCTACATATTTGGAAGGCAACCTTGACTTATAACAGGTAACTTTAAACCTGAGGTCATCATGCCAAGGACTTCAGCACCAAAGAAAGTGCCTCCAAACAAATAATCTCACAACCTTCTGCTGCCCTCCCCACCCAGCCAAAAACATGGTCACTAGAACTCCTTGTTTTTCTTGGTAAGGGGAGAATCACATAGGATTGGAAGTTAAGAGGAGACAGGAAACCAGGTGGCGAGAAGGGGGATCCCTTAATTAAAGCCAACGTTTAGCATAGCATTGATTCCTACCATCCTGCCATATTCCTAAGCAACAGACTCCGTAAATTATTCTGTCAGTGGGAAAATAAACATGTTCTGACTTTGGTTCCAACTTTCAAAGAATTTACTGGCCATCTAATTTTCCAGTTAATCCTTTCATTTGAACTCACTTGAGTTCCTGTTTTTGCCATTGTTGGCAGAGAAAAGATGGAATGGGGGGATAAAGATTTTTTCCACCAATCATGTCAAACAGTGAGTGGGCTGCCCTTCTCTAAGGTCTAAATACTTCAGGTTTCAGGTCTTTTCCTTTGGAACAAACATCTCCTCTCAGTCTCTCCTCCCCTCCAGATCAGAAATACATAATCTAAAATCCTGTGTCAGGCAAGGGATAGGGTTGCTTGAAATACAGAATCCACCTTCTTTGAGGATCATATTTTCCTACTCTCCTCATTTCCTGCCTTTACCTCAGCACCTGTCTTTACTCAGGTTTTTGTGGAGCCTGGAAGATCCAAGATTAGTTTGATGAAAATTCTAGCTCTCATCTTCTTGATGAACAGGGAGATTCATATTTTAGGTGTCACTGCTAGGATTTTCCCCCTTTTTGAATGACAGTTTATTTCTATTCAGGATGCCCATTTTTTTTAATTGATATTTTTCCCAAAGCCTAGATATTCTGCATTGCACAGGACCTGCCTGATAATAAAGGTCCTGTGTGCTTGTGACTAGTAGCATTTCACAGGGATCTCAGAGTCATATTTTAGGTAACTGAAAAATTAAGAAAATATAGAATAACCAACAAAAACCAAAGTATGAAGTTTAAAAAAAAAAAAAAAGCTCTTTGTTCAGTAACTTTCCACTATTCTGGTTCCTATAGGACTCAAAAGTCAGTTTGATGGTGGAGAAAGAGCATTCATTAGCCTGTGAGTCGGGAAACTCTGGGTTCAAGGTCCAGTTCTATTACTCACTAGCTTTGTGACCATGGAAAATCTACATGCTGTCTCCGTTTCTCCCCGTGTAAAAGGAGAGTGGTGGTGATATTTCTCTTAAAGCTTAAAAAACTGTGCTAAGATTTTTGAGACACTGTGTACGATGTAAAATAACGAGTAGCTATTATCACGATTATCTCACATGGCTGACACAGTAGCTGTCAGTTTTGTTTTGTTTTGTATTTTATTATATTGTTGTTCAGTCATATCTGACTTCTCTGATCCCATTTGGGGTTTGCTTGGCAGAGAGATAATAGAGTGGTTTGCCATTTCCTTCTCCAGTTCATTTTACAGATGAGGAAGTTGAGGCAAACAGTTAAGTGAGTTGCCCAGGGTCACACAGCTATTAAGTGTCTGAGTCTAGATTTGAACCCATGGAGATGAGTCTTCCTGATTCCAAACCCAGCACTCTATCCACTGTGCCACCTCATCACCCCCTTTGTATTAAAAGATAACTTTAGTTTTTTTAATTTTTTTTATTCAAAGGTCAGTTTTTACCAGTTTTATCCAGGAGAAGTATGCCTAGTCTGGTAGTGGGCATTTAATTTTTAGACAGCTTAGCAGCTATTCTAATACATAAATTAGAATGTTTCCCATAGTCCCCCATTGCTTGCTGTGGATGTTTTTAACATCCTGATAAGCAAATGGCCACAGGTCTATGCCTTCCTTGTCTCCTGGCCCAGAAACAGTTTGTTACTGCCAAGTCACTGACCTTTGCTGCGCTGGTTGTACAACAGCCCACTGAAGAAAGCCTTCCAGGTCATCTCCTGGCTGCTGAAGGAAAGGAGGAACTAGAGATCCATCGCATCATTCATGATGGGGAATGATTTTAAAAAAATTTTTGGGTGGCAGTGCTTATAAATATAGCTATAAAATATATGTACTCTGTGTATGTATATACGTACGTATGTATGATTTGTCCAAACATCATTGTAGTAAGGACCCAGTAAAGAAACTCCTTTGACCAATGCAGAGATTAGCAGCTAATCTGGCATTTACTGGTTTAGAAAGCTCCATAGCACACCCACAAATTAAGTGACTGACCCAAGGACATACAGCTGGCCTGTGTTAGAAGCAGGACTTGAACCCAGCTCTTCTGGCTCTGTCCCTTTACTCCATGGTTTCTTTAGATACCCTTCTATCACTGTTATTAATTAAAACCTTAGTACCAGTTACACACTATTATTATTAATTTGTCGTATTCTTACCCAAAAGGATATTAGTATCTCCTACTAAAAATTCTGGAAACAAATTTTCATCATAAATGAAGGATTGGTACTTTATGTGAAGATTTCTCACAGATGGTTATATAGAAACAGAATCCCAATTTTTAAATGGTTGCTTTTCTATAAAAGTTTTAACATTGGGGCAGCTAGGTGGCACAGTGAATAGAGTACTATCCTGGAGTCAGGAGGAGCTGAGTTCAAATGCGGCCTCAGACACTTAACACTTACCAGCCATGTGACTTTGGGCAAGTCACTTAACCCTGATTGCCCTGCCTTCCCCCTCCGAAAAAAAAAAAAGCAAAAAAAAAGTTTTAACATTCACATAGGGCAGAGATAGAAAACACATTTCAGTCATTGTCTGGAAATAAATGCCTACTCTTTATATTCATTGTGGAGAAACTGTATTATAATTGAAAATAATGTAGAGCTCAGTTATGGATTAAAAGGGTTCATTCATATAGTTGCTATAGGATTACCTTATGAATTACATCGTGCTCACTTCTGGGAAATACAGATGAATAGCATAGGGTTCAGCCATGTGGATAATATAGGGGTCAGTCAGAAGGCTGTTTGTGGAGTAGATAAAGGAGTAATTTCCACTAAAATTTTTTGCTTTGGCAATCCAAGTTCATTCTTCTTTGCTTATTAGAAGTTGTTCCTCGGGTTTCTGCCAGTGATCATTTTTCATGGGTGACCAGCAGCAGACTTGAACTGTCATTCTGGAGACTTTATCAGAAAGCTTAAGCCCAGAGTTGAACACAATATTGGGTTTCCCAGTTTTCCAGTTCTGAGAAGTAACTTAGTGTGGGTTGTAGACAGCAGCATTTATCATTTTAGAACCCACACCGGAGGTAATCAAATATATAATCACATACTTATTCTAAGAAAAATCCCTGAAAGCTTAATGTGTAGTCGGATGGTGACAGCCTTTTGGGACCATCACAGACACATAATACCCCATCAATTCCTGAAACTAGAGTGTTCCAAAGAAAAAATGTGAACTAAGCAAACAGTAAAGTGAAATATACTATATTCTTTCTATTAACATTTAGTTTAGAGGCCAAGGAATCTAGGTGGGGAGAGGAGGTAAAGGGCAGGACAGCTGCAAGGTCCTCCAGGGCAGGCACTGCCATTTGCCTCGGTGCCTAGCACACAGTAGGCTTAGCACTCTGCCTGACACACAGTAGGCACTTAAGACATTTTGATTGACTGATTGATTGATTGAAGAAGGTTGAAGAGGAGTTCTCACAGGGTGGGATAGCATAAGAATCATTGGTGTAGGTGATCTGAGTCTTATCTGAACTGCCACTTACTTACTAGCCATATGATGACCTCTGCCAACCTCAACGTCTTCATCTATATAATGGGGGAAATAGTAGCCATTCTGCTTGATAGGGTTGTTGTGAAGGCCAGCCGAGTTCTAAGAAAATGCTTTGAACTATAAATTGCCATGCTAGCAGAAAGTATTTTAGGCAAGTGCTCGTGTTCCCCTGGCCCAGTGACGTGAAGGAAAGTTCAAGAATGACACTGATGTGTGTGGGGGAGACTCTCCCCCTAAAACCTCCCCTCATTGGTCGATGCTAAAATCCTTTTAACTGGGGAGATGCGTTTCATTTCACCGTTAGAGAGAAAACTTAACTCACAAATGTGCTGTCAACAATTGATAAATTCTCTTTTTTCTGAGAAAAGATTTTTGATGGGAGAAAAGAGCACACGGACTTTGCTGTCTGAGGAGGGGTCACGAAGAAAGGAGAGAGAGAGAGTGCATGGACGCTGAAGACACACTGGCCTATCCCTGGTTAATCTGGCTCGTTTAAACAGGGAAATTCCCCAGGGGCATTGCTTCTCTTAGAATTTCATGGTCTTTGTGCAATTAAAATGTCATTCTTGGTTTTTCATATATGCTGCTTGTGTCCGTTTTCTCTCTCTGTTGGCCCGGGGGTAGCTGCTGTGAAAAATGAATGTCCTAAATGAAAGTAGTGCTGAGAAAGGAACTTGGCTATGAATTTTACAGATGGGTTCACCTATAAATAAGCTGAATTTGTAAGATTGTGAAACTTTTTGTTTGTTTGTTTTTACAAATTCCCATACCCTGAATTTGGGGAACTTGTCCAAGTTATGTTTTCCGGGGAGCAAAGGGTGGATAGGCATCTCTATGTAAAATGAGATCCTTGTTCCAAAATAATGCAAATATTTGTAGGAAACTCATGGATGACACTCAACCGAGCCTGTGAATTCTGCTTTATTGGCAGATGTAAAAATCCAGTCTTCCGTATTTGTCAGCTATCTACTTGTCTTCCAGTGATTCTGTCTTAAAGAGCACAGCTCCATTTCCCTGAACTTTGTTCCAGTGCCCTTGGTGTATTTGCCAAGGGAGCTATGATGCAGGGAATGTCGTTAAGCCTTCTCCTCAAAAATAACCTTCCCTCCTACCTTAGAGCTGTGCCAGGAAAGATAACCCAGAATGGGAAGGGCATTTAAAAGGGAAAAGTAATCTGATGTCCTTGCAGGAGTGGACAAACTTTATTCCCAAGGAAAAGCTGATGGACAAGGCTAAGAATTCTATTTTTTTTTAAATCCTCTCTCCTGTTTGTATTTTCTTACGAATCTTGCAATCCTAGACCAATAAGATTTACTGGCGTTCTGAAGTAATAACGATGAGCTCACTTTACAAACAGCGCTCTCTAGTCAGCATGGCCTTGACTTCTCCTCCAACTCTTATAACCATCCTCTGAGATAAATAATATCTCTATGATCTCCACCTTATAGTTCAGTTAACCTGTATTCTGTGTGAATGGCACCGTGTTGGGCTTAACACATGGAAAGAATAAATTGGGCACGGTCCCACCCTCAAGGAGCTTACATGCTATTAGCGACAATAAAACTGTATAGAAATAAGTGTGAACGAGGCAGAAGGTTCAGATGAGATCCTTAAACATCCTCATAAGTATTATATATAGGAAAGGTCCAGACAAAGTGCTGGCACATAGAAAACTCTTAATGAATGCTTATTAATAGACTGATTTGGTTGGTAAGAAATTTAAGACATCATTTTGCCCAGTAAATTGCCCAAGGTCACACAGCTAGTAAGTGAAGGAACCAAGACCCAAACTTCAATCTTTCCTTTAAATCCCATGCTCTTTCCTTTGGAAAATGCTGTGTCTCTCTGCTGTGTGTAGACCACAAAAACAGGACAAGTGACTCGTTAGGGATGACAAGAGTAGCAGCGATCAGCATGGGAATGACAGTCAGAAGCCAGAAGTAGCCTGAGACCTACATGCTCAACCATCAAGTCCAAGATAAAGCAGAAACTTGAACAGAAAGACTATTTGTCCTAAAGTACATTTATTTCTTCTTTCACATGTATTTGTACCACCTCTGGAAAGGAACAAAGGATAGCTTAGGTGGCTTAGTGGGTAGAGTGCTGGGCCTGGAGTCAGGAAGACTCATCTTCTTGAGTTCGCATCTGGCCTCAGACACTTACGAGCTGTGTGACCCTGGGCAAGTCACTTAACCTTGCTTACCTCAGTTTTCTCACCTATCAAATGAGCTGGAGAAGGAAATAGCAACCAGTATCTTTGCCAAGCAAACCCCAAATGGGGTCACAAAGAGTTTAGACCTTACTGCAGAACTTCTGAGCAACATCTGAACAGAGAGGAACAAAATCAGTGACAGAGATGGCCATACTGATTTTAGTTCTGGCAACCTTCTCACCTGTGGTATCACATAGGAATGTCCCAGGCTTCATATTGACTTAGAAAACCACACATTTACATTGTTGATGTTGTATTATCTTTTTTATTTATTTTGTTAAACATTTCTCAGTTCCATTTTAATCTGATTCTGGCCCCACTCGGAAGTTTAGCCCACAGGACGCACATTAATGCTTTACACGGAAGGTGTTGCCCACCTTGGGACCAAGGGCAGGACTGCCGTGATTTTGTGAGACTCTTTTTGGTTTTGTTTTTACAAATTCCCACATCCTGAATCAGGCTTATTGATTGGAAAACCTAATGGAGAAAACATAAATAAGCTTTTAAAATTACTGCAGAAGAACGGAATGACCAGAAGCAGCCAAAGCTGGGGAACAGTCCATGTTGGTCTGCCCTTAATTCTGTTGGATTATTAGATTGTTGTTACTTCTGCAGCCTGTTACAGACTACACACTGAGACATCTAAGCAAAAAGCAAAATTAGCCCAGGCTCAGCCAGCCCCAATTAATGCATTTCTTTAAAAAAAATACGAAACTCTGAAATAAGAGAGCTTCCTTTTCCTGAAGAAAAGCATCTTTGTATTCAGTACCTTGGAAATACTGTTCAAGGAGAGTTGGCTGTTATTTAAAATTATACTCTCCCCATAAACAACAATTACAGACATAATTCTTGCCAAGGCTTGTGCTATCTTGTTTTATCAGCTGCGTTAGTGAGGTGCTTTGGAGCCCAGAGGAAGCTCCCACTTCCATACCTCCTGTCACTAGATCAGTGTTCCCTAACCTCTTTCTGAGGAGGAGCTGCTCTGTGTTTGCCTGATGCCCTCAGGTTGCTGGTGGCAGCAGAATAGGGTGGAGGAGTAGGGTACAACTGGAGTAGCGCTTTTGGCTGCCTTTTCCTCAGCACTAGGAGTCTTGGCAGCCCCTAGACAGGGCTTGAAGGGAGGCGCTGTATCCCCAACCAGGTGCGGCTTTGCCATCGACCGCTAAATCTGGATCTCTTATGGGGAGAACCCAAGCTGGTTAATTATGATTTCTCTGCTACAGTAACAAACAAAAGAGTCTTCTGGAGACAAAATAATGTGACACGGTGGCCACATGGTGCCTATTAACAGCATTCATTTGTTCTCATTTATGTCCGGATTAGCTGAACCTAATCAAAATGTGTAAATATTTTACAAGAAAATACTGTCTCAAGGACCTGTGGTTTGCCAGTGTGGCAACTTCTCTCCACCAGTGTAGATACAGCCTGTCAGTCAGTCAGTCAGTCATCGTTTATTAAGTGCCTACTGGGGAAGACAAAAGACAGTCCCTTTGCTCAAGAAACCCACAGGAGATGATAGGCAGACAACCATATACAGACAAGACAGATACAGGATAAATTGGAAACAATCCACAGAGAAAAGGATCTAGATTTAAGGTGGATCAGAAGAGGCTTCTTGGAAAGCTGCAAAGAAGCTGTCCATGAGAAGGTTCTTCTGAGTATGAGACGCAGAATGTGGATGCTTCTCCTGACTCCAAGTTCAGCACTGTCGTTGACTGACTCCATAAACAGTTATTAAATATAGAGGAGATCCTGCGGGGACTAGCAGTTTATTTTTTATATTACCTAAGGTCTCTTTCAGCTCTGAAATGTATGAGATAATCTGATTAAATATTAGAAAGGTGAAATGTGGGCAGGAAGATTAGAGCAGACTGGCTACTGAAGAGGATATGAAGTTTTAGAAATGCCATTTTCCTTATTAATATGGTGTATGTGTGTGTATCACAAGTGACCAATTACTATGTATTTTAAAATAAATTTTACTGTTAGGAATTGTTCATTTTAATGACTGAAGAACAATAGTTTGGAACAAACATGACTGTTGGCACCTGTGTATCTTCTTAGGTGCTAAAAGAAATAAACTATGTCCTAAAAGCAATCGGAGTGAGCCACTCATTGAGAAGACTAGGTAATGCCTCATTTGTTTCTCCGGCCGCCATTTTCTTTACCTTATCACCCAAGTGAACTGGGATGGGGAAAATGACCATCATTCCCAAACTGACGTCTGTCAAGACTGGAATGGCAATAGTAATTTTAATAAACTTTTATTCAGGTATGTCCAGATTCCTGTAAGTGACTTTTTGTTTTGCCATGACTTTTTCAAAAGTTAATTTGATAATATTTTCTTCAATAGATGAGCCTGAGGAGGAAAAAAATAGATAAGCCTAAAATTTAAATACCTCCTGCTCTGCTAAAGCCTTCTTTCTATGGTTGTGACCCTGAGTCCTTGAAAATTATGCCAATGAAGCACAGATTATAAAAGGGCTTTAAACGGTTTCCTCTACATACCTGGTAATGGACTTCCTATCTGCCATTCAAGGACTAATCTAGAATTTATAGAGACCCATCACCAGGAAAAGGTTAGCCACTAGTTACTTTTTTTTTTTTTTGGCCACTGAAACTCACGAAGACCATCTACTAAGGTGGAGAGGGGGCTGTTCCCACCTACAAATTCCCACAGCTTTTAATGCCTGTGCCCTTCAGCATTAATGGAGGGAATGTCCACACCAATGAAATCATGGATCTTTTTAAGTACAGAAGTGTGGTTAGACCTAATAAATAATCTCCCTCTTTAGGTACCGATTAACTGCTTCGGAGAGCATAACAAATGTGTTAAGACAGAGTAACAAAGATCCTCAGTGTCTTTTTAGGCGCCTTAAAAAAACTAACCCTTCAGCTCACTTTTCAGTAAAATAATGTTCCCTATTTTAACCACCTCCCCAAAAAAGGTAGCAAGTTCAACTTCACAGCTTTAAAAAGCAGACCTTATAATTAAGATGTTCTGCTCTTCTGACCAAATGGGAACCGTCTGAAAGCTCAGTAATCATTGAACAAAATGGTTAAAAAACTGTATGGTTAACCAGTCTTAGCTTAGAACACAACA
Source organism: Pseudochirops corinnae (assembly GCA_028646515.1). Classification (NCBI taxonomy): domain Eukaryota; kingdom Metazoa; phylum Chordata; class Mammalia; order Diprotodontia; family Pseudocheiridae; genus Pseudochirops; species Pseudochirops corinnae. The sequence continues at coordinate 269,528,097 of CM053588.1, forward strand.
TTTTTTTTTCTTACATACAGTTTAAGCAGCAATGACAAGGCATTTCCCAGAGATTAATGACTGTCTAAGTTAATGGTCTGAGGTCAGGTCATTAATCCCTGCATTGAGGTAGTTTGGAAAGTAGAAATGAAAAACAACTCCTGGGTCAAAATGATGCAATCTCACAAGGCATGTCTAAAAATGAGTTCCCTGTTCAGTAGCCCATACCATTGTTCCAATCTCACCCTCCCTACCTATCATCCTAACATTTAATCACATTCTGTTTTCCACCTCTTGGCTACAGTTAATAATATATGAATGAATGAATGAATGAATGAATGAATGAGCATTTATTAAGTCTTAGCAGTGTGCCAGCCACTATGGACACAAATAGGAAAATTGAGATAGCTCACTCTCTAATTGGAAAGACAGCACACAGATAGGGGACTTCAGATGCAAGATGGACAGAAGTCCTAAAGGTGCAGCAGTGGTACAGCTGTCAGAGCCCAGGGATTGGTGATTCAGACAGCAGTGCCTGGACATCTGCAGGGCAGGTGGTAAGCACTTGGGATGCGTCTTAGTCAGACACTAAGACCTAGTGCTCCTCCATCCCACCAAAGATTGTGCTTTGTAATTCCCAGTTCTGACAAGTGATGTCAGCACTTTGTGGGAAAGTGAGGAGCTTAAAGGGGCCTGATTCAACACCACTGGGAAGCAGGACGTGGGCCTGGAAGGCCAATTAGAGGGGGGATTCTAAGTTCCCTCCCACAGGGGGTGGTAATGAGGGAGGGAGCATGCAGAGAGGATGGTCACTGTCCAGCCAGGAAGGGCAAAAGGAAAAGAGGGTACTGGCAGGGAGCTTGACAAAGAAGGTGAGGCAGCTCTTCTCTCCCAGTGCCTGGATAGGAAATGGGAGAGAAGGAAGGAGAAAGGCCAGCTCGCACTGGTGTTTCTACATCAGATGGCGTCTCAGCAGCTCAGGTTGGCGAAGGGAGGGAAGGAAACCTCTGCTTGATATCAGTTCTTGACTCAAATGTAATTTCTTTAATGAACTATATCCTTAACTCGAGCTGCTAAACTTGAGATTGAGTACAAGGCAGCCAAAATTGGAGTCAGAGGGCTTGGGCTTGAACAGCAATTCAGCCACTTACTACATGTGTAACCTTGGGCAAGTCCCTTCCCTGCTCTGTGAGTCATTTTCATGATCTGTAAAAATGATCTCTAAGGTCCCTTCCCACCGTATAGATGTATGGAGTTATGACCCACTTTCTTTAAGAGCAGTCATTCCACGCAAATGAAGCTTTTACAGATCATCCACTGGCAAGCGCAATGAAGCTCCCCTTGTTGGTCAGTGGTTTCCCGGTGGCGTCCAACTCTTTGTGACCCCGTTTGGAATTTTCTTGGCGGAGGTACTGGAGTGGTTTGCCATTTCCTTCTCCAGCTCATTTGACAGATGAGAAAACTGAGGCAAGCAGGGTTCAGTGACTTTACCCTTTACCTCCTTTTTGCAAACCTATCCCTCCAACCAAACTGGGCTACTCGGTTTGCTCCAAATACAGTTCACCTGCCTTGGAGTTTTTTACCCTAGTGTCTTGGCTTATACCCCCTGCCTAAATGTTCTCTCCCACCTTCTCTGCCTAAACAATGCTGACATTATAATAGCATTTACGTGACATACTATGTGCTCGGCTCTGTGTGGAATGATTCACAAAGACATCACTTCTGATCATGACCACAACCTTGTGAGATAGGCGCAATGATTATCCCCATTTTACAGTCAAGGAAACTAAGGCAGACAGAAGGTAATTGAGTTACCCAGGGTGGCATAGCTAGGAAGCGTCTGGGGCTTTCTTTATTTGAACTCAGGGTTTCCTGATTCCAAGCCTCGTGTTCTCTCTACTGTACTACCTAGCTGCCTAGGTAAATCCTATCCAGTTGTTCAAAGCCAAGCTCAAATGCCCCCTCTCACATGCAGCCTTTCCAGATTTAACCTCCAGCGGTGCTGCCTTATTTGAGCCATATAGCATTTGCTGTGGTTCTGTGATCTCACGTGGCACGTGCCATACTCTGCTTTATGTTGTAGTTATCTGTAAATGCGATTTCTCTTTCCCACAAATAAGTCATGCCCTCTTGGTAGGCAGACATTGTACCTTATGCTTCTGTGGTATACAACACCACATCTGACCAAGTACAGTACTTGATGAATGAATGGAATACTGAGACAATACACAGAAACTACCCCGTGTTTAAAAGTTGTCCATACTTAAAACAGGAGTTCCCACATATCATCATAGCCAAGATGGCAGCATAGACAGGAACCTAAGAAATTAAAGCTTCTAGGCTTTGTGACTGGCACACACAGTGTGAAATGAAATGAAAGCAGCCGCCAGCTAATCGCCAAGGAACCTAAGGTTCTAGCCCAGGCTTTGCCATTCTGTGAGTAACCTTGAGGAAGCCGTGGTGCCTGATCCATAACAGGTGCTTAATAAATGCTTTTTGACGGACCAGCTGATTTAAATGCTCAGATCTCAGTGTTCTTCTCTATAAAATGAGGCAGTCAAATATGAAAGTTCGTTCTAGTTCTAAAAGGTTCTATTTTCCTTAGATTCAATTCTCTGTCTATATTAATTTTTAATCAACTGCCTTTTTCTTTTTAGTCACCAACTTTCTTTCAGACTCAGAACCTGTACGTCTGCATTAATTTACCAAACTGCATTGCTTGACCCCAAATATTATCTGTTTAAGTAATGCAAGTAAGGCTTCAGAATCTGGGACTAGCCTTAGGTTGAACAATTTGTAGAAATAAGAATAGAACTTAGGTCTGCCATTAAATTGACCCCTGAGTCTATTCTGCTCTTAGAAAAATGTGTGAACAAAGTTATATATTATTTTGTTACAGTAATATGTTACAAAAGGCTTATATTGCTTCTTGAGCTCAGCAGAATTTCATTGAATATTCCCCAAAAGAAAAAATTTTTCTGGTTGTAGACATTGTCTTTTTGGATCCAGTCAGTATTTTTTCAATACCGTGTGTTATTGAGGAGTAGAGTCAGGTCCTTGAAAGTTCTGCGTTATAAGTATGTCATTCAACACAAAGGAGGGACTCACATATACAACAGGTAATAACTAGCCTCTGTCGGGCTGGGGAGAAGATGAAGCTGGAAAAGGAAAATGAGCTGGTCATATACCAGTGTTCTAGACATGAGGCCCATGGGAGTGTTATAAGTGTCCATCTCAATGTATGTGAATATGGCACTGATATAGCCATTTACATTATTACAACAATATGGCATGGCACCTTGTAAAAACCACATACACCAGGTAGAAAGGGCAGCATTTATTGCATTATCTAGAATATAATCAAATTTTCCAAGACTTGTGGGGGCCATATCCAGTACATACAACTTTCATAAGAATATTACAGCATGCTAGCCTCAGTTGTCTGTCAGCTCAGAGTCTTTCATGGCACTCCCTTCTTGTGGCTCATAAGTTTTGCATGGTGGGGGACAGTAGGGATGATAGAGAAGCACAAGGTCATTTTTTTACTTTTTAAAAAAAGCTGCTAATTTTTAGCAGCCCTAACAATCTTTAGTCACTATTTCCTAGTAATCAGGACAAAGAATAGAGATGTAAAGTCCATTTGAATGACAGCAGTAATTTTGGATCTAGGTGGCACAGTGACTAAAGCACTGGGCTTGGAATCAGAAAAACTCGTCTTCATGAATTCAAATCTGGCCTCAGACACTTGCTAGTTGTGTGACCCTGGGCAAGTCACTTAACCCTGTTTGCCTCAGTCTCCTCAGACGGAAAATGAATTGGAGAAGGAAATGGCAAACTACTCCAGTATCTTTGCCAAGAAAACCCCAAAATAGGATCACAGAGCAAACACAAAATAGCACACAACTGAAAAATAACTGAGCAACAGAAACAGTCATTTTCACTCTCGATTCAGTTTGATCCAGTATTATAAAATGTCTCCTTTCTTAGGTTTGTGCATGTGGGCCTGAAGTTTGGAATCTATCTGCCAGTCACCATTCAACTTCTATAATGTAGTGAATCCAGACTTAAAACATCTTTGTCTGAAAAGATCTGGATATATGACAGGGATGCCAAAATAGCCAGATAATCAAGGGTCAGCTTTAATTCACTGAAACAAATATTAAGTACCTACAGTTTCTATAAAGAACTCTGCTTGGCAGTGGAGGAGACAGAAAGTTGAGACAAGGCACAGTTACTGCCTTCATAAAATATGTGATCTAGTCTAGTAGTAGGATAAATTTAATATAGCATATCCCAAAAATGCAGTAGAACTACAAACCCAGTGTTGCAGGAGGTTCGGGGAGGCAATTCCATGGAGGAGGAGGTGGTAAGTGAGGTTGTGGGCTGGGTTTCAGAGTACAATAGGAATTCAACAGGTGGAGAATGGCAACGAGGATATTCTTGGTATAGGAAGCAACATCAGGAAAAACACAGAAGCAGGAAAACTCAAAGCATGATGAGGCAACAGAGAATTGTCCCATTTGGTGAAACCAAATTATAGTGACAGCTTATGGTGTCCATAACAGACAGGATTTGGGAGCCCTTGATGATTTTTTTGTATAAATAGCTAGATTTATATATTTGGTAGATTCATTTGTCAGTAATATAAAGGATAGATTAAAGGGAGATGAGAATAGAGGTGTACAGCCTCTTAAAAAACTGTTGTAGTGGTCCACACAGGGGGTATTAGCAACCAATAATAAGGCAGCAATAATAGTATATTATGGTACATATTATAGAGGACAGATGTGAGATGAAATCAACTGGACTTGGGAACTGATTGGTTCAGTCAATTAATAAACACTTATTAAGTGTCCACGACATGCCAGGCACCATGCTAAGCACTGTGGATACAAAAAGAAGCAAAACAGTCCTTGCCCTCAAGGAACTCACAGTCTGATGGTTACAAGACCCAAGGGAAAAGGAAGCGTCAACAGTAACTTCACAGTGTCAGACATAGGAGACTGGAATGATGGTACCAGCCCTTATAGAAACAGCAGGAAAAGAAGGAGCATATTTAGGGTGGAAAGGAGTAGATAAAAAGCCTGCCGTACGTTTCAGGTGCCAGTGACATTTCCAAGTGGAGGAGGGTTGGAGTTATTAGAAATGGATGTCTCCAGATCAGAGATGAAGAGAAGGACCTGTGTCTTTAAGTCATACGTGGAAGTGGCACCTGAAGCCATGGAAAGGAGTTTGTCCAAAAGAGAAAGAAGGCCAAGGGTGGAACCATGAGAAGCGTCACATTTGTAAATGTGCAGAGAAAGAAAGCAAGTTTGGAACAGTCACTGTGGAGAGTGAGATAGGGATTCTTTAAGCTGTCAAGGCAGTGTTACCAAAAGGAGAGAATCTTTTTTCTTAAATCAGGTAGAAAAAATGACCGTAGATGCACATAAGAAATTCTAATCCTATTTCCCATGTGTTTGGGATAGGGAATTTCTTAGTCACTTTGCTTCATTTGAAATAGATTTGATTGGCAAATTATACAAAGTGTTATAATTTGAACATAACACTATCCCACACATATTAGAGGAGCTGTCTCTGTGTGAAGAGCATGAGATCTGAGCTATCCACTTAGTAGGATATACCTCACACTTCCTTGATAGTCTTTCCAAATTAAGAGAGGAGAACCTAAAGAAGTACTTTATTTTAAAAGCCATAATTTAATGCTTTGCCCTTTTGGCTTTACCTTTTAAACAAACTTTTGTTTGAAAGCTTATTCCACAAGTAATTATTGCTAGACTGATATAGTTCTTTTCTATTCTACAAAATTGGCATGTGCTCTGAAATATTTTTGCCCTTTTAGAATCCACTGTACTCTTGTCATAATTGATTTTTTCTTCTGTAGTGCTAATTTCACAATTGAAATTTTACAATGGAGTAGAGCCAATGGATTACACAGGCAGTTGTCTCATTTAAGGGACTGGGTTTCCCAAGGGGAAAAAAAGCATTTTACTGTCTTTTATATTCACAAAAGAAATCTTCTTTTCTTTCCACAAATGATGCTTGAACCTACTCGACTAGTTCTTCTGAAGGATTGAGAGTGAAAGATTCCTCTGATCTAGAGAAATCAACCAAAAGTTATGGAATCATAGTATTTCAGAATTGGAAAGAAGCTCAGCCCCAATCTGATCCAACCCGAAAGGACTTCCTCACTAAAGCAGAGATAACAAGTGGCAATCCCTCCACTGATTGAAGACCATTGATACAGTAAACCCATTCCCTTTTGGGGCAAAATTGTTGTTCCTAGGGAACCCACCTTTGAGTGAGGTATAATACATGGGATATATTACTATTATCAGTAGCAGGTATAGAGAGGAGTTCCCAGAATACTTTCTATCCTGAACCTGGCTCATCTTCTACCAACATTATATTTTCTGCCCCTATCAGATTCCTTTGGTGATGTAGCAGAGTGAATGTGAAGAAACCCAATTACCAATTTCCATCCTTCCATATCTCTTACCCATTCAATTTCCCATACACAGTCTTTCCATCTTCTCAGGAACATCAGTCATTGGACATTGTGCTTATTCACAAAACTGTGACATTGCATTTCCATGGATGACTTTGGAATGCAAGGTTCTGCAGTGAAGGGACTTCATCCCTCGACCCCACTTGTAATTGCCCGCCTTTACCAATGCAGTCATAACTCCAGAAGACTGATGATGAAGTACCACTTGACAGAGAGATACAGAAGGAGGCATGTATTTTCAGGTGTGCCTAATGTGTGAATTTATCCTACGTGACTATACTTGTTTGTATGTATAGGGGGAAATTTGAGGGGGTGATGGATGAGTAGTGACTATAATGCAAAAAACGCAAAGAAAAAAAATCAGTGAAACATTTTTTAAAATACGCAGACAGGCAGGAGGGAAAACAGATAAGCAAGGCAATGTTATTACTGTCGTGTTAAATGTAATATGCTCTTTTAAAAAAGCAAGCTGCATGTCTGAGTCATGATTAATATACAGCCCTCTAATTTTATACATATGGAAATATGCATGTTTGTTAAACATACTTGTTAAGTTCATCTTTTTTTTTTTTAAGGAAGTGATTTGGATCCAAGTCTCACTTCTGCCACTAATTGTGAGACCTTGGGAGAGTCACTTAACCTATATTCGATTCATTTTCCTTCATCAGTTTAAAAGACGGGACTGGACTAAAGTGATCTTCCCAAGTCACTTTCCACTCAAGAATTTTATGGTTTTAAACTCAGAACTGCTTTTCCCGTCCTTCTACGCAAGCAGCATATACTGACACTTTCTTTTGCCCTTTTCCCTAAAATATAAGAGAAAGTGCTCAGATTTGAGAGAGAATATTTAGGTTAGTCCAAGATAAAGAGCTTCAGTAGCCCTCAGAGCAGAACTCTTTGGAGAAATTTCAAGTATTTGATTATTTCTTCAATATTGTGTTACCAATGGTTAGCGTGTTTTTGTTTTGTTTTGTTTAGAGATCTTTCCTTTCCTTAAAAAAAAAAAAGTTCAGATCACAACTAACAGGTGGCTGTTTTCTACTTATTTTCCCATATCCTGTGGTCATAATATAGTACTCCTAAGTGATGGGATGAATGGTCTCTGTTCCAAGGACATGGGTCACAGCAATGGGGCTATTTTCTTGGATTCACGTGCTTTGACACAGCCGTGCTAGAAATCTTGTAGGACAAATGGTCACAGTCTGCTTTGCCTCCACCCAAATCATTTTAATCCCCCATCCTTGTGAGTTTTAAATAAGATGTCCCATTTACTCAAATAGCAATTTGGGGGAAATTGCGGTGTTCAAACGATAACAACAATAATATTTTAAAGAAATCCAAGTCCCCTAATTCACACTGATGGTTGCTCTTTTGCTCTGTTATAAAGTTACTTCCCCCTTTGGATTTGAAGATTGACAGAGTCTTCAGTTTTAAACTAATCCCTGCACCTGCTTCAGTTCTGAAACTGAAATATAAAGAAGGCCCCAGCCCCACATGCTCTCTGACCAAACCATCTTAAAATAGCTTCACTTGGGGAAGTTCAGAGCAGCTGAACAAAGGATTAGTGTGTGTACCTCGAGCCACAACATCAGCTTCACATGCTGAGAACAGCTCCTTCTTTATCATTCTGTTACCAGATCACAGGCAACAGGGATTCTTGGGGAAGTCACAGTCTCAGGCCTAAGAATTCTTCCTGTGCCCATTTTTATTCACATTAAGGTCTCCTATGTAAACATCAACTCATGAACTCAGGTGTTTTTCGTGAACTCAGCCCCAGTCTGGGGCTGCATCTTTTTAAGGTTGTTTTTTTTTTCCATGCTCTCTTTTAAACGCCACTAATTTCCCTCCATGTCTCCAATTCCCCATAGAACATTTCTTGTAGGGGGGCAGCCAGGTGGCAAAGTGAGTAGATCACCGGCCCTGGAGTCTGGAGGACCTGAGCTCAAGTCTGACCTCAGACAATTAACACTTAGTAGCTGTGTGACCTTGAGCAATTCACTTGACCCCAATTGCCCTGCCTCACCCCTCCAAAAAAGATGAAGAAAAAAGAACATTTCTCGTAGGAAAGATCAGTCAAGTGGCACTGACCATCACGGCCATTTCCACACGTCCCTCTGCCTTTCTACTGGGAGGAGGGAAGTATGTTTCGTCGCCTGTCCTCTAGGACCAAGGTTAGTCAGCGCCCTTTTGTTCTTCTTTTTCTTCACACGCCCAACATAAGCAGCCCCTGGTAAAATGTTAATCGACTGATCTGAGATCAGCTGACTCTTAGGATTTTCATTTTCATTAATAGTCATGTACATTCTTCTAATTCTTGTTTATCAGAATTTTCGTTCGTTACTCATTTCTATCTACTGCAGCACCTAGCTGGCATTTTTATTGCACCATAAGAAATGAGTTAACAAAAGAAATTCTGATAAACAAGGGAAAACTGAGGTAGAAAATCACAGAATTAGAAGAATGCAGGCCTGGAGTCAGGAAGACTCCTCTTCCCGAATTCTAATCTGGCCTCAGACACTTGCTAGCTGTGTGACCCTGGGCAAGTCACTTAACCCTCAGTTTTAGCCTCAGTCTCCTCATCTATAAAATGAGCCAGAGAAGGAAATGGCAAACCATTCCAGTATCTTTGCCACAAAAACCCCAAATGGGGTCACTAAGAGTCGGGCATGACTAAAAATGACTGAACAACAAAATAGTGCAATAATATTCCATTACATTCATTCTCTATATGATAGGCACCAACTTTGCTTTCAGCTTTTTTGCCCCCATAAAAGTTTTGTATTAGGAATACTTCAGTATATCTGGGACCTTTTTGTGGTTGACCTCAATTACCTTCCTTAAAATTTATGCCCAGTAGTGGGATCGCTGCTGGGTCAAACAATAAGAACGGCTTAATGATTTTTCTCACATCATTCCAGATTGTCTTCCAGGAAACTTCTCATCTACAGTTCTACTACTACTACTATTACTACTACCACTACCAGCACTACCAGCACTACCAGTGTGTTCATGGACCTTCCCTTTTGTGTCTTCCCAAAGCCATTCCATTATTAACTGTTATTATCTTTTATTATTTTATTGGAATGAATAAAGTGATTGGATCATGGATTAAGAGCTGGAAGGGGCCTCAGACGTCATCTGAGTCGACGTCTTGCTTTTATAGCCAAGGGCCATTACCTTACTTGCCCAATTTAATAATAATAAATAAATAATAATAATAAATCAGCAATTTAATAAATACCAGAAGTGGGATTTAAACCCAGGTCGGTACTCCATCTGTAGAACTAGGGCTCTTTCTTTTGTATCAGTCTGTTTCCTGTAAAGGAACCTCAGAGTTGTTGTAATTTGATTTTCTCTTATTATTAGTGATTTGAAGCACTTTTAAAAATATGTATGTTATTAGTTTGCATTTCTTTTTAAAACTTTCTATCTTTTGATCACATCAATTAGAGAATAGTTCTTAGTCTTTAGGTGTCAATTTTCTATATATCCTGGTTTTCAGACTTCTCCAGGATAAAAGTTTTTCCCGTTCCATTTTTTCTTATTTAACTTATATGGACTTTTTTTTATACAAAAAGCTTTCAAATTTTATATAATCAAAGTTTTCTGCTTTGTATTTTGTCCTCTGTCCCTTACTTGTTCGTGAATTTTCCCTGTAACAATTGTTATTCATCTGTTCTATTTTTTTTTTAATGATATTACCTTTTCACTTGGGTTGCTTGTCAGTTTGGGACTTACTGTTGTATGTGGTATAAGGTACTGATCTTAAACTTTTATTTTCCAAACTGCTCTCTACCTTTCCCAGAAGTTCTCCCAGGAATTTTTGTTCTTGGATTTAGAGAACACTGGGCTACTACATTCATTTGCTACTGAGTCTTACCTTTAATCTGCTCCACTGATCTACTTTTCTACTTTTTTTTTTTGGAGGGGGAAAGGCAAGGCAGTTGGGGTTAAGTGACTTGACCAGGGTCACACAGCTAGTAAGTGTTAAGTGTCTAAGGCCGGATTTGATCTCAGGTTCTCCTGACTCCAGGGCCGATGCTCTATTCTCCGTACCACCTAGCTGCCCCTACTTTTCTACTTTTTAAACAAGGTTAAATGGCTTTGATGATTATCGCTTTAAAACATATTTGAGGTCTGGTATTGTCAGATGCTTTTATCCCTTTTTCCCCACTCCTATAGCCTCTCATTTTTTTTAGACTTTTTGCTACTCCAAATGATTTTTAAAATTTTGTCTGGTTCTATAAAGTAACCCTTTAGCAGTGTGATTGACATGGCACAAAATCTGTAAGTCAGTTGTGACTCACAGCCTTGGAGTTATCCCAGACCTATCTTCCTCAGTCTCCTTTCCTGGATCCTTCATCCAGGCCATGGCTGCTGACCATGAGTGTCCTGGGGCTCTGTCCTGGGCCCTCTTCTCTTCTTTACTCTTTCACTTGATGATCTCATCAATTCCCACGACTTTAATTGTTATCTCTATGCTGATGATTCTCAAATCTTCTTTTCTGGCCCTCACCTCTTTGCTGACCTCCCATCTCCAACTGCCAGTTAGGTGTCTGAAACTGAAAACCCTCCACACATTTTAAACTCAGTATGTCTGAAGCAATTCATCCATCGTTCTACCGAATCCTCTCCCCTTCCAAGCTTTCCTCAGATTGTTGAAGGTACGACCATCCTCCCCAAAGCTAGGTATCGTCTTCAGTCCTTGCCATCTCTCGCTCCCGGCCCTCTACCCCATAGCCCATCTGTTGCCACAGCCTGCTGCTTTTTCCTTTGTTACATCTCTCCCCTGCATACAGTTCCATCCTGGTGCAGGCCTCCATGCTGTTTGGTCTCCATCCCTTAAGTCTCTCA
>CM053588.1:269539937-269602611 GCA_028646515.1 Pseudochirops corinnae
CTCAGTCTTCTGGTATTTAAATGAATGCACTATCTATATTTCTTATGTAGAGAGCCTGTTCCATTTTGTGATTAATAACTATATCAGCATATTTATAGTTACTGTAGGCATTGTGAATACTGCATTGCTGATACACCACCACTGAATAAGCTCCAGGACCAAATGTAAAATCATCTGGTGTTCAAAGCCTTCACAACCAGCCCTTCCTTCCTGCCTCTTTACAGTCTTCTTATACTTTACACCCCCTCCCCACACTCTCCACTCAAGTGACTCTGGCCTCCTGCTGTTCCTCAAACAGAGTATTCCATCTCCTGGCATCCGAAGTTTTCATTAACCTCCCACCACTGTGGAATCTCTCCCTCCTCGTCTCCATCTCCTGGCTTCCTTGGAGTCACAGCTAAAATCTCACCTCCTGCAGGAACTTTCCTCTCCCTCTTAATTAAAGTATTAATTAAATTAATCTTTAATTAAAGATAGAGAGGTGCTTTTCCCTCTGTCAGTTATGTCCAATTTATCCCGTATCTGTCATGTTTGTACATAGTTATCTGCATGTTGTCTCTTCCTGCCCCCTTTGGACTGAGCTCCTAGAGAACAGAAACTGTCTTTTACCTTTTTATTTTTTTTAAGTCCCCAGCTCTTAGTATAGTGGCTGGCCCATGTGGCTGTTGTGGTTGAGTTGTGCCCAGTTCTTCGTGACCCCCTGAGCCATGGCAAGCCAAGCCCTTCCGTCCTCCACTCTCTCTCAAAGCCTGTCCAAGTTCGTGTTTGTTGTGTCCATGACACTATCGATCCATCTCATCCTCTGCTGTCCCCTTCTCCTTTTACTTTCAATCTTTCCCAATGAGTCCCGTCTTCTCATTATGTGGCCAAAGTACTTAAGCTTCAGTATTTGACCTTCCTATGAATAATCTGAATTAATTTCATGAAGTATTGATTAATTAGATCTCCTTGCTGTCCAAGGGACTCTCAGAAGTCTTCTCCAGTACCACAATTTGAAAGCACCAATTCTGTAGTGCTCCTGGCATACAGTAGGTGCTTAATATTTACCAACTGACTGATCCCCGACTCTTCACTTAGATTTGGTCTCCACAGTATCTCACAGCCATCCCCTTCTCTCGACTCTCACGACTACCACTCTGATTCAGACCTTTAGCCCCTATAAGCTCAGTGTTCAGGTATCTTCCTAGCTGGTCTCTCTAGCTCCAGTTTTTACCCTCTCCGATTCATCCTCCATATGGCCGCCATATTGATATTCCTAAAGCACAAGTCTTACCGACTCACTGCCCCACTCAGAACACTCGTGTGATTCTCCAGCACCTCTGGGGTAAAACACAAATTCCTCTCTCTGCTGGTATGTATGACTCCACCCTCCCACTCAGGCCAATTTCATATTTCTCCCTTTCACAGCCTATGTGTTCTAGCTGGACTGGCTGACATATCATTCCATACGAGAACTCTACCCTCTGAGTCCAAGCCATCCCTGCCATGCTTGGAATGGGTCGTCTATTCACTTCCAATTCTTATTGGTTCTCAACCTTCCTAATGCCGTGACCCTTTAATACAGTTCCTCATGTTGTGGTGACCTGCAACCATAAAATTGTTTTTGTTGCTACTTCATAACTAATTTTGCTACTGTTATGAATCATAATATAAATGTCTGATATGTAGCATGTATTTTCATTGTTACAAACTGAACATGACCCACAGGTTGAGAACCATTGTCTTAGAATATCTCTTTTCCTTCAAGGCTCAGCTCATATATCTGCTCCTTCTGAAGGCCTTTTCTCCTTCTCCAGCTTGTCAGTACCGTCTTCCTGCCCATGTGTATTTACTTTGTATATATTCTGTGCTTATTTATGTGTGCATGTTGTTCTTCCCCCACCCCACTACACCCCCAATAAAATATAAACTCCTTTATGGCAGGACAGAGTTGATTTTTTTTACTCTATATTCTACTTTGCCTAGCACAAATACTGGCATGTCAAAGGCACTTCATAGATGTTTCTGAAATGATTGGACATAGACATCATCATCATTTTTATTATTATCAGTTTGACCCAACTAGAATTGTCTCTTTTATCATAGAATTATTTCTGTAACAAATGTTTAATAGTTATATGTGGCCAGGTGCATCCCATTAGGTTGAATTTATCTTAATGAAAGTTCTCTTTCAGTCTTTTCCCCTTTGATTTTGTAAGCACTGTTTATAAATACCAATCATTTCCATGGTTTAATTTTTTTATGCTGCAACTTGAATAAAGCTGCTAGTCATCTCAGTTTCTTTTCTTCTTCTTTGCTTTTTCATCTGCAAAAAAGTGGTGGTTTTAACTCCTTTTTGTATTTTTTTTAATATTTTTAATTTCTCTCCTATCTCATTGTGATAATTAACATATTCTAGTACAGCGGTTCTCAACCTGTGGGTCGCGAGCCCTTTGGGGGGTGAACAACTCTTTCACAGGGGTCACCTAAGACCATCAGAAAACACATATTTCCGATGGTCTTAGGAACCAAGACCTCTATCCATCTCCAGGCAGGTCCACCCACATGCAGATACGCCCACATACGAGTATTAAATGGTCGCGGCATTAGGAAGATTGAGAACCACTGCTCTAGTACAATGTCAGAAAACAGTCCAGAGATGGAGTACTCCTTGTTTTATCCATGTATTTATTGCCTAATGGGGTCGATTCATCATGTCAGATTCATCAGGATGGACAATCACCACGTCAGTTGCTGCTGTGGTCATTGCATTCCTTGGTTTCCCAAAGGGGAATAAAACATGGTGTACAACTTCAGTAAAAAAATAAATAGCAAAGTAACATTCCTGGGAAGAATGTGTGATAAAAACATAGAAACCTCTGTCTGCTTAATCATTAGTGAAGGAGCTAGGTTTCACTCATAACCAAGAATTACAATGAGGTACACTTGTGTGTATTATTCCCCTTTCAATATACTAACAAGGTACCAGAAGCTCAGTTTGATATCCTCATTACTACCCTGGTAGGACCCATTTAACCAATATTGCTTTTCTTAGCTCTAGGCCTAAGTCGATATTTATTAATTACCCTGATCATTTTTCCACATGGCAAAATTCTTTCCACTTCAGGCTATAGTATTGCATATAATGTCATGGGCAGCTAGCTAGCGCAGCAGATAGAATGATGGGTTTGGAGTCAGGAAAACGCTTCTCCAGTTCAAATCTGTCCTCAGACACTTACTGGTTGTGTGACCCTGGGCAAGTCATCTAACCCTGTTTGCCTCAGTTTCCTCATCTGTAAAATGATCTGGAGAAGGAGATGGCAGACTACTCTAGTTATCTTTGTCGAGAAAACCCCAAGTGGGATCACAAAGAGTCGGACACAAAGGATTACAAAAATGATCTCCTTGCCCACAAACATCTTTGGGTACCCCTGCCAGACACTACTGTACTGTATGAACCAGTGGTCTGAACACAGTCGGGCATATCTTAGTCATATAGTGATCATTTTCATCGATCTAAAATTTTGAGTTCTTTAATAATTTATATAAATTCTAGACTATTCTTAAGCAGAAATCAAAAACTTTTTCCTAAAACTAATAAAGTGATAAGCATGATACTTTTATTCTCTTAATTTAAAAAAATTCTTTAAAATTACTGTAATACTAGGATAGCATATAGGGGTCAGGAGAAACTCAGGCTGGTAAAATTGACCTCAAGGGTCCTGGTTCCACCACCAAACTTGCCAGTGGTAATTTACATCTGTTGGAGAATTATAGAGTTCTCCTTGCATGGATTTAACTATGTAAATTTGGTCCTAAAATAGTATTTATCGAACTTTTTCCCTTGAGGACCTCCACCCCTGAAGAGTACCCCAATCAGTATGCCATACTCCACTCCTTCATCCAAGAGAAATGAACCCAAATTCGTGACCTTCACAGGAATGCTCAGAGGAGCGACTTTTCAAGAGAAAAGATGACTAAGATCAAAAAGAGGCAAACCTCACACAGTTACAGAACTCACACACCATCAGCTACTACCACCGCCCCACAATTTCTTTAAAGTTTTCCTAATCCTCCAATTGAAAAAAAAATAGCTTTGGGGCATCTAGGTGGCACAGTGAATAGAGCACCAGCCCTGGAGTCAGGACAACCTGAGTTCAAATGAGGCTTTATTTTGACACTTGACACACTAGCTGTGTGACCTTGGGCAAGTCACTTAGCCCTAATTGCCCTGCCTTTCCCCCTCAAAAACAAAAAAGAAAAAAAGAACTTTGAAGTTGCTACTGCCCACACAGTTAGAAAAATCTCCTCAAGAAGGTGATAAAGCAGTTGCTACTGTTTTTTAAGGTGTTTGAACTCTTGTGTGTATCCCAATGACTTTATTTTAGACAGATCATTGAGACATCTTTAACTCCTGTCAAATTTGAACCTTAAAACACAGGTTTGAGCCCCAAACTATGGGAGCAATTGTGTTTTTTCATCTTGTCTCTTCCTTGGGGACTTCCCATCTTGTTCAGTCTTCTGGAGCAGGAAACCTTGTTACCAAGCCTCTTGTCTAAACCTCCTGTCGCCTGAGAAGGGAATGTCAGCCTCCCAAAAGGAGCGTCCCAGTGCTTGTAGCAGAATGTCTATTCATCCTTAGTACTTAGTTTGTTCCTTGAACTTTGTCCATGGGTCACAAGAACTGAATAATGGGATTTAAAAGAGGAAGATGTTTTCCCAGTTTTTTACATCCCTTCCAGAAGGGATGTAAATTTAGATGCCATTTAGAAACCCTAGCTTTCTTCAAAGCCTAACTCGTATGACTCCTCCTACATGAGGTTTTTTTTTATTCTCCCCAAATGCTGATACCTCTCCCCCAAAATTACCTATGAATATATTGTGAAGTACATTTGGGGGAGGGGGGTGTTCCCTATTTCATTGTCATCTTTATCTTTCCAGGGTCTGGCACAGGTCTAGTTGCTTAATAAATGGGGAGAAAGAGGGAAAGATGGGGGCAGGGGTGAAAGGGGGGACCAAGCTGAAAATAAAGCCTCATCACAGGTCATAGGATACAAAAAATATTTTTCTTAGATTAACTAATAATAATGCACTGCTCCAAAAATCTACTGCCATATAGGCTTCCCATAGGAACAGATTAAAATACAATTGGAAAATATTTAACAAAATAAATAAAAATACAGTAGAGCATAGACGATGTTAATATGTAGTTTTCTCAGTCAATGTGCAACTGTAAGGATCACTATGTGCAGGTTAGTGACTCTGGTCTCGATTTGAGTTTGATGCCATTGCAGTAGACCACTGCTGATCAAATAACCTCTCTAAAAACAGCAGAAAACAAACTGGAAAATGAGTCACACCTAAGGGGAAAATATTAAATAAGTGCTAAGTGGACATTTGTTTCCTCCTTGGAAAACCAAAGCACATTAAAAGCAATTCTTTTGAGGTTTTTTTTTTCAGTTATTGTATGGAGGGAAAGGGGTCCGTGTACACTTCCATATATACATATATGTAAAATATACATGTGTGTATACATGGATATATACACATATGTAATATGTCATTGGCACTAATATAAGAAAATTATGCTTTGCATTAGGATTCATCAGAATTTATAGACACACTGTTCTGCAGAACCACTATGGTTCTCAAATTTTTTGGTCTCAGAATCTCTTTACACTCTAAAAATTCAAGGCCCCAAGGAGTTCTTGTTTATGTGAATTATATATGTCAGTATTTGCTATATTAGAAATTAAAACTAATAAATTTTCAGAATGTTTATCCTTATAAAAATAGCAATAATAAATGTTAATATGTTAATACATATAATAATCTTATTAAAATAACTATATTTACCAAAACAAAAAAATTTTTAATGAGAAAGAATGCTATACTTTTACGTATTTTTGTAAATCTCTTTAATGTCTAGCTTAATATAAGACAGCTAAATTCTCATTATCTGCTTCCACATTCAATCTGATGTCGTATCGTTTTCATTGAATTATCTGAAGAAAATCTGACCTCACACAGACATAGTTGGAAAAGGGACTAGTATTTTAATATACAAATATTGTGTTATTTGTTGTTTGGTCATGTCAGTCGGGTCCAACTCTTTATGACCCCTTTGGCATTGTCTTGACAAAGACACTGAAGTAGTTTGCCATTTCTTTTCCAGCTCATTTTACAGATGAGGAAACTAAGCCAAACAGATTAAATAACTTGTCCAGGGTCACACCACTCATAAGAGTCAGAGGCCAGAGTTGAGCCCATGTTTCCCTGACTCCAACCCTCGCATTCTATCCATCCCACCACCTGGCTGCCTTAGTATTATTATTATTAAATGAGTATTGTTATACTAGTAATACTTACTATTGCTATACTAGGAATACTTCACATTGCTTTACTAGGAATACTTAGTATTGTTTTACCGGTATTTTTAGACCAAGAGTCTCAGGAATCTTCAGGAGTCTTCAGACCACACTTGGAGAACTGCTGCTCTAAACCCCCAGGATAGAGCCAGATGTTTACTACCAAGTAAAATTTGAGGCACATGATTTTAAAAAGGAAAGCCAGTTTCACACAGAACTTAACATAATCACAGTTGTTGAAAACATTTTACATTCTCGTAGTATCCAGCACTTACCTTCCTTCCCTCTTCCTCTCCCTATATATTTTTATCTGAAAGTTTTCTTCTTCAGCCAAACTGTGGAAAAGGCGAAAGTCACTTGGAAAACTCTATTCAGAATAGAACTGACTTAATTGTCCTGCATCCTTGTTTTAAGGGAAATATGGAAATGGCACGAGGCTGTGAAAATTATGATTGTCACAGTGGTTTTGCAATAGCTTTAAACATCTAAAAAATTTGTGAATTTTCAAGAAATAATCATAAGACTTGCATGAGAGTCACATGGGACTCTAGTTCTTAAAATTAAAGAATAAGACATTTTAATATTGGTTACTTATTATGAGCAGAAAAAGAGGGGAAAAACTATTTCAGGATCTCAAATTTGGAAGGTACTTTGGAGTCCGGCTGGTCCAACAGTGACCATCCAATGTTTGCATAAAGTGCAATCCACTACTTCCAGAAGTGGCCGCTTTCACTCGCAGCTCCCTTCTGATGTGTTGTCTTCTCCCTTAACGCTACAGCCCTCAGTGTGTGTGTGTGTGTGTGCATGTGTGAAGTAGGTTCTCAGAACTGCAGAAACACCTAAATGTTGGTCATGGACTACTCCCTTTGAGTATACGTGGCACCTACATGCCACATGAATTTGTGGAGCTTCACCCATGCAAAAGGGGATTTCTCTTTAAAATGTTGTACTACTACTCAATGGTATCCTTTCCCAGCCTTCATCAGCTACTATATTGCATGCCTCTGGATTTCAAACTGTAGACTTTGATCATACAGTAATGAAAGACGATTAAGGAAACATTTAGTAGGTTCTACCTCCCAGATTAAGTATGTTTTTATGTATTTTTTCTTTTTAAAATGTGCTTTACATTTACAGCTGATTGTTCATTAATGACTGCTCCTTCTCAGACCTGGCGATGTAGTAGGAATTTAACAAATCTTTGTTGATGGGACTTTTCATCTGAACATCAAATAATTCAGTACAATTCAGCAGGGAACTTAATAAGCCCCTGCTATCTGCAAAGTGCTGTGTTAATTGCTGAGGGTGGATAAAAAACAAAAATGGAATAATGTGATATGTACGTAGACAAATAAATACAAAGTACAAGGTAATATTAGCACATTAATTTAAGAGTTGGAAAGCAGGAACACCTCAGGAGGATCAGGAAAGGGCTCATAGAGGAGGAAGCACCTGACCTATGCTTTGAAGAAAGATAGGGCTCCTAAGAGGGAGAGGTGAGAGTAGAGAATGCATTCCAGATACAGCATGTAGCTTATGCAGAAGCAGAGAGGTATGTAGATGGGTCATCATGTACAGGAAACAACTAGTAGGCCTGTTGGCCTCAAAAAGAGTGTGCATAAAAGAAAATAGTATGGAATAATACTGGAAAGATAGGTGTGAGCCATATTGTGAAGGGCTTAAGCCAGGCCAAGGATTTTGTATTTTATCCTCAAGGCAAGAGAGGTCCACTGAAGATTGTTGAGTGACATGGTCAAATCCATCTTTAGGGTCATCATTTGGCAGTGAGGTGGAGGGTGGATTGTTAAGGGAAAACACGAGACTCCAGGAAACCAATGGTAATAATTAAGTCAAGAAGTAATTAAAATAGTAACTGAAGTAAAGAGAAGGGAATGTATATAAGCAAGGTTGTAGAGAAAGAAGATCAAATGGAACAGCTAAAAAAAATTCAATCCATTATTGAATTGTTGAGTTTTATTATTGACTTTCTATAACCTGCAGTGTTGTTGAAATATGGTTCCACATTTAGGATAACAGCCGCCATATGCATTTCCCACCTACTATAGCTTATATATACTACACCATACTTTATGCCCAACTTCAGCAACCTTGGTCATGGTTTTGAATTATTTAATAGTCTCAAATGAGGAAAAATAAAGCATTATTTCCTAAACTAGAGTTTACTTATAATTTCCTACTTTTTTTTCTTTTTTGGAAGGCATTTGGGCTTAAGCAACTTGCTCAAGGTCACACAGCTAGTAAGTGTTAAGTGTCTGAGGCCGCATTTGAACTTAGGTCCTCCGGACCTCAGGGCCAATGTTTTATTCACTGCACCACCTAGCTGCCCCATTTTCCTACTTTTAAGAAGATAACTATGTGGCCTATAATTTAAACCTTTTTTTGGTCTTAACTCCTATTCTGATCGCTTATTGTGGGTTAGAAGTGACCCCAGGTTTTTTCACAAGAGTACAAGTTTTGGCAGATCTTAACAAGATAAAGTGACTTTGAATAGAGACTTGATAACAGACTGTGTGTCATGAGTTCAAGAACCAATCTAGCCAGGTTTTAAGGATGCTCATTACCAGAGAGCTCACCCCCAAGTGATGACTTTTTCTTTTTTTCAGGGGCACAATTTATAAAGTGTTTCCACTAAGTTTAGGGGGAGAGGGGTGAATAGCCCTCTCTGGTTTGGTGAGATCATGAGTCCTTGAAGCAAGACTTAAATTGAATACAGGCATACTTCAGAGATAGTGGGGGCGGTTCCAGACCACCCTAATAAAGCAAACACCACAATAAAGCAAGGCACATCAATTTTTTTTTTCCCAGTGCATGTAAAAGCTATGTTTACACAATACTGTAGTCTTATTAAGTGTACAATAGTATTATGTCTAAAAATATGAACATACCTTAATTTAAAAATAGTTTATTGCTAAGAAATGCTAACCCTCATCTAAGCCTTCCATGAGTTGTAATCTTTTTACTGATGGAGGGTCTTGCCTCAGTATTGGTGGGTGCTGACTGATTAGGGAGGCGGTTGCTGAAGACTGGGATGGCTGTGGTGATTTCTTAAAATAAGACAAAAACGAAGTTTGATGTGAAGTTTGCTGTACTGATCGAGTCTTCCTTTCACTTGAACTCTTAAGAGGCCACTGTAGGGTTATCAACTGGCCTGGTTTCAATATTGTTGTGTCTCAGGGAATAGGGAGGCCCAAGGAGAGGGAAAGAGATGGGGGAATGGCAGATCAGAATACACACAGTGTTTATTAACTTTGCCATCTTATATGGGCACAGTTCATGGCACCCCAAAACAATTACAGTAATAACATCAAGGATCACTAATCACCATAACAGATATAATCATGGTGAGAAAGTCTGAAATATTGTGAGAATCGCCAAAACGAGACACAGAGACACGGCATGAGCACATGCTATTGGAAAAATAGCGCCAATAGACTTGCTCACTGCAGAGTTGCCTCAGACTTTCAGTTTGTAAAAAACATTGTATCTGCGAAATGCAAGAAAGTGAAGCACAATGAAACAAGGTATTCCTGTGCCTGATTTCCAGTTAGCACAATATTATTTCATTTAACATAGAAGTCACATATTTAGGCAGAGCATTTCCACTATTTTTTTCAGGCATCTCTTATTCCTTTAAATCTGGTCCATCCTGAGTTACATATCATACCTGGGAATTACCATATCTATTTTGAGACTGTTAAAAATAAGTCACACCAAGCTCCCTCCTGGACAGCAGTGTTTGCAATTCCCATCATCTGGATTACAGGGAAATAGAATACCACCGCCTGCTTCTCAGTGATGACAACAAACGTGGAATAAAACGAGCTTACCTTACTGTTGGTATGCCTTCTCTTTAAGGTTTCTATTATTTCCTGGCAGCTCTCTCTTCTTAATCACTCCAGAGTCCAGTTTCTCAATCATGCACTAAAGAAACTGACCCCTCTTTTTCTCTCAGAACTCCCAGTAAGGTTGTCTCTGCAGGTAGAGGAATCCCAGGGTTTCCTGCAACCAACTGTGATGCCTTTCCCTTTTCTTTTTTCTTTTTTTTGATCCTTTCTCAGTTTTTATTCTGCCACCTGCCAAAACAACGGCACTGTGCAGACTGAGACCCGAAACAGTAGCAGTGCAAAGGAGAGGAGGTGAGGACCCTGTCCCTGCGTGGGACCAAACACAAAATAGAACCCCCCTCACTCTCTGTCCAGCACTCTTCATACTCTGAAGGCAGAGGACTTTCTCTGAACACTGACCCCTCAGTTTTTAGAGAAGAAAGGAGCTGATTAGATGAGGCTCTGGTGCGAAGAGACTCAGAAGCAACTAGCCATCTGCCCAGAGTAGACAAGTAATGACAGGTACATGCTGTGTGTGTGTGTTTATGTGTGTGTACATGAATGTGTCAGCTGAAATTCACATCTGTCAATACCACCCTCCTTGGCAGGCGGCTTTTGAGGGCACCCTCCAAAAGGTCATTTCAGATGCATGTGCAAATTTCAGCCTAGTTTAGAAGCCTCCTAGAAGGAACCTCGGTCCTGTTGCCACTTCAAATGCATGATAAGCGACCTTTTTTGTGAATAATTTGAATGGTAGGCCTATGGTGAATGATTTTATAACTTCCAGTCATAAATTTCTATTTGCTTTGTTAGGGAGATGATAGAACTAAGCAGAAAACAAACCTTTTTTTTTTTCTTTAACAACCTTATCTAAAGTGTTGTGGAAATCTGTTGTTTTTTAAATATACTAAATTTTAACTTGAATGGTAGATTAGAAAAAAGTGGATTTTGGCTCTAAAGATCTGAGTTCAAATCCTGACTCTGCTGCTTAAAGCATTGACCCTGACCAGGGCAGCTAGGTGTCACAGTGGATAGAGTACCATCTTCTTGAGTTCAAATCTGGCCTCAGACACTTACTAGCTGTGTGACCCTGGGCAAGTCACTTAACCCTGTTTGCCTCAGTTTCCTCCTCTGTAAAATGAGCTGGAGACAGAAATGTCAAGCCACTCCAGTAGCACTGCCAAGAAAAACCCAAATAAGGTCATAGAATTGGGATATGACTGAAAACTAAACAACAGTAAACCTTAATCAAGTCATTATCTCAATCTTCTCCTTTGTAAAGTTAGAGGGGTTAGGGTGGGGAATTATCCAGTGACCTCAGAGATCAAACCTGTGATTCTTCGCCTTTGCTGGCCTGTTATAATCGGTGTCTCCCTCTTTCTCTCTCAGAAGGAGCTTTGAGGTAGTTGTGAAAGAGTTCCATTCCGAAACTTAGCTAGGAAGATATACTTGCCGACATATAAATGGATATTTGTGAAAATACAGCTGATTCTCCATTACCCATAAGCAGACTATTTGCTGATCCTCTGTTCTAAGCAGCAAGCACATTCTCTTTTCATCTGTAAAAGCCTGAAATATGCCTGGAACAACCTGTCAGAAATGACGCAATAGCAACAAGATTGTACCCTAATCCCCACCTTCCCCCACCTCCGATTGCAATCATCTCTTCAGTGTTCTTGTTTTTATGAGCTACAGTAAGTGAAACACATGATCCATGTGTTTTATAGTAATGCTCCAGTTAAACTAGACAGTTTTACTTGGACCTCCATGCTGTTCAAATAACTGAGGTCACCTTGAGTCATTACATAAAACAAAAGTACAGAGCACATCCCCGAACCGTCATACTCTTACTCTTCGTGCATCTAGTCAGAGTCATTCTCAGTTTTGCAAAGCTCTTTTCCAACCATGGATGTAAATGGTTTAAGGAAGCCCAATACTATAGTTTTCTTCCCTAGACTTTCAGTAACTATGATTACCATAGAATACTTGGCAGGTGCTCAGAAGGCATAAGACTGCTCTTATTTTAAAATGATAGAGGCAAGAATCTCTCTCTAAACACACACACACACACACACACACACACACACACACACACACATATACACATATATCTAGAGCAAGTCATACATGGTAGATTTGCAGTCTCAAGTGCAATCATCTTCTTTATTGTACTATGTTATGGAAATGCTTGTTTTGTTAATAATAAATGCTTTTCATTTAAAAAAAAAATACTGACCCCAAAAATTATTTTAAAGGATAGTTAATGTATTTTGCCATGACAAACACTTTTACTAAAGGTGGGTCCCACTGGTAGACCTCCTAATAGGTGTCCACCTACTATTGTAGTTATTTTGAGTAAGTGAACAGTCAGAGAATCTTGGAGTTGGGAGAGACTTTAGAGACCATTTCATCCAATTCTCTGATTTTAAATGAAGAAACTGAGAATAAAAGAGATTCAGAGATTTGCCTAAGGTCACCCTGTCATTTGGGGGCAGAGTCAGGAGCCTAATCTGACCAGCTAGAGCCCAGATCTTCTAAGTTCCAGTCTTACACTACACCACACTACAAGAAAAAATGCAATGATTACTCATGACAACCTTTTTGACAACTACCAATTATCTGTGGTAGTAGGGAATGAGAAAAGTGAACATTCAACCTACCTTAAAAAAACATCTCTTTATCCAGTCTTAAGCTTCCTTAGCAGACTTTTTTTGCGGGGAGGGGCCAGGGGAGTGAATTAGATCCTGTGATTTCAGTGATGTGAGGAACTCCAGGTGAGGAAACTCTCTTTTCAGTGGCCTATCAGAAACTGTTATGCAAAATTAGTCTTTGAGAATTACTTGGGAGGTTAAATGTTTTTGGCCTAGGATCACACAGCCAGTCCTGACTGAGGCCAGATCTCTGACCAGTGAAGCCCATTGCTCCTCACTGAGACATTCTGTCAGCAGTAAAGTTGTCTGTTTTGAACTTAATTTCATCTTTCTTCCTATAAGCTTACCTGATGACGGTATTAATAGTAAAAGTGCAGTGACAGAGTACTAGTTAATCCACAAATTAGGGCATGACTCTGAATAAGTAAGAAATGATTACATTAAAAACCGTTTGGAAAAACAGAATGGGGGCAGCTAGGTGGCACAGTGGATAGAGCACCAACCCTGGAGTCAGTAGCACCTGAGTTCAAACGTGACCTCAGACACTTACTAGCTGTGTGACCTTGGGCAAGTCACTTAACTCCCCACCCCACCTGACAAAAGAAAAACAGAATGAATTATATAATGTGCTTTCCAGCCGTTCTCACTTTTTATCAGTGAAAAACTGTATTCATGATTTGTTGTTGCTGTTGTTTAGTATGAGAAATTAAACCGCTAATTCTTTGAGTCGCATGTATCTGTACTTTGATCCAGGTTTCAGGATCCATTTCATGTACCCTGAATGAGCCAGAATACCAAGGGTCAGCTGCTTCAGCTATGAGACATTCCTAAAGTGTCCTATTCTGAAACCATGACATAATGCTCTCCTGGTGGCATATCATTTCCCAGTAGCCTTATCAATTTGCCTGACTGCACAAATCTTTTTGCTCTCGATCCATACCACTTTCCAGGAATGCAGTGATAATTAGGGGAGGCGAGGAAGAAAAGAAAGGAATAATTCTAGCATGCTACCTCCTCCACCACACTTAGTTTCCCGTTTGGCTTTTGAATCAGACTGTTAACAGATAAGATCCAAAATTTGGAGCTAGGAGGAACCGTCTAGTTTCTGTATCCTAAATTAACCAGAATACTGTGAAGAGACAAAAATGAACATTACCTCGGATTTCTGCTGTATTGATTTTACAATGTAATTGATTTTATGCTGCAATAATTTTTATAGTTGAGTTAGTATCTACCTGAACTTACCTTGCTTAGAAGGCAGTTTTCCCTCTGACTTAGTTCAAAATTGTATTTGAAAGGGAATGTTGTTATCATTCATGCAATTAACCCTGGTTAACTACTTGTTTAACTCTGGTTAACATCTGCTTGTTATCTAAGCCCCAGCAAACTTAACCTGGTGCCATCCCCGCAAAAGCCAGTTCATCTGTCCCTGACTGTCCTTGTTTGATCTTGCTCAAGGAAACAACCTACTTGGTGGTTCTGGTCTCCTGGCCAAGATTGGAAGAGGCAGATGAGTCCCATAAAACAATTAACATTCCTTAATTGTCAGAGAGGAGTGTGGTTAGCCACACCTGAGTGCTAAGGTGCCAAAACTACTGTCAGCCTGGGAAAAACTCAGACCAACTAAGTGGTCAGTGAATAAAATAGGCATTATTCAGAGTCAAGGAACTGAAATTCAGGACAACACCCTGCCTTATTCTGACTGGGATGCTGGGGAGAAGGGGATCCTTATAGGGTATAATTTTGGGAAACAGCAAGAGGGTATGTAGTCTGGATACACAGAACAACTGAACTGCAGAAAGAGAGAGTTGAAGGTGTTAAGGGATTACAAGAAGGTCAAAGAAATGTCCTTGGAACTATCTCTGTCTGGGAAGAAGGGTGATTAAAAACTTCTGGGGGATGTAGGAGTCTTCTTGGGGGCAGTTGGAAACTTGTCAGAGCAAGGTAAAGGCATCGATTTTCCTTCGACTTGATACTACCCAGATCCCCCTCCTTTCCTGAATGTTAATAGAGGGTTCTCCCCCCCGCCATTTTCATTGGGGTTGCTGGCCTCACTGAGGCCACTGACCCACTTTGTTAAGTTATATGTGTCACTCTTAATAAACTGGTAATAAATGAAGTCTCTACCTCAGTTTACTTTTATTGCATTTATTCATGACAATACCAAGGGTCAACTTCTTCAACTCCTTCATTTCTGGATGAGGGAGTAGAGGAAGCCCATAGACATGAAGTGACCTGCCGAGGGTCACTCAGATAGTAAGTACTAGAGTCAGAATTCAAACTTGGGTTCTCCAACTTCAAATCCAATTCCTTGTAGACTTTATTATGCTTCCTCCTTTTTTTTTTCTGTCTTCTGATGCCTGATGTGATTCTTTTTGTTTTTTTCTAAAGCTAAATATCCTGTTATATACATGGTAGTATGTTCTAAGTGTTTAGTACTCTTTATTTTAGTCCCAAGTACCTTGACATCATAAAATGAAAGACAACTTGCCTTCCTAATTCAGAAAAGCATTTTGTGCCAAACCGGATGCTCAAAAACAGCCACTCTGAAACTTTCCAATTGCAGACATGCAGCAGGGCTCCACTCCCTTAGTCCTCTCAAGTTAAGGCAGGGTGGTCCTAGTAAAATGAATAAATGAAAAGACTCTGACAGCAATCCAAGGCCTTACAGGAACTAGTGGTAGTGGCGGAAAAAGTGTGACACCAACTTTTTATTCCTTCATTTAGCATTTCCACAGGACTATGTTTACAAGCAACTTGGGCATCATTTCATGAATTATTTCTCCCACATTTCCCCCAAGCCAATGCCCTTGCCCAATATTAATTGGACCAGAGCTACAAAGAGGTGTGATCTTTCAGGTGAGCTATGCAGCCTCAGTCCTGGTGTAAGCTTGATCACCTGTGACCCTCATACTTTTTATAGGAACCATAGCCATGACATAATTTTCAGTTTGCAGGTTTGTTGACTTCATGCCAGCTTCCCGTTTGGCTTTTTCCGAAAATCTTAAGCATTATAATGGCCAAGGTTATGCAAACCTACTGAGAGGGAGAATCGGATATACTGTTCCTGTTTATTTCCCATCTAGGGGTGTTATGTGGCATTGCCATGGTTCCTACATAATTACCATTTTCTCCCTAAGGTGGCTATAGTCCAAGAGTGAATAAAATGAATCCCAGACTGAATGGAAGGTGCTATGTACACGGAAGGGGCTATTTGAAAGCATCTGGTTATGGCTTATATAGCTTTTAAAAATATCAGGGTTGGTTTTTTTTTTTTTCATGTTCCAGTTACTTAAATATGGCTAAAAGTGTGTTTTGGCGTTTTTCCAAAATAAAATCTCTGCAATGAGAGAAATTTCAGTTCTAACAATAACTTGAAAATTGGGACTTAAACTAAGTTTGGGGGTTCCCCCCCATTTGCCTTTGACTATGATGTCAGTGACATGGTCAAGAGGCTGGTAATAATTCATGCTTTCTGGTTTTTGCACACCTAGCACACCTCTAACTGACTACAGTTAGAGGCATCTGTTGTTCTCCTTCTGGTCTTTCATGTGTTGAGCTAGAAGGTGTAGTATATAGATAAGGCAGCCCTGATCTCTTGGTCATCCCCTAAGCTTCAGTAAGTGATCTTGTTCTTTTCACTACCCTCACCCTAGGTGGGTAGACCAGGACTTTCCAGAGCAGGACTGAGTAAGTACACCTGGGGCAAATCACACAGATGGTTCTCCTCTCTCCTGCCAACACCAATAATTTCTATGGGCCTTTTGGAAGTGAGGAAAAGTGGAGGGGAATAGCGGTAGTCAACCACTTTGCCTTACTAATGCCAGGTGTTAGAGGTGAGATGATAGTATATGAACAGATTATATACAGAAAGCAGCTTATATAATAGACTCTTGGGCCTTTTTTTTTTTCAGCAACACCCCTCTATCAATAGTTTTTTCCCTGAGTTATTGCCCAAAACTGATAGCATGGTAACCCCCAAAGCCTAAAGCCCCCAAGCTAGTGGATTCTACTATAGTCACCTTGATTTAATGATAAATTATTATTGTTTAGGATAATTCTGAATCTAACTGTCAGCGTTCCACAATGATAGAATTACACAATGTGAGAGTTAGAAGGGGCCTAATTTTGTAGATGAGGAAGCTTAGGCCCAGAAAGGTTAAATAATCTGAGTTGAGTCCATAGCTTAGAAACCTTTGTTTGGCGATTATACCATTCCCTTTCATCTACTTTTCACATGTCTCTAGGATTAGAGAAAAAGGTGATAGTGGTTAGTGGCTAGCCTTGTCTTGGGCATATAGATATTAGAAATATTGCTTCTCTTTGTTAAATATTCTCTGATCCTGAGGGAAAATTATAGGGGGCAGTGAGTGAAGTTGGGGTAAAGTGTGCCCTTAAATGCCGCAAATGTGTACTTAACTCACGGAGTGGTTGGGAATAAAGTGGTTTTGCTAACTTTCAGTTGCTATAAGACTTAACATTTTTAACAGATCAGTGTTTGCCTTCAGAAATAATAAATGTGTGTTGAATCAGTATGGAATAATGGATAGAGAGCTGGCCTTATGGATATGAAGAGTTGTGTTCAAATTCCACCTCTCATATGGAATAGCTCTGGGACTTGGAACGGGTCATTTAACATATCTGTGCTCGAGGGCAGATCTCTAAGACTCCAAGTTTCTGAGAAGGTGCCAACCTGCTTTGGCAGAGAGAGTTTCTTCACCCAGGCATTCCCAATACCTATAATTACAGGTCCAGTCGCTACCCCTCTTTTGGTGTCATTTTTGTTCTACCTGTGTGACATATGTATAATGCTACTTTAGAATGTACATGCACATAAATAGCACATGGCATGTTGTGGGAGTTCCCAAAATATTAAAACACAATAATAATGTTTTGTGGTGTTACCCTAGCAAGAATGAGTTGGGATCTTGTTGTCCAACCTCAGTGCTTTAGTGAGAGCTCGCCTTTAATGAGTTCTTGGTTTCCCCCTTTATCCTTTTAAATTAAACTTGAATACTTCACATCCAAGATTTCATCGGTGTGGGTACAACCCCTCTACCCCCACACAGATCACACAGTAGTATTCTCTGTGACTTAGACTTCACTCAGAAAACAGTCTTTTTAGCCAGGTACCTGAAATACATAATCTGGAAAAGGAATAGCCTACTCTGTCTCTAGGTATATTCTTCAGTTGGTCAGTAAACATTATGCTGAGTGCCAGGGATACAAAGAAAGGCCAAAAAAAAGTGCCTGCTCTCAAGGAGCTCCCAGCCTAGTGGAGGAGACAATATGCAAAGAATTACGTACAAGTAAGTGATATGCAAGGATAAATTGAATATACTAACCAGAGGGAAGGCACTCGAATTAAGGCAGCTCTCAGGAAAGGGGTTCATCGTGGCAGATAAGGAGATATACTTTGTATGACAGCATATGTGTAACCTAGATCAGATTACTTCCATTGTCTCAGGGAGGAGGAAGGAAAGAAGGAAGGGAGAAGAGAATTTGGACCTCAGTTTTTAAAAACAGATGTTAAAAATTGGTTTTACATGTAATTGGGGAGAAAAAAGTAAAATATCAAAGACATGTTTTAGTTAAGGAGGTGGGGTTTTAACTGGGACTTGAAGGAAACTAGGAGGAAGAAAGGAGGAGAGAGAGTGTTTCTGGGACTGGGGACCAGGGACAGCCAATGAAAATGTGCAGAGTTGGGAATGGAGTGTCTTGTCCAAGGAATAGCGAAGAGACCAGTGCTACTGGATAGCGAAGAGTACAGGTGGAGAGGGGTTGAGATTTAAGCAGACCGGCAAGGTGTCTCTCATAAGTCATTGTCTGATTGCCCCTTTTTTGTGAAGTAAATGCTGAGATGTGTCAGGTGACTAATAGACTGAAGTGTACTCAGACTGCAAGCTGTATCTAATCTGCCACCTTGTTGACTCAGTCTCATATGATACCACTGGACTATGAGTCCACTGAGAAAACTGCCAAGTTCCAAGTGTCTGTTCATCTAGCACTATAGTTCAGATTATTTTTTTCCATTACTAGTGTCTTCTCATTGATAATGTAGGTGATTCTTCTAGATCAGCGGTTCTCAACTTGTGGGTCACGACCCCTTTGGGGGTCGAACAACCCTTTCACAGGGGTCGTCTAAGACCATTGGAAAACACATATTTCTTATGACTCCGCTCCTCTATCCGTCTCCAGGCGGGTCCGTCCACATGCAGATACGCCCACATAGGACATGGCATTAGGAAGGTTGAGAACCACTGATCTCGACTCTTACTATGAGCGAAGGGGCCATCCTGACTTCCATGAAATTCACAGGAACAAAGTAAGGTCTGTGCATATTTGGTCTTCTCTTTTTCTGCATATAAATTAAGATAAAGATTATAGGAAAGATAGAAGTTGTGATACAGGAGGCCAATAAGAACATAAGCCGGGTCAAATGGAGCGGCCACAACAGTAGTTAAAGGCTACGTCCTGCCTTGCTATGGAGTTGACAGACTACAAAAGTAGGAAGTGAACCACACTGTCGGTGAATATTCTCAGGGAGTGGTGAGTGTCCATAAGTATGTGTCCAAACAAAATGCATAGGTTTTAAAAAATCAGTGAAGCCAATAAAGATAACTCTTCAGTGCAGGTCCTATATGAGGCAAAATATATAGCAGAGGACGTTTTATTTTCAGGGACTTGTAAAAAATATTTGACAAAATATAAAGAGCTGTGTCGGGCAGGTTAATGGTGCAATGGATAGAGAACTGTGGTCGAGTGAGGGAGACTCATCCTCCTGAGTTCAACTCTTACTTAGTAGCTTTATGACCCAAGCAAGTCACTTAACCCTGTTTGCCTCAGTTTCCTCATCCATAAAATGAGCTTAAGAAGAAAATGGCAAACTATTTGAGTATCTTTGCCAAGAGACTCCCAAATGGAATCACAAGGAGTTAGACACAACTGAACAACCACAGAAAGAATTGTGTTAATGTTTCCCATTGAAAATTGTGTTTATGAAGTGATTAAATTCAGGTGAACTGTCTCAGTGGGGATTTGTTATCTCAGTAGAAGATTCCCTCTCTTTCAAGTGTAGAAGACATAATGCATGCTATTCTCCTGAATCTCAGGAAGTATTCAGAATATTGATGAATTAACAGGTTTTCACCCACTTGTGTTTTTATGATGAAAAATCCCTGCGAAATTCAGAGTAGCAATACGCACCTCATTTTTAACAAAACGTGCTATCAGACAAGGGATGTAAAACAGCGGCAAATTTTGGATTCTGCTGGACTCCATCCCTTCTCCATTACAGCCACAACTAATTTAGAGGTCTGCTGAGGAAGATTTCAGGATGTGTGGTTTCCAATCTTCCAGTTGGAGATGCTTTAGATAGAAGCTGGGGTACCAGGCTTGGAGCAAGAAAGATCTGAGTTCAAATACAATCTCAGACATGTCCCAGCTGTGTGACCCTGGGCAAATCACTTAATCTCTATTTGCCTTTGTTCTTCATCTGTAAAATTGGTACACACTGGAGAAGGAAATGGCAAACTACTCCAGTATCTTAGCCAAGAAACCACATGGGAAAAAATGTCCATAGAGTCGTGTAAAGTCAGACGTAACTGCACAAGATAAAAGCTACACCCAGAGAACTCAGGACAAACAGAACTCTGTAGCTACCATTAGCAGTCATATGTTTCATGCCAAAATTTAAATTTGATTCATTTTCACCATTTCTTCACTTGATTGAACAGTAAGAACAAGAGCTAAAATTTATATAGCACCTTAAGGTTGGAAAAGTACTTAACGTAAATTATCTCATCTGAACTACTCTTTACGGATGGTAGGCGTGTGTTTATCACTTGTAGGGTCACTTTTATTTCTTTACACATAGGAAAAAAACCTTTAAGTATACATAATTCTTCTGTTTTAATATTATATATATATTCTTTATATAACTCTTTAGAGTTGGTGTTTTATTACTATTACTTCTTCTTTTTAGAAAAAATAATGAATATGAAAGTAGACTAAGACAAGAAATAAATCATTTTTATAATAACATTAGTCTTTTTATGAACATTGAAACATTTTTTAAAGACAGAGCATGATCGCCATCGCTAGGGAAAATACATGGAATCCTGCAGTATGAGTAATAACCATATAAATGGAATTCAGTAAATGTTTAATTATGTTAAAAAATAATATATCTCGTTAAATCCCAACGTGGAACAGTCTAGGGGAAAGTAAAGTCTATGTCTTTGTCTATTACCTGTTTCTAAGCATTCCCTAAAAGCAAGAGATTGTCCCTAGAGTCCATAATATCTTTACCAGGTGCTATAGGGAATCTTCCCCCATCCTATTTAGAGAAATTCAATCTTCACAGATTGTTATATTTAACTGAATTTTCCATGTTTTCATTTCTTCCTCTGCAGACTACTGTTGTCTTTATTTAATAGTCTTTTGTTTTACTAAAGAAATGATGGGAGGGAATGGGAGTTAATTCTTTGTAGCCCCTCCGCAAAGCTTTTTTTTTTTCCTCCACAAAGCTTTTATGCCATTCTTTTCACCTTCAATTTCGGAGTTTGGGTTTCTCCTCCCCCTTCAATTTTTTAACTCTCTGTTTATTGCTGTTCCCTTTTTTTCATTAATCACAAATGGAAAGCTGCTGAAATTACTATGTATATATCCTTCTTACCCTCTTATTTTCACACACCAGGCCATTATCTTTCATAAACTGAAGACTTAACTAGCTACATGTCACATTTCTTTAAGTAAATAAACTTTCCACACAGTCTTAATATACACCCCTGAGTCTTATGGCTGGTTCTCCCTTTTAAGACTGGAATGGGGAAATAGCTGTTTCTCAGCTCCTATAAAATGTATCCAGTTTTATAGATCTAGCTGGACAACCCCATTTTGATAGTTGTAACAGCTCGGTCCTTGAAACAGTGAACTTCCGGATCTGAATCTGTGTCTCTGTCTGGAAAAGAATGGGTACAGAGACATATCAATGTGTTATTTGAGCTGTGTACTATATGACTGGCTACATGCAGAAGCTCACACCAATTGCAATAATATTTCAGGAGAATGCCATAAAAATAGGAAATCATTTTCTTTTGAAGACATCATCACTTCCTTCGTTCAGCAGATTTTTATTAAACACTTATGATCTGCCAGTCCAGAGAAGGAGGTGGCAAACCACTCTAATGTCCTTACCAAGAAAAGTCCATGGTCACTGCTAGCATGATGTGGTCCACGGAGTCATGAAGAGTCAGATGCAGCCGAAGAACAACAGTGTGACACCTTTGCTAAGTTCTCAACATGACACATCCAGAAACAAAAGCTAAAACATAATGGAAGCAAAGGAAAGTACCCTTAAGAGCACCTGAGGAGGGAAGGTCATTTTCAGCTGAATGATGAATGAGGGAAGAGTTCACTTAGGAGGAAATGTGTGAGTCCTCGAACTCACAGGAAGGCAGATTACAGCAGCCCTAGATGAGTAAGGAGTGTGTGTTCCAGGAAAGGGGGTCCTAGCTATGCTATGGAATTTAACAGAGGAACAGATAGCAGCCTCATTTGACCCAAAAAGGATCTCAAAGAAAGTAATGCAAAACAAGGCTGAGTTGGGGCTAGATCATGGAAGGCCTTAAAAGCCAAGCCAAAGAGCTCATATTTTATGCTATAGGCAGTAGGAAGTCATTGAAGGTTTTTTTTAACCAGCTCTGTGTCATTTCCAGACCTGTGTGTAAGATAGATTATTTTGACAGCTGTGGTTTTAATAAGGCAGCATAATGTAGGGGAAAGATTGCTTGATTTGGTGTTAGGAGATGACAAGGGTTCAGATCCCACCTCTGCCTGGTACCCTGTGTGACCAAAAGCAAATCTCTAAATTCTCTAAGCCTGTTTCCTCACCTATAAAAGTGATATGTAAGAATAACTCTAGTACCTTCCTCATAGGTTGTTACGAGGTTCAAATGAGATAATGCATGGAAAACTTTTTTTACGTGCTTTGTGTATGTAAATCTTGAAGAACTATGTAAATGTTGGCAATCTCAGAGTCGAGAGACCAGAGGCGAATAGACAAAAGTTCACTAAGATTAGTCGGGGCTAAAAATGATGAGGTTCTGAACTCAGATAGTGGATAGGGGAATGAATGCGTGTGCAAGCACTTACCATGGCCATTAACTAGTTACTATCTATTATTGATTAACAGGTTAATGGATTGTGCCTGGGTGTAAATATGACCATCATAAATAATAATGTTAATGAATCTCATTTTTTATACTTGAAACTTCAGGAATCCATTATGGGCAGCTAAATGGTGCAGTGGATAGAGCACTGGATTCGGAGGAGTCAGGAAGACTCATCTTCTTAACTTCAAATCTGGCCTTGGATGCTTACTAGCTGTGTGACCTGGGCAAGTCACTTAACCCTGTTTGCCTCAGTTTCCTCATCTGGAAAATGAGCTGGAGAAGGAGATGGCAAACCAGTCCAGTATCTCTGACGAGAAAACCACAAATGGAGTCACCAAGAGTCACACACAATGGAACAACAACTTCCTGACTGTTGGTCCCGTCCACTGCACCACCCACCTGCCTTTAGAGTGACCCTTTGTTCTATAGAAGCAAAACATGTTTATAGTCAATAAATAACATGAACAGTGGGGAAAAGAAACTTGGCAGGAGACCCAGAACATCCCAAGAACAGTTATGTTATGAAACTGGGAGGAGAATGAATGGACCAAAAAGGGAGAAGAACTCTTGAGATTCCTATAACAGACTGTTCTGTCTTTCAAGGGCAGCAGAACCACCATGTTTGGATGCTAGAGCCACAGTACCTGATGTCCCATATGAGGAAGTATAAAAATAAAGACAAGAAGGAAATATAAAAATAAAGGACAAGTATACACAGAGGACGTCCATGGTGGAAGCAACTTAACTGAGAGCATGTAGGGGTCAGGTCGGAAGATAACTGTGAAAGAGAGGAAACCACTAAATGCTTTTTTTGGTGGGGAGGGGGTGAATGGTGGGTAGGAGGGAATCCTGGATATTATAACTACCCAAAAAAGGGCTGTTGTGAAAATGTCAGCTACCAAATCATAAACCTCCTTTCCTATATTTACTTAATGAGAATCATTTACACAGGACTTTAGGCCATACTTAATGAAGTCATGAAAAGATAACGAGCAGACTTCTACAAACAGTATAGCAGATGACATCTGTATAGTCGGAGTTATCTGAAAGATCCAGAAAGATTCCGTGAACTTTGTTGTTTCTTGATTATAAGGGTAGAGGCTGCTGGTGACTGGCACAGTGTGTAGAGCTCTGGGCCTCTAGAACCAGGAAGACCTGAGTTGAACTCCAGCTTAGACACTTACTAGCTTTGTGACCCTAGACAACGCACTGAAATTTCTGTTTGCTTCATTTTCCTCAGCTATAACAATGAGGATAGTCATAGTACCTAACTCCCAGGGTTGTTATGAGCATCAAATGAGATAATAAATGCAAAGCATGTAACAGTGCCTGGAACATGGCGTTACATAAATATTGTAATTATTATTAATGTATGGGAAGTATTTTATAAAGTTATATAGAGCAGCTAGGGGCTTCATCGTATAATATTGCTGCTACTGTGTACAGTCTTCTCCTGCTTCTGCTCACTTCACTTTGCATCAGTTAATGTCTTTCCAAGCTGTCCTGAGATCATCCTGCATATCATTTCTTATGGCAAAATAATATTCCATCACAATCATATACCACTGCTTGTTTTTCTGTTCCCCAATTGATGGACATCCTCTCGATTTCCAATTTGTAACCTCCACAGAAAGAGCTGCTATAAATATTTTTGCACAAATAGGTCCTTTCCCCTTCCCCCTTTCTTTTCTTATGTCTTTGGGGTATAGACCTTGCAGTGGTATTGCTGAGTCAGAAGGTATGCATAGTTTTATAGCCCTTTGGGCACAGTATTATGGAACATTTTGAAGTAGAATATTGGGTAGCCATAGGCTTCATTGTCAAATTTGGCTTAAACCAAAAGAAAATCATCATATTTTAGAGCTGGAAAAGACATTAAAGCTCTTCTAACCCAATTTCAACTGAGCAACTAGGTGTTGCAATGGACAAATGCTGAGCCTGCAGTCAAGAAGACTCATCTTCTTGATTAGTCTAATGGCCTTAGACACTTCTAGCTGTGTGACCCTGAGCAAGTCACTTAATCCTGCTTGCCTTGGTTTCCTCATATGTAAAATAAGCTGGAGAAGGAAACGATAAACCATTCCAGTATCTTTGACAAGAAAACACCAAACTAAGACATAGGGAGA
Source organism: Pseudochirops corinnae (assembly GCA_028646515.1). Taxonomy (NCBI): domain Eukaryota; kingdom Metazoa; phylum Chordata; class Mammalia; order Diprotodontia; family Pseudocheiridae; genus Pseudochirops; species Pseudochirops corinnae. The sequence continues at coordinate 269,565,082 of CM053588.1, forward strand.
TTAATTAAATTCCCTAAGGTTATACAGATTCCTTATTTAACATCCAAATCTTCCCAATCCATTTATTACTCTTTCCACTAAACCACAGTAGTATATTATATTTTCTGTGTGTGTGTGTGTGTGTGTGTGTGTATGTGTGTGTGTGTGTGTGTGTGTGTGAGAATACTGATTAATTGGTATTTTGATTAATTTGGGCATAGTGTCCACCTGGACAGAGAACAGAGACACAATCTAAGGGCAAAGCTGGAAAGCATTTATTGGCAAGTAAAGCATGCACACATGTGGGAAATAGCAGAATCTAGTCTTCCAATAAAGGAGCATAGCTTTAGAACTGGAAGGAACATTCAGAGTCCTTTAGTACAACCCCTTCCTTTTACACATGAGTAAACTAAGTCCCAGAGAGGTTAAAGGACTTCCCCAGATCACTCAGGTAGTGAATGACCAAACCAGAATTCAAACCCGAGCAAAGAAAGGACAAAGGTGCTGTATCAGCTGATACGTGGGCCAGACCATGCAGGTTCCATTCACAAAGCCAACATCCCTAGCACTACAAGGGATATGGCTCTCCCACCTCTATTCAAAGACTCCAGCACATCAAGCTCACTCTACATAGGTTCCCCTTCAGAGAGTGAGTCCCGAACCCTTAGGAACTTATGGTGTACAGCTGCCCATTTAATGCCATAGCCATAGGGTCCCTCTAGATTTACTCCTTCCCCTTTTTTTTTTTTTTTTTTTTTTTTTTTTTACACTAAGGTCAAATTCACCATGGATTTTGAGATCTCTTTCTCCTTTGCTGACTAGAAAGAAATTATACTTATGAGAAGTTATCTTTCTTATTAGACCTGGGAACAAGTTACGATTCTTACAGATGAAATGATTAGTGAACAATTTTTCAAGTGAGTGCATAAATGAGCAGTTTTACAAATAAGAGAGTTTTTAAAGGATCTGAGGCATAATTATTATTTTATGCCATGTTTTCCTAAAATGAATCTAGAACTCAGTCTGAAGACTTCCTTAAATACTCCAAGGTTTACCAATGTAGGTTTACCGGATCTTCTTTTATAGTCTCATCTCCATGTGGTGATCATCCTCTATTAAACACTTGGCTCATAAAATATTTCATTTAAACATAGAATTTGTAAAGGGCAGAAGAAAGATATGAAGAAAAAAAGCTTTCAGTGATGCAAACTTTCTCCTTAGGATGTTTAATTGTTTACAGAGGGAAAAACTGGTATAAAAAAATATATATATGTTTATATATATGGAAAGTAGATAATAAGCACCCTCAGGAATGCTTGAAATGACAGTAGTAATAATAACTACCATTTCTGTAGCACTTAACTGCATGCCAGACACTTTGCTGAGTACTGTACAATTATTATATCACTGGGTCCCTAGTATATTAAATGAAATAAAAGATTAGTTTTCTGCGTCTTTCACAAATTGCTTTTTATTCCAATGCCTGATAGTAATTAATAGAAATATACAGAAACTTGGCCATTTAATTCCAGAGAGATATTATCAGAAGCCCTATCCATCTTGGAGTCTCTTCATTTTCCAGGACATTCCTCATTTTGCTTAATGTAGAATGCACTCTAAAATAAATATAGTCCTTTTCAATGTAGAAGGAATATTGCAGAGAGCAGGAACTGAAATTTGTTCTGTTGTGAAATTAGAAACTGGAGTATTATAGGTACAGGAAAGATTTTAATTTATATATAATCTGACATGTTAGCTCTTGAATTGATTGAGTCTGAGAACATTGTGTAGAAGACCTTTTATTTGAAGAGCTAAGACATAAACATGTTAAAAAGTTGAATTACAATTCAAGTGTTTAAATTATAACTCAAAGCAACAAGAGAAATCCCAAGGCAATAAATGATTTTTTTTTTTGCCAAATGTATAGTAAGGACCAACATTGCTAGGGGCCAGCTAAGTGGCCCAGTAGCTAGAGTGCAGGGCCTGGAGTCAGGAAGACTCATCTTCCTGAATTCAAATATGGCCTCAGACACTTCCTACCTGTGTGACCCTGGGCAAGTCATTTAACCCTGTTTGCATCAGTTTCCTCATCTGGAAAATGAGCTGGAGAAGGAAATGGCAAACCACTCCGTTATCTCTGCCCAAAAAAACCCAAATGGGGTCATGAAGAGTTGAACGGGCCTGAAAGATGACTGAACAACAGTAATGCTGGAGCTGTTGAGAGAAGAGAAATCAACTACAGGTTTGAATGGTCAGGGAAGACTCTAAAGTCAGAAGTGACATAAATTGGATGTTGAAAGATAGGTAGGATTTTACTAAGAAGGAAGGGTAGGGGCATTCCTGGTAAGTGGGACAGAGAAGATAAATAAACAAGTATCTGAATTCTAATTGTGGTGAATAAACTTTGAAGAAAAGCATACCATCAATTGCCTTCATGGCTTTTTTCCCCACTGTTCCTTAGCAAATTTAGCAGTAGCCTAGTGATTTTGCATAGGATGACAGTGATTTATGGGTCTTAGTTTTATGGGTCAAATTTTCCATTTAAAATCAAATTTATACTTTCCTGCCAATTGATTCTTTGAGCACTAATTTCTTTTAAGCCCTTTATATAAAGTCCTGGATGATTTCGTGTGTGCTGTTGGTCAGCAGTAAGAGAGAGAGAGAGAGAGAGAGAGAGAGAGAGAGAGAGAGAGAGAATAAGAATATAGGAAGAGACAAAAGTTCACTGGGGACGAATTCAGACTTAGGGGATGTGCATCCATTGATTGGTATAGCCTCTCTAGTCCTTCACTTTTTTTCTCTGAAAATAATTCAAAAACTGCAGCAGAATCTGTATTGCTCTTTTGGCTCTAAGGCCTTTGCATTGTTCAGCCTTGTGGTCATGCTGTTTGAATGTGGGAACTATGTTTTTCCCTAATTAATACTTGTGGGAGTCACATGTGGAGTTAGGAGCATAATCTTGGAGGAGTTGTTCCCAGAACTGAATATCTTGGCCAAGTTTAGCATTCTTGCTCCTTAGGGATGATCAATGTCATCAAAACGTTTGGCCTTTTAAGGGACATTTGGGTCTACAGCACCGTGCAGTGTCAATTACCCAGACAATAGACAACTCTCTTCCAGGGGTATGCTAGGGCATCAGAAAGGTGAAATGTAACGGAATCTGACAGAATGGATTCAGAAAGTCACGGGGTGTTGGAAGGGACCTAGAGATATCATTAGTCTTCTCTGCGTGTACTATAGAACCAGAGCTAAAATGTCCTTTGCAGCTGAATATCTACCACATGTATGCAGTGATAGTAGCTGACGATTATAAGGTACCTTAAGGTTTGCTAAGCACTTCAGCATATCTTATTTGGTCCTCACAGCAACCTTGTGAGATACTTTCATTGTCCATATTTTACAGATGAGCGAACTGAGTTGGACAGGGTTTGAGTGACTTGCCTAGGACCGTGTTGGTGTCTTGGGGGGGGGGGGAGCTCAGGTCTCTCTGACTCCAGGCCTGGCACTCTACCCAATGTGTCACCTAAGTGCTCCAATTCGTTTATTGCAGTGCTCACTTTTAACTGTTCACTGGTGTTATTGTCCATGTTTCGCCACCACTGGAGGAGTGTTAATAAGATGGCCTTTTGACCCACATGTACAAAAATATTTATAGCAGCTCTTTTTGTGGTGGCAAAGAATTGGAAATCAAGGGGATCCCCATCCATTGGGGAATGGCTAAACAAGTTGTGGTAGATGAATGTAATGGAATACTATTGTGCTATAAGAAATGAAGAGCAGGCAGACTTCAGAAAAACCTGGAAAGACTTACATGAACTGATGCTGAGTAAGGGGAACAGAACCAAGAGAACATTGTACGTAATTACAGACACATTGTATCTGTGAGAACTAACTTTGATAGACTTGGCTCTTCTCATCAATGCAAGGTTCTAAGACAACTCCAAGACTCATGATGGAAAAGGCTATCCATATCCAGAGAAAGAATTAAGAAGTCTGAATGTAGATTGAAGCAAACTATTTGCTCTCTCTCTTTTTTGTTTTGTTTTGTTTTGTTTCTTCTTTCCATTCATGGTTCATTCTGTTGGTTATATAGTCAGTTGTGATTAGAGGACAGAGTATATGGAAGGGAAACACAAACATTCATATATATATATTCATATATGTGTATATACAGATCCACACACATTACTACATATGTATGTGTGTATACATGCATATACACACATGTGCATGCGTGCATATATAGTCATAACTTTAAGACCTATGAAGTTAAAAAGATGCCATAATACAAAAGGCTTTGAATAGTGAGCAAAGGTATTTGAACATTATTACTTAAGAGTCGGTAGGTTCTGAACAAAATAAGCAAAATGTGACCGGATATGTGATCACCTCTTGGGACAGCAAAGACAAACCTGGCCAGGGTGGAAGGGTTGTTTGAAAGCAGTAGAGGGGGGATCAGAAGGTCTGTTGTTAGGCTTTTGCAAGCATAGCTCTGGCACACCATAATGAAGGTCTGTACTAAGTAGAAGCAGTCAGAACATAGTGAAAAGAAAGTCTCCAGCCACTAGCACTTACTAACAATACGACCCCATACAGGTCACTTAACTTCTCTGGCTCATAGTAACGAAGCCACAAGGTGGTTGAGTGGATAGAGTGCTGGACCTGGAGTCAGGAAGACCTGAGTTCAAATCCACCCTCAGATACTTACTAGCTGTGTGACCCTGGGCATGTCACTGAACCTCTATCTACCTAGGTTCCTTCATCTATAAAATGGGAATCATCAGAGTTCTGCAATTAAAAGAAGCTGGGGAAGGCATCCTGGAGAAGAGGTTTTAGTTGAGAATTACCACCATCATCATCATTGCTATTATTATCCCCACTTGACACAAAGGAAGCATAGTGATGGATTTTTCCCTGTATGTGGAAGACAAAGAGACACGTCCCTAGTCACTTCACAGTCTTTCTCAACATTCTTTTCCCACAAAAAAAAAAATTGTATCTGGATATTTTTCCCAGTTTGTAAAACAGAAACTTTCTCTCTTATGCTTCTTGACAACACTTTGGAAAAAAAAGACTCTAATCATTTTTTTCATACCGCAGAGGAAAGGAATGTGATTCCCTCTAGGAAGCTGGACCCAGATTCTGTGTACAGGACAGGGGTGAGGGGTGTTTGCTCATCCTTCTAATTCATCCCTGCCATTTCTGGCCTGAGTTAGAAGGATAGCACATTACCCCTTGTTTTAGTCTAGCTGTCTCCAGCCATGGAAGTCCTGTATTTCTTTTAGTGAAATCTTTTAGTGCCACTAGGGAGACATTTTGGTTATTGGAGAGGCGAGGAGAGCCCTGCCTGTCTCTGCTGGATTCATTGCCCAGAATTGATTAACTCTTGGGACTAAGAGAAGAGGTATTTGCTTGATGGGGCTTCCTGACACTTAAGCAATTAGAACAGGAGAATCTGAGACTGGGGTAAAGTCCTGCAGCCTGCCAGTCTTAGAGGCCCCACCTGAAGGAAAACAGTTCTCTTTGGCTACTGTCTTAATGGAAATCACAGAGATAAGAATCCCTTTTCAGAAGACTCCTTTTCTTGTCAAAATCTACAGAACAGCATCAGATGACTGCTAAAGAAAAACTAATTTATACAAGTTGAAACTTTTCAGTGAAATGAAATTCTCCTATTTTGTTTGTTAGCAGGTTTGGGACAAGAATTTGACTCATTTTCACAGTATTTTTATAAGCATTAGGGATACAAAAAGAGATAAAAATTAAGATAGCCCTTTCCCTCAAGGGGTTTAATAGTTTAATGGGGGAGACAACATGCAAACAAATTGATGTACACTGAGCTATATACAGGATAAAGATTAAATAATTAATAAAAAAGACACTGAGTTGGGGAAGGCTTCCTGTAGAAGGTGGGATATTAAAAAATGTTATTTAAAGATTAATGGCTACATTCTTCATAGGTCTTAGAGGCTTAGGAGACCTTTAAAGAATATATTGTCTATTAAGTCTGTATCCCAAAGAGATTATAAAAGATGAAAAAGGACCCACATGTACAAAAATATTTATAGCAGCTCTTTTTGTGGTGGCAAAGAATTGGGAATTGAGGGGATGCACATCATTTGGGGAATGGCTAAACAAGTTGTGGTATATCAATGCAATGGAATGCTATGATGAGCAGACAGATTTCAGAAAAACCTGGAAAGATTTACATGAACTTATGCTGAGTAGAGTAAGCAGAACCAGAACACTGTACATAGTAACAGCAACATTATGCAATGATCAGCTATCATAGACTCAGGTCTTCTCAGCAGTAGAATGATCTAAGACAATTCCAAGACTCATGATGGAAAATGCTATCCGCATTCAGAGAAAGAACTGCAGAGTCTGAATGCAGATCAAAGCATACTCTTTTCTCTTTTGTTGTTTTTCTTTCTCATGTTTTTCCCTTTTGTTCTGATTCTTCTTTCAAAGCATGACTAATGTGGAAATATGATTTTTTAAAAGAATATGTTGTTTAATTTCAAATCAACTTCTTGAATATACATGCTATATTTCAGTTGTCCCCAATTTCTAAGGACCGGAAGATTCCTGGTGATTGTTTTAACCATTAGAAACTGACATCTAAAATATATCATCTGTAATCAAGAAATTGATTTGAAATTAAAGAATATATTCTTTAAAGGTCTGAATTGGCCAACCTACCTACCTATGATTCCATTCACCAACCCTGTAATTTTCCAAATCCCTCCATTTCCTCTACTCTCTCGTAGTGTGAACTCTCTCCATTAGGATATAAACTTCTTGAGGGCAGGAGATTTCTTGGGTTTTTTATTTGTATTCCTAGCACTTAGCATGGTGCTTGGTTCATGAGCGTTTAATGAATATTCTTTCTTCTGTTCATTCATTCTGTTTAATGAAAAGGAGAACCAGTTTCTCCTTTTCATGATTTTTAATGTGCCTTGTTTTGTTCTACTTTTCTTAGATCCATCAGATAATGAAGAAAATGGAAAAGACACAAACATGATAGAAATGATGCAGCAGGAACCAACCCCTGTGCCTGCTTCACCCAAGAAAGACAAGCAGGTAACCTGCATTATTGAGCAGCATAAGTTTGTAGCAGCTGGAGCCAATTTTTCTCCCTTTCCCATTCAAATTTGAAACTTCTGATGTTCCAAAATAAACCGTTGTGTAAAATCATCAGGGCAGGGGGAAAAGAGGGGAACGAGACAGAAGAAAGGGGAATTACCTTATTTGACCTTGAAGTGGCAGAGTTTCAATGAACAATAAAAGAATTACTGTCAGATGTCCCTAATTACTCCTTTTGCATACATGGAGCATCTGTGTTGTAGTGGAAAGAGTGTTGGATTAGGAATCAGATCCAAAGTTCACCTCTACCACTTAGTATCTGTGTAACCTTGAACTTTGGAATCATTGTTATTGAACTATCGCTGTGACTTCTGATTAAACCCAGGTATTAAAAATATATTAAGAGAAATGTTAAATATACATGTTTGGAGATCTTATTCTTTCAGCAATTTTAACTTTGTTCATTTTACCCAATTATTTTTATGTATTAAAAGTCAGGACTGAGAATGGACCTGTGGTTTTATCAGTAGAGGGATAGTGAAGAAACTCTCTTGACTTTCTCCACAAGTTACAGGCTACAGAGTTGCCTAGAACACTGAGACAATACATCCCAAGACTGTACAGCCAGTATATGTCAGGCACAGAATTTTTCAGTCAGTTAGTAAGCATTTATTAAGCACCTATATATGCTAGGACTGTGCTAAATGCAAGGGATACAAAATGGGGATCGAATGAGATAAGGTTGATAAAAAGCACTTTGCTCAGTGGCTGGCACATAGTAGGGGCCATAGGGGCCTTCTCTTCTCTCCCCCGAAGACTTATCTGGCAGTATGTGTCAGAGGGAGAATGGGAACCCACATTTCCCTAACTCAGAGGCGTGTTGTCTATCCGCCGCTCCAAGCTACTTTTTGAGATAATATATGTATGTTAAGTATTAAGTCCAGTGCTTTGAACTCTATCGGCTTTGTGGGTAACATGGTGGAGACGCAAGGCTAAGCATTCGCTTGTGTGGGAAGGATCAAAAGATTTTAACGGACTATAAATTCCATTCAGTAGCATTTGTCATGTGGTCTTAGGTTTCACTAATTAGAGATACTGTGCTCAATTAAAGGAAGATTGCAGTCCCAAGATGAGCTGCTGAGGTTGGACTACATCTCAAGTATTGTGCTCAGTTCTGGGTTCCACATTTTAGGAGAAATATTGACAAGCTTGAGGATGTCCAGAAGAAGCAACTAGGATACTGAAGGCATAGAAGACCATGCGTATGAGAGATCAGTGAAGGAACTGAGGATATTTGTTATGGAGAAGTGAGGACTTTGGGAAGTGGGAGCAAGAGACATAACTATCTCCAACCTGTTGTATAGAATGGAGATTAGGGGCAGCTAGGTGGCACAGTGAATAGAGCACTGGCCCTGGAGTCAGGAGGACCTGAGTTCAAATCCGACCTCAGACACTTAACACTTACTAGCTGTGTGACCTTGGGCAAGTCACTTAACCCTAATTGCCTTCCTTCCCCCCTCAAAAAAAAAAAAAGACAAAAAAAAATAGAATGAACTGCTTGGCTTCAGAAGCCTCAACTAGGACAAATCTTTGAAAACAGCTGAAGGCCACATTTAAATTTGATGCTTTTTAAAATTGCTAATAATTATAAGCTGTACAGAAGCAATGTAATCTGTTTTGTTAGGTAGTGGGTTTATCATGCCTGGAGATCTTTGAGCAAAGGCTAGGTGACCACTTGTCAAAGATATTCGAGAGGAGATTCTGTTCAAGTATGAGTTGGATTAAGTGCCTTTGCATCTCCTTCCAACTTCATTCCAATCATCCAGTAAACATTTACTAAGCACCTACTGTGTGCCGAGCACTCTACTAAGCACTTGGGATATGATTAATAAAAGTAAAGACAGTCCTGACCCTCAAGGAGCTTACAGTCCAATGGGTGGAGGCAGGAAAAGGGAGAGGAATAAGCAGGGGGTACCCAGCACAAGCGTATCTTGTTGCTTGGAGCTGAAACAAAGCCAGTCTATTTTCTGCCCTGTGTAAAGAAAGGCGTTTGGTAGAGTTTGGCACTACAATCTGGGAGGAGAGGAGGCAGAGGGCCTATGTTCATGGCTTCACTTAGCATCCCAGTGATGAGGTGAGAGGCCATGAGCTTCAGCTGGGAGGGCCATCTTGTTCCTTGGGGCTGACACCAGGCAGAGCAGCAGATGCAAAGTGGAGTAACTCGCTGGAAGACACACCTCCCCTTCTTCCACTACGCTACCAAATGATAACATTTTGAGTTTCAGTTACTTTTCTAATATCCTTTCATAAATTTCAGCATAAAAGGACAACTTTGACTTTTCCTGTGTTGGAGCAGTCCCACAGGGCCTTAACTGATAGAATAATGGTTTTACTTAAATTCTCCAACTCTTTCAGTCCTAGGACTTGTAAGTTGATACAGATGTCTTGCTATTCACAACTCTTAGTCCTCTGCTTGGTCCTTCCTAATTGCAGATTCCCTTTAGTTTGTTAAACTGTCACATTTGATTAATTTCCTCATGAGAAATTCTATTCTTTTGAATCTTGTCCTCTTTTTGGCATTTTCAAGCCCTTCACAAGGTGGCTTCTTCCAATATTCTGATCTTCTTACTGTTTGCCCTACCTGTACAATTCAGCCACAGTGGCCTAACTTGCTGCTGTTTCTCACACATAACATTCCTTCTCTTAACTTTGTGCATTTACACTAGCTGTTCCCCTGGCCTGGAATGTTCTCTCTTCTCATCTCCACACCTTAGTTTTTCTGGCTCCCTTTAAGACTGAGTTTACATCCCATTTTCTACAGGAACCTACCACCCCCATGATCATTATTTCTGCCACTGGTCCCATCCCTCTGAGATAACCTTCTGTTTGTACTATATATCTATATATATATCTTATATTCCATTGTTGGAGGAGATGAGGTTGTCTTATTTTGACTTTTGAGATTGGTCCTCCACTTTCCCCTAGGCTGGAAGTACTGCAGCCACTTACAGGCCTGGACCCCCCAGCTTTGACCTGCTGTGTTTCTGACACATGTCACTTGGCCCCTCCTTGGGCAGCCCATCTCTTCTCCCCCACTCACCACCAGCTCTGCAGGCTCACCATGTTCGTACCAGACATAGTGCAGGTTCCCAGTTGGCTTCACCCGTTCTGAATCTCAGAGCTCCCCAATTCAGGTGATTCACCCACCGTAAGCCCCCCGGTCGTGGGGACCACAGGCATGCACCATCTCTCTGGGCTACATGATTATTTGCATGTTGTCTCCTCCATAAAACATGAGCTTTTGAAGAACAGGGACCATTTTTGCCTTTCTGTCCCTAGCCTTGAGCACAGTGCCTGGCACATAATAAGAACTTGACAAAATGCTTATTGAGTGGCTGAACAACAGACTTTCTTACGGTCTCACCCCCATTTTCAAGAACCCCCATTTCGGGGGTTCAGTTCTCCTTTATTCTCCACCCCACCTCTGGCTCCCATTGGACCAACTTCATTTTTCCCTTTTTTATATCTTGATGTCATAGACTCTTTCAGACTCACAGTCCACATCTCGTCTGGTCTCCTTTTCTTCCAACTGTTCCTGCATCACCTTCCCTACTCATGCTTCTTTTTCCTCCCCCCCTAAAATCTCCATAAAGCATCAGAATATCTCATTCTACTTCCGTTTTCTACGTCCTTTTTTTCCTCCTTTTCTTCCTATGCTCCAGCCACTTGACATTTCATCTTTTTTTAAACCCCACCATTGCTACTGTCCCTCCTTGCTAGATGAAAGAACGGCTCAGCATCCTCTGTCCCATTGTCATTTCCGCTGGGTTCCAAGTTCACGTTTCCTCTCCCTTACTGTTTTTCATCAGTGATGTGTTGGTAACGATTAAGTAGGACTGTTCAAACAACCTTGCTTTGCTCTTCTTGTGACCTTTGTCTCTTTTATAACCCTCCTAATCCCAGCTTGAATGTTAGTCACATCTGTTTATGATATTCCTTTATCTCCAGTTTGGGTGGTAACATGTGATTTTAGAGAATCCCCCACACCGCCATTCAGTTCAGTTCTAAAATGACCGTATGCTGTAAGCTTCTTGTCATTGTAGTATGAGTTACAGTTGAGACTGAATGGGTGACCTGTAGTGCCTGTCCCTTAGAACACATACCCAATAAAGACAATGCAGAAGGACAGGACAGTGAGGTGTGCCCAGAACCAGACAGATGGAATTCAGCTCCACTTTGGACATTTACAACGCGCTTGTAATTACTTCAGCCTTCTCCTTGGAGGGGAAGAAGTGGCTTGTGTTCTTAACACTGTTATTTGTTTGGCGATATCAATTGACTAAAGTTGTGGAATACACTATTTCCAAAGAACTGAAGTTGAAGATCCCCTGAAGCAGCGGTTCTCAACCTGTGGGGTATGTTCAGTTTATAACACTGAAAATACATCCTGCAGATCAGACAGATTCATAACAGTAGCAAAGTTACAGTTATGAAGTAGCAATGAAGATAATTCTGTGGTTGGGGGTCACCACAACATGATTCATGGAACTATGTTAAAGGGTCGCGGCATTAGGAAGGTTGAGAACCACAGCCCTAAAGGCAATGGAGAGGCATGTGTTGGAGCATGAGCAGGCTGCAGCCCATTACAAATGAGGAATTAAGAAGAAAACTGAAAAAAAGGAACTGAAGCAACCTTCTAAAACCTGGAGGACGTGCCATTTGAGTGGTGCTGTAGTATCAGGGCCTTAGGTGGCTCAGTGGATAGAGCAGTGGGTCTGGAGTCAAAAAGACCTGAGTTCAAATCCAGCCTCAGACACCTTCTGGCTGTGTGACCCTGGGCAAGTCACTTAATCCCTGCCTCAATGTCTGTAAAATGAAATATGCACACACGTGTGCACACGCACATACACATATAAAATTGCTCATACTTTCCGAGGTTGTGATGAGGATGAAATGAAATAACAATTATAAAGTACTTAGCACAGTCCGTGGCACAAAGTGAGTGCTATACAACAACTATGTGTCACTCCCCTCTGCATCGTCCAAGCTTCCTTCCCAAATGGGCTTCCTTCTACTCTTTGAACACACACACACACACACACACACACACACACACACACACACACACACACCATATTTTTCTACCTTTTTCCTTTCCTTAGACTATTTCCTATTCCTTGATTGTCTGCCCCCTTTTTTTAAACTGTCCTTCTGTTCAGCTTCTTGTTATTATTCCTTCATTTCTACAGTGTCCGGCTCTTCTTGACCCTGTCTGGGGTTTTCTTGGCACAAATACTGGAGTGATTTGTCATTTCCTTTTCTAGCTCATTTTACAGATGAGAAAACTGAGGCAAAGAGGGTTAAGTGACTTGCCCAGGGTCACAAAGCTAGAAAGTACCTGATGCCAGATTTGAATTTGGGTCTTCCTGATTCCAGACCCTCCACTGAACCACCTAGCTGTGGGTCTTGCTGTTATATTCCCACTCAAATGGTATATCCTCCAGAAAATCTCCCGTGATTCCCTTGGTGCCTAGCATAGTATGCTGGAGGGGAGTTTAATAAATGTTTGTTGGTTTTATCCAGTTTTATTGACAGATTCTCAGTGAGCTCACAAGAATCAAATTTAATCAGCAACACTGATTCCAAAAATAGGTAAAACTCCAATGTCCTGTAATTGTTTTATGCATGCTTTCTTTTTTTCTTTTTTTTTTAATTTTATTATAGTTTGCATCATTCATTTCCACAAGATTTTGAGTTACATATTTTCTCCCCGTCTTTCCCCCACCCACTGCCCCAAAACAGCCATCCCAGTGTATCCCCCCTCCCCCAGTCTATTCTCTCCTATGTCACTTTTTGGTAGGGCAGGATGTATCTCCCAACTGCAGTGCCTGTGTATCTCAAGTTCCAGTTGGATGTAGTCAGTAATAATAATAATAATTGTTATGCATGCTTTCTTAAAGCATAATCATAAAGAATGACATTTTCTCTACACTAGGATAGGTTTTCTCAGGTAAGCACCCCATTTATAAATGTAAAACTCAATACAGAACAACTCTAGATCTATTAATGCTCTGTGTGAGGACATCAGTGCCTTCCTGATGGTCCCAGAGCTGCCTTCTGGACAGAAGGCATATTCTAACCTCTCCTTGCCACAGGCAAGCCTCACTTTTACCTCCCTGCAGCCCACATTCCAGGTCTGCCCATTACCCCATCAGCTGACTTAAAATATTACAAATTCGCCTTAACTGTGCAACTACATCATTTCTAGCAACTAGTTTGTGCCTAAATTGTATGTACACGGTCCTTATTCTTGGCCTGCTTTATTCCAGAGGCCTGCCAGCACTTCTTTTTTCTTTCTCCATATGTTTCTTCCAAAATAAATTATACGCTATCCCGCTCCTAGAGATGACATCATATTCTTTCATCCCTGGCATCAGTCACTTCAGGAATGTCTTTCAGATCCATCCCCAGTGAGTTCGCAGTGAAACTTCCCAGAGTATAATGACTTTTGCGGGATCTTAATGAACTCCTCTTGGACTCTTATCTGTGATGTTCATAGATTTTGAATAGTGCCATGAACCTTCTTTTCCCTCAGCTGTTGTGTATGTGTGTGTGTGTGTGTGTGTGTGTGTATGTGTGTTAGACCTTAAAACAGTTAAGATACTGCAGGAAAACAGGAACAATGGCACCTTGTTCTTGCCTCACTCTCTCCTCAAAATGGTACTTTTCCTTCCTTCGCCTTACATAGGCATGAATTATGCCATATCTGTAGTTTACCTACTTGTTGTTAAGTGAGGGTCAGATGAGATGATTTTTATAAAGTGTTTACCACAATATCAGCACATTTTGTTGTTATACAGTCACTTTACAGTCATGTCTGACTCTTCATGACCCCGTTTGGGGTTTTCTTGGCAAAGATCCTGGAGTGTTTTACCATTTTCTTTCTCCAGCTCATTTTTCAGATGAAGAAACTCAGGCAAACAGGGTTAAGTGATTTGCCCAGGACCACACAGCTAGTAAGTGTCTGAGGCTAGATTTGAACTCAGGAAGATGAGTGTTCCTCACTGCAGCCCTGGCTCTCTATCTACTGTGCCACTTAGCAGTCCTTGCCTGGCACATAATAGGTACTTAATAAGTTTGTGTTTTGCCTTCATTTCTGTACCTGCTATACTTCAATTCTAAACTACTGTTTGTTCTTTGTCACCCTGCTCTTGGGTTAAAACTCTTCGCTTCACCTTTCTTTCTTCACCTTGCTCTAATCAGTACTACTTTCCCAGTCTCTTCTCCTCTTCCTCCTCCTCTTTTTCTTCTTCATCTCCTCCTTCTTCTTCAGCTCTTCATCCTCCTATTCTTATTCCTCTTCCTCCTCTTCCTTCTTTTTCTTCTTCTTCTTCTTCTTCCCCCTCCCTGCCACCCACTCAGTTGTTCCGTCCAGCTGCTATAAAAACACACGAGCTCACTCCTCTTCTTCACAGGTAGTGGACTTTTTGACCTCTTCTCATAATTCTCTGGGAGATCTTTACCTCCCACGAGATCAGTGGAAGCAGATATTGTGTTTATAGCATTTTATTCTCAAAAGAGATTTACAGTCATTTAAAGCTTTCCCTGCTATTCATCACAAAACTGGCAAATCCCTGTTTTGCAAAGATGGGGACTTACCAAGGAACCTGTGGAATTGTTTGTTGATTTATTGAATAGTTTATGATCAGATTCAAAAGTATGCTAAAAAGAGGAAATTCTAGTACATTCAGACGTTTGGCCATAAAAAAAGTAGATTTTGAATTCTTTTCACATTCCGTTGAAGGGGTTTCTTTTGTTTTCTTGTTACTCTTCAAACTGCCTGTTTCTATTTAAAAATAGAGCCCTTGTGTTCTTTTCCATGTTCATCATGTGCTCATACTGAAGTCCCTCAGTCTCACCCAGTTTCCACTATGAACAATAAGAAACCTTGAAAAACATCCATATGCATTCTGTATTCATACAAAACATCCTGGCTCTTCAGGGAACTGCCTGGCCTCTATGGCATCAGCTCCACAAAGTTGGATCCATTAATGGTACCATACTCCAATGAGCTCGGTAAACAAGTTTTTTCTTTGAGTAGCTGATAGAAGAATCATGTGATTATCTGAATCTTTCCATAAATCTAATGCCACGTGTTTACTAAGTATAATAAAGCATATTCATCCAAATGATTGACACAGTCTTACCTTTTTTCTTATGAATTAGGTGGAATGGGTTCCTGTAACTGAGTTCACTCCCAGATATTCAGCTGGAATGATAATGGGTAGACTTATCTGCCTTCTGAACTTAAAAGCACAGATCATCAAACTCCTTTCCCCCATTCCCTGTGTGAGAAAATAGAACAGATTTTCTAGTGCCTGCTTTCACGACCTTAGATATTAGTGACTTTGAGATACTATGGAACTGTTCATTACATTCAATCCTCTTACCTTTAGGTCAGGTGTTGAAGCTTAACCTATCGCCATAATCATCAAAAGCTTTGTCATCTTAAGACATATCTAATCATTTTGATTAGTGGTCTCAGCTCAGCTTCTAATTCATGAATATGAGCATCACAAGGACAACTCTCTTAAATGGCAATATTCAGCCTTGGATAAATGGTGCAGCTAGATGGCACAACGGTTTGAGTACTCAGCCTAGAGCCAGGAAGACCCATCTTTGAGAATTCAAATCCAGCCTCAGACACTAGCTGGGTGACCCTGGGCAAGTCACTTACCCCTGCCTGCCTCAGTTTCCTCATCTGTAAAATGAGCCAGAGAAGAAAATGGCAAACCACTGCAGTGGCCAAGAAAACCACAAATGGAGTCACAAAGAGTTAGACCTGCCCGAAATGATTAAACAACAACAAACCTTGAAGGACGGAACTATCCTTGTTTTTAAGCAAGGAAGATTATAATACCGTCTCTTCAGTTAGAAGGTATTTTGCTATTGGCATGATTCTGTCTTGAGAGAGAAGGCCCCAGAATCTAAAGATCTTCATGTTACTCGATTCCTGAATATTTAAAATCTACACCTCTTCTAGCTGAAACAGAGCCCCAAAACTGTTTAACTGTGGCCTTGGTAATTACACAGGAGGGATCGTATGGAACCATGTCTGCTTCTGGCTTTGGCCCACATTCATCCTTAAATAGCTCATTGAATTTGCAGATTGTCTGCAGGACTATAATGAAAAGGCTTGTCTGTAATCATTTTAAAAGGAGATGGTGAAGCAAGATTTACACTGGTTATCCATTCTCCCATTGGTAACAAGTATTCCAAGCTGGAATGGAAACTGAAAGGGGAAACTTGGAATATTTTTATTTTACATTTTAGATCTTGGCAATATGTTTTAAAATGTTGAGTAAAAAATCCCAACACAGGAAGCATTTTATATTCTGCTTATGATTAATAAATAAGGAATTTGAGGCATTCTATTTCATAAATCAAGGTCTTAGTCCAAATATCCTGTTTTTCTACATTTAAAAAAATGCAGTATAAAAATAGAGCTAAATTGTACAAGGCATTTAGGGGTCAAATCAATAGGCTGCCTGTTTGGGGGAGCAGGAACGGTAGGACTGATGATACCTTTGTAGAAATATTAGTATGAGGACAGTTGTACTAATGTTGTTGCATCATAATAATGTTGTACTAATCCATTGTGAAAAGTTTGACCAGCTGAGTAGAAATACAGTCCACCTCTAGTTTTTTGGGCTAAATAAGGAAAAACTTAGAAAATGCAAAATAATAATCTGCTAAAAACCATATTTATTTGGGGCATACAATTAGGTTATCGGTCAAAAATCCCAATCTCGCCATTCATGGGACTATGGTCACAAGATGGCAGATCCTGCCACCCATTTATGTCACACGTCTGTGGACGCGGTTGAGGTCTTTACAGGGTTTTTTTTAACCCTTTAAGCTTTACTCAAAGATTTAGCCCTGAATTTTTTTACATGTGCTTTTTAAATACTTGTTGCCTTTACATAATAATCTTGCCTCATTCTTCTCCCCCAGGTTGAATCTTCCCTTATTACAAAGAAAAACAAGCGAAAACAGATGATAAACCAACTCCCCTGACATGAGATGTACTGTTTCTTCCTAGTGGTTGATCCACTCCTGCTGTGACAGAGGAGGAAATATGTTTCATTTCCTCTTTTCCAGGACCTTCATTGATATTTCCATTATACTCATTGTTGTCATCACTGTGTGTTTGATTCTTTATGAATTCATGCACATCTTCCCTTTGCTCTGAATTCCTCATATCCATAATTTCTCACTGCATGACATAACTCCCTTGTGTTCATATAACATCGTTATTAAAACCACTCATCACCAATCTCTGGTACATTCCTCGTTTTCAGTTGGTTGACTATTGTCCTTCACAGTCAAAGAGGACCAGAGTAGCATCATTAATAAACAAATAAATGAAGTTTGAATAGTTTACAAATCTTTTTTTACCCGAAATTCTTCTCATCTCCCTTGACTGCCTATCTACTTCACAGTGGCTCTTGGCATTATATATTTCTGTCAGTTCTGTTTGTTTTTCCTTCATCTTTCATCACTGATGTTAGACATGTTTCCCCCACTCTGGATTTTCTTCTAATTCAGACCTCACTGATTTCATTCATGTGAAACATTTTATAGAGTAAAAGCTGATTGTTTCATGTTTCATGATTTCCTCCACCTGCCTGTTTGGTGAAAACTTCTCACCTTGGCTGTAGACATTAAAGCCCTGATTCTGTCGTCTTCTTGCTTTTTATGGTACAACATTCTGTGCTGTGCTGTGTGATCTCGTGGGCAGGTAGGCGGCACAGTGGATAGGGCATCGGGTCTAGAGTCATGAAGACTCGTATTCCTGGGTTCAGATATGACCTCAGATCCTCGCCGTGACCCTGGGCAAGTCACTGAAACCTGTTTGCCTCAGTTTCCTCATCTGTAAAATGAGCTGGAGAAGTAAATGGCAAACCACTCTGGTATCTTTGCCAAGAAAACCCCAAATGGGGTCAGGAAAAGTCAGGCTTGACTGAAATGCCTAAACCACAACATGGGATCTGATCCTGATTTCTGCCAAACTTCTTTCCAGTTTTCCTAGCAGTTCCTTGTCAAAAAGGGAGTCATCCATTCAGTGTTCTTGGATTCATTAGTACTAAGCTATTCTTTTCTGTTTCTTAATTATCCAGTAGGTGCCTAATTAATGTTTAATTAATTGATTCCTCTATTTGCAACATTGGATTTTAAGTCAGAGATCTCAGCTTCAAACCCTGGTTCCCTGTTCCTTACTCTTTACGCAGCCTTGGGCAAATAATTTCGCTTCTCTCAGCCTTTAGTTTCCTTACCTTTAAAAGTCTGAGGTTGCCCTAGATGGAGTTTGTGGCACAATGAATACAGAGTTCAACCTGGACTCCAGAGGACTTGAGTTTGAATCTTGCCTCAGACACTTATTAGCTGTGTCACTGTGGATAAGTCATTTCACCTTTCAGCCTCAGTTTCCTTAGCTGTAAAATAAACATAATAGTAGCACTAACCTTGTGTTGTAAGGATCACATGCAATAATACGTATGAAAAAAAAAGCTTCAGAAAGCTTAAAGGGGCTGTTAATGTTAGCTGTTTTCCTTATTGTCATTCCTTACTATTATAAATCTATGATCCTTTAATCTTTTCATTGGATCCTACAGAAAGGCATTCATTCATTCATTCATTCATCCAAGAAGCATCTTTTAAGGGCTAATAAGTGCCAGCCACCGTGTTGGGTGATATGATACAGAAAATAAAAGAAAGGAATCCAGCGACTGGCAGATTCAGATCGACCTTTTGCAGGAGGTGGCGTTGAAGTGAGCCTTGAATGAGGTTAGGGGCTGTCAAAGGTGGAGGGGAGTAGGGTTCATATATACAAAAGCACAGAGATAGGAGTTGGCCCGTCTGGCTGGAACAGAGTGTGAGAAGAAGGGCAATGTGACCAATAAACCAGGGCTGTCCAGAACCAATTCATGAAGCCAGAGGTGTTTAGGTTTTATTCTAGAGACAACAAGGAAGTATTGGAACTTCTTGAGTAGGTAGGTAACATGTCCAGACCAGACCTCCGCTTTAGGAATATCACTTTTCAGTCTCCCTGGCTTTGTAGCAGAAAGACTGAAGAGGGAGGGCTGCATGGTGTAATGGATAGAGTGGTGACTTGGATTGAGGAAGATGTGGTCTCAAATTCTGCTTCTGACATTTATGAATTATTGGCCATAGCTACATCTATCAGTCTCTTACCTGTAAGAGGCAGGTAATATACTCTCTGTACTAACTCCTTCACGAGGCTCTTCTAAAGCCTTTATACAAAGTACTTTTGCAAACTTGTATTGTTTAGAGTCTTCATGACCTCATTTAGGGTTTTCTTGGCAGAGATACTGGAGTGGTTTGCCATTTCCTTCTCCAGCTCATTTTACAAATGAGGAAACTGAGGTAAAAAGTATTAAGTGACTCGCCTGGGGTCACACAGCTAATAAGGGTCTGAGGCCAGGCTTGAATTCAGGAAAATGAGCCTTCCTGACTCCAGACCCTGCACTCTATGCATTACACCACCGAAATACCCCCTTGAAAACTTTCAAGTGTTCTGATAAATGCCAGTCACTGTTCCAGCCCTAAAGTATTTTCTGATTTTTTTTTCCAAGTTCTTTCTACCTAACTTCTTTTTTTCTTAAACCTAATTTTCTTTTTTCTTTTTTTATTTTAAACTTAAATATAAAATGAGAAGAGGGGAAAAAGAATTGACATGTATACAGCAAAACAGAAGAAAGGATTGAAAATTAAAGAATAAACTTCCATTTCAGGAAAACCTATATAATAACTACTACACATTGTTTTCGAAGCTGACCAACTTTTCTTTGCTTCCTTGTAGGGTTTCTTTTGTTCTCAGATGTGCACCTTTTACTTTTTCCTCCTTCCTCGGACCCTCCTTACCCAAAAGACAATTAAGCCCAGAGATAGATAGATAGATAGATAGATAGATAGATAGATAAGGTAGATAGATGATAGATAGATCTATAGATGATAGATAGAGAGAGAGATGGATGGATGGATGGATAGATATAGCTAAACATACATACATATACACTATGCTTATTTCCAATTTTCATCTGTTTCTCTGAAGGTGCAGAGCACCTATTGAGGATTCAAGTCTTTGCATGTTTTTTTACATCAACCAGCTCATCATTTCCTACACCACAGCAATATTCTAGCCCAATCACATCCTATCTCAGAGATTGTCTATGAAAATTCCCCCTCCCCCCAGTTTTCTCCATTTCTTCTATTCTTGACTGCATAGGTTTTATTTATACAAGAAAATTTTAATTGAAAATAATCAAAATTATCCATTTTACTTTTCAGCAGTGGTCTCAAAGTTCTGATAATGCTGAATCTGCTTCCTTTATATCTTTTTCCTCTAGTTTTTTTGAAATTCCTGACCTTTTGTTCTTCCGAAGGAACTTTATTATTTTTTCTGAGATTTTTTGTTTTAGTAATTTAATTGGAATGGCATTATATAAATAGATTAGTTAGGTAAAATGGTCATTTTTTAAAAATTATATTGAATTTACCTACCCATGAACAATAAATATTACTTCAGTTGTTTAGATCTGACTTTATTTGTATAAAAAATATTTTATGTTTATGTTCATATAGTTTCTTTGTCTGTTTTGGCAGGTATACTCCGAGGTATTTTATACTGTCTAATTATTTTAAATGGTCTATAACAATATTGGATAATATTGCTGACACATAGTAGAGTTTCTCTATTTTTCTCTTTTGATTAAATCTATTTTAGCTTTAACTTTATCTATTACTACCCTTGCTTTTTTTAAATAATAAATTCTACTCCTGCCCTTTATTTTATCTTTGTGGGTAGCTCTCATTTTTATAGCATTTCCTGAAAGCAATATATTGCAAAATTCAAACTTTTAATCTGCTATGGTTTCCATTTTATTGGTAAATTCATCTCATTCCATTCTAAATTATAAATTACTTGTTGTATGTTTCTTCAGCCTAACTTCTGCATAGTAGTACATTATTGCTTTATAAATACCCTCTACGTTTTTAGAGTTCCACCATGACACTTTGAAGAGTGCATAATAAAAGATACTCTAGGGGCATTATCATTTTCCCAACCTTCACTCAAAACTGAGACCCTTTTACTTGGTTTGCTTTACAGCCCAAAGAATGTTTCCTGTTGCCAGCAAAAGAAAAGGAAGAAGGGGCCCCCAAGACCAAGAAGAGACGAAAGGTAGTACTTATGTTTAACTAACCAACAATTGAGAGTTGTCTTGCTAACTAATACCGCCTTTCTACTTAAGAGCTGGTCACAGAGTCCTTAGACTAGAAGGGATACCCAGAGGTCATCTATTGTCCATCCCTACTCTCTGGAGAGAGTGTAACTAAACCATCCCAGATAGGCGAGTCAATAATTTTCCAAAGGTTCCCCGTTTCCAAAGAATAAGAGCCATCTTCCCTTGATGACCCTTCCCAAAACTCAGTGTAGTATAGCTCAGAACAGTTCCCTCTGAACCGGTCTGTAGTAACCTAAAAGTAACGTCCATTCACTTTGACCAGGGTGTTTGTGTAGGAAGTCCCTCAGTCTCCCCTTAACACAGCTGAAAACCAGACTAGTGCTTCTCAGTCTGAATATTTAAAAGGCAAAATCAAGTCAATAACTATTCACTTAGTGCCTGCCTTGTACCAAACGTTGTGCTAAGGGCTAAGAAAGGCAAAGGACAGTCTCTGCCCTCAGGGAATTCACAGTCTAATGGTCTAGACCAGCAGTTCTCAACCTGTGGGTTGTGACCCCTTTGGGGGTCAAAAGACCCTTTCACAATGGTCACTGGGGTCTCCTAAGACCATCGGAAAACACCTATTTCCAATGGTCTTAGGAATCGAGACACTATCCTCTATCCCTCTCCAGGCGGGTCCGCCCACATGCAGATACGCCCACATACGAGTACTAAAGGGTCGTGGCATTAGGAAGGTTGAGAACCACTGGTCTAGACAATAAGTATCTATGTATGAACAAGCAATATATAAAATAAATGGAAATAATCAATGGAGGGAAGGCTCTCGTATTGAGGAAGATCAGGAAAGATTTCAAAGGTGGGATTTTAGCTGGGACTTAAAGGAAATCAGGAATGTTGGGAGATGGGGTGAGAAAAGAGAGCCAGTGAAAATGGACAGAGTTGGTAAAGCAGGTGTCTCATGCAAGGGACAGCAAAGAGGCCAGCATCCCTGGATCACAGAATAAGGTATAAGAAGGCTGGCAAGGTAGGAGTGGGCCACGTTACGAAGACCTTTAAACGCTAAACAGAGGATTTATATTGGAAAGACCAATGCCACTATAAATTCCTCCATCTAGTTCAGCTTTGGAAATATAATGGCGAACGTGGACCTTCCCATTCCGAAGAAAACAGCAGCAGAGTTTTCTACCTGCCAAAAACCAACAACAACAACAAGAAAAAAAAAAAAAATATACACACACACACACACACACACACACACACACACACACACACACACACACACACATATGCAGAGGGAAAGGGATTTGGGTCTAAAAGAAAGAAGATGGATTCAAACCAATTACTTAACAGTGGGCTTTTAGAAAACTCTGTGCATATGGGCATGTGTTTTCTTTCCTCACAGAGGGCCCGGATGGGAAGATGGGATGAGATGCCAGGCTAACTGAGACTGGGCACATCCTAGAAAGAAATGAGTTCTGCTCTTTTTCTAGCAGTTCATGTGGCAGTAGCTTTCTGAAATGGCAAACCTCTGAGTATTCAAGGTCGGGGCTGTAGTTAGGTCATTGTGGCTGGGGTCAGTTCAGAATGTGCCCACTGATGACACAGCCTTTTAACGTTTGACACTTTTGGCAAGGATCTGGACCATTGGGAACTGGAACAAGGAAATGAGAATAACATGGGACAGAAAGGAAGAATAGGGAACAACATAAGATGGCCCCATCTGATGAGTCCTTGGTAAAATAATTGAAAAGGAATGAGGAAAGACAGGCCTTGTATGTCTGAACAGATTAAAGAGGCTGGGTTTCCTAGACTTGCTGTTCTTTGCAGGTCTCCTAGGCTGCTTTTCATTCTATGAGTGTTGTCTCCCCAAATTTTAATGAAATGCATTCTTATTTCTCTCAGTTTTTACCCAGCTCCCAGAAAAAACAGCTGGGGATGCAGGACTTCCCAAGTCTGTACAAGAACTCTTTCAGAGCAGCCCTTCCAGTAAATAACTGCATAGCCATAGAAGCCTAAAAAAGAACCAAGAGAAATGAGGAGCGTGACACTTAGTGGGAGCTTCCCATGTTGCCAAGCAGCGTTATCTATCCGCATCTAAACAAAAATAGCGTCATACTGAGTCTCAAGAGCCTAGGTCCTCATAGGAGACACAGAACTCAGAGCCAAAGAGGGCCTGAGGGATCAGCCCTTCAGTCTTTGAAGCACTCAGTTAGGTCAGGAAATGTTTAAGTTATTTTTTTCAGAGATGTTTATTTGGGTTCACATTCAAATTTGAGTTCTCACTGGAGACATTCACTTCTCTCACAGGACAGTCAAAAAATCCTATTAAAAATCAGCCCATCAAAAGTCAAATACATTCTTAACCTTCACCTTCCTCCTCTTCTCTGCTCCCAAACCTTAGAAGAAAATTTCTGACCTTCTTGCAAAATCAGAACCAAAGCCAGGAGTTCCTGAAGACCTGCAGAAGCTGGTGATGGATCAGTTGAGCATCAAACGTTCAGTGATTGAATTAGAAGAATTGAAACTTCCAGGTAGAAATAAGCATCATTGAAGGAATATTTGACCTTCTGAATTTGGGGAACACAATTTTTCTTTTCCTGTGTACCTGTTTATTTTGCATTGTTCCCTTTAGGAACAAGGTGAAGTTCATTGTTTCCTAGATTTTTTTTTTTTATGCACACAGAAGAAACGCTTTGTCCGAAAACTAAATTGTAGTTTGTCTTTTTTCCTCCAAAGATAGTATAATTTCTGCTTTAATTTTCAAGTTTCTGCCTTTATTTTCAAAGGGAAGAAAACAGAGAAATTCTCCTGCTAGGTCCTAATTAATGCAAATGACTGAGTCCATGAAGTGGTCACATTATTCAAATTCGCACTGCATATTTCTATTGGGTTGGAGCCAGTTACCGTGTTCTATGTAATTATAACTTGTAATTGTGTGAATCGAAATACTTAGGGCCGCTTCACAGGAATCGCTATTTGGACTAAGCTGAGATCTGGCTGATATTCTTGGCAGAGTGTAACCTGTGGCTAACATTGTCTGTGTTCCATCGATTTTTATTCACTTTGCTAAATATTCCCCACTTACAGCTCAGTCCAGTTCCTGTGGCCCTGGGGAGTGTTGCAGCTACCTGCAGCTCACGTGGGTTTTGAGTTTGACACCTCTGGTCTAGACAGTTCTCTGAAGGTCTTTAAATGACATTCCTGATTCCCCCACTTGTCTTTGCTCTCTCCTCCGTCTTCACATGAGCTTATTTGATTATATGTTATATTCCCCTCTATAAAATGTGAGCTCCTTGAAGGCAGGAACTGAGCAGTTGGACTCAATAACCTTTAATATTCCATTCCGCTCTAAAGTGATGATCCTGGGACTCTTTTCCTTTTGTGCTTTGTATCCCTCCATAAGCAGTCAGTGAAGCAAGAAACATCGTTAATCACCAACTGCATGATAGGTACTGTGCTAATTGCTAGGAGCTTACAGTATAATGCTTTCCATATAGTAAGTACTTAACTTATTCTTGTTGGGTTGGAATGAATGGAATATAGGATGATATTTTTTAAGCTGAAATGGCAAGCAGAGTCATAATCCACTGTTAATGGACTGTGAATACATTCATAAAAATCATCAACTAGCTTATATAAAATAGATAAAGGGAATTGCTTTCTGGTGATGGTCAGGTGGTGGTGGCGGTGGTCAGCGTTATCATCATAATTAATGTTTACATAAGCTTTCCCTTTGGCTGTCACCCTTGCCTGGCAAAGCACTCCACTGTCTCTGCCAAAAAAATCCCAAATGGGGTCATAAAGGGTCGGCCATAGCTCAAAACAAGTGAACCACAACAGCCCTCGTGCCTGGAATGCTCTCCCTCCTCCTCTCCAATCACTGACCTTTCTGGCTTTTTTTTTTTAATTGATTTGTTTATTTACTTTTAGTTTACAAGACTCAGTTCCACAATCCCTTGAGTTTCAAATTTTCTCCCCTCCTTCTCTTCCTCCCCCACCCATGGCGGCTTGCAATCAAATATAGGATCTGCAAATACTTTCACACTGGACATTAGTCTGGTTGTATAGAAGCGTTGTAACCAGTGGGATGAACAGTGGGAAAGAGGAAACAAAACCAAACATGGAAAAGAAAGAGAGCATGTAGTTTGCTTCAGTCTCCATTTAAATTCTGTTCTTTCTCTGAATGTAGACTTCTCCTTCCATCCTGAGACTTTTAGAGTTGTCTTGTAACCTTGCGTTGCTGAGAAGAGTCCAGTTTATCAGAGTTGGTCGTCACACAGACGATGTGTCTGTCATTGTGTACAAATTTCTCTTTTCTGCTCTTCTCCCTTAGCATCAGTCCGTATAAGCCTCTCCAGGTGAATATGAAGACTTTCTCCTCCTCATTTCTTATATAGCACAATAGTATTCCATTACATCCATAGACCACAACTTGTTTAGCCATTCCCTGATGGATGGGCATCCCCTTAATTTCCAGCTTTTTGCCACCACAAAGAGAGCTGCTTTGAATATTTTTGTACACACGGGTCTTCCTCCCACTTCTGTGAGCTCTTTGGGGTACAACCCAGAAGTGGTATTACTGGGTCAAAGGGTAAGTCCCAGCTAAAATCTTACCTTCTGCAGGAAGCCTTCCCCAATCTCCCTTAATACTACTGCCTTCTCCCTGTTAATTATTTCCTCTTTATCCTGTAGGTAGCCTGCCTCGTATGTGTTTGTTCACATCTCTCCCTTTCAACTGTAAGCTCTCTGAGGTCAGGGCTTGTCTTTTGCCTCTTTCGCTAGCCCCAAAGCTTAACCTGATGCTTGGCACATAGTAGGTCCTTAATAAATGTTTATTGATTGATTAATAGTGTTGTAAGGTTTGACAAAGTGCTTTACAAATTTTATCTCATTCGAACTTCACAAAAACCCAGGGAGGTAGGTCCTGTTTTTCTCCCCATTTTACGGATTAAAAAAACCGAGGCAGAAAAAGGTGCAAAGCTTACAAAGGCTTAATAACCAGGCAGTGTCTGAAGCTCGATTTGAAGTCAGGTCTCCTCACTCCAGGTCTAGAACTCTACCCATTGCACCGCTTACCAGCCTTTTACATTTCATTTACGCCTTTTACTTTTTTATCACAGTCATTTCAGTACCCATCCGTCTCCCAAATTTATCCCTCCCCAACAAAGAAAACCTGCATCTGAAAGTGTGTATAAAATGGTCTGTTCTCCTTGTCTAGTCGCTGCCACCTCTCTGTTGTGACAAGGGGAGGCAAGTTTCATTCTGTTTTCCGGGACATTCATCAGTTTTTCACTTAATCCAGGTGTAACTTACCGATAGTGACTTTTCACAAAAACAACCAACTTACATTACTGTAGTCATCTTGCATATTGTTCTCTTGATTTTCCTTATTTCACTATCAGTTCATAGAAATCTTGCCCGTGTTTCTCTGAATTCCTCATATTTGTCATTTATTACTGCACGATAATGTTCGACTCCATTCATATACAGTCATTTTTTTTCAACCATTCCAGTGGCCTCCCAGTTGGTTTTCAGTTTTTTGCTGCCCTTGTGTTCTGCTAGGGATTTGATGTTCTTCACACCCTGACTCCAGCCTTTCTTTGCTTGACACACAGTAGGCGCTTAAAAAATGCTTATTGACTTGACGGACTGATTAGACCTCCAGTCCCTCCTCTATACACACATACTTTTCCAGTCAAACTGGCATCCTTCAATTGCCAATGTACAACACTCCCACCTCCCACCTTTGCACAGGCTAACTGTCTCCCATGCCTGAAAGGCCTTCACCTTCCTCACCTTCCTCACCTTTCCTTCCTCACCACCGTTTCTTGGAATCCCTTTTTCTCTTGAGGTGGAGCTCCGATTCTGCCTCCTACAAGAGGCCTGATTTCCATAGGCTTCCCACCCAGTTGCTTTGCATTTATATATAGTTGATATTAACTTTTTTCTTCAACATATCTTCTTCACTCCCCCCATGCAAGCTTCTTGAGAACAGGATCCATTTTGCTTTTGCCTTTGTGTCCTCATCACCTAAACTTATTCCAGGCATATAATAAGTGCTTACAAGACACTTACCGAATTGCACAGTTGAAGTCTTACTCTCTTCACTGTTAGCATCCTAGTTTTCATATTAACACATGCTGGGATAGTAAATTGTGCCTGTGTTGACACACATTCTCCCTATTCTTTATTAGGCTTTACTGATTCACCAAAATGGAATCTATTGAGCCTAATAAGGCAAGAAATTGTCATTTGGGGGAGGAGAAGTCAAAACCATTTGTCAAGCTGCGTTTTTAGGTCTCTACAGGGCAACCATTTTTAAAATAATGATGATATTGAGAATGTTGCATCAATACAACCATCATGGACTAACAATTTGCTCTTCGTTCCTGGACATTAGCCAGGTCAAACATTCAGACGTATACATCTGAATTTGTTTAAATTTATGTTTTTAAGTCAGAAAGTCAGAAGCTTCATGATGCCTTGACTGCCTACAATGTCTCCATTTGTTCCCAAAAATGTCAAGAAGTTTGAACACTCTATTTCTCAGTTCCAGAGATTTTCTCAGGCTGTCCCTCATGCCTGGCATGCTCAATCCCACTTCTTTAGGAAGCCTTTCCTGATCCTTCTTCATTCTAGTGCCTTTCCTCTGTTGCTAATTTCCTACTTATCCTGTACATAGCATGGTTGTACATAGTTACTTGCTTATTGTCTCTCCCATTAGACTGAATTCCTTGAGAGCAGAGACTGTCCTTTGCCTTTCTTTGTCTCCCTAGACTTTAACACAAAATTTGGCATATAGTAGATAATTAATGTTTACTGATTGAATACTGACTAACTCAGAACTAGGTCACAAAGAGATGTCATAAAGTTAAGGCAGAGGAATAGTAACCCAAAATCAGCCCCACTAAAAAGTTGTTCTGTATGGACTGTTTTTCAGCATTACCATAGGAGCATCTCTTCATGTACTACCCTTTTCTTCATCAAGGTTAACTTGATTTCCTCTTCCCATAAGAAGGTTATATTTTCTTGAAGGCTGGAAAAACAGAAAAAGAGTCTGGTCTCTGATTTTTTATGATTCCTTTGTGACATACTTTTTATAAACACACATTAGGTTTGGAGAAACAATTTCCCCTGTCTGGTTCCATTCCAGCAAGAAAACCCTTCAGGCTGATGAAGCAACCTATTTCCACGTGAACAGTATCTGGTGTCTGAGACTTGCCAAGCCCAAAATGCTCCACCAGCTGTCAGAAACCATTCCAGGCGGCAGATGAGGCCAGGGAATAGCAGCCCTGTCTATGTTGTTTCATCTTATCAGTCAAATGTCAGACATGCTCAGCACAAACTTCCAGTGAAGCTTGGTTTGGTCTGTTGCTACTTAGTGCATTTTTTCCCCTTTATCTCTTCCTGTGGACATACGTTCTTCCTAGGGAGGATTTATGAGGTAACAAGACAACTTCTAGTACTCTGTGACCTTATGAAAGACCATGAGCCTTCATTCTCTTATATACAGTAAACTCATTATAAAGTCATTTCAAGTTTGCAGCCCTCTTTGGAGCTGTATCCCCAGTTTTGTTTTGGTTTGGTTTAAGTTCAGTAACACCATCCCAGAGATTTGGAGTTGGAAAGGACCTCAGGGACCACTGAGTCCAGTCCATACCTAGAAAAGAATCCACCTAGTGAGTGAGACGTCTGGCCTCTGCTGTGAAATCACCAGTTAGGGAGAAATCATTGCCTCCTGAGGAAGCCCATTCCACTTACAAATAGCTCTAGATTTTCCCAACATCAAGCTCAAATTGACTTCTTTATGACTTTCACTCACTGCTCCTGGTTTTGTCCTCTGGTGAACAGAAGGAACAAGTCAGTCAGTCATTTCGTCTCTATGTAGAGGACTCTCACATCTGCTCGTCTAGCCTTAACCTTTTCCCAACCTCCAATCACATCTTCATCTCCCTATTAGACGTCTGGAATAGGATGTTCTGTGGACATCTTCAGCTCATCATATCCAAAACTGAACGCTTGTTCTCCCCAAACTCTCCCTTTATTACTGTCCAGGGTACCACCATCCTCCCAGGTGCCCAGGCTCAGAACCCAGGTGCCATCACTGAGCCCTCTCTCTCTCTCTTCCCTCTCTCTCTCTCTCTCTCTCTTTCTCTCTCTCTCTCTCTCACTCTGTCTCTCTCTCTCTCTCTCTCTGTATGTGTCTCTCTCCTCCTCTCTCTCTTTCCCTCCTTTGCTCCCTCCCTCTCTCTCTCACTTTCTCTGTCTCTCCCTCTCATATCTCTCTCCCCCCCCAATATCTAATCACTTGGCAAATCATTTCTGCCGTTGTAGCATCTCTACCATCAAGCATCTCTTCCATTAGATTATGAACTTCTCAAGGGCAGGAGCTGTCTCTTGCCCTTCTTTGTGTCCCCAGTGCTCACCCCTGTGCCTGGAATGGAGCAGGCACTTAAATGCTTTACTACCTGACTGTGCTGGCACCTAAGCCCCTACATCATTTGGTCGCTCTCCAACTAAACCGTGTCCTCTCTGCACTGGGGCTCACAGACCTCAGCGCAGCACCCCAAGCACGGCCTGACAGAGACAGGACAGAGAAGAGAGGTGTTGTCACCCACTCCTTACTCCTGGAAGCTCTTCTTCTGCAGCCTGAGGCTGCATCAGCTGTTCTGGCTGCCATATCATTTGACTCATTCTAATTGACCTTGTTTCGGTCATGTCCGACTCCTCATGACCCCACGTGGGGTTTTCTTGGTGGAGATACTGGAGGGGTTTGCCATTTCCTATCCCATTTTACAGATGAGGAAACTGAGGCAAACAGGGTTAAGTGACTGGCCCAGGATGATACAGCTAATATCTGAGGCCAGGCACAGACCCCTAGGTCCCTCCACATCTCTCCCTCTGAGCTAACACCAAGGCCTTAATAACTCTTCTCAGAGTCAGGGGCAGCTGACTCCAGCTCCATCCGCTGTGCCACCCTCCTGCCTGCATCACTGTGCAGGTACAGTTGCCAGGCCAAGGGAAGAGGGCAAGTAAATGCAGTGAAGAGTGAGAAGAAAGACGGGCATTTGGTAATCAAACCAAACTTAGGAAAAGCTGAGAAAGAAAGGACATGCTAAAATATTGCATTTCTGTTGTACTGTGTGTGTCATATTGAGATCTGAGTGTCAGAATCTATACATAACTGTATTATAGGTACTTTTTTTTTCTTTTTGGAGGGGGGAAGGCAGGGCAGTTGGGGTTAAGTGACTTGCCCAAGGTCACACGGCTAGTAAGTGTTAAGTGTCTACGGTCAGATTTGAACTCAGGTCCTCCTGACTCTAGGGCTGGTGCTCTATTCACTGAGCCACCTAGCCGCCCCTATAGGTACTTTAAAAATAGCACTATATGTTGAAAATTATTAATATCTGACAAATAGGAATATGAGAAATATTTTATTATTTCAGGGCCGATTATTTTTCTAACTACTTTTGAGAAATGTGGTACATTTTAATTATTTTCCAAAGCTGTGGAGTGACTCAGAAAAGGATTATAGATTTAGTGTTGGAAGCAACTTTAAAGGCCTCCTCATCCAGTTCTCCCATTTAGATATATGAGGAAACTGGGGCCCATGGAAGTAAAGTAATTTGCCCAAGATGATATGGCTAGTTAGAGGGAGGATTGGAACCCAGGTTTCACTGATTGCAAGTCCAACATTCCATCTGCTACCCCACCCTGCCTGAAAGTTGATTAGGCAAACAGCTATTTGCAAAGGAAGGAAGGAAGGAATTTATTTTCCTGATTGATATATTATGATATAGTGAA
Source organism: Pseudochirops corinnae (assembly GCA_028646515.1). Classification (NCBI taxonomy): domain Eukaryota; kingdom Metazoa; phylum Chordata; class Mammalia; order Diprotodontia; family Pseudocheiridae; genus Pseudochirops; species Pseudochirops corinnae. The sequence continues at coordinate 269,596,218 of CM053588.1, forward strand.
AAGAGTGCAGGATGTTGGGTCAATATAAGTCCTGCCTCAAATATTCATTTAGCCTTGTGACCATTGCAAGTCATCCAGTCCCTGAAATCCTCAGTTTTCCAAACCTTACAATGGGCAGAAACCATCTCCATTAACCTGTTGCCGCAGAGTCATCATTAAGGAAAGCACTTTACAAACCTTAAGGCACTCCATAAATGTGAATTACGATTATCATTTCTCGTAGTTCTCCTTAGGGAGAGAATTGTACTTGGATTACATAGGGGGAAAAAGTTCTCGTGTTTTATAGTAAGAAATTAGGAAATGGGAGGTGGGGAAACATTGGTGAGTATGGTATTGCTCTTCAAGAAATATAGAAGTTTCATTGGTCTGATATACGCTACTGTTATCTCTTTTCTGTTCCACTAGTTTCAAGTGACTGATGGTTGTATTTAAAAAGCCAGGACTACCCCCAAAGTACAGAATAATGGTTCACTATAATGCGCTTTTCATTTTGGTGACATTTTACCAGTTTTGACTAAGCTCATCCCATCAGCCTTTGATTGATTTCACTGTGTTGCCTGGAGGCTGCTCAGTGGAACAATGTGTAGATCCCAGGACCTGGAGTCAGGAAGACCTGAGTGAGATCAAATCTAGCCTCACACACTTCCTCGCTGTGTAACCCTGAGCAAGTGCGTTAACCTCTTAGCCTCAGTTTCCACATCCGTAAAATGAGGGTAACAAAGCACCTACCATAAACAAAATATCTGTAAAGTGTTTTACAAACCTTAAAGCACTATTTTAAGGCTTAAAGCTGTTATTATATTAATAATTTTTTGTTGATAATTTCTGTTTCTTACATTACTGAAGTATCCCATGTATCCATCCCTCTTCCCCTCCTAGAGAGCCATCCTTTATAACAAATAGTATTTTTTGGAGAGGAAAAGAAACACAATGGATTGATACTTTTAAAAAGTCCGAAAACATGTGCTGTATAATAGCTGTGAACCTCTCACATGCACAAAGGAATCGGTTGGGGGTGTCCTCTCATATCTCTTCATTTGAGTACTACTCGATCTTTTTAATTTTGTCAATATTGACTTTCAATTTGTTGCTGTGTGGTTATTCTTTCCATTTCCATGGTTGTAGTCACTGTGTACATTGTTTTCTTGGTTCTGATTACTTCACTCAGCATCAGTTCATATAGATCTTTGCATTCTTCTCTGCATTCATCACATATATATCAGAGAAAATTGATAAAAATGATTTCTCCCCGTTTGACCCCTTTCCTTCCTATCCTGGATGCATTTATGTCTGTGCAGAAGCTTTTCATTTTCCTATCTTTGTTTATATGGTTGTCATTATACAGTGGTAGGATTGAAGGAGGAAGGAGCTTGCCACTTTTTAAAAAAATTTATTAAAAAGCACAGCATAGATTTGCTTCGTGACATGTTTTTTCAGTTACTTTCTTTTTTTTTAAAGATGACCCTGTTCCTGCTGGTTCTCTTTCCCTCACCACTGATCCCCTCTTCTCATTTAATTGCCCTACTTTCTCCTGTTGAGACCCAAGCAAGCCTCTGCAACCTAGATCCCAGGTCTCCATGACCCTGAAAAGGGAGGGAGGACAGGGTGTAGGGGTGGGTTTGGATGTAAACCCCTGGTGCCTGGGTCTGCTGGTGCAGCCTTGCTACTGGAGGTGGGGGAGGGAGGCTAAGCAAGCTCAGGGTCAGTGAGGATCAAGTCCTTTTTGGGGGGTAGTTGTTTGTTTTTTCTTTTTTAACTTTTGACTTCTGGGTATCCTAGACCATGGAAACAGCTAAAGTTGCTTTATCTTTGGCATATAATTTCTATTTTGGAAAGATTTGAAAGATCATCAGGATCTGTCTAGACCACCATTTATCGCTCATATACTAGTTACTATCAGTTTTAGCTAGTACTGTTATAATTCTCTGTAAAAACATCTTTTTTTTGTTTGTAGATTCCTGTTTCCTCCCAGCCAATGACCTGTCTCATAGTCTTTCTTCATATCTAAAACAAAGTAAGTAAATTCCAGTATCGGTTTGCTTTACCAAATTGTCATTATTCTGTTGTAGAGATCTTTTCTATTTAAATAAGTCAAACCTGATTATTTCAGAGAATCTCTTCTCTCTCCGTTCCTGCCTGCATACCTTTGCACAGGTTGTCCCCCTTGCTAACTGCATGCTCTGCCCTGTTAGATTCCCCAGCTTCCTTTAAAGCAGAAGTTCTCAACCTTCCTAATGCCTTGAGGCATTTGTATGTGGGTTTATCTGCATGTGGGCGGACCCCCTGGAGACGAACAGAGGAGGTTCCTAAGACCATCCTTACCTCAGTTGCTAGCTCGAGAGGATTCCCTCGGATTGTTTATCTTCTCTCCCTCGGCGGATTCTCTCATACTTGCTCACTAGTGTACGTGTTATTTCTCCCCAACAGAACAGAAGCTCCTTGGGGACAGAGACAGATTTTCCTTTTGTCTTCACACCCCCAGCACCTAAGCCAGTGCCTCCACACTTAGTAGATTCTTAATAATAAAATTAAATTAAATAATGATTATTTAGTTATTAATCAAATCAGAGTGTGATTATTAATTAATAATAATCATTAAATGAAATTTACAAGCTAAAAGACTATATCTTAAAAACAAATTTTTTTTAAACAGATAATTAAACAGATTTTATTTTTAAGTAGAAGTTCAGTAATAACCTTATTCAGTTTCTAAATTTAAGATTTGTCTTTGGTTATACGGTGGTCATTATGAAATGGTAGGGAACAGACTGAGGGAGGAAGGGGCTTGCCCCTTTTTTTTTTAATTTATTAAAAAGCACAGGATCATTTTGCTTCCTGACATAAATCTCTGTATCTCTGGGGCTTAGGGTTTTCTCTTTTCTTATCTGTAAAACAAGGGGTCAGGCGAGGTGAGAGAAGCACGGTGGTATTGTGTAAAGAGCATCGGATTTGTAGTCAAAGCCCCTGACTGCCCAGGTGACCTTGGTCTGCTGTCTTTAAAATGATGACCTGGCTTTTTCTTTTTCAGTCTGTCCCAAATGGGCCAAACTTCGAAAGAACCACAAGGAGAAGAAGTCACTGGTGATGCTGATAATCTGTAGCTCTGCGCTCCGAGCCTTGGAACTCATTAGGTGCGTAGCTTACTAACATTTCCATAGCACTTACTCAGTGCCAAGCACCGTGCTAAAGCCCTTTACACTTATTGTTTCATTTAACTTTCAATAACTCTGGAAGGAGGTGTATTTTTATCCCCAATTGACAAATGAGGAAACTGAGAAAGACAGAGGTCAAGTGACTTGCCCAGGGTCACACAGCTAGTAAGTAGCCGAGGCTAGATTTTATCTCAGGCCTTCATAACTCTTGACCCAGCATCTTATGCATCATGCCACTAACCCCTCTTCCCTCCCACCACCCCAAGCTAAAAATCCCTACCATCTTCTTAGGCATGATTAGGAAAGGGAAGAATATCTGTTTTTCATATCTAATCATTTCTCAAATACGTTTGGCAATACATAGCTAATAAGGAAATATGACTGCACATGTATAATCTATATCAAAATGCTTGCCCTCTCAAGGAGGGGGCAGGGAGGGAGGAACTCAGAAATTATAAAAATGAATGTTAAAAATTGTTTTTATATGTAATTGAAAAAAACAAAAGAATATTCTTTAAAAAAACAAATACTTTAGGCAAGAGAGACTTTGACTAAATAAAAGCTATAGATGATAATATTCTTAGGCTAATATCCCCATGAACTTTTCAGTAGAGTTGCCAATAATTTAGTACGTGGGTTTATGCCCATCTTCTGCCCTTTTTCCTTTGGAAGAGATGCCAGTGAGTAGGAAAATGGACAAGTGATGGGGAAGGGGAGGATGAGTGATCTATATATGCATACCCTCTGAAGAGCTGGGGTTACCATCAGTTTGCAGTTAAATGAATTTGTAATTTAGCATAGTCTCAGATTAAAACTTGGGAGTTCAGAGCTTCTTTTGAAATGATCAGAAGCAAAAAATAAGTCTGTTAGTTGCCACTAATTAGCCATCATTAAAGTACCTATAAGTTAGTACCTACTGTGTGTGTAGTGAACCTTTGGGTGCTACAGAGAGATGCAGAGGAAAGAGGAAATATGGTCCAGTAGACTGTAAACTTCTCAAGGGCAAAGACTAACAATTTCATTTTTGTCTTTTTTAAATCTCAACACACAGTAACATACAGGTCTCCTGTAGCACTTCATCCATGCTTTCACTATGAATTTAGCATATTCTAAGTACTAACTACGTATCACAGTGGAGTCTAGGGCCTGAAGTCAGGAAGACTCATCTTCCTGAGCTCAGATCTGGCCTCAGACGTTACTAGTTGTGTGACCCTGGGCAAGTCACTTAAAGCTTTTTGCCTCAGTTTCCTCATCTGTAAAATGAGCTGCACAAGGAAATGACAAATCACTCCAATATCTTGACCCAGAAGACCCCACATGGGGTCATGAAGAGTCAGATGTGACTGAAAATGACTGAGCAATAACACAAATTCACGTACAGGGATGTGTTCCTGTCTTTTCTCCTCTGTTAGATTATAAGCCCTATGAGGTCATGCTCTGTGTCTCGTTCATCTTTGCATATCCCTAGTGTTTAGCTGTGTCTTGGCACAGAATAAGTGCTGTGTAAACATTAATTGAACACTGGTTAAGTAAATTAAGTGTACACGTGAAAAACGCTTACGTACATTTACCAAGCGGAACAATTTTCAATAAAGGCTTCTTTCACAAACCTGTAGCTGCCTGCTCATAGGCAGAGGTGGTGACAGGCCCCGTGGTGATTATGCAGCTTTAAATCTTGCTCTCTGGACCAGCCATCTCCAGCCTTGTCAAGGCCACCACCTATTTGTCATAGGCTGCAGACAAACGGACCGGATATTGTGTCCGTAAGAGCACGGCATTCTAACACACTCACAGAAAATATGCTGTAATGCACACATCTACATAAAGGCAGAGATGATACCAAGAGGAGTGGTCTATATGTACAGGAGGGTCTGCTCTCTGCTGGAGGCACAAGGAAGTTAACCTACAAAGGCCTCACCCTCAAAGAGCTTACAATTTAATGGGGGTGTCATTTATAAAAATTCCAGAGGAAAGACAAAGACACCCGAGGTAGATGAGGCAAGCTCATTTATTATACAGTTCTTGCAAGAAATGGGTGTGCTGCCTGCACGACAACTCACACCGAAGACAGAAGCTGGCGATTTAAATCCCCGTCCCGAAACACGAAGTCCCTCCCTCCTTCCTCACTGGCTGAGTGCGCTGGGGGCACAACTTCCCGACACTCCTGCTTCCTGCTTCCTTTGTCATGACCCCCCCCCCCTTGCTTCCATGTGTTCATAAAGCAATTAAGCATGTGTGCTTAGAGCCTGACTACCCTACTTACCCTGCCTTAACCATGGACCCCTTTGAGACTGGCTTTCCCCCTATTCTAAGAATTGTTTTTATGAAAAGAGGTTCATTCTTGGAGAAGAAAACCCACTTCCCTGGACCTGTGTGGAAACATAATGTTTTTTATATTTCACAAGGGGAGGAGGCGAGGAAGGAGGCTAGGGATTATGACTCCTTACATTTTTATTCGTGTTATCATGTTTGTGTTATTCTATTTTTTGAAGATTTACATAAATAAGTATTATAGAAAATAGACCATGAGAAAGACAAAAGAGATGTCTGGGCAAATAAATACTGAGAAGATGTGAATAGTGACAGATTACTTTTCTTAGAGGAAATCAGGGAAGGCTTCATGGAAGAGTTAACACCTGAGGTGGTCTTTAAAAAGAAAGAAAAGAATCTCAACAGGAGGCAGCATGAAAGGGATCCCAGAATCAGAATTAGAGGGACCTCAGAGACCATCAAGTGTGAAGGTTCTTAGCCTAGTAAGAGTCGTGGGAATCACAAGATAGTATTTGTAAAGCACAGGCACTTAATAAATGCTGTTCTCTTCATTTTTCCCTCTTTGTGAACCCCTTTCACAGTCTTCTGAAACCTCTCGACCTTCTCTCAGAATAACGGTTTTAAACGCATGAACTCAAGTGCTTGCAGTTACAAAGAAAAGCAATCATGTTAAAAGATGATTATTACATTCTTTGAAAGAAAAGTTTTGTATATACCCAGAACATATACATATACCCAGAAGCGAGTCTAATAACTAGAATCATTTCTAAGTAGCCATGTGTGTAAAGGATATTTCAAAATACCTGCAACAACTACATTGTGATATAAAAATATCGGTGATTTCCATTGACAAGGTCACGAGTCCCACTGTTTCTACTACCATGGTTTGTTGCCTACATTCATTCTCGAAGGACCAGCCACCTCCGGCCCTGTTGTGGCCACCACCTGTTTGTCATAGGCTGCAGACAAAC
>CM053588.1:269603111-269628975 GCA_028646515.1 Pseudochirops corinnae
TAACCCTCCATTTTGCTATAATACCTGTTCCTACTCACAGCTGTGTGCTGGGCATTAATGTCCCTTAAAGCATGTTCTTCACCAGCTTAGCCAGTTGGAAAGCACCCTAAGTAACCAGCCAGCATCAAGGATTAGTTCAAATACAAAAGAATCCATTATTCTGGGTCTTTAGACATGGCTCATCATTCAACAGATTCAAATACAGCATGTGTCACATCAAATTGCCTGAAATATAACAGTAACACACAATACAATCCTTATCTGCAGAAGAGACTCAGGGAGCACATGAGATCCGTCTTCAAGCAGTTGAAGAGTTATTCTAAGACAGAGAAATTTAACGTACTTTATGTGGCTTCAGAGGGCAGAATTTTAGGCTTGATGGAAAAGCAAAATCTTCCAACAACTAGAGCAGTCCCCAAATTAGAATATACTGCCCTAGGAGGTAGTGGATTTCCCCTCACTAGCATTTAAATAAATGTTGGATGACTGTTTGTGGATGTTATAGAGAGAATCTTCATGGCGAAAGAGTTATACTCAATAACCTCTGAGAGCTCTGATTCTGGCAGAGCATAGAATGTGGATGCTAATGGCCCCCAGTAGCAGCATCCCCTAAATGTATTATCTTTCCTGCAAAATGTGGTATTTAAAGAAAAACTTGAACCTCAAGTCTTCGTCTAGATTACAGACAGGGGTGGGCTGGAGACAATTGTTAAATTGCCAGCGTGAGCATTTATACCTTGGAAATCAGTACACAACAGATCAGGACCTGGTTTATTATTGTGTTTGACCGTCTACACTTAAAATGATGACGAAAATGTTCCAGTGTCTCCTGCCTGTGTTTGTGTTCTAAGAGAGCCAATAGTTAGACATCATCGACTCATCACCGATGGTAGGAACTGCCTTCCTCCTCCATTCATTTTTGTTGGTTTGTTTCTCCGCTAGATCAATGTCAGCCTTCAGAGGAGACTGCAAAGTGCTGAAGTTATTTGCAAAACACATAAAGGTGAGGAAAGATTCTGTGCTGGCAGAAGTAGCCGATGTGGGGAGAACCGTGGGATGGCAGTGTGGGGGGACACATACGGTGCTCTTCAGCTTCTTTCCCCCAGCCTCTTCTCCTTCACTTTTGTTGTTCCGTCGTGCTTGACTTTTCATACCCCCGTGGACCACAGCACGCCAGGCCCTTCTGTCCTCCACTGTCTCTCGAAGTCTGTCCAAGCTCATGTGCATTGCTTCCATGCCACTAGCTGTCCATCTCATCCTCTGCCTTCCCCTTTTCCTTCTGCCTTCAATCTTTCCCAACATCAGAGTCTTTTCCTGTCGTCCTGAGTCTTGTCATCTCATCACGTACCCAAAGCATTTCTGCTTCGGTATTTGACCATCCAGTAAATAGCCCAAATTAACTTTTTAAGTATTGGTCGATTTGATCTCCTTGCTGTCCAAGGGACTCCCAAAAGTCTCCTCCACCCCACAATTCAGAAGCATCGATTCCGTGGCACTGAGCGTTCCTTATCGTCCAAACCTCACAGCCATCCATTGCCACTGGAAAAACAGTAGATTTGACTCTAGTGACCTTTGTTGCCAAGATGATGTCTCTGCTTTATAGTGTCCTGCCCAGATTTGCCATGGTTTTCTTTCCAAGGACCAAGCATCTTTTAATCTCATGAGTGCAGTGATCTGCAGTGATCTCTGAGCCCAGAAACAGAGAATCTGACACTGCATCGATTTCTTCTCCCTGTTTGGCAGAAAGTGATGGTAACAGCTGCCGTGATCTTAGTTTTTTTTTTGATGTCTGGCTTCAGGCCAGCTTTTACACTCTTCTCTTTCGCTCTCATTAGTAGGTTTCTCTTTATCATCCTTCATTCAGAAAGTCATTGTGTTAGTCAGTAAACATTGACCACCTACTATGTGCTAAGCATGGTACTTAGTGATGTACTTAGAAGTTTTTAAAAAAATAGTCCCTGTTCTCAGGGATTTTCAATCTAATAGGGGTGCAACATTCAAAAAACCATGTACAGAAAAGCTATCTGCAGGTTAAGTAGGAAGAAATCAACAGAGGGAAGGTGCTAAAATTAAAGAGAAGCAGGAATACCATGACGGGGAGAGCCAGCGAACATTCACTGAGTTGGGAGCTGGAGTGTCTTCTTGTTCAAGGAACAGCAGGGAGGCCAGCGTCGATGGATCAGTGAGATGGTGCTGAGACTTCAGCCAGGAAGACCTGAGTTTGAATCCTCCTTCAGGGAACCTACTGTGTTATGCTGGCCAAGTCATTTCACATCTTGGCCTCAGCTTCCTTATCTGTAAAATGGGGACAGTAGGAGCAGCTAACTCGCAGGGGTTTCATGAGGCTGAAATGATCTGATCTATGTAGAGCACTTCATAAACTGTAAATGCCACATAGATTCTAGTTCTTTTTGTTATCATTATCACCAACCACAGGGCTGCTTTCATTCTCTCTTGCCAGGGCTGCAGGCTCCCATGCCTGTTTGCATGAGATTGTGTTCCTGGGGTGGTTGATTCTTCATTGACTGTCCTTGCACCCGTTTTCCAAACCTTTTTTGGGGGGGAGAGAGAACCTTCTCTAAACTCTCCTGTCCTGACAGTCCTTTCTTTTTGACACCCCTTTTCTCTTCTCTCTTGGAGCAGATTCAGGAGCAGGTAAAGTTGTTGGAGAAAGGTGTGGTGCACCTGGGAGTGGGAACACCTGGAAGGATCAAAGCCCTCATTCAGCAAGGTAGGAACCCCAAGGGCCTGAGGGTGTCCCAGAGCTTCCTGGCTAACTGTTGATTGATGGAATTTGTGAGAAAATGGACCCACTTTACCTGGATTAGTTAGACTCAAAAGTGACTGTCTTACTGTCACAGCACCATTGATTGCTTCCTCTTCTGACCGAGGGCTGAAGGATAAAACCTATTGGGATGGAAACAGAGTTTTTCAGGCTCTCTGTAGACCAAAAAGGGTCCTTGTCCAAAGAGATAACTCAGTCAGCATTCACTGAGCATATCACTCCTTTTCCTACATATTAGGGTACACAAGGAAATTTAAAACAAAATCCCTGCCGTCAAGAAACTTATATTCATAAAGACAAGATACTTACACATAAAAAGTAAGTAAGATCCAGGGCAGAAAAATGTAAGTGTCCAGTGTTGGCAGGAAGTACTCTGAGAGTTCAGAAGTGTGAGAGATCACTGTGGCCTAGGGTGATCTGAGAGGGTTTCCTGAAGATGGTATCATGGGAGCTACACCTTGAAATACAGATGGGATTCAGAGAGGTGAGGAAGAAAAAGGAGAATTCCAAGGCATGGTGTGAAGCAAAATTACAGGGTTGGGAAATGTATGTGGTATGCCAGGGAGTGGGGAGGACATCAGTCTGACAGAAGCAGAGGCCTCCTGTAGAGGGCTGGTGAGAAGTAAGTTGATGAAAAGTACCTTGAAGGCCATCATGTTTATGCAGGAGCCATTCGGCGTTTTTAAGCAGGGAAGGGACTTGACGAAAACCTCAGAGTACAATTAGGACTTTCTGTCTTTATGTGAGACACGAGGTTATATGAGATAGAGGCCTGCCCAGAAGTCAGAGGCAATCTTTCTCTTTCCTTCCTGAAAGCTAGTTATCACTGAGGTTTCCTATGAAAATAATGAATAACAGCACATTGATATAAATAATGCTTTAAGATGTGCAAAATGAGGAGAAGGAGGCGAGCCCTTGATTGGCTTACCCGGGCCCTCAGATGCACAGAGCCCCTTCAGTAAATAGAATGAAGTTACCTGGCTTGCCCGAGTTCCTCAGCTAGGCTGTAATGGAGCTCACACCCAGACCCACCTCTTCAGATACTATGAAGGTTCCTCCCACCCCCGCCCCCCACTATCCCTCCTGCTTCTACTGACTAGCAGTATTGGGTAGAAGGGGGAGGAGGCTTCAGACTTCATTCCTAGCCTAGTCCAATGGAGAGACAGTCTAACATAATAAAAAGAGCACAAGAGACAGGAGGCAACTCTGCCATCTCCTCACTGTGTGACTCCTGGGGCTCATGGGATGTGCAGGGAGGACTACCCTCTCCAGGGGGAGAGCTGCAGAGCCCTTTTCAGGGCTGCTCATCCACCTTGGGTGTGCACCGGTCACCCGACTCTCACCTGTGGCTCCACAAAACCTTTAGCGTGCACAGTGGCCACACCCCAGTAAAGCTGTCTCAGCAGGCAGGCTAAAGCAGGTTGAGGATAACCGACAGGCCTCAGACCCATCAGTGAGTAAGAGGGAGGTCTACCCAAACATGTGTAGACTTCCCCCACTCCCAGTCCCTCCCCTCTCAACACCCTGCCGGAATGGGTAGGTGGGAACAGTCTGTTCCAGCAGCCACGAAAGTGGCTGAAGCAGGCGCCGTGGCGTGCCTTGAGCTTGGTCAGGCATCAAAGACACCAAGGCCGTCCATCGCATCCTGGGTCATTGCCAGTCTTTTTTTTTTTCCTGAGCTTAAGAAGTAAAACAAATATTTCCATAACACAACAGAATAGGAGAAAAAAAAAAAGACAATTGCACACAAAACTGTAAATCCATTATGTACAGAATATGCAATGAAGTTATGGTATTGCTGGGTCAGAGAGTACAGGAAGTTTAATAACTCTTTGGGCATAATTCCAGATCGCCCTCTAGATGTGGCCTAGTGTTATTATCAATGAGTATTATGAGGCTGACCTTATTTCTCTCTACTACCTAAATAAATGATCTAAAATGGAAAAAAGAGAGACATATACCAGGTAACTTTCCTTTTTCTTCCCACCCCCTCCTTCCTAGAGATTAATAAAATTGAGTGTAAGAAAACTGTTGAAATAACCAATAAAACTGGGAGTTGCTTTTATGAAAAAGCTGATGAGATAGGTAAAGCATTGGTTAATATGATTTTTTAAAAGAGATAAGAAAACCAAGAAAGATGAAATCAAAGCAGTTATGAGGAGTTATTCTGCCCAATTATATGCCAGTACATTTAGCAGTTTAAGTGAAATAGAAGAATGTTTATGAAAATGTAAACTGTCTAGATTAGCAGAAAAGAAAATAAGATATCTAAATAGATCTTGTTGTGGAAAAAGAAACTGGACAGGCTGTAAATGAGCTTCCTGAGATAGAAGCAGCATGACGAGGCAGATTGACAGGTGAATTCCATCGAACATTGAAAGGCCAGACATCTTGACTTTTGTCCCACCTTGGACTTCTGTGACTCTGGAAGAGGGAGTGAGGCTGGCGATTTTGGGCGACTCTGCCTCACTTCCAGTCCGTGTCTTGCACAAGTCAGAATGCCAGCTGTGATGTCATTGGTCCTCTTCAGAAACGAAGGATGAACACCGACAATGTGACTTGGACAGGTCGACCTCTCTGCACCTTGATTTCCTCATCAGTAAAATTGGAGGAGAGTGGGGACTGCATGATCACCCCTAAAGATAATTGCTTTTTCTATCTCTTGTGTGAGCATGCTGAGTTACAGAGTGGTTAATGACTTACTAATGTGAATTTTTTTTAAGTTCTGAACAGAGCCTATCATCGTGATTTCCTCTTCTGCCCTAACCATTATATTAGATGCTGAAAATTCACCACACAGCCCAGTTGCCCATGCTTCCATCTGATTCTCCTCTACAGGGGTCCCACAGATGAGTCTGACATATCTCCCCTGAAGGGCCACTAACCCCAAACCACAGGATGCATCTTACCAAATTGTTGCCAGAGATGAAAATTGAGCCTCTGTGGTTTCACGTAATGGTGGCTTGGGGTGGATTTCCTGCCAGTTCATGAGCTTAACAACAGCAGTTTCTCTGCCTTTGTGTTTTTCCTCAGAATTGGGGCAGGATTAGGGGGTGAAGAAATCTGAAAAGTGGTTGTGCTTGTTTTCCAGCAGGCCAGGGTAGCACTTAATGTCCTGAGATTAGTTGCCTGGGGAGAGGACAGCAGCGACTGTAAAAGTGACCCAAAGAGGGGGAAGAGGGAAAAGTCACTTTGATAAGCTCGTGCCATGTGGTCTTCACTATAACAAATCTCTCTGGCCCTTTCAGATGTCCTTAACTTGAACTCCCTGAAGTATCTGGTTTTTGATTGGAACTGGAGAGATCAGAAGTTGAGGAGACTGATGGACATTCCCGAGGTACCATGTAACCAGCAATTGTTTTTAATCACATTTTCTTTCAATTTGAACTTGAGTTCAAACGTGGTAATAAAGCCCGGGACTTTGGGAGCCAGCACATTCTGGCTCTCAAATTGGTTTCTGGCGTTTGACTCCGAGGTAGCTTACTGTGGAGAATTTAACCCTTCTGGCAACGTTTTCCACTTCTTAAACACTCTCACGCGTCTCTTCTGTGTTATATAGATTCTCATGCTTTAACTTTTAAGAGATGGAAAGTCCCACAGGACTCCACGTATGGCTATCTTAATAAGCCTCCCACCCCTCAGTTGCACCCCCTTTTCTGCAGGTCTTTTTAATCCTGCCCTTTTAGTGTTAATTTTTTTTCTTTTAAATCAAATTAGCAATTGATGTGTTGCTTATCTGAGGGGGAAGCATTGGCTGTAAGCAGGGAAGTGGCTCAGCGGGCAAAGTCCTGGACTTGGAATCTGGACGGCCTGATTTCTCCTCCTGCCTCAAATGCATATTAGCTGTGTGACTTTGAACAAGTCACTTAACATCATGGTTAAGGTTAGGCCGTTTCCTATCCATAAAATGGAGATAATAGTAGCACCTACGTCACAGGGTTTTGGTGAGACTCCAATGAGCTAACATGTGTAAAGTGCTTTGCAAAACTTAAAGCATCAGGCGGCTGGGTGGTGCAGTGAGTAGAGCACTGGCCCTGGAGTCAGGAGGACCTGAATTCAAATTCTGCCTCAGATACTTACTAGCCGTGTGACCTTGGGCAAGTCACTTGACCCCAATTGCCCTCCCCAAAAAGGGCCAAAAAAAAAAGCATTTACATAAATACTAGCTATTGTTGCCAAATGTCTTGGAGAGATCCAACATCATAGTAATGTAAGAGGGTAATTGGGGCTAATCAGTCAGACTTACTGAATATTTTAAAGTAGCTGACGAACATTAAGGATAAAAGTTGCCCTCCGTATGACACACTGTACTTACAAAAGCACATTATGTGCATTATCTCTTTTCATCCTCAGCACAGGCTGCTGAGGGTTTCAGGATGATTATGGGAAGGCCATTTAGCCCCGTATCTCAGTTTCCTTTCCTGTAAAAACAAGACGGTGTAGCTACTTGTTAAGTCATTTCAGTCACATCCAACTCTCTGTGACTCCATTTGGGGTTTTCTTGGCAAAGATACTAGAGTAATTTGCCATTTCCTCTTCCAGTTCATTGTACAGATGAGGAAACTGAGGCAAAGAGGGTTAAGTGACTTGCCCAGGGTCACCACAGGTAGTAAGTGTCTAAGTCCAGATTTGATCTCAGGTCTTCCTGACTCGAAGCCCAGCACACTATCTCCTGTGCCACCTCGCTGCCCCCTGTGGCTAGTATTAAACACTAAATGATTTGTCCAGATTCCCATAGCTTGCAGCAACTCACGTGGCAGAGCCCAGGTTCATTTGGCAGTCTTCTGACTCCTCGGCCAGTGTTTCTTCCATTACGCCCTACTGCCTTTCTTTGCTAAATGAAGATCTTATCGAGAGCCTTGTGGCCATCATTCTGAAGATCACTGATTGTGGTTCAGTGCTATCAATGGAGATTCAAAAGTCATAGGAAATTAGAATGAATGTGCACTAAGCCCACGATACAGCAAGATGCCCAGTTACAGCCAGAAATTATACAGTGAGCAACAGTCCTAGAAGAGTTTGCTTATTGCTTAAACCAGTGTCCCTAGAATTACATAAGCTAAATATAATTGAATTATTAGTCTAAAATGATCAGTTTGATTGGGCATGTTGAACCTGAGTGATTAGCTGATAAGCCAGCAATTCATTTTTTACTTTTCTTATTTTAGACCAGACTGAGATTTTATCTAGTTCAGACATTCCACTCCCCTGCTTCCTCCAACACTTTTCCCCCAGCCCGAACTGGCAGCTATCTGTAATTTATTGTCTAAGTTGCCTGATCAGGTACCAAGAAGTTAAAAGGGGACTTACCCACAGTCACACAGCCAAGATGCATCAGAGTCGGTCTGGTCTTCCCAGCCCCCAAGGTCAGTCCTGTGGCCACAACAGCACAGGCCACCAGTGGCCTGATTGGAAATAGGATGACCATATTTTTGTCTTGTCGTTAGTTATTTGATAATTGTTTTATTATTGGTTATGAGCGGTGTCAGTAAAGATAATAAAATAGTCATATTGGAATATTAATTCATTTATAACAATGACGAGCCTGTAAAGAGTCCAGAAGACAGACCTTGGAAATCCATTGAGATGGAACGTTTTAAAGCAGATACAAACAAGACGCCATTTGGTGGCGCCGATGCTTTCTGCAGGGCCTTTTCGTTTACTTATGTAAACATTGCACCTCCGGATCAGATGTGGGTCTGGACCTGCTCCTTTTCTGGCTACATCTCTAATAACAGCTGAGCTAAAAACAGTCAGGAGCATTGAGTTAACTTGACAGAACGTCTCCCCTTCACCTCGAGAGCTTTTCTCTTTTTCACTATTATTGATCATTTGTTTTTCTCTTGTTCAGATAAGAAAAGAAGTTCTTGAACTGCTGGAAATGAGACTAATAAGCCTGTGTAGAGCTGAGTCTCTGAAGCTGGGACTTTTTTAATTTCGAAATGCTAATGAAGATTCAAGTTTTGACCCAAGGATAGAATTTGCATCTGTGTTTAACGTGACCACGCACTGCCAAATGAGTCACACACGATGGATGTTTGCCTTTTGGGATGCTTTAGCAGGCCTGAATCTCACTGCCTCTTGCCAGCTTCCTTCTTAGAATAAAGCAGAACACGTTTGTGTCATTTCTTACCAGATTCATGGAGACCTTTACTCTATATGCTGTCCGATATTGGTCTAGAATATTATTTGTGTTATTTGTGGGGAACAGTAAGTGTATCAGATATTCTTCTCACTCAGAAAAGACAACACAATAGCCGTCCTCATACAAAGAGAGATTTATCAACAGCCTGTAAAATGCTACATTTGAATCTTGGCTCAAATTTTGTTTTTTTGAATCAGCCTAAGCTCTGGTAAAGTAGTCTTAGGTGTTACCATACAAAGTGACAGCTTGCTTATGGGTCGACAAGTGTTAGGAACATGACAAAGAAAGAGGGGAATGGGATTTATATTGTGTAAGAAAATTGAGATACCCCAAATGATAGCTAAAAACCCATGTATAAAATAGAATAAAAAGTCCTACAATCTATGGGCTCGTTGGTTCAGTGAACACTTACTAGAAGCAGGCCTGATGTATGTCTTAATGTGAGTGACTCCATCTTTGAACAAAGCTCCTTTGCGGTATAAATTGAGCAGGCGACTCTGCTTCCCTGTGTTTAGGTTTCTTTCCTACCCCAGTACATTGCTAAGATTTTTTTTTGGTTAATTATTTTGTTTTCAACATTTACTTCCACAAGATTTTGAGTTCCGAATTTTCTCCCCAACTCTCCCCTTCCCCCACCCCAAGACAGCATGAATTCTGATTACTCCTTCCTCCAGTCTGCCCTCCCTTTTTTTTTTTTTGGCTTTAAGAAATGTTCAGGTTTTTTTTTAATGTATTAATTTATGTATTTTTAGTTTTCAACATTCACTTCTATAAGTTTTTTGTTTTCTCCCCCTCACTCCCCAAGACAGCATACAATCTGATGTGACTCAACACATACATTCCTATTAAACACATTTTCACATTAGTCATGTTGCATAGAAGAATTATAATGAATGGGAGGGATCATGAGAAAAAACAAAACAAAAAAGAAAACAGTTTGCTTCAATCTGCATTCAGACTCCATAGTTCCTTCTCTGAATATGGATGGCATTTACCATCATGAGTCCTTTGGAATTATTTTAGGACCTTGCATTGCTGAGAAAGGCTAAGTATCAAAATCAGTCATTGCACACTGTGGCTGTTTCTGTGAACAGTGTTCTCCAGGTTCTGCCACTTCACTCAGCATTAGTTCATGTAAGTCTTTCCAGGATTTTCTGAAGTCTCCCTGTTCATATTCCATTACATTCATATACCACAACTTATTCAGCCAGTCCCCAGTTGATGGGCATCCCCTCACTTTCCAGTTCTTCACCACCACAAAAAGAACTGCTAGAAATATTTTTGTACACATGGGTCCTTTTCCTATGATTTCTTTGGGATACAGCCCTAGACACAGTATTTCTGGGCCAAAGGGTATGTACATTTTTATAACCCTTTGTCTGCCCTCCCTTCTATCACTTTCCCCTTCTCTTATCCCCTTCTCTTCTGTTTTCCTGTAGGGCAAGACAGAATTCTATACTGTACTCATTGCTAAGATTTTAGTAACGTGGTCTTGTCATCATCAGTCTCCTTCTCACAGTGACAAACAAGATTCGAAGATGTTGCAAACCTACTAAGGAGAACTGTCCTCTATCTTCTCTCTCTCCTTGTATGGAGCATTGTTACCTTCAATTTAGGGACAAATTGCTTTACAGCATAACCACCCTTCATATGTACTTCTTTGTTTTCCTCTACATTCATTGACTGGAAATTATTTCTAATTAGCACTCACTTGACAGAGATATTCCTCTGTGAATTGAACAACCTCTCCCTGCCGTGGCTTGTGATATCTGAATGAAGCTTTTACTGACCTGTACCCTAAACTCTGAACTGTGGGTCCTTTTTAACCACAACACAATTAATGCTAAGCAATTTCAGAAAGTTGAAGGAGAAATGCCAACACCTGTGGGGATCAGGAAAGGTGTTGCTTGTAAGGTGATGATTGGACTAAACCTTGAAGAGAGCTTGGGTTTCCTAGGTACAGAATGCTTCAGGAGTCGCTGATGAAATGTCCACAAAGAGAAGGATGTTCTTTGCCTATAAAGAAAGAAGGTGGAGCATTCGGCCTCCCCCTCACCAAGGTCTGAACATTGCAGGAGTCATTTGTTGATATAATACAATGTCTTTGGCTGACCAAGGGAAGAGCATCAGGAAATCATCAGGTAAGAAAACAGTAAAAGTCCAAGACTGCCAAATACCCATGTGCTGCCTGTAATACTTCTGAGGAGGGGAAGAAGGTGTGGGTTTTACTGACAGTGTTCGGGCTGACCGACTCTTCAAGCATTGATTTGCCAGACCCAGGAAATAGGGGTGGGGGAGTGGGGGTACCTGCATTTACTGCCAGATTCCCATGTGGATTCCAGCAGAGTGAAAACACAGCAAGGCAATGAAATGCGAGACTAGCCCATGCATCCAGGACATCTGGTCACTCTAAAGAAGGCTCTCAGCACAACGGTAAAGAAGCACCTGAGGCAAGGCCTTAGGGCACTTCTCTGAAGTGTCCAATAGCGATTTTGTATGCCCAGTGGAGACATACCAGCTCACCACAGCTAGGACAGATTGTCCCTGCAAGGTTACATAGGAAAGAATGGGAGCCTTCAAAGACTAAAACATTAGAATTCCCATTTATAGACCTGGTGTGAATCTACTTAGCAGACTGAAGAAGGTGTGAGCAGAAAACAGCTTGTCGATTGTGTGGCTGTCCTATCTCATGGGACTATTCCTAAGACATTTTAAAAATTGAAACCAAAGAAAAACTGTTTAGGATAAATGAAATATCTGTGAACTATTTTGTAAAGATGGTACCAGATAAAATTCTTCATGCATTATCCCATTTGGTAAAGAAAGGCAATACATCAGATCTTTAGCTTGGATGAAGAAGAACTTAGAAATTTAAGAAGAGAGGGACCATCATGCAGGCAATAAACTATCATCCAGGAGAATGTCACATCACAGGAGACTGAAGTCAGCTCAGCGGTCATCTAGTTCAACCAGATCAATATCCCTAACCAGTAGTTAGTCATTCAGACTCCATATAAAGACTTCTACTGCCTCCCAAAGCAGCACGTTCTACCTCTAGTGAGCTCCGCTTCTTATGGCTGACCTTGGAGGGAGGAGAACCTGGTTCAAGTTCTTCTCCTGACACATACTATCTATAACACCATGGACAAGTCAGTTAACCTCTCAGTTGTCTCAGGCAACTGTAGAGCATTTTGAGTTGCAAATAAATCACCCAGCTGCTTTAGGAAAGGCTTTGTTTCAGTAGAAGGTAGTTTCCTACATTACGACCTGCCAAGGCCCTGCCCCACCAAAATAAAAAGTGAAGACATAAGCATTTATGAAGCACCAACTGTGTGCCAGACTTTTTTAGGGTAATGTTATTTTAATAACTACCTTGCAAGTGTTTTGTGGAGTAAGGAAAACCCACAAAGTAGCATGAATTAGATCCCCTAAGATGCCCCCACCATGCCTAAAATTTAATGCACCACCTCTGTGTTTAGTTACAGAGCTTTTTTACCACCTTTCACACCCAATCTCTCGACCATATTTGCTCTAGCAAAACAAACAATGGAAGTGAATTGTGAGCATTTCTTGCCAGCCCAGTGCCAACTCCCATGCATATTTTCCCATCACCTCCAAGCCAGCTGGTCTGCATGGCATACCTCTTTCCTGTATGGTCCTTAGCAGCCTTATTCCATTTGCAGCAGGGCGGCTAAGTCCTAGAAACACCAAGTTCCTGCCCTAATGTTATCCCTCCATTTTTACTTCTCTTAAATGAGGTGTTTATAACTAAGAGTAACTACATTACCTGAAAGCCCAGTCTGGCTTCTTGGGTAAAACACATAGGTTTGGGAGACGGAACAATAAAGTGTCTAGCCACCTGAAGCCAAAAGCTCCGACTTCTACTTTCTAGCTTCCACATTATAAATTCAAAAAGGTGATAAATATTTCCTCTAATTGGGGGTTTATGGGAATTTTTCACAGATACCAAAATCTCACAAACTAGTGCTTCTAGTCAGCTTGTTCTTATTCAGGGATTAATAATTCAGCATATGGACTATCCAGACCCTTCTTTTATTCTTACTCTGTCTTGTTACCTAGTTCCTTCAACAGCAATTGGAAGGAGAAAAGCATAGTGGCCCACACCTAAAATCCTTACTGCTGGTAAGGGAGAAGCAAGTGGAACATTTGAGGTAGAATTTCTGAACTGCAATTGGGCTAAAGGCAGAAGGGTATCCAAACTGAATCCAGCACCAAAAAGGTGAGCCCCCAGAAGTAGGGAGCCACTGGTTGCCTGAGGAGGGGTGAACTGGCCCTGGATGAAAAATGGAGCAAGTTAGAGCTTCTGTGCAGACTAGTATTGGGATCAGCCTCCAGTGGCTAGTGAACTTCCAGCCTAGGTGAGACAGAGACCCATTCTCAAGAAAAGGGGGAGGGAAGGGAGATGCAGGGTAGGTTAACAATAAGGATAGGGATTGGACTTGTAATTTCATTGGTGCATCAAGTTCCAGGTGAGAAATTTCATCAACAGGTACTGGTCAGCACCTTCTCTGAAACTGGAGTTACCTCAAGCATTGAAAGGTTGAATGGGCCAAACCAGGGGTGGGGAACCTGGGACCTTCTAGGTCCTTGGGTGCAGCCTTTTGGTTGAGTCCAAGTTTTGCAGAACAAATCCTTTTATTAAGAGGATTTGTTTTGTGAAGTTTAGATTCAGTCAAAGAGCTGAACTTGAGGACTCAGAGGGCCACATATGGTCTTGAGGCCACAGGTTCCCCACCCTTGGGCCAGACCTTGTCAAAAGCAGGACTTCCTAACTCTGAGGCCAGCTCTCATCTCCTAGAAGAGGAAGGAAATAAACTAAAAATATTCTACTTTGCTAGTTGCAAATAATCCTGATAATTGGGAGTGGGTTGGGAGTGGGGAAGCAAAACCATTGAAGTTTTGGAGTTATCTGTCTTCCTTGACACTTTCCTCCATTACTACAGACGATCTAGAATTGTCTAATCATTTAATTGTTTTCCAAGTTAGTTTGTAACCATACAGTCTTAGAGTTGGAATGGAATTCAAAAGTTATCTGATTCAATAATTCTCAGACTTTTGGGGCAGGAGCCCTTTACACTCCCCAAAACTGGAAATCCTAAAAGGCTTTTGTGAAATGAAAACAGTATTATGAAAATTGGTTTGATCTTGTACATTCCCTAGGAGAATCTAGGGGACCCCCAGAGGATACCATACCACATTTAGAGAACTGCTAAAATCTCTACCTATAGCATGAATCCCCTCTACAGTATTCCTATTTCTGTTTGAATACCTCCAGTAACAGAACTTACCACCTATGAAAGCAGTCTATACTGCTTTTGAGTAGTACTAATTGTTAGGATACTTTCTTATGTTGAACATCAATCTGCCTCTCTATAATTGACACCCATTGGTCCCTAGGACCTTGGAGGGGACCTACTAGAACAAGCCTTAGCCCTTCTTTTACATAGCTCTGTAATTATTATAAGACAAGGACCCTTCTCCCCATTGTACCCCTAATCTTCCGTGTTTGGTTACAGTCACATTTGGGGACAAAATATACTATATTCATTACCCAAGATTTAAAGAAACCCTTAAGGATCAATTGAGTATTGTTAAGGGGCTGTTTTTCTCTTTTCAGAAATTATTGCCCTTAGATGAGTCATGCATCTACCAGGTCACCCAGGCAGGGTATAAGAAATCACTGTTTTGTGGAAGGAGATTTCACTGGGTGTTAATTATCACCACTCCTTCCCACCAGCACTACCACCAAAATAAGTTTTAGAGACTCAGTACAAGACCCCAGCTGAAACTTTTGCAACAAAGGCCAGAAGTGTACTAGCCCCTTTGATAACCCCCTTTGAATCAAAATAAAGTTTTTCTACCCATAACCCAAGCTGAGTGAAAATAGATACTTTCCATCTATGACTTTCTAAACTAAACTACAGATGATGAAGAAATAGCCCCAAGTTATCATAAATGTGATGCCCTAAGAGCAAGAAAAGGCCCTGGGATTATTAAGAATTTTTTAATTACTATCAGTGTTTTAGTGCTATTTTACATGCCCAGAAAGCCCATGAACCACCACGGGAGCCAAGATAAAGATGAAAAACAGCCTCTCTCAGGGTCTGCCAACCAGTATGCCAGACAATACTGCATTTCAACAGCAGCAGTTGCCAGCCTGGAGACCTTACCTCACAGCCTGAGCAGGGCTCCCTGGCTTCTTTGCCACTGGGGCATTCTTTCTCAGCATGGGCATCCTCCTCATATTAGCTGCAAAGAGCATCAAGGAAATTGAGGTTTCTCCTGGACTCATGTTTTTTCATACGAGGGTGGGCAAACTGGCTGCCTGGGGCTGGGGCTAGGGAAGGAGGGTCCTGAGCAGAAGAGTAGGCTTAAGGGTAAGCAAAGAAATGTGATCAATAATTTGGAGATAATCTGGCCAAATCCAATCTGCAAAGGTATAGAAGCATGACTGGCAGGTGTAGGATCATTAGATTTTATGGTTAAGATGATCCCCTCTAACCCCCTTCATTTTGCAGACAAAGAAATAGATTTGGAGAAGGGAAATCACATATCCAAGGTCACTCAAGCATATGATTATCCTGGTAGGCAAAGGTCCAGCATCCCAAATTCTGGGCTTACACGGGCTAGGTTGAGTAAGATAAGTCAGTCAACACATATTTATTTATTAAGCATTTTGTGGCAGGTGTTGTGTAGAAGATGCATGAGGGGAAACCCTCTCAAGAAGCTTATGTTCTGTTGAAGTACGTGTGCGTGTGTGAGCGTCGTAGGACTCTGGTGCCTCTCACCTTTTCTGCCAAACAGGTTTGCTCTGCTGAGAATGATGAAGGCCAAAGCTAAAGAGTGGAGTCGTCAGAAATAGGCCCATCGCCAGTTTAATTAGAACTGAAGTGGCTCTCTTCTAAGGGGGAAGGCAAGAGGAAAGAGTTAGTCCAAGGCTAATGCCAGTTCTGTGCCCCTAAAAGGCAACGTGTAAGGGAAGCCTTTCTGAAGCCATGCATGGCCAGAACTTCATTTGGGACTTCACGGAATCTCAGCAGCCATCCGGCATAACTTGTATCTGAAAAGTGAGCCCCTCTCCATGTCTGCTGAACACTTACCCATCCTCTGCTTGAAGATCTCCAGCAAAGAGGTTCCTGTTCACTCCACAGTTGAAAGACAACTCTTTCTACATTGGCAATTATTAAGGGTAATTATTGAGGGTAGCTAGGTGGCTACAGTGAACAGAGCATTGGGCTTGGAGTCAGGAAGACTCATCTTTCTGAGTTCAAATCTGGCTTCAGACACACAATAGCTGTGTGACCCTGGACAAGTCACTTAACCCTATTGGCCTCGGTTCCCTCACTTGTAAAATGAGCTGGAGAAGGAAATGGCAAATCACTCCGGTATCTTTTCAAAGAAAATCCTAAATGGAGTCACAAAGAGTTGGACATGATTGCAAAATGACTCCACAAGAACTTTTCCCTGATGCCAAGGCTAAATCTGCTTCTTTAAAACTTCTACCAATAAAAGAAGAAATACAGAGGTAGATAGATAGACAGATGTGTATACATATATCTAGATATCTAGATATATGTAAAGAGAGAAAGAGAAATATATACATGTATATACACACACACCATACCAGCTAAGTGGCACAGTGGAAAGAGCACTGGGCCTGACGTCAGGAAGACCTGAGTTTAAATCCTCCCTTGCACAGTTAACCAGCTTTATGACCGTGGGCAAGTCACTTGACCTCTGCTTGCCTCAGTTACCTCATCTATAGAAGGGGGATAATAGTAGCACCGCCCTTCTAGAGTTGTAGGAGTCAAATGAGATAATATATATAAAACATTTTGTAAACCTTAAAGTGGGATAGATATGAAACTTTAATTATTGTTAATAATTTGTTTAATTATTTATTATTAATAATAAATTAATTTACTAATAATTTGTTTTATCATTAATAATTTCTGTGTTTCAGGCACAAGTCTGCCAGAAACTATTTTCTTTCTTTCAACAATCCAGGTCATTTCTGGCTTGGAGACGTTCACACTGGCATAGTCCCCCACGCTTTGTGGCAAGTATCACTCTCTTCCCAAGACAATTTGAATTAATATTTATAGAAATCTTGGACAAGGAGAAGATCACAATATGCTGAAATAAAGTTTAGTTGTTAACAGTCCAGAACAATAGTCACTGCTCAGTGCCTCCCTGGACCACTTCCCTTGAGGACTGAAAAGAATCTCCTCCCAGAGATCCTCCTCCTTCCTGAACGGAGAAGCCTGGGCAGCATCTCTTAGGGAGGTGGGGAAGAAGAGACTGCCTTTAGATGAATCGTAATAATTTCAGGGGTGGTAGGGTGGGCAAATGGGGGGAAGGGAAGGCTCTTGTTTTAAATTTTGGTTACCCCTGTAAGAAAGACCTTTTGTCCTCAACCTACACACCTTCAAACAGAGACATTATTTCTTAATATTTTCAGTTTTACTAAAAAGGAACTTTTAAATATGCTTCCACACACTCATTGCTTCTAGCTCTGCCCTCCATATATTTTATAACTATTGAATAGTGACTGAAGTATGCACCTATTTCTCAGCTGCATGACATTTTTATAAAAATTGATCATATAATAGAGTTAATAGATATTTGTTAAGTGCCTGCCCCAGGCCAAGTACTGTGTTAAGCTCTGGAGATACTAAGAAAGGCATCAGACAAGACGCTGCCCTCCAGGAGCTCACAACCTAGTGGGAAAGATAACCCATACGAAGAAGCAGACAGGAAAGAGAGGAGACTTCCTAGAGGTGGGGCTCAAACCCTGCAGCAGAGGTGACCGGAGGAGGGGAGAGTTTCAGAACTGACGTTATCTTACGGTATTTAATTCTAGAGATCCTGAAGTCCCGGAAAGCAGCCAGGCAGAAAGTGAATAAAGATTCCCTGGGTATCTCCCTCACATGGACAACAGGTCCCAAACCGCGTCCCCCTCGGTCATCGTTGGGAACCCGGCGGCTCAGAGTGGATGCAAACAGCAGTTGCTTCTGTTTCGGCCAGGAACCCTGAGGGTCTTCCCCTCCCAGGTTGTTTTGGGGGTTTTTTGGACTAGGCGCAAAGAGGCCATTCTTTGCCTCATTTCTTACTTAGTCTTAATTACTGAATGGGCGTTTCCTCAGTCAAACTAAGATGTGGGTAAGACCTTAGTTTAAAAAGGCCAAGGTCTCCCACTGTATCCTGAGCCACGTCCAGTGGTCCTGATCTATATCTTACCACTGGGCCCAGATGACTCCGGGGGGGGAAGTGAGGCTGGTGACTTTGCACAGCCCTCTCTCACTTGAATCCAATCCACTTGCAAGTCATGGCATCACCTTCCTGATGTCAGGGGCCTCTTCCAGAACGAAGAACAATCAACAGCTTCTACCTCTGCCTTCCAAGGTCAAGCCAAATAAGTTAATTCCTCTTCTTATAGACAGTGCTTCAGATATGTGAAGATAACTCTCAGGTCCCCCTCAAATCTCTTCTCCAGGCTAAACATCCTCAGTTCCAAAGTTTCACAACTAAAAGAATGTGTAGAGATGAGGGATTTTCAGACATTTTTCAGGATGCCAGAGCATTCCCTGGCAAAGTTGCTCAGTAGACAAGACTTGTCAGCATTACTGGTTTAGTGGGCCCATGTGTCATATAGGATTAAAGTTAGGAAGAAACTTAAATTTTTTTTATTATTATTCATGATAATAACAGCCAGCATTTAACTGATGCCCTAAAGTTCACAAAGTACTTTATATATGTATGGGGTACCTTGAATATCCCAGTGGTTTTTTGAGACTTTAATGGCTTAACACTGTACTAAGACATTTTGGATATAATCTATTATCTGAGTTCAACTCTTTCTACAGTTAAGGAAACAGAGGCTCAGATTAACAGTCGTAGGATCACAGAACTGGAAGGATATAACTAACCATCATCCAGTCAAACCCCTTTGTTTTACAGATAAGGAAACTGAGGCCCAATGAAGTTAAGTCACTTATCCAGTCTGTTATATATTATATATAATATTACCATGTTTCTAATATTACATGATATACAATATTTAATATAATATAATTATGTTGTGATATAATCTATTATATGATGTTATATGTTCTATATAATATATAGAAATATTAACTATATTATTACAGTGAATAAGATTGATGAAAAAAGTT
Organism: Pseudochirops corinnae; assembly: GCA_028646515.1. Taxonomy (NCBI): domain Eukaryota; kingdom Metazoa; phylum Chordata; class Mammalia; order Diprotodontia; family Pseudocheiridae; genus Pseudochirops; species Pseudochirops corinnae. The sequence continues at coordinate 269,622,238 of CM053588.1, forward strand.
TAAGACTAAGACTTCAGGCTGAAAGAGTCCCCAAAGGGGTGATTAATGAGGACCTGCAGATCCTCAGAGAACCTCTTTAGTGCCTCCATCTCCACTACACACAGAATAAGAGGAAATTTCAGCCCCAGAGATTTAGGTTAAGTACAAGGCAGTTTCCTGATAATGAGCAGTTAATGGGCCAGGACAGCCTGCCTAGAAAGGTTATAAAATCCCTTTCCCTAGGGGTTTTTCAGAGTAGAAAGGCCTTTTATTTTTACTATGATAGTTTAAGGGTAGCCTGGCTTGAAAAAGAGGGAGAGGACTGACTGAAGGAGCTCCCCATTAGACCCAAAACTTGGATCTGCTACGACTTACTGGGCATGAGACCTAGGACAAGTCATTTCTCTTCAGATTTTGTATTCCAGATTTGTAAAAGAAGGGAACTGGAAGAGATAAACTTTAAATCCCTTCTAATGTGAAGGGACTTAACTTTGAGGGATAGAGATTAGAGATGAGGTAAATTATAGCAGGAAACTTTAAGACACAAATTCACCTCACTTTTTAATGGATGGCCATGTCTCTTTTTTCATTTGTTTGGCTTAAAGATTACATACACAGACATATGCTCAAATTGTTTGAAATTGAGGGAAAATGTCTCTAATTTCTACAAAGAGTATACCTCCTCAATTCCCTTCTTCATTCCAGAGAAAATGCCAGTAAGTAGAATCCAAAGAAACCTCAAACTATTCTTTTCCTATTGCTTATTCATTGTCAGTAAGTTAACAATTACCATCTATACATTCTTCCAAAAAAAACAAAAAAACAAAACCTGGGAACACCTTGGGGAGTGGGGGGGAGGGGGGTGGAAAAGAGAAAGAATCAGACAAAGAAAAGGCATTCACATAGAAGTCATGCATTTTCTAATGTTCTTGTCTTCCTCCTTTGCCTCCTGTTTTCCCAAGTTTCAAGATTCCTTATTTCCTTCACTTTCCTTGAGGATCCTGAACCCTAAACAGGCTTAATCCAAGAGCATCATGCAGTCCAGTAGTATAGAAAGTTAGGATCTCACCTTTTCCAGGCAAGGATGGGGGCGGGTGAGGACTAATTGCCTTTTGCTGCTGGAAATAAATCTATCAACAAATAATTTATTAAATTTCTGTTGTAACTGAGACCCCAGGAATAGGGACTGGACATGTGATTTCATCTTCATCCTAAATAAAGAAATTGCTTCTACCAATTCAGCTCGACACCTCTTGGCTCTGTGGTTCATAATCTTAATAATAGTTTATTAAAGCCCTTAGAAGGTGGCTAAGTGGCACCATAGTGCTTAGAGCACTGGACTTAGAACCAGAAAGATTCTTCCTGAGTTCATCTGGCCTCAGACACTTACTAGCTGTATGACTCTGGGTAAGTCACTTAACCCTGTTTGCTTCAGTTTCCTCATCTGTTAAATGAGCTAGAAAAAGAAGTGATCAACCACTCCAGTATCTTTGCAAAGAAAACCCCAAATGGGGGTCATGAATAGTCAGACCTGACTGAAAACAACTGAACAACAAAGAGTCCTTAGAAGTTAAGTGACTTGTCCAGGGTCACAAAGTCTGCATGGGCCTTGAACTGATCCAAAATGAGCTTAATCCTCTACACCACATTGCTCTTTGACTCTGTTTTCATGGCAGACCAATCCAAAAGTGACAGTCCTTGTCCTCACAGAGATCGCAGAACCTAATTGTTGTTTCTGCTTTCCCCATCCAGATTCTGAGCTACATTTATCTGACTTCAGGTGTTAGTACAGAAAGAAAACTAGGGCAATTTAGCTGTGGCAGAGGTGTTAGTCAATGTTTAACATCTAGCTCTCTGAAGAAAAAAATTCCACATCTTACACTTTTAAGTTTAAGCACTGTTATTAACATTTTCTCCAGCACTTCCTTAAGCCTGGACAATAAACAAAGCATTAAATCAAACCCTGATTTGTAGCATTTGCCAGTTCCCAAGGTGTAAATATTCACACTTTAAATTGAAAATTTAACAATCGGCTTTGTAGAGCCTGTTCCAGCCACTTTCCTTACACTACTACCTATCATCCTTGAATTGTCTCTACATATCCTGTCTTTGAGATCAATGTTTACTTGTCTAGAGATCCTGTTTTCTTTTTACATTACTATCTTTTGTTTCTCTTTTTCCAGATTGTATTTTACAGATTTTACTTACTGTATGTGCATTGCAAATAAGTTGTTTTTCTTCTTTCTCTGGTGAGATTTGCAATCATTGATGCAAGGTGTTTTTTTTTTTTAATTCTGCTGATTATTTCTGCTGTACAGGGCATAAATTCTGGTTTCACATTTACTATTTCTCTTTGGGAGTATCCTGCTCGAGTTCTACGCTCTTGTGAGAATCCAGAGTCCTCTGCCTCAGGTGTTGATTCACTTTCCTTTGTTTTAAATGTTTATTTGCATATATCTATACTTATTTATATGATCTAGAGATTATCTAGAGATATTATTAATATCTTTCTTGTTGGTTTATCTGTTTACACTCCAAGTCTTTTGGTTTCTTTTTTCTTTTTTTATTTCTTTAGTCTCATGTTATAAATTGTATTTCTCTTGAGATCTTTGTTAATTTTTTATAGGTTTCTACCACCACCACCCTTACATTCTCCTATTGCTTGCTTTCTGACTCCTTCCCCTTTTAATGGCAGTTGTATTTAGAGCTGGATCTCAAAGCTGTCTCAGCCTTGTCCCATTCTGGGGAATCAGTCCCTGTCCCCATATAACTTCTAGGGGGACAGAGCTGGCCCCAGCTGGATGCTGGGCCCTTTATGTCAGGCATAGTAGAGGACCACACACATAGCTGGCATTCTGCCCCAGTTCACTTTGTTCCTTAGTTCTCTAGCTGACCTCTGTTGAAGCACAAAACACCACCATACTGCTATTCCAACTACAGCAACCTTCTGTTTTTTGGTTTTCTGGGGCATAGGCAAGAGGTGGCAGACAGAGGTGAATTCTGCTGCCAGTCCCTGAGTTGGCTTGGGCAGCCCTTCCAGAATATGATAACTGATGCTGGAGCAGGTTCTGAGTGAGTACATTGAAGGTTAGGGATTAAACTTCTCTACTGTTATTTCATTAGAGTTATCAGTTATCTCATTAGAGTTCTTGGTATCTTGGACCATGGAGACAGCTGAAGTTACCTTATCTTTTGTGCCTAATTCCACAGGTAGAGAAGAAGATATGCAAATCACCCCAAGAAAGCTCAAATTGTAGAGTCAAGTCCTGAAAGCCTTCAGTAAACTTCGTGGGGTTTTCGGAGAACTTACCCAGCTTCTCTTTAATTTGATTGAGATCCAAAATGGAGAATGGGACATGCACTCTAGTTGTCCCACCAGCCGAGAGAGCTACTTCCCTTAAGGGAAAAAGCCCTGAAGGTGCTGTGGGGATAGGGGCTTGGGAAGGGAGATTGGAAGTCCCACTTCCTGTGAGAGAGTGACTGGAGAGTGCTGGTTGAACTGGATCAGACTGCAGGACTGGGGGAATCTAGCTGGCAAGGGGGAACATCAGCCAGCACCTGAGGAGAGGAACGGGTCAGAAGAAAAGATACCCCTAGTGCTGCCATGAGGCCTGAGTGGGTGTTGCCTAGGAGAAGGCCTACAGAGGGAGGCACTTCAGTAAGACTAGTGGCTGGGACCTGAGCAGGGGTCTCTGAGAGGGGAGGGGCTGGGGCCGAAGCCACAGGAAGGGGGTCATTTAATTGGTCCCCGTTGCCCCTTTGTGGAGAGGCTCTAGCTTCAAGCATCTCACAATCTTTCCTGAGAACTGTGTTCCAAGAAAGTTCATTAAAAGCCATTAAATACACAGCTTCTAACCATTTTTCTTCTCTGCAACAGTATAATTCTAACTGCAAGAGAGTATTACCTTTTAAAGTCCCCAAAACAGGCCACGATTCATGGTTTTCTAGGCGATAGCTAGGCCAAACAGTGTTGCAAAAAAACACTAGCTTTTCCTTTTTAAGGTCTCCAGAGAAACTAAATTTTTCCCAATGTTGTAAAAGACAAACTTTCAGGAGCTACAGGCATAGGGCCTGGAAGTCCCTTCCTCCATAAAGGAAGGTTTGAGAGTAAGCCTCGAATTGAAAGGATCTGGCTTATACTTCTAGATGAGGCATCTGTCCTTGTCCTCCATTCTTCAGAAGCTGCGCATGTGTCCATTTTCTCCACCATAACCAAACAGGACTGAGTACCTGAGATCAGGCTGAATACCTAGCTGTCTGACCTAATGGGACCTGAGAGATCAAGCCCACAGAAACAAAACAAAAAACACACCTCCAAGGCACTTGGAGAACAAGAAGGCAATAGGGAAAGAGAGAGGCTTACATACCTGCAGAAGAGCTTGAGATTAGCAGCGTTTTCCAGTCAGAGAATCATAAAAATGAAGAGGTTTTATGCACCTAGAGGGTTAGAGTTGCCCGAGACCCCAGAATACCAACACGTCGCGTCCTGCCGAAAGAATTCGACTCGAGTCTTCTCAGCCAAAGAAAAGTAAAGTTTATTGAAAGTTCATTAAAAGTTTGCCATATTGAGTAGACTCTTAAGGAGCGTAGGTATCTGTGATGCTTGCATTGGGCAAGCAGGCTAGAGTAAGTGTCACAGAATAAGTCTGTGCTAGGGCATTCTGTCTCACACCACATGGAGGGGAGATAGGATTCTATATACAGAAAGGTTGTGGGAGTAATCTAGGGGTAGTCTAGAAGAGGAGTTTGGGGAGGGTCTTCAAGAGGAGTCAGATGGGGTAGACTCCAGTAATGAGAGTGGGAAGTTGCTGGAGGGTACCTGGAGACCATAGACAATGGTGGGCCAGGCCAGTTCAAGGGTGGGAACAGGAGCATTGAGGGTGGGAAACTATTGGAAGAAAGGAGGGCTAAAGACTTGGGCACAGACACAACTTAAGGCCCATAACCTTAGGCAAATGCCTTCCCTTGGAAAGATTCAAGGAGAGCTCAAGGCGGGTCCTGGAGCCTACACCCAGAACTCCCAAACAGTTTTTGTTGTTGCATTAGCTCGCATTTATAAAAGTCTTTGCACAGATAATCTCGTTTGAACCTTACAACAATCCTAAGGAGGAAGGTACTTCAAATATCATCCCCATTTTAGAACTTTGGAAACTGAGGTTTCAAGAAGTGCCTCACCCCTCATTATAAAACTAAAAGTGTCAGAGGCAGGATTCAAACCCAGGTTTTCCTAACACAAGCCTAACATTCTTTTATTATCTCTCACCTGTGATGTATCAGACCCCCGTGAGATTGTCAAAGAGCTGATGCTAAGAAATTGCATGACTGTCTCACTGCCTACTTAAAACCATTCAACTATTGCTGATCCCTATGGCTTTGAGTCAGAATCTGTGGGGATGAGAGTTCCTCAGATGGAGACATTCCTACCCCAACATGTCTGAAGTCACTATATGACCTTATCCTAGACCTCTTCAATTCGTTAAGGAATTTCCTAATATCTCCCCTTACCTCCATCAAAAACTCATTAAGATACCACCTTCTTTGGCAGGCAGGTTAGGATTCCTAGCCCAATTTCCTAATGGCCAATCAATCATAGATCTTTGTCTGACCTCTGTATTGAGGACAAGTCTCCCCGAACTACTTGACTCTGCAAATACTACATAGCAGGTCATAGATTTAGAGCTGGAAAGTACTTTAGAGGCCAATCCAACTTGCTTATTTTTCATTTGAAGAAATAAGTCCCAGAGAGAAGGTTGGTGAGTTATCTGAGGTCACATAGTGAGTAAATAAAGATGGGGTTGGAACCCAGGTCATCTGCCTCCGGATCCAGAGCTCTTTCCTGCTCTCTCCCCCAACAATGTCTGCCTGTTCTTAACTTCAGCACCTAGTTTTGTTGTTGTTATTCAGTCATTTCAATTGATCCTACTTGAGGGTTTCTTGGCAGAGATACAGGAGTGATTTGTCGTTTCCTTCTCCAACTCATTTTACAGATGAGGAAACTGAAGCAAACAAGGTTAAGTGACTTGCCCAGGGTCACAAAGCTAGTAAGTGTCTGAGGCCAGATTCGAACTCAGCAAGATGAGTCTTCCTGACTCCAGGCATCTGCTGCAACATAAGCTTTGCTTATTCTAGGTCATGAAATGAAGAAGAGTAGCCCTTACATGATCACTTCCTGATTTGTTACTAGTAGCCTATATTCCAGTCATGGGAGATAGTCTGTGGAAGGCATGAAGAATGGAGAGGTGGAATGTTGGGTATGAGGGACAGGAATGAGGTCAATGACCATGGTGGGGGGCAGTGGAGAGAAGAAGGGGAATTGATGGAAGTGTAATTAGCCTAGAAAGATAGGCTGAAGAGTGGCTAAACAAGTTGTGGTATATGAATGTAATGGAATACTATTGTGCTATAAGAAATGGGGAGGAGATGGACTTCATATGTACCTGGAGAGCCTTATACAAACTGGTGCTAAGCGAGAAGAGCAGAACCAGGAAAAATTTGTACACAATCACAGACACATCGTATGTGTGACAACCAACTTTGATAAACTGGACTCTTCTCAGCAACACACAACTATAAGACAACTCTACAGGTCTCAGGATGGAAGGAGATATCTACATTCAGAGAAAGATCTAGAAAGAACAGAGTTTAAATGGAGACTGAAGCAATCTACATGCTATTGTTCTTTTTCATGTTTGGTTTTCTTTCTTCTTTCCCACTGTTCACTCCACTGGTTACAAGCCTTCTATACAACCAGACTAATGT
>CM053588.1:269629475-269658071 GCA_028646515.1 Pseudochirops corinnae
TTTTTCTTCCACTTCCCTTATTTGGTTTTGAAAATCCTTCTTCAGCTGATCTCTAGCTTTAAGGCAATCTTCATGTTTATTGGAGGCCTCTGGTGGGGGTGCTCTGGCTGCGCTCTCCTCCTCCCTCTCTCTCCCATGATCTTTCTTTTCCCCAAAGAAGGAATCTAGGGTTTGGGAGCTGTTCTTACTTTGCTTCTTATGCTTATTCTTATTCATGGTTGGTCAGTGCGTGATTTTTTTTTTTAAAAATCTCTGTGGAGCTCTGCTTCTAGAGGGGAAAGCTCTGTCCCAAATCGCTGGGGTCCTCCCAGCTGCCGGAGCTCTCAGAGAGTTGCTGGGTCCCTCCCCCACTTCCAGCTCACTGAAGGAAAAAGGACCACAGGACCGAAGCCCAAGACTGCAATCCGGATCCAGGCCACTCAGCGCGAGAGCACTTGGCCTCTGAACGATTGCTTGGTCCCCCTGTAGTCTGCAGGCCGAGCGCCGAAGCCCCAGTGCGGAGGCGGGTGCAGAACCTCCGCCTTTCACTTCTCAGCCCTGGAGGCGTTTCAGCCGGACCCACTTTTCTCCCACGACCTCGCAAGTCCCACTGACCTAGTTCTTGACACTGCCACTGCCACCAATCCTCTTACCTGAAGCTCCAGCCGGGGCTCAGCTCCTCTCGTTCAGCCACCCCAGGACACAGCTGTGGCTTCAGGCCAGGCTGGTTTCAGTTCACAGGGCTGATATGATTCCTCGTAGCTGAGCTGACTTTAGTGGAAAGTATATTTGTGTGCATTTTGGAGTTCTAGGATTAGTTTAGAGTCATATTTTATGGGTATTTTGGGGTGGCTATATGAGAGCTGTGATATGTTGCTGCTCCTATGCCGCCATCTTGGCTCTGCCCCCCTGGTCCCTTGTTCTTGAAGATCAAAATGACATCACTATGTTGGTGTCAAGGTACAGTGTGTCCAACTGTGGTTGATCAGACCAATAAGAGCTCAGAAGACTCTACTGTAGATCAGGATCAATGAAAATGCAAATGGAAACTCATAGATTGATTGGATAAGTGATGCCTCATCATGGCATAGAAGCTATTTGGGCTTCTCAGAGGCTGGACCAGCAGAGTAGAGGCTCTGGAAGATCCTACCAAACTGGAAACCCTTTGACTGATGAACTGTCATCCTGCAACCAGCCTGAAGGAAGGAAAAAATGAGGTGCTAAGCTATGTAGTGCTAAACAGACACTTCATACCATGGGAAATTTGGGGTCTAATACCTCCTTCTCCAATTTCCCTCTGTGAGGGATGATGATACCAGATGGAAGCATGATGGCAGACCCTTCTGAGAATGTCTTCATTGGAAAGGATTCATTATAACACAAACCATTTTATGGTTCATAGACCAATGGTCTCTTTGTCCACCCTACCCCATGCCCTGTTTTATAGGCCTGTCTCTTCCTAGGTCCTTAGTCAATTCTGCAGAAATGCTGCTTTCAGGTGAAGGTTCAGAATGAGAGAAACCAATGACTCAATAGGTTCAATAACAGAACATTTGGAGAAGATAATGGTGTATAGAACACAAAACAAAATACAGAAATTGTACCCCTGCTTGACAAGAGTGTTGCTTGTGTTTTCTGTGTGTGTTGAGATATCCCTGTGAGACAAGAAACCTACAATTCCAAATGATGTCTTTTTGCCTCCCTGCCTACCTCCTTCTCCACAAAAGTCAGCTAGTGCCACTTAAATTCCAGAAGAGAAGCTTGTTAAGGTAAAACCCAAAAGGCCACAATCCCATCTTTACAAAGTTCTTTTTTTTTTTTTTGTAGCTTCCTAAGTCAAATGAAGTGTTAGCAGCTGCTAACCATTTCTTCCAGGCAGAGACTTTCTTGTAAAATTCAACCAAACTACTTAGGGGAATCACAGAGCATTCAGTTATCAAATCACTGCATATTATATATTGCTGAAAACCAGGAGGGCAAACCCATGTGAGCCCTTCTGTTCTTCAACAAAGGGAAACTGTCTGAAAGCCCCACTGAATATAGAGAGGAAGCTCCACAAAGCCTGACCTGCCACCAGAAATCATTGGAGAGGCCACAGTCATGAAGGCCTTCATTGAACTCAGCCTTTGGGAAGAGAACCATTGGAAACAGTTTATTAAAATACAACAGTCCCTAGTGTGGTATGTGTTCTGCCTGTTTATTTTACCATTTATATGAGCCTATAATTGAGCTGAAGGAGAATTCGCATTTCAGCTTCCAAGAAAATGTAGTCAATTCCATTATCTGGATTTAATGTGTGTGTGCATTTTTTTAAAAGTCAGGAGCCAACAATAAAGATTCATTGTGTGTGTACGTGTGCGTATGTGTGTGCTCACATAGGTAGACACAAACCCATGAATTGGGTTGTTGAAATAAGTGAGTAAATATAATTAGCAGGTTGGGTGGCCATGAGAGAAAATGATTCCCGTAAGTTTGACTTGTTCCCCTTCACCCACAATGTTTCCTTCTTGTCATGGCTATGGTCTGGGGTTTTGCCAATGCCCACATAACAAACTGTTCCCTTTTCCCATATCTTGAAGATTTTCCTCTTTCCAGGATTATTCTCCCCAGCTGCCTTACTTTCCCCTCTCACCCTTACCTCTTGGTCCAACATACCCCATACCCAAGCTCCCATTTTCTGTGCTTGTCTCTTCTGAGGCTATCAGTCCGCTTGCAGAAATCTTTCCTAAAACACTGTCCTTGAAAGTGGAGGTTCAGAATGAGGGAAACAAATGGCTTGCTACGTTCCATGGGAACTTTTCAAGCCTGTGCGCTGTAGCAAAAAGAACACTGTTCAGGAGTCAAGAGACCAAGGTTCTAATCCTGGTCCTGGCTTCAACAGTTAGTTTACTGTGTGATCTTAGACAAATCAGTTCAAATATCTGGACCTCGGTCTGGTCTTCTATAAATGGGGGTTGGGGGCGGGGTGTCAGTCAACAAGAATTGATTCAAAATCCACCATGTGCCAAGGACTATGCTGGGAGCTGGGGAATATAACGACAGAAGCGAAATGCTGCCTGCCCTCAGGGAGCTTACATGCACATGTCTGGAAGAGAGGTCACATGAAGGCCCTATAAAGAGGGAAAAGGACTTTCAGGAACTATGAATGACCTGCTTTTGCCACACCCTCTCTGAGTATGAACCCACTTTCCCTTCACCTCTGTATGTACTTATTGGCGGGGAGCATGTCTCAGACTTTCAGAAGTTTTATATCAACTATCCTTACAATACTGCCTTAGTAAACACTGGTTTCTAAGAGCTAATTAAGTCTGACTGACTAATTTATATCAATTGGCGCAATTACACTAGTTGGGACTTTTACTGTTTACTACTTTTTGCTATTAAAAAAGCCTTCACCCCCTCCAAGGGTTACTCCTAGAATCCTGAGGGTAGAAGCAGGCCCTCTTTGGGGGCCTAACCTGCTAGGGGGGGAGGGGGAGGTTGAGAGAATGACAGCGTGTGGTGCACTTAGATCTCATATAAATTTTGCTCTTTGCAACTACTTCTGCTGTCTAGATGTGTTTCTTACTGAAGTCTAGGTTTGTTTTTCTAGAAAGAAAACTGAGACCCCCCCAAAAAGGAAATGACTTGACCAGGATCACACTGCTAGTCATGGTTAGTGTCTGAGTCAGTTCAACCTGCCTCCAAGTCCAGCAATCTTCCACTATATATGATCAGAGTCACACAAACAGACACAATATTTTAAAAGATTTTTTATGTGTATTTGCTTTAAAAACAATGACTTTCATGCTTTGTCATCTACCTTAACTCTGGGGAGGAAATGAGAGGGAGAGGGAGAGATTGAGACAGACATAGAGAAACAGTCAGAGAGAGACAGAGAGAGGAGAAGGAAGAAAGAAGAAGAAGAAAGATTTTGATTTGAACCTGTGATTTCATCTATATAGAGAAATCCTAGTTCAGGAACTCCTTTCATTAATGTAGATTGCTAACTCCTCTGTAACTTAGAGTCTTAAGAGGATTGCATGGGGATATGAGTGACTTATATAATGTAATTTATTATAGTTAAGCAACTAGTATTGTCAGAGATAAGACTTGAACCCAGGTCTTACTTATTCCAAGGCTGACTCTTGATCTACTCTGGCAAAATAGCTACCTCCTTCATTGCCTAAACAATAAGAAAGAAAAGGCTTAGGAACCATTAAAGCCTTTCTCTGAGCTAGAATTTGCCAACACTGAGTGACTGTGGTAGACTTTCCCGGGGGACCCATGAAGCGCCTTTCAGCTCCTAAGAATGCTCTGCCTTTTTTTAGGAAAAAACAGCCAAGGATATGCTGGTAAATGTTTAACAACTGACTGGGGGGTGAAGAGGGGGAGGTAATGTTAATGGGATATAAGATATTCTCCACCCATCAATGGGTTCACTGTGGAGCCCATTAAGGGAAGCTTGCTTAGGGGAGGCTTGCTTGTAGGAAGACTTGCACACCTTTTGTTAATTTCTAATTAGGCAATGAGTCATGAGGGTTGTGATGCCCTCTGACCCTGAAGAAGGGTATATATACTCTGAGGGTAGCATTTTGCTTTGGGGCTCACTCACTGGAAGAGTATTCTTGTGATTTGACCAGATGAGACTCTGGGTAACCATTAAGGAGCCCCCCGGCTTTGAAAAACCCAGATGTTGGTGCTTCTCTCTCTGGTAACTATATGTATTGCCTTAGTCAGACAGTTGGATCTGTCTGTTGATCCATGCTAATTTCTCAGACAGTTAGAAGCCCTAACTGTTGTTCTTTATTTCACTGTTGTATTTTCTTTTTTTTCTTTGTTTGGATTTTTTCTGAAGATCAAAGTGCTGATTTTTCCCCTGAACTAATGAATTAAAAAAGATTGTTGACCCCTTGAACTTTCCTAGTAAAGCAGATCTAAGAACCTGTGCTAGCAGCCATCCTGGGTATGCCAGTGTGGTTGGGGGAGAGGTGTGTGAAATAAATGTTTGTATGTATGTATATGTATACATACACAAATACTTTTTTCCTCCTCTACCTTTTTAAGTCTAGACAATATCAAAACAATTAAGCAGGTCCTGATTTATAGCTTGCTGATTTCTGAGGTGCAAATGCTCACACTGAAAATTTAACAATGAGCTCTTCTGAGCCATTATGAGCTGTTAAAGCTCTTGCTCATGCTCACTAATATTCTATTTAACTTTTCTTAATCTCCCATTATTCATTTCTTTTTCTCCTCTAAGGGCAACGTTTACATGTACTATAAACTGCACAACTTCTATCAGAACCAGCACCGATATATTAATTCCAGAAATAATCATCAGCTTCTGGGAGAAGATATTACAGTAAAACTTCATTTAAAATCACTGAATTACCCTTAGGTGCTGTTTGTTCTGTGAGTCTTTAAATCTGAGGAAGGAGAAGGAAACTGTGTGATTAGTTAGAGATGGTTGTTTCTACGGAGAAAAGAAGAGCATAACAGGACCACAGATTTAGAGGTTATTGACTCTCCTCCTTCTCTTTTTACAGATGAAGAAACTGAGACCTAGAGAGTTTAAATGACTTGCCTAGGCTCCCTCAGCTAGAAAGCATCTAAGGTAGGATTTGAACCTAGACTTTTCTGACTCTGAGTCCAAGAGCTAATGGGCCAGACTATGACACAACAGCTAGGATTAAAGATGTAGCTACATCTGAAGTAAGCTGAGTGCATGAGGCAGCTAAGAAGCATAGTGGATAGAGTACTGGCCCTGGAGTCAGGAGGATCTGAGTTTAAATCCAGCCTCAGACATTTATCAGCTTTGTGACCCTGGACAAGTCACTTAACCTTGATTGCAAAAGGAAGGAAGGATGAAGGATACAACAAATTGAGGCAACATTTATGGGGCTCGGGCTCCTGAAGTAATCTTAGTATTGTACTCCACAGTGTAACCTTAGATGATATGTTCATTCACTCTTACTTCCTACTCCTAGTTTACTGTTGGTGCTTCCCATATAAGCAGAACTTTCCCTCTCTCTCCCCCTTAAAATCATCCTGTATCCCTTGTTGCTATTTTTGACTTGTTGCATATTATTTTTAGCACTACCCCTCCCACACACAAGGGAAATTTCTGACTTCGTTCATTCCTTGTTCCCCACCTATGGAGGCTTCAACTTTGGGTGTGAAAAGATGACTCGTAGACTGAAGCAATCTACATGCTATCGTTCTTTTTCATGTTTGGTTCTCTTTCTTTTTTCTCATTGTTCACTCCATTGGTTACAACCCTTCTATACAACCTAACTAATGTCCAATTTGAAAATATTTGCTGATCCAGTACTTGATTGCAAGCCGCCATGGGGGGAGGGGGAGAAAGAGGGGAGAAAATTTGAAACTCAAGAGATTATGGAACTGCATCTTGTAAACTAAAAGTAAATAAACAAATCAAATTTTAAAAAATACATCTGCTAAAAAAAAAAAAAGATGACTCAGAAAATGTTGGAGACAATACTAAAAGGTGGCTGAACTCAATGTCTCTGTAGAAGAGACATTGAGACAGACTTTCTTCCTCCTAGTAGGCAGGTGGGAGGCAATAGGGGTAGATTTTTGCATATACTTTCCAATACAGGATATTTTGCCAGTTTTGCCTGTTTTTTTTCCTTTGCCCATGATACAATGGGAAATGACTATGTAAATGGTGCATAAAAAACAAAAGACACCAACAAAACATGTTTTAAAAGATAGTAGGGAGAACAAGGAACCATCTGGATAACCCAACCTATCTAATGATAACCCTACCGTCATTCATCTCTGAGGTCTCAGAATCTAGGCTTGAAACATCCCTGAGAGTTTCCAATTGGATAACCCTCTCTGCCTAGTAGAGGAGCTAGGCATATTGATTGGTTTGTGAGCATAACACTGATAGGAAGTGATTTGTTCATCAGGATTTCCCTGAGAGGCTGTAATCAAACCAGGTTCTATTCATCACTACTTTCTTTTCCCCAAATGAAACCAGATACTCTATCCTGTGAATTCTCAGTGATAAGGTGCTTGGTTTAAATGAAGTTTTGATTAAAATCAGTAAGTCAGGAGACCAGATAGCATGCTAGGGTTGGCTTGTGAGATGAATGGACAAGAGAAATGTTCAACTTAGACTTTAGTCCCATTATCTTTTGTTACACCATATCTAGCCTACAATGCTCAGTTGCGGGCACCCCATTTAGGAAGAATTTGTTGTTCTTCAGTCATGTGTGACTCTCTGTGACCCCATTTGGGGTTTTCTTGGCAAAGATACCAAAGTGCTTTGCCATATCCTTCTCCAGCTCATTTTATAGAAGAGGAAACTGAGGCAGACAGGATAAAGTAACTTGCCTAGGGTCACACAGTAAGTGTCTAAGGCCAAAATTGAACTCAAGAGGATGAGTCTTCCTGATTCCAAGTCCAGCACTCTATCCACTGTACCACCTAGCTGCCCATTAGGGAAGATATTGAAAACTATTGTAAAGAGTCAGCCCTGAGTGAGGAAGACCTGGGAACATTCAAGTCCTGCCTCTGACACATAGCCACTTTGTGATCTCGGGCAAGTCAAGATCACCTCCTAATTCTCTAAGGCAATTCTCTAGAACTATAAATTGCAGGAAAGTTGCTGATTTGCATTTGCAAAAAGAGTTTTTCCATTGAGAGCTCCTGACACCAGTGAAATCACAAGTCTAGAAAAACAACAGTGACTCAAGGACAAACTGGAGTGGGTTGAGAGGAGCATGGCCAGGATGATGAGGAGACTCAAAATGATGCCATTGAAGGATTGGGTGAAGGAAGTGAGCCTGTTTAGAGAAAAGAAGAAGCCTTAGTGGAAGTCTTACAATCTGCAGGTACCTGAAGGACTGTCATGGAGAAGATCAGGTGTGCTCTGCTTGGTTCTGGGTGGCAGGAGCAATGGATAGAAATTGCAGAGATAGACTTCAGTTTCCCATAAGGTCTTCCTTAGAGCTTCCCTCTGAGATCATCTCCAATATGTACTTTATATGTCTTGCTTTATAGATCATTGTTTGGGTGGTGTTTCCCTTCTTCGTATCCCCAGAGCTTAGATGGAGCCTGGAACATAGTAGGCACTTAATGATTCTTGACTTGACTTGACTTGACTTGACCTGACAAAATTAATAACAGTGAGAATTGTCCTAAAGTGTGATGTAATGCCTCAAGGTTTATTGGGTTTCCTGCCACTGGAAGTCTTCATTCAGAAGCTGGATGAGCATTTATCAGGAATATGGTAGAAGAAATTCCTATTAAACTAAAGGAAAGACTAGAAAACCTCTGAGGTCCCTTCCAATTCTAAATCTGGGCAATGGAACTCTCTCTGTTCTAGAACATGGCACATCCCAGCCCCAGTGGAGGCTTGACAAGAATAATACAGAAACTAAAGCCAGAAATCTCTACATTAGCTAGGATTTTCCTAAAAGAAAATTGCCGTTTTCATTTTTGGAGAATATGGGGGTTGGGACTGAATGAACTATGGATGATTGGCCATGCAGTGCAGAAACTTTCCTCCTTTAGAACAGTGGTGTGAACCTAGTCTACCCCTTTGGGTACTGAACACCTGAACCTTTCTTTACCATCACAGAGCTTAGTGAATGAAAGGAGTGGTAGGTCTCATTCCTGCTCATCGAATCTACTTCCTTATAACTGGACCCCTCAATGAAGCTTTAGAACTTCCTGAGTTATATGAATAAACTGATCTCTACTTCACTGCTAACATCAGCTCTGGAAAAATACATTTTGCTAAGGCAGCCCTTTCAGACCTGGAGTAGAAAACATATTAAGGCTTAAGCAGTTTTGAATTGCTAGCATGGAAATTGCTAATGTGTGAATTGCTAGTAAGGAAAACATACACACACACACACACACATATCTATATAACATATACACATATTTAAACATATACATACACACACATTTTATGTAGTCATATGAAAACAAGCACCATTTTGTAGCACATTTTTGGCACATTTTGCATTAGTTGTCCCTCTGCCCCTCCCTTTCTGCAAACATACATCCTTATTACAAAAGACAAATTGCAGAACATTCCTTATAAACACTGAATAAGAAACTATAGAAAAAACATCACATTCCCAGGTCTCTGCTGGTGCTAATTTTCTCTCTCTCAACAACCAAGTAATTGGACAAAAGGCATTCCTCATTTTTATGTCATCTTGAATTCAAAATGTTGACCACTGTGCTCCATTCCAGAGGGTTTCCAGTGATATACCCATTGCTCCTTGCAGTGCTATAGCCGACAGCGTGTTTGATGGTAGGTGTCTTCTGTCATCCTTTGGGTTATCCACTTCATTGGGTACCATCAGTTAAAATGTCCAGATCACCACTCTGCAGCCAAATTGTACCTTTCATAATCTGCATTTCCAGGACACGTTCTCCCTCACTTGGCACGGTATCCTGTGCACAGTTATTAAATCGACTTTATTTATAGTATTCATTTTACAAACGAGCAGACAGACACAAAATGAAAGCTGGCAGAGGCCTCACACATCATCTAACTTAACCATCTCATTTTACAAATGAGCCAACTAAGGCCCAGAGAGATCTGGGGACTCTTCCACAACAACGCCCTGCGGCCAAAGATTCATAAAGAGGAGTCATTACATTTGAACCAAACATAATCAGGGTATTCACTGAAAGAACAATCAGTCCTGATTGCTTTTGATTGTCATAGGTGTATTAAAATCCTAAACTAAACTTTACCACTTCCCAAACTCAGTCAGTTTAGAAAAGAATGATGAAGAAGCAATGATGTAAAAGGCACTATACGTACAAAGAGAGATAGGACAAAGACCAAGGAGTAATTAGAATGGGAAGACTAGTGTGCCAACGACTGTTAAACCAGAAACAGTAAGATGTGTGCTAAGGAGAGATTTAAATATACAAACTGCTGTGAGAAACTTGAGCAGGGAGAAATCTTTCATTTTAAGGAGTTCATAGGGTTATTGAAAGATTCATGACAGAGACAGAATGTGAGTTAGGCCTTGAAAGAAGGGATGTACTTCCACAGAGAGGGAATCATGATGACCTGAACATAAAAAGACCTGAATAAGCATCTGTTTAAATAGATTGTTTAATTGGGGATGGGAAAGAGGAAGAGGAGGAGAGGAGAATCTGTGACAGGTCTAGGTGGAATTATGAGCAAAAATAAGAAGACTGGAGAGGGAACAACAAAAATGGGGGTGGACAAGGGTCTAACAAGTCTTGAACATAGAATGGTGACTAGAAGCTGGTTGGTGGGTTTTAGTGTCTCTTCTGGTTTTAGAAGGTCATAGGAATTGTGTACCAATACCAATCACCCAGAATAGTCATAGGACATACACAAAAGGAAAAAAAAAAGTAATTGAGTAGTTGATAATAGGGCTAGAGAGTGAAGTTTTAGCTAGGGGTTGGCCATCTCCAAGTGCAGCTATGCTGCCAAAAGCCTGGCTGTGTGTGTGTTACAGTACCAGAGAACTGAGCATGATAAAGTTTCTTTGGATTTCCCTGTGGACACTATTCTTCTGTCATACTACCCTACCTCATCTACAAGGATCCATCTACAATCCCTCTGCTCAGCAGCGAGACTACACGGTGGACAGATAAGCACGTCAAATTTCAAAATCCCAAGTCCAGTAACCTTTCCAGTGCATTTGCAGGTGAGGCCCATTAACACTGGCCTTGTCATTTTATCTCATTTAAAGAGGTAGTTGGGGGGAAAGATTCAGTCCCACCATACATGGCAATGAGGATTGTATGGTAAGACCTTGACCTACCACCATAAACTAATATTTTAGGTAGTGAAGTAAGTGAGACAAGCCATCATCTTTCAGATGCCTACTGCTCCCTTTTGCTTCACAAATTCTGCATTGATACCCCAGCTTGGGAATGACTGGAGAGCTTCATTCTTTCCTTTTACCTAGCCCTGCCCTCTGGATTTGTTATTCTGATGAACTCTGGCTTGACCTGGCATCTCCTCTCTCTGGATCACCCTTAAAGATCATAACCTTTCCCCAATTTTATTCTTATCTTTAGGGCACCACAGTCCAGATCTCCATCACACCCTAGCCTAAACTCTTATATAGCTTCCTTATTGGTCTCCATTCAGTCTCTTCCATCCCTAAACCATCTTCAATCTCCAATCCATCTTCCACACAGCTGCCAAATTAAAAATCCTAAAGTATAGCTCTGACCATGTCACTTCCCTACTTATTGGCTTCCCATGCCCTTAGGATAAAACATAAACTCTTTTATATTTATACCATCATTCCCATTGAGACATTAAGCAAAGATGGCTTGTTATCTTCTCTCTAATTGGTCTCCTGGTTCCTAGGAGGACCTCTGTAGTGTTCCTAGACGGTCTGTGATGCACAGCAGAGAAAACCAGAAAAGTTAATACAGCCGTTTATACAACACAGATGAACCTGGTGCTCGGAGGAAGTGGACATTCCTCCCGTCCTCAGGTTAGGAAGTTCTAGGATACTCTGGGCAGACTGTGGTGTAGGGTAGGGCGTTGAAGTGGTGACAACAAAAAGTTGATCATTTCACCCATAGCAATTATATTCTCAAGTCAAACCACTGTGGGACAGAGGATGTCATATCAACCAACTCAAGGTGGAGGCACATCTTTGTTTCCTTCCTCGAAGGAAATCTCTCTAATTAAGAAGAAGAGTTTCAGAAGTGGAGGTGGAAACATACGGAAACACAAGGAATGTTAATCCAGCTAGACTAAGCATGATTTTTTTGTTAGCGTCAAGTGTCCCACACTTGGAAAGGAAGACTGGGCTTCTTTGGAAGACAGAATGGTCCCATCTGCAAACCATGTGACTGAGAACTTCCCTCTTCAGGGCATTAAGTCTTATATATCCTGAATGTCACAGAGCAGGCTTTACAAGAATGGAAAGTCTGTTAAGTTATCGTTACTTAATAAAAACTGATTAGGAAAACTGGATAGCAGAATGACCAAAAAATAGATTGAGTTCCAGCCAATTTTCCCATCAGTTTTTATTGAATAATGATGAAATTTCCCAGTGTTTTAGTGTGACTTTTATCAAACACAAATCTCTTGTGTGTTTCAGGTTCTATTTCTGCATTCTGTACTTTATTCCATCAATATATTCCTCTGTTTTTCCCCCAGTTCCCAAAAGCTTTTGCAATGATTGCCTTATAATACATTTAAAATATACTGAGCCCAACTTCCCTTCAGCTGTTCTTTTCCGTAACTATTCTGGATATTTTTGCCTGAGTGCTTTTCCATGTGAATTTTGTTAGGATTTAATTCTACTGAGTAGCCTTTTGGTATTTTTATTGGAATTGCACTAAATATATAAATTGATTTGGAGAGTTTTGTTTTCATTATGAAGCAGCTGGGTGGTTCAGTGGATAAAGCCCTGGGCCTGGAGTCAAGAAGACTTGAGTTCAAATCCAGCCTCAGACACTTACTAGCTGTATGACCCTGGGCAGGTCACTTAACCTCTGTCTGCCCTAATCCACTGGAGAAAGAAATGGCGAAGCACTCCAGGGTCTTTGTCAAGAAAGCCCCTTGGCCAGTATCGGCTGCTATGGTCCAGGGAGTCACACAGAGCTGGACACAACTGACAGCAACAACAGAGTTGTCATCGCGCCAGTTCCATCTAACCGCATAGAAAAGAACATCCCTCCATTTGTTCAGTTCTTGGGTTCTAGCAAAACAATTTTGCAATTTTATTAACGTCCACTTCTCGTATGTCTAGATAGAAATAATGCTCGATGCATTTTTATTGTCGTTGTCAATGATATTCCTCTGTAAGTCTCTCTTGGCTTTCCTTGGGGGGTGTAAAAGTGATCTTCTCAACTCGAGTTTTGTGAGTTCAGGTTCTCTTCTCTTTCTAATGAAGGCTGCTAACTGACCATCAGTTTTATTGGTATTTCCAAACGATCGGCTCTTCGTCTTATTTATCATTTCAGTCGTTTTCTTCTTGTCCTTTATATTAATCTGAACTCTTATTTTGGCTGGTTCTCCATATTTTCTGTTGGTGCGTTACTTTTCCTCCTTTTCCACATTTTCAAAATGCAGGCTTATTTCATTAGTTTTCTATTTTATTTTCTTTGCGAGCCAGGCATTCAAATCAGTACTTTTGCCCCTGCCTGCCGACGTGGCTGCTGTCGATTGTTGATGAGATGGGCGCGTTGTTGTCTTTGCTGTGATCTATTATTTTCAATTTTTTCACCTGTGGATTACTTAATGAATAGCCTTTTAGCATTAGCTTGGATTTACACATTTTGTTCCTAGTGTTTACTACGAACTTAATTGTATTATTAGTCATAAATGTAGTGCAGAGAATTTCCAGTCTTCTATAGTCATACCTTCTTTGCAGTCCGGACAATGGTGTGCTGAGGAAAAAAAAGTCCACTCAACACACTTTTACGTCTCATCTGCATTATTAACATTTTCTCCATCTCCTTACGTCTAGACACTCCACTGAACAATAAATCAAGCCCTGATCTGTACTGTTTGCCTATTTCTGAGGAGTAAGTACTCATACTACAAATTTAACAATCAGCTCTCAAGAGCCAGTTCAAACTGGCTCCAGCCCACCCCTGAAGCCAGACCAACTTTTATGCGTGTTGCATGCATGTTTTCAGACAAGATGCACAATCTTTGGTTTTTTTATCGAATTCTTTTCATGTATCTATTTAATCTAATTTGTTTAATTCTCTATTCAGCATTGTAATTTACTTCTTAGTCTTTTTGTTTGATTTCTCATTATCGTAGTGGAGCATTAAAATTCTCTATGATCATTAATTTTATACCTATTTCCTTTTGTATAGGAGAGATAGCTAATGTTTTGGACGCCAGAATCCCAATCTAAAAAGATCTTAACAGATTAGGATGATAGAATGCATTGAATAAGGTATTATTTAATGAGGATGAATGCAAAATTCCCCTCTTAGACCCTAAACCCCGGCCTGAAGAGTCATACTCTCAGACTCTTAGTGTGAGTTCGTTTCCAGGATCTCATCCATGACTCTTGGAGCAACAGAATGCCAAAAAAGTAGGATCTTTGGTTCCCCACTGTGTATATCTGTAAAATATTCATTCATTGAATAAGTATTCATTAAGTTTAAAGTGTGCAGCTAGGTGACGCAATGGATAGAGTACTGGACCTGAGGTCAGGAAGACCTGAGTTCAAATTTGATCCGAGACATTCAGTAGCTGTATGACCTTGGGCAAGTCATTTCATCTTGTTTACTTCAGTTTCTTCATCTGTAAAATGAGCCAGAGAAGGAAATGGCGAACCACTCCAATATCTTTGCCAAGAGAATGCCAAATGGGGCCATGAAGAGTTGGACACAACAAAAATGACTGAGCCCCAACACCGCCACATTATTCCCCTTCATACACTCTACAACTCAGCCCAGCTGGCCCTCTTGCCTCATATGCATGTCATTTCCCATTTCCTTGTCTTTGCACTGGCTGTCTCTGATGCCTGGCGTGCATTCTCTCCTTTCTTCTGTCTCTCATAATTTCTAATTCCCCTCGAAGTCCACCTCAAACACCACCTTCCACATGAAGTCCTGGCTAATCCCCCCAGCTGCTAGAGCTCTCCCCTACACATAAATTACCTGGTATTGATTTTCAACCTCATCTTGTATGTCCTTTTGTCTCCCCCAATAAAATGTAACCTCCTCCAGGGCAGAGACTGTTCCGTTTGTCTCTGCAGTGCCCAATACAGCACCTAGAAAATAGCAAGCGTGGAATAAATGCTAGGTGGTTGATTATATAAACTTCTGGCTCTCCTTGGTAGCAGACACAGTGCTCTGCTCACAAATGTACTGTAGAAGCTTTTTTTTAGGCATTGCGTCAACATGACTGATTCGGAAATATGTTTAATATGACTGTACGTGTATAGCCTATATCAGATTGCATGCCGTCTTGGGGAAGGGGGAAAGGGGGAAAGGCTGAAGGGGGAGGAGGGGGAATTTGGAACTCAAAATCTTATAAAAGTGAACGTTGAAAACTAAAAATACATTTTTAAAAAGAGCGAGAAAAGAAAAGAGAGATGGCGTCTCCCTGTCAGAGTGGCCCAATCCTGGAAGGTTTAACCTGCTCTTTTTTACTGACCTGGTCAGTTCACGCCTCCCTGGGCAGCCTGGTGGCCCTCATCTCCCAGAAGTTCACCATAGTCAAAATAATAATGATAATCACTAACATTCACATAGCTCTTAGTGTGTGCCAGGCTCTTTACGGTTATCTCATCCGATTCTCAAACAACTCTGTGGGACAGGCGCTGTTCTTGTCCCCATTTCACAGGTAAGGAAAGTGAGGTCACACAGCTGGTGAGTGTCTGAGGTCAAATTTGAACTCACGTCTTCTGACTCCAGGACCCATGCTTCATCTACGGTGTTACCTGACAGCCTGCCTCTACCGAATCCCTTGGTTTCTTTGCACAGGAACTGCCAAGCCCCCTTACTGGAGGAAGTGTGTCTATCAGTTGGACCAAGAGAATCCAGAAAACAGTGGCTTCATCAACAATGACTTCATAGTCTGGATGCACATAGCAGCCCTGCCCACTTGTATCAGCAAGCACCCCAGCATACCCAGGGCAGCTGCTAGCACAGGTTCTTAGATCTGCTTTTTTAAAGGAAAGCAACTCAAAATGGGTTAACAGTCTCACTTTAATCAATCAAACATATATCATTTACCTAGTTCAGGGGGAAAAAGTCAGCACCCTGAACTTCAGAGAATGCAAACAAAATACATCAGAAGTTATAAGCAAACAAAGAAACAGATCAGCAGACGGCTTCCAACCATCTGACCATTACATCAGTTACCTATTCAATTACCAGAGAGGGAAGCACCAGCATCTGAGTTTTTCAAAGCCGGGGGCTCAATGGCTTCCCAGAGTCTCGTCTGGCCAAATCACACAACTCTTTCCAAAGTGAGCCCCAAAGCAAAACCTCACATCAGGATGTATATAGCCTTCTCCTGGATCGGAGAATGTCACAGCCCTCTTGACCTACTGCCCAATCACAAAGTAATAAGACATGGGCATTCCTGAAGGACAAGCCTCCCACCATAGGCTCCATGTGACCACATTCAGCCTAGTAGGGGGCAGAGTATACTTTCAAATCTGGGAACATTCTCAGAGTCACTTAAGCCACTTAAGCAAAGGGCCTGGGGGCAGGGAAGATCTTCAGATTCCCATAACATTACTTTCAAAATCCTATGCAGGCACATCCACAGAATCCAGCAGTTTACCGATGGCCTCCCTGCCAGAAATTACAGCTTTGACATATCCTACAGTATCCTTTCTACAGCTGCTCCCTTCAGAGGATAAGGGAAAGTGTTTTAAAAGCATACTGTCTAAGCTTTAGGGACAGCTAGGTGGCACAGTGGATGGAAAGCTGGGCCTGGAGACAGGAAGATTCATCTTCTTGAGTTCAAATCTGACCTCATACGCTTGCTAGCTGTATGACCTGGACGAGTCCCTTAACCTTGTTTGCCTCAGTTTCCTCATCTGTAAAATGAGCTGGAGAAGGAAATGGCAAACCACTCTGGTATTTTTGCAAAGAAAACCCCAAATGGCGTCAAGAAGAGTCGGACAGGAACAAAAATGACTCAACAACAAATCTAATCTTTCTCTCCTCGAACCTGGTACAGGGTAATGCACAGTATGGTGGTAGTGAAAAAAAATTAATGGGATTTAATTTGTCAAAGTAAGTCAGTGGTTTAGGTACTATTTAATGTGTTGGCGTTACACAAATAGGAGGGACAAGAGACAAGCCTGTAACTCATCCCTTCAGTGACCCTGCTGTTGACCCCACCACGTAGTTGTTTGGAAATAATGGTGAATTATTCCTCTATCCCAAATCCATCCACCTCGCCCATGTAGTAGAATGTGCAGTAACTTCCGTCTTGTGTCAGTGTTTCAGCACTTCAGAGGATCGTAGTTTTAGAACTGAAAGGAACCTTAGAGGTCATATAGTCCTACCCTACCCTCCAGCTTTATGGATGAAGAAAGTGATGGTGATGGTACCCTGGTCAAGGTAATACAGATAGTAAGCAACAAAGGCAAGACTGGAACTCAAGGGGCAGCTAGGTGGTACAGTGAATAGAGCACCGACCCTGGAGACCCTGGAGGACCTGAGTTCAAATCTGGCCTCAGCCACTTGGCACACTTACCAGCCATGTGACCTTAGGCAAGTCACTTAACCCCAATTGCCCTGCCTTCCCCCCTCCAAAAAGCAAAAAAAAAAAAGATTGGAACTCAAGTTCGATGACTCCAGGTTTGGCCCTCCATAGTCAGTGTTCTCTGTCCACTGCCCTACACTGCTTTTCCTGGGATCCATGATCCCATTGATGGGAATATTCCCTCCAGAGATATAGGTCATAATGCAGAGGTAAAAAAGTTCTCAGAGTACATCTCCTTGTTAAAAGCAAAACTCATTGCTCAGGGTTTCACCCTAATTATTGAGGCAAAACAGGGTAAAGAAAATTCAAAGGAATTTCTTAAAAGTACGTCAAGGTAGCAACACATTGATGGGCTCATCACTGGAGATCAGCAGAGGATTCAAACTGGAGCCAGCTTTTTTTGGTAACTTTCATAAAGAGATAAATTCAGTTGGGTCCACATCAGTAGAAGGGGATGGGGTGTTGCATGTCAGTTCTTCCCCAATGGCCTAGATGTGATGTCTATCAGGTAGGGGTGCAAACCGCAGGTAGAGTTTCCTGAAGAATAGCGCGGGATGCCTCCCCTAACAGAGCTTCCCCCAGCACTGATTTACAAGCAGGTCACTGAGAACAATGGGTCGCCGAGTCAAAATAACTTTCAATACAGTACAATCCATATTAGAATAGGATTCCCCTACAACATTCCCAAAATCACCATGTTGAGGACAATCTTATATTTTCAGGGAGGGGGAGAAAAGAAATAGATCCATATATAGTACCAGCTATGTACAAGGCACTGTGCTGAGCACTTATAAATATTATCTCATTTGTTCCTCACAACAGCCCTGGGAAGTAGATTCTATTATACAGTTGAGGAAACTGAGGCAACTGGAGGGGTTTTTGTGGGGAGGTGTTTCAGGTGACTTGCCCAGGGTCTCTCAGCTAGTAAGTCTCTGAGGCTGGATCTGAACTTGTCTTCCTGACTTTAGGTCCATTGTACCACCTCTAGGTAAGGACAAAGCCTGGTCAATAAGTAGAAAGATCCCTGGATCCCTAGACAGTCTGAAGACTGTCTGGCTCCCGTCTCTGCTACTGTGTAAACAACTATGGGCAAGTCTGTTCATCTATCTGGGCCTCCATCTCCCCTTCTATAATGTGGAGATGAGAGGTAGTATGGCCTAATGGATAGAGAGCCAGCCTTGGGGACAGGTAGACCTGAGTTCAAGTCATGGCCAAATCAGCCTCTCACTGCTCCGGACAACTCTAGCTTTCCCCGCCAATGAAATCACATTGGTGACCCGTGGTTTAAAAAAAATGGTGGCACTACCACTTACTTGTCAGCTTTGCTGAAGATGAGAATCATAGATTGTTTTGTTTTGTTTTTCCCATCTCTCTGGGGAAATTGGAGGCAGAAAAACACCCTGTTACTACCCAGGGCAAAAACCCTTCAGCCTGTGAGATCTTCCTATCACCGTGCAAAGGCAAAATGTGGTTGGGTCTTCAAGAAGGGCAGGGAAAAGGATGCTGAAGGGTAGAGGTGAGGCCCGAGGCTAGGGGGCAGAAGAATGCTGATCTAAAAGGAAAATGGGACTAGTTTCCCAACAAGCCTCCCTGGGCTGTGCAACACCAGCTGCCAAGGGATGTGAGGCTTTTCAGGGCCTTGCTGGGAAATGTTTCTTTTCTGTCCCGTTGCTAAGAGATGCTGTTGTTTGTTTATTATTTTGGTTTACAAAAGGCACCAGCTGTATAAAGACCTCAGGCCACATGTGTAATCACAATGATGTCACTGAATGCTAATGAGAACAGACAGGACTTCAAACACTTTCTCCTCTGGGGAATTATGGACATTTAAAAACCCGAAGCCAAGGAGCCCAAGTTCCCATGTTCCCACCAAAAATGTTTCGCTGTTCAGTCTTCTTTGCTCCCTGCTGGTGGATAACAGTACCAGGGGGTTCACTTTAGTCTAACAGGATTCTCGTCAGCAGAGGGAAGTGACCTAGCCACCAGCTCCCAATTCATAAAATGAAAGGTGAGTCCAGCCTAAGAGCTATGGATGGCCTTTTCCTTTCTTTTGGTTTGGTGAAAGAGAGAAAGAGAGACAGAGAGAAAAAGTCTCTCTTTGCATAAATGATGCTAAAGATTTATTTATTTGATAAATAGAGCCTGCTAGGTTTAGTGAACTGGGAGCTGGCATTTACTCCTCGAAGATGTGAGTTCAAGTCATACATCTGACAGCACTGGCTATATTACTCTGGATAAGTCATTTACCTCAGCTCTCTAAGATTATGGGCAGTTAAGCGGTGCAGTGGATAAAGCACCTGGCCTGGAGTTCAGCCTCTTACTAGCTGTGTGACCCTGGGCAAGTCACTTAACCCTATCTGTCTCATTT
The DNA here is from genome assembly GCA_028646515.1 of Pseudochirops corinnae. NCBI lineage: Eukaryota > Metazoa > Chordata > Mammalia > Diprotodontia > Pseudocheiridae > Pseudochirops > Pseudochirops corinnae. The sequence goes on from CM053588.1 coordinate 269,649,002, forward strand.
TCCTCAACTGTAAAATGATTGTAGTAACTCTGTGAAGAAAATCCCAGACAGGGTCAGGAAGAGTCAGACACAACTAAAAACAACTCAACAACAACTCTAAGATTATAAGGTAAAGAAAATATCTGTCCCTTAATGCACTGACAGGGACAGGAAAGCTCCCTGTAACCAAAGGAACTGCAATTCCTGTCTCTCTCTCTCTAGTTTTTTTTTTTTTATTGTTTTTAAATCTTGTCACACTCTTCATGTCAGACCCCATTTGGGGTTTTCTTGGCAAAGATACTAGAGTGGTTTGACATTTCCTCTTCCAGCTCATTTTACAGGTGAGGAAACTGAGGCAAATAGGGTTAAGTGACTTGCCCAGGGTCATACAGCTAATGCTTGTCTGAAGTCAGATCTGAACACAGGTCTTCCTGACTCCAGGCCTAGTGCTCCATCCTCTCTGGTGCAGTTTCCTCATCTGTAAAATGAAAATAATGATACCACCTACCTCGCAGGGATGTGATTGTCAAGGGAGGTTTACATGTGTGGAACACTTTGCAAATGTTAAGAAACTATAAAACAGCTAGCTAGCCTTAGCTACTTATGTTCTATGGTATAGAATTGTATCCGATCACATCATAACATACTGCATTTTATCATTTTATATTATATGATATCACAATGTCATATAATATAGTATATATTCTATGATATATACTATATTAGTTCCATATAGTATATTACATATATCATATATAATACAGTATAGATTAATAGAGTATGGTACTGGTGAAGTACTGAAACATATCCTTAACAAATCTTCCCAGACTCTCCTGTTACCATCTTCAAAGGGAAGAAGGGAATGGTCCTTTCCACAGTGACGTGGAGTGGAGGGAAGAATGTTTTTCTGGGTGTTGCCTATACGGTCACAGGAGCAGTGACATGGCTTGCTGCCTTTTCCATGACTGCAGTTCACTTAAAAATGGAAAAAAAAGAAGGAATACTTCCATGTTAAAACTGACCAAAGTCAAAGCAGAGGTGGAAAGGAACAAGAGGAGGCATGTGTTCAGAACTTCCAACACCTGGGTCAAAACCCCTGAAAAGGATCACAGCGGCTGAGTTGTTCCAAGCAGAGTGAATTGGGTTTAGTGATCAAGCTCCATCCCATGCACAAAATACAACGATTCATCTTAAATAGCATATACTATAATTTCATTGAAAAAATATTAATAAGCCAGAATAAAAATGACTAACAGATGAACAGATCTTATGAATAAAGTACATTTTAACACATCTTTGCTTACTCAATATGTAATTCCTGTGGTTCCACTGAGAAATCCCAGAGGAATGAGTTTGATTATTTATTAACCAAAACAATGGGTTATTGTCAAATAGAATCAAACATCTCCTGAGAGTTGTGTTAAGTTGTGTGAGTTAGCCTCTTTTTTTCAGATATTTGAGGGCACTATGCCTAAAGGGAGCTCAGGTAGCCTCAGTGCAGCTCTATTGTTATGTTCTTTTTAAGTTTTAATTTTATTTTTAAATTAATAAGCATTTGTTTCCTCTCTTTACCATATCTTCAATTTAAAAGAAAAGTGTTTAATAAAACCAATTTCCACATTGGCCATGTCCAAAGATGGATGTCTCTAGTAGTAGTGTAGGTCATCCTTGGTCCCTTGGAATTATGGTGGCTCAGGATCTCTTCATCAGAGATCTTAAGTCTTTAAAAAGAGGTTGCTATTGAATAAGTGTTCTGGTTCTATTCACTTCACTCTGCATCAGTTCATTTGTCTTCCCAAATAAAGTTGTTGCAATTTTTCCCCCAGTTAATCATTTCATTTCTAATCTTATCTGCATTGGTTTTGTCTGTGCACATTTTTTCAGTTTTCTTGTAAACAGAACTATCTATTTTAACTTTTGTGTCTCTTCCTTGTTTGGTGATAGATTCTATTTTTATAGCCAAGTCATGTCTGTTAGGAAGTTTTTGGGTCTGAATATTGGTTTAAACCTAATTTCTGTCAGACTGCTTTCCAATTTTTCCAGAAGTTTTGGTTGATTAGTTTTTTTTCTCTTAACCCAGAAGTTGAGGTCTTTGAGTTTATCAGTGAGTCCAAAACCTTTTATTAAATATCTCCTATGCGCCAGACACTGCGCCAAGCACTGGGAATACAGAAAGAGGGACAAGCTAGCCCTTGCCCTCAAGGAGCTTACAATCTAAAGGGGGAGATAACCAGCAAACAAATATGTATACATAAGTGATATGCAAGATAAATGGGAAATAATTAACAGAAGGAAGGGACTAGAAATAGGAGGTAGGACACTAAACTGCTGGACTTCATGACTTTGTGTCATCCACCTATCTGCTCTACTGATTGACGTCTCTATTTTTTTAACCAGTACTAAATCCTCTCCATGATCGCTGCTTTGTAGTTTAGCTTAAGATCCTTCCCACTTTCTTTCATTATTTCCCTTGAGATTTCTGATCTTTTGTTCCTCCAGTTGAATTGTGTTATTCCTTTCTGCCTCTATAAAGAATCCTTTGGTAGTTTGAGTGGTACAGTTGTTTCTGTCATTTCCGACTCTCTGTGACCGCATTTGGAGTTTTCTTGGCAAAGATCCTGAAGTGGTTTGCCATTTCCTTCTCCAGATCTTTTTATAGATGAGGAACTGAGGCAAATAAGGTTAAGTGACTTGCCCAGGGTCACACAGCTAGTAAGTGTCTGAGGCCAGATTTGAACTCATGAAGATGAGTCTTCCTGACTCCACTCCCCCACTCTACCCACGGCATTACCTACCTGCCCTACTCCATGAGCAATTAATGTTTCCAATTATTTATGTCTGTTTCCATAAAGACTGTTTTGTGCTTGTATTCACATATTTCCTGTATATATCTTAATAGGTAGACTACCAAGTATTTTATACATTCTATAATTATTTTAAATGGAATTTTTTCTATATCTTCCTGCTATTTTTTAGCAATATAAAGAAATATGGAATATTTTTGTGGATTTATTTTATATTCTATGAATTTGCTGAATTAATATTTTAATTAATTTTAGTTCACTGTGTAGGATCCTCTAAGTAAACCACCATATCATTTGCAAAAGGAATAATTTTCCCTCTCCTTTGTCTGATCTTATTCCCTCTATTTTTTTTTCTCATTGCTACCAAAAGCATTTATGGTGCTATAGCAGAGAGAGATGTTGAGTATCCTTGTTTTTAACTCAATCTTAATGGAAAGGCCCCTCATTTATTCCTATTACTTATAATACTGGCTCCTGAATTTAGATATATACTATAATTACCCTTTCCACATCATGGGGGTTACTGGCGTGGTACCCCCACAATCTGGAAAATCTACCTAAGATTTTTGGCCCTCCCTACCAGAGGAGCATTCTGCATTTTTTCATTTTCTGATACGGCGTGTTTACAGTACCTTATTGTAAAATCTGGGTTAAGTATTTGGTCATAGTCTCTGTGTCATTTCCTGGCCTTGGCACATTGTCTTCAGCTTCCACAAAACTACCCCAAAATTCCCATTTAATTTCTTATACCAACCAGTGATATATCAAAACCACGATGGGAAAAGTCACAATGTAGAAGGGAAAACTGTACTTACTATGATAAGAAAAAATCCACTTATTTCTGTGTTTTCAAAAGAAACAGGTATATTTTATCAAAAACTTCCCCTACATCCATTATCATAAGTATATTATTGTTGTTGTTCTTAATATAAATATGGCTTATTATGTTTCCAGCAGCTAAGTGGTACAGGGGAGAGAGCACCAGCACTAACGTCAGGAAGATCTGAGTTCAAACTGTCCTCAGACACGTACTAGCTGTGTGACCCTGGGCAAGTCACTTAACCCTGTTTACCTCAGTTTCCTTATCTATAAAATGAACTGGAGAAGGGAATGGCAGAGCACTCCACTATCTTTACCAAGACAATCCCAAATGGGATCAGGAAGAGTTGAACATTACTGAAATGACTAAACAACAAAATTATGTTTCCAGTTTTCCTGATATTGAACCAACTCAGCGTTCATGGTATAAATTCCACCTAGGAATAGCATATTTATACAAGTGGGTGTGGGTGTGTGTACACATATATATATATATATATATATATATATATATATATATATATATATACATATATACATATGTATGTGTGTGTGCACACACACACATACACACACACACACATACAGCTACCTACTGTATGTACCCACCTACTATAGAGGCAACTAGATGGTTCAATGGATAGAGTGCTGGCCTGAAGACAGAAAGAAAGACCTAAGGCTATATGGAGCCATGAAGAGTCGGACACAACTGAACAACAACTACTAGTCTATTTTTTTAAAATAGTTTATTCAAGGAGCGGCTAAGTGGCACAGTGAATAGAGCACCGGCCCTGGAGTCAGGAAGACCTGAGTTCAAATACGGCCTCAGACACTTAACACTTACCAGCTGTGTGACATTGGGCAAGTCACTTAGCCCCAACTGCCCTCCAAAAAGCAAAAATAAAATAAAATAGTTTATTCAAGGGAAGACTTTATGACCAAAGAAGAGTTAGAGAGCATTATAAAATGCAAAATGGATAATCTTGATTACATTAAATTGAAAGTTTCTGTACAAACAAAGCCAATGCAACCAAGATTGAGAGGGAAGTGGGAAATTGGGAAAGAATTTTTACAACCAGTGTCTCTGATAAAGGCCTCATTTCTAAAAATAAAAAAAACAAAACAGGGAATTAAGTAAAATCTTTAATAATACGAGTCATTGGGGCGGCTAGGTGGCGCTTTCGGTCTCTGGCTCACCCTACGATCCAGACCATAATATCAATTCTACATTTTTCATTTGAAGATATCAGAACATAGCAATCTGCTAAATGCATGTTTGATGCTCAGATATCTGTTGAGTCTGATGTCCAGACAATTTTCCTAAAGTAGTTCTTGTGCTACCCTCCCCATATATTCTTTTGCCATGAAATTTTAGAGTAGAAAGAGATCTCAGAGACCCTCCATTCTAGTCTAATCCAGAGCCGAAAGAGATCCCCACTATAGCACACCTTATGAGTGACCAACTGGTCTCTCTCTGCTTGAAGACTTCCTTCATGGGAAGTGGAGGACAGGAGGGTTAGAGGTTGAGGACCCACTACTTCCCAAGGTAGTCCATTCCATTCCACTTTTTGGTGGTTTTAACTTGTTAGGAGGTTTTTGGTTCTGTTTTGTTTTGTATGTAGTAATTCATAGTAGTTTTGTCTGAGGCAGGATTTAAACTCAGGTTTGACTCAAAGTTTAACATTCTATCCAGTTGAGAAACCTAGCAACCTTGTTACCCTGTTCTTCTGGATCTCAGATTCACTCTAATTTCCCAGGAAATTCCTAATCAAAAACTGAGAAACAGCAGACTCTAGCCCTGATGTACCCTAAGATCTAAGCTAGGAGTTTTTAACCTGGGGTTCATGGACCCACAAGGGATCCATTGATGGATTTAAAGGCATCTATAAACTTGGGTGGGGAAAAAAATTTATTTTTATTTTCACTATCCTTTGGTTTCCTTTGTAATCTTATGTATTTAGGTTTTATGCATTTTAAAACATTTATTCAGAGAAAGGGCCCATAGGCTTTACCAGATTGCCAGAGGGGACCATAATAGAAAAAACAAACAAATAAAGGTTAAGAACTCCTGATCTAAGATCATGCCTGTAAATTAAGAAATTTTCATGAATTCAGAAGAAAAAGACTTGGTACAAGTTATTTTTTTATAATCCCTGCAGAGATCTAGAACTCATCTGTCCAGTGCAGGGAAGCTGGGAAGATGTTGAAAAAGAGAATGAAAACATCTCTCCTGTCTGGGGCTCACCTTATTCCTCTCTAGACTAATGGTGACTTCAACTTTTCCTTTCCAACTGTGGTAAAAATGAATAAGAATATTGGATCCCACTTTGGGGAAGCAGGAGGCGGGCTAAGTGATAGAGGAAGATTCATTAGAAGACAGTATTTCACTCCTGAGACTTTGAAAACTTCATAAATTTTCCAAGTCCTCTCCAAAGCACTTCATGGCCCGCCAAAGGATTAGAATGGGAATATTGTGTGAGCCCTGCCCTTTGGAGGGAGGGATCTTTTCTAAATGAACTACTCTTTGGTGCCCTCTGACTCACTGCAATACAAATCTCATATTTTATCCTCTTTCTTCCTCCCTAACCATTTTACCAGATCCCTGCTTTAAGAATTTATACAGGCCTACTGTATAAATCTCAAAGGATGTAGTCCTAGGATGGACAAAGCAGATACAGATCTAGCATGCAGGTAAAAGGAGGAAGGAGTCATGAGAATCCCTCAGCAGTGATAAGATATCAAAGGGCATTTCTCCACTCTGACAAGTAAGTTATAGGAGAGGAGCATTAAGCCAGACCTCACCATAGGCACCCCTTAGATCAAATCTGCTGTCTTAAGTTACACTACAGTTCCACATGTCGGGTGGGCTGTGTAATGATGGTTTCACTTGGGTCCTGTGCTACACGGGGCGGGGGGGTGGGGGGGAAGTCAGTTCGGTGATGTTACCATTTATGAGCATACCAATAAAGAAAAACGTTTAATGACAGCAGCTAGATATGCTATGGGATTCTGATGGACAGACAACAAAGAGACACCATCTACATCCATGGTTCTCAAGCTGTGAGTCACGACTCCCTTGGGGGGTTGAATGACCCTTTCACAGGGGTCACAGGTCGCCTAACACATCGGAAAACATATTTCCGATTGTCTTGAGAACCTCCTCTGTTCATCTCCAGGCGGGTCCGCCCACATACAGACATGCCCACGTACAACTATTGAAGGATCGTGGCTTTAGGAAGGTTGAGAACCACTGAACTATATTTACCTTCAGCTGATTTTTTGGTTTACAAAAAGTTACTGATATGAAATAAACCCGATTTCAAACACCCTCAGACAAGTTGACGTAGAAGATCTAATTGACATCTTGGAAAGACAGTTAATTCAATTCAACAAATGGATTCCTCTTCTACATGGAGACATGGGGTCATCCTTCTCTTCCTTTAAGACCTAGTCTAGGTGCCACCTTCTCCGTAAGACCTTCTGATTTTACCAAACACGAATGATCGTTCTCTGCTTCAATTGTCCCCACTCAGATCCGTTGGATGCCTGGGTATGGCACTGAGGATGTAAAGGATACTTGATCCATGACTACAGAGGATCTTCAGTGAGTAGAGTAGTTGACCAACATGTCAAATGATGACAGAGACAGTGAGATATATGTTCCCTGATTTTTATCTTGCCTTTACAAGGCTGGGTATACCTTCATAGCTGGAATGCCCTTCAGACTTTGAGCTCATAACTCTGGTGTCATGGAGCACTCTGGGGCAAGAAGGGTGAAAGATACATTCAAACCAGCTTAAGACAAATTCAGCTGGAGATGGGCCAGGAAGGGGTCCCAGACCTCAAGACATAAAGGCCTGTTGAGGAAGAGACCTTAGTACACTGCCCCATGCTGGGCTGGTCTCTTACGGAGGTCAAGAAGTGGGGTGGGGTGGAGAGTATCTCACTTTCATTGTGTTCTATTGAAGAAAGCAAACCATCTTTTAGTTTAGTGGTTTAATTTATTATTATTGCTATCTAGTACTAAACTTAGTTACCTTTAGTTGTCAGGGATATGTTGGAGCTAGCTGGTGGAGTGGCAGCAGGTAGTTAAATTTTCACTATGAGTATTTACACCTCAGAAACTGGCAAATGCTACAAACTGAGGCGTGCTTCTTTGTTTTGTTGATTGTGTGCATCAGCTTAAGAAAGTGACAGGAACAGTGTATAGAGTGCCAGACCTGCAGTCAAGAAGACTCATCTTCCTGAGTTCAGATCCAACCTCAGACACTTACCAGCTGTGTGACCCTGGGCAAGTCACTTCACCCTGTTTGCCTCAGTTTCCTCATCTGGAAAATGAGCTAGAAAAGGAGATGTCAAACCACTCTTGTATCTTTGTCAGGAAACCCCTCAAATGGGGTCATGAAGAGACTGAAATGACAAGAAGAAGGAGGAGGAGGAGGAGGAGGAGGAGGAGGAGGAGGAGGAGGAAAAGAAGAAGAAGAATGATGGAGCAACTGTTAATAATGCAGATTAAAATTAAAAGTATGTCCTCTGTACATTTTATTTCCTGGAGATCTGGTTGTTAAACATTTACCAGCTCATCCCTGTTGTTGGATCACTAGTGATGTCAGTGCCCTCTCAACTGAGGCTGCACATAACATACGGTTCCATTTCCTCTATAGATCTTTAAGCTGATATTTCTCTTCCTTTAAAACCCAACCTGGGTGTCATTTTTTTCCATGAAGTTTTCTTTGAGCATCCCAGGTGAAAGTCATTTCTCCACCCAAATTTTCCTGGGACACTCTGTTTGGATCCTTCCGTTGCTCCAGTTCCAATTTACCTCGTATACGTGTTATATCCATTCTGGTAGACTGTGGACCTCCTGACACAAAGCGGGGAAAGGAATTCCTTTCCTTATCTTGCCTGGAAAAGGTCTGGGTTCACTCTGAGTCGGCAATATCATCTGACAACAACAACAACAACAATTAATGGGATTTTGTACTGCATTAAGAGAGGCGTCAATTTCAGGAATGAGGAGTTGAAAATTCCACTGTCTTCACTCTGAGTTAGAACACATCTGGAATATCCTTTTCAATTCTAGGCATCATAGTTAAGGAAACATGTTGACAAGCGGAGAAGCATCTACAGGAAGATAGTGTGAGGAAAGAAGAAAGGAAGGAAGGAAAAAAATGTTAAGCATCTGCCATGTGCCAGGCACTGTGCTAAGTGCTTTTTACAAATATTATCTCACTTGATCCTCACAACAATCCTTTGAAGTAGGTGTTACTATTTCCATTTTACAGTTGAGGAAACTAAGGCAGACGGAGGTTAAATGACTTGCCCAGGATCACACAGCTAGTAAGCCTCTATTGTCATATTTGAACTAGGGTCTTTCTGAGTACAGGCCCGCTACTCCATCTACTGCACTACCAGCTCACCTCAACGTGAGATAGTTGTCCCCTAGAAATTTAATGCATGAGTATGAG
>CM053588.1:269658171-269673943 GCA_028646515.1 Pseudochirops corinnae
TTTCTTGTTTAAAAATCTTTCTCCTGGCTGCTTTCCAGATTTGTTTGATTACTATTGAAATTGTCAGATTTACTGGATGCTCTAGAGTTTGAATTTTTTTCTTCTGGTAACAATGTGTGGATTCTCTCCGGCAGTTTTGTTGTTGATATTCAAAAGTTTGGAGCTGTTTTGTTGAGTTATTCCTTCATTATTGTTTTCACGTGTTTTGATTTGCCTCATTCTTCTGGGAGAGCTCCAGTCCTTGGGTTATGTCTGTACCAATTGTCTTTGGCTTCAGTGTTTTGGAGTTAGGAATCTGTTGTTCTCTCTCTCAGAGCTTCTGCTTTTCTTGAGGGAGTCTGTCACATGTTCACTTTCTCCAACTCTGCAGACTGTTCTGACCCAGATCCCTTCGTAATTTCTTCTTTTAAGAGTTTGGTTTCTCTTTTAGATGATTCTAGAGTTTCTATTGTTCCAAGATCTCTTGGTCGTCTGAAGGATTGTTCTCTTCTGTGAGATAATATTGGATCATTTTTCTGCATATTGTGATACTTTTTCAGCTGCTTGGGTTTCTCTTTGAGGTTTCACTAATTCTTCTTTCTATTTCTTCTATTCCTTCTATTTCTCGTGTATTTCTGTTTATATACTTGTGAACTAAATTCAGAATCTCTCCTTGTATTCCCAATCACTGACTTTTGGGCATCCTCTGCATTCTTTGGTTCCTCCCTGTTCTACTATTATACAAGTAACGAGGCTTTAATGCATACCCAATCACCTAAAATGGAGGCACCCATGTGGGAGATGCTAAGGACCTGCCTTTAGGACAAGACATTTTTTCAATCTCATGCCATTTGTATGGGGGCAGCCTTTTCCACGGGTAGCTAGCCAGAACAGACTGAATCTTTAAAGCTATCAAAGTGAGATAATCTCATTTCTTTTTTTTTCTCTCAGCATCCAAGTGATGAAAGTCCTACGCACCCAGTGCATTGGCACAATGCACTAAGCTGTGTAGAGGGAAGAGCTACCTTCTCTTCCCACCCCACCTCCTCCATTGGCCATATGGCCTTGAGAAAATGGTTTGGGGTTTTGGTCTGCTTTGTTTGTCCTTTTCAGTTTGGGGTGGAGGTGTCGGAGATCCCAGACCAGGACTTGACTCTTGGCAACCTTGGAGGCAGGATTCCAGGTCCGATGTGTGCCAGGTCACAGGCTTGCCCAGTCTTTGGACCTGGAATTTGGCAGGACTGTCCCAAATAGATGCTGAGCTACACTGTGAACCTAATCCTTTTCTACTCTCCAGAGACTCAGATGGTGTAAAGTGAGATTGTGTCCCCTATACTGGGTGGGGGTGTTTGTATATTTGTTCTTGCTTTTCCTTTGCAGTAAATATTCCTTTGTAAAAAAAAAAAAACTAATCTGACTGTTAAGTGGCTAAATAGGGGCCCCCTTGAGTACAAGGGGGGGGACCCTAAAATTAGGGGAGCACCATTAGTGGGGATTTGAGCCAATGGCAGATACTAGACATGCCCAAATCCCCTTATAGGTACTGGAGACCCCGGGGGGGGGAGGGGAATAATGTAACACACTTGGACTTCAGGCAGTGGGAGCTAAGGTAGTCACTGTTATGCACAGCTTTCCCCAAGCCTTGGATTCTGAGCGGCCTTCCTGGGTCTAGATCCCTGCTCTGAGTAGCCTCAGGAGTGAAAGGACTGGCCCCAAGTGGGTTTTTGATCTCGTTTCCAAGAGTAAGGCTTGAGGTTCACTCATCATTAGCCTGTGATCCTGAGTACACACATTTATTTTCCTCTCTGCTTCTCTCTGTCATCTGTCTTCTTTCCTCCAGTTATTTTTCCCTTTATATGTCCAAGCAGAATCAGCATCTGACACACCTTTCAGGGCTGGAGTAGGGGGAAAGCACAGTGGCTTCCGGGGGGAGCCCTACAGTATGCTCACTGAAGAAAATGCATGGAATCAGTTAGGAGGAGGGATGTTGAATGGGAACTCTGAGTATTAAAGTTCTCAGGTGCTCATACGTGCAATTTTTTAACCTTGGAGTGGGGGGGAAGTCTGTCTTCTTAGCCCATGGATCCAAATGTAAGCACACTAACTGGCACACAGCTGCTTTCTTTTGGGATTGGGGGTTTGGAGAGTTTTCAGAAAACAACTGTTCTGCCACCTTGCCAGTCACACAGTCTGACTCCAAATGCTTCCATAAGTGGGTTCACCAAAGTAAGAAAAGAAGAATCACGCAATAATCATTGCTTTCCTCATAAGAACCATGTGAGGCAAGTGGTACAAGTGTTATTGTCGCTATATTTATGGCTGAAGAAACTGAGAGTCCAAGTGACCTGTTCAGGACTACACGGCTGTTCAGCGTCTGACGTGGCCAAGTCCAGCATCCATCTCACCTCACTGCCTCATACATGTGTGTGTTTGTGTGTGTATAGAGCTGTATAGATAGATACACATATATATCAGTCATATATATCTGTATCTATATATCTAGATAGACAGATGTATCTATATGTTTGATATACACATGCATAAATGCATATATATTATGTATACATACATACACACATATGTGCATGTGTGTGTGTGGACACAGAAAGAGAGCTAGATGGCTCAAAGGACAGAGTTCTGGACCTGGAGTCAAGAAGACCTGAGTTCAAACCCAGCCTCAGACACTCACTTGCTGAGTGATCCTGGGCAAGTCACTTAATCTTTGTTTGCTTAATCTACTGGAGAAGGGAATGATCTTTGCCAAGAAAATCCCATAAGGGGTCATAAAGAGTCAGATGTGATTAAACCCCCCCAAAATCTATCAAATATTTCTACTGACATAGAGATAGGTCTATATTTTATATCTATCTTATATAGATTACATATATGTATGTGTACGTGTATATATCTACATACCTATATATGTGCATATATACATGCACACACACACACACACACACACACATATATATATATGAAAGAAAAACCTTTAGGAATGTACAGCTTTAAACAGTACCATATTCTCCAATCCTTCCAACAATATAAATCACATGACTTTGCACCTTTAGCCACAGTCCCCCTAACAGCATCCTCCAGGGGTCAGATGCTTATTCCTTCCTGAATCTTTGGCTCTCTCTCCCACCCACAAAGAGCCCTTAAAAGCCAGTGGGAGCCCCACATGTGGAAGGGATAAAAAGCAGTGGGAAGGAAGAAAGGAGCATTGCCTTCATTTTACTCTCTGGCTTCAAAAAAGTGGATGCAGTGACATTCCTCAAGTCACCCCGCTGCAAGCACTTCCTTAGGAAGGGAATCCAGAGAATTTACAGCTGAGATCTTGACTTTTAGTTTCCTGTGATGACCATAAGATGACATGTGGTCCTTGGCAGACCCACTTAAAGGGAACAATTATAAACATGGAGCATTTGCTGTGTGTTCTTTTGCTTTTATGGTTCTGTTTTGATTTTATTCGTTTCAAGTGGAAGAAAGCAAAAAGTGTGGGAGTAGGATTTGCTCCAACAGCCTTGTAAATCAATATTTAAAATTTGTAGCCCAGCTTGGCGTTGTGAAAGAACTCTGGTTTGCAAATTTAAAAAACTGGGTTTGAATCCTGCTTCAGTCACCTACTACTACCTGTGTGACCTTGGACAAGTCATTTACCTAGCTGGGCCTCAGTTTCCCAATCTGTAAAATTAGGAGGTTGGATAGTACAACTTCTAGCCCTGAATCCATGGCTTTACGATGTATTAATGATTTTTTTCCTCCCCAAATAGAAGTAACATGGAAAATGTTAGATGAAATCTGTAAAAACATATTTTCAATTTGGCCTCAATTCTTTGTTATCAGCCCTAGAAATTTCTAAGGCTTCACTATAATAAATTTTAAAAATAACATCTAAAAATACAGCAACTTATCAACCTGATGTTCCTTTGAAATAGTCTCTTCTGCTATGCAAGAGAGCTTAGAACCAAGTCCCTCTCTGTTCCCTTTTCCATTTGGGCAGAGGGCTTAGAAATCAGGAAGTCCTAGGGAACCTGTGACCTCAAGGCCACCTGGCTTTCTAGCTCCTTGAGTGCAGCTTTCTGACTGAGTCTAAGTTATACAGAACAAACTCTTTTATTAAGGGGATTTATTCTGTGGCGTTTGGATTCAGTCAAAGGCCACACTTGAGAACCTACAGGGCCACAACCCTGAGGCTACAGGTTCCCCACACCTGTCCTAAAATGTTAACCTACTCATGGGCTTCAAGAATCTATCAGACATTTGTCAATCATCAACTATGTGCCAAACACTGCTGGAAATACAAAGACAAAAAAAGAAAGAGACCCTGCCCTCAGAGGCTTGCATTCGCCCGGGGAGATGACACATACACAGACACACACACAAAAGAAAGATAGAGACCTGTAATTTCATGGGTGTAAGGAGCTCCCATGTGAGGAAATACCCTCCACCAATTCAGGATAGCACCCTTTTTGCAACTTGCAGTCTTAGAGAGCTTCCTAGGGCACTGAAAAGCTAAGTGATTGACACAACATTGGCATGAGTCAAAGGCAAGCTTTCTAACCACTGTGCCATACTGCCGCAAGTTAATATTGTGTGCACATCAATATAATTTGTGTATCATATAACTAGCATAATTACATATATATTATATATATATATATATATATATATATTATGACTGCTGTGTATTATATATTAATATGTAATATGTATATACATTAGGAGGTGTATGTTTATGTAAATGTACACAATATACATATGCAAATACACAAGTAATGTCAAGGCAGGAGAGTCCTGCCTGCTGAGAGATCAGGAACACTTGTTCCAATCCCACTGACATTTGGATCTGAGCATCAGAGCTAGAAAGGACATTAAAGACCATCTAGTCCAATCCCCTTATTTTTACAGATGAGGAAGCTGAAGCCCAGCAAGAGTAAGTGACTCTCCCAAATGCACACAGGGGCAGAGACAACATTCGAACTCTCATCCTGTCTTTTCCCTCCAAAGCCATTGATCTTTTGCAGCATGCTGATTCTCAAAAGGAGACCACAGTGATGCCACGGAAAGTGTTGGATTTGGGACTGGAGGGCCTACGTTCAAATCCGAGCATTGCTTCTCCTTACTACCTGTGTGACCTTGGGCAAGTCACTTGCATTTACATCTTATATCTGTAAACAGGAGGACGGATTAGATGACCTCCGAGGTCCCTTCCAGCTTTAATTCTGTGCTCATCCTCATTTCTTGAGCTCCCATGTAGGCTCAGCTAAGCTGAGGAAATTTGCTAGAGGAAACCTTGGCTTGTCCCCCTAGTTGTTAGTGTTGTTTTCCTCCTCAATTGACACTGTATTGACTGTCTCTGTAAATACTGTCTCCCTTTCCCCCTTTCTCCCAGCAGAATGTATTAAACTCTTTGGAGCTGGGACTCTTTTTCCTTTTGTCTTTATATTCCTACAATTTAACACTATGGTGTGGACAGAGTAGATGCTTAATAAATGTCGGTTAAATTGAACCCAATGTATTTAAATCACTACAAATATCAGTTACTATTATTAACTCCTTAGTGAGTTTAGAATGGGGCAACTAGGTGACACAGTGACTAGTGTGCCAGGCCTGGAGTCAAGAAGACTCATCTTCCTGAGCTCAGCCTGGCCCCAGGCACTTGCTAACTGTGCAGTCCTGGACAAGTCACTTAACCCTGCTTGGTTCAATTTCCTTGTCTGTAGAACAAGCTAGAGAAGGAAATGGTAAACCGCTCTAATATCTCTGCCAAGAAAACCCTCAATGGGATCAATAAGAGTCAGACGCAACTGAGAAACAACAGAACGATGAGTTTAGGCCGCGGGTTATTAACCTCGTGTAGAGTAAAAGATCCATGGGTAAGATTTGAGGGAGTCCGTGAAGCTGGATGGGAAAAACAAACTTGCATCTTTATCTTGTCTAACCTCTAACTGAAAAGGAGCACTTCCTCCAATTAGGTATGTATAGGCAATAAATTCTATTCTGAGAGGGGATCTGTAGGCTTCACCAGACTCCCTCAAGGGGTCCATGACACAAAAAAGGTTAAGAAGCCCTGGATTAGATAGATGTCAGAAGGAGAAAATGAAAGTGACTTTCAACTGAAATATCTTTTAATCTATTAAAAGATTTGTGTCACAGCTGTTTCCAGTTCCCACCTTGGGTAAATATCAGATGTAACCAAGGGTCCCGATTTTAATGCAGTTTTATAAAATAGCATTCAGAATATGTGCTAGTACAGTCCTGGGACTTAGCATGTGCTACTTGAAAAGTCCTTTCAAGCAGAGACATCTGGCCCCACTGCATAACACAATGTCTTTTGAATGATCTGGGTGCTCAATAGACAACTCATTATCAGCACAAGAAACATATTCTCCTCCCAACACACATATGGTCCATAAGGAGTCAACCTCTTCGAATCTGGGGCAGGACTATCTAGCTAAGGAGGAGATAACTCCCAGTTGCACAGATTCTTTGGAACTCTGGTTCTCAGAAAACTAAAGGAAGGAATCATCTGAAAACCCAAAATAGAATCTTTTGAATACCAAATATGTGAGATAATCCGGGCTCATGCAGAGTCCTTAAGAAGGAGGAAGACAGCTCATTCAGGGCTTTGTTTAATGTAATTTATTGGCTTCCAAATAGGGTCAAGGGTTCTAGGGAAGAAAAAAAAAGTTTGAAAAAACCTGTATCTGCTAGACTATTTTCAGTCAAAAACTATTTAGACAAAGCCCAGGCTGACAACCACCACTGACCAAAGGGCCAAAAAAGCCCCCTACTCACTGTTGTCCTTAGGGTTTATTTGGGTAGCACCAACCTTAGGGGCCAAAGTAGATTCTAAGTGTATTGTTTCAATATCCTGACCTTTGACTCCTCTCTACTAAAAAAAAATTAAATAACTTCAACAGCATTCCATATAGCTCATGGTTTATGTGTAAGTCTTCTATTCAATTCAGTGAGAATCTCATGTGTGGTTTGTGATAGGCCCTTGACCTCTGGAGTTCCCAGAACATTGTCCTCAGGACAGCTGCCTTGTTCTTCATGCCATAAATTAGCTGTGCATTTTCTTCCATTGCCCATATCCTCTGTAGGCTGTCTGGAGCCCATCCAAGAAACTTGGCCCCCCTTCTGCCCTCTCTAGAGACCATTTTGTGAAGATTTCAGAAGCAATAATTCAAGCAAAGAAAGGCTCTCAGAATATGTCTTCACTGGTAAGCAAAGCCTTAAATTTGGACTTGACTGTTCATTGACTTCAGTCATTTTGGCCAAAGTAGGAGAGGAATCCAATTCCATGAGGTCAAAGATCCTTTCTCCCTCCCCCTCTTGACCAAAACAGGAAAGATGATCTAACTCATAGAAACAATTTGCCGATAATATTTATGTCCTGGGACCCTTTCATAATAGTACTCCTCTTCTCTCTAGTTCTTGAACCGGATCTTTTCCAAGTACTTGCTAAAGCTTTCCCTTTTTAGCAACACAAATTCGTCTTCTGAAGAAAGATTATTTTTCAAGAAATCCAGAATCCTGAGTTTTATCCAAATGGATCCCTTTGTTTTTTAGGGGCAAAAGGAGGAATTTACTCAGGTGAATCCAAGGGTATATCATAGGAACTTGGAGGCCAGAACAACTACCCAGGATTTAAAGAAGTAAAAGAAACCAAAACCAGTAGCACCATACCAGTTTGGTTTGTACTTGGCAAAACACAAGCCACTAGTGTGTCTTTTGCCTCCTTCCACATAAATCTTAGTCCTTAAGGGAATACCTGGCTCGCCTCTACCGGAAGATCTGTTATACAGCTGGCCAAGTGGTGTTTGCAAGTCGGTTCTGTAGCAGAAGGGAGATGAACATTAGGGAGACTACATTGCACCCATGACAGCTATTGCATGGATGTAAACAGAAATGAGGCAAGCAGAATTATAGTCCTTGGTCCAATTAATTGATAACTATTTTTAAGCATGTCACAGGTGGAGAATAATTGAATCATAGAATGCTGGAACTGGAAGGGTTCTTAGAAGGCTTCCATACCAATTTATAGTTAAATTGAGTAAAGACAGGATACGATTGCATTGCCTTTCAGTATCATTATTACTATTATTATTAATAATTAATTAGTATTAGTGTTTTTGTTGCTGCAATCCTCTTTCAGATTATATTGGAATCCTCCCTTTTCTAAAATAGCTTCCAGTTTACCTGGGGGTGAAGATTTGCATTACAGGAAAGAGAAGATTCCACAGAAGTAAGGATGAATAATCCAAGACGGGACTTCTGCAATATGCATAGTCATGAACTTCCCCTTCCCATCTCCTTGGCTCATGTCTGCCTCAAGGAACTTAGGGGGTTTGGAGCCTCTTTGGATTATTCCTCCTGTAAATTGACTTGATCTGTATTGGGAGTGTGATTGTAATGTGTTTCCAGAATGTCTGTGATCCCCCAGAGAGAGTCTCTGCCTCCACCACCTCCTTGTGTCTCCCATAAAGGCAAGAGGTATCTTCTGCTCTCTTTATAAGGAGTCCCTCATCTCCCCCAAGGCTTGTTTGTGCTACTGACATGACCCTCTATCAAGCATCAGGGACAACTACTTTCCTGTATGTGAAGGGGAAATCAACAATATAAATTGTAAAAAGAGAGGGAAGGGAAAGAAAGGAGTAAAATGTGTCGGATATTCCCAGAAGCAAGATGAGGCGTCTTCTGATTCAGATGCCTCCCTCTCATGATCAGGAGAGTGAGGAAAAACTCGAGGGAGTCAGTCGAGAGGAATTACTTCTTTCCCTGACTCATAGTCATGGGAGAAGGAAATTGTGTTTGAGGGAGACACTTGAGTTAACTCACCAGCGACGGTCTACACCCGTGCAGCAATGTGCTCAGCAACCGCAAGCAACAGCCATTTCAACAGTGGTTACTAGTCTCATTCTCTGGAGTTGAAAGTTGGGAAATAGAAGGTAGAAGGTGACTTTCCCACACTAACTGGTATATCCACTTCCTCTCTCTGTTTTCTTTCCCCCAGAAATTTTCACCAAACTGTTCCAGAAGTCTCAGTTCCAAAACATCATTGGCTAGTGGATTGTGGGATTGTAGCTCTCATCTCCATGACAATATAATTATTCTGAAATAACCCAATGGGAAATTAAATATTGTCATGTGAATAATTGTGGGTAAATATGCAAGTTTGGCCAACCACAACAGGGAATTGGGCACTATTCAAATGAATTATGGTAGAGGCACATCTGATTTAATATATTTATATAGAAAACAAAGGTCATCTGCATTAGAATACTGTCCTATATCTGGACCAGATATGGGGTGAAAAAATTCCAGGAATACAAGATATACATAAAGCCTCAAAATAAGTTCTGAGAATTAGCAGGACAAATATCCATGAGCAAAGGAACAAATCATGAAATAGAAAGTCCGTCAAAAACAATTCCTATTGCTTTCTGTGAGCTATGCAAGTGCCTTCTGATAGATTGCTATAGATACAGTTCTACAGTAGACTTGAGATTCCGAATAGAAAATAAAATCTGGTTCATTTTTTAGATAGTTTTGACAGAAAACTGACTAAGGAATAAGAGCTTAAGATGGAAAACTGGTAAGAAGCAAAGTGGTGAGGTCTCTTTGGCAAACTCCTCCAAATGGATCTAGAAAATGCATCAAAACAAATCCTGATGGGAAAACCCACAAAAAAGTCACAATGAGTCATTTGTCCAGCCCAGCTCAGCACAAGAAGACAGACGGAGGTCTGAGGGCACTGGGAAAGTTGGGGCAGGAGCATACAACATGCAGAACACACTCTAGCACAAAGGAAAAAGATGCGCACCAGAGAAAGAGGAGGTCCCCCCCAGACCCATATTGGGGCACTACAACAGGTACAGGTGCCAACTGGCAGTTTGATCACCCACTACCCAGTTCCAGGTCACAGATTCAGGTTAGACTGTGCAAGGGAATAATATTCTTGGGGTGGGGGATTTTGGGTGATGTACAGAGAAAGTCGGAAATTCAGGAGCCAATAGCAACAGAGGCCACGACAGCAGTATGACTCAGACTCCAGGTTTGTAGCAGGGTCTCATTTCCAGCATCTATCTCAGACTGCAGAAGAATAACCAGGATAGGGATCCCAGATCAAAGAGTAACCTACGGTTTTGCCACTGAATCAACAGAGCTTTCCAACCAACCGATAAGGATGGAGTCCAGGAGCAGTCTACTTTTTCTCAGGCCCGAAGCCAGGTCAGAAATTTGCAGAGCTCAGACCAAGGGGATAGCAATCAGATTTTGCCCTGGATCAGACCACCCCAAGCACTGAAAGCTTGCATATTCCCAGCCTATCCTTGAGATCCTAGAATAACACACACTCAATATACCAAGAAAGTCACAATAGGACCATCCCAGACCTTCCCTCCTTGATGTGAGGTCAATCTTCACATCAAGTTCAAAGTCAGGAAGTAGTTTAGAAGAATGGGCAAACAAAAAAAAAAAGAACTCTACTATGAGTTATTATGGTGGCAGACATGCTCAAGGTACAAACACAGAAGAAAATTACTCCAAAAAATACCTAAAAGGATGAAGCAAGAGGGTTTTTTCATTTTTGTTTTTTTAAAAAAGCAAAATTTTTTTAAAAATATAAATCTAATAAGAGCACTTGAGGAAAAAATTGGAAAAGAAATGAAAGTTATGGAAGAAAGAATCAGAAAGTGAATTAATAGGTTGACACAAGAAGTACAAAACCTTATACTAACAATAAATTCTCTGAAAATTAGAATGGACCATATAGAAGCCAATGATTCCAGGAGGCAACAAGAAACAAATAAAAAAAAAACAGCTTGAAAAAAGAAAGAAAGAAAATATAAGGTACCTTAGAGTAAAAACAACTGACCTGGAAAATAGATTGAGAAGAGAAAAATTTAAGAATCATTATACTATATAAATGTCGCGAGTCCCCTTCACCCTGCAAAAAGACAACCTATTTCAAAAAATCTTACAAGAAAATTGCCCAGTTCCCTTAAAACCAGAGAACAAAGTGGATGTTGAAAGAATCTACCAAATGTTGAAAGCTAAAAATTAATTAATTAATTTTTTGAAAAGAAAGAATCTACTAGTCATCTCCTGAAAGAAGCTCTAAAATGAAAACTTCCAGGAGCATTATAACCAATATCCAATTTCCAGATCAAAGTGAAAATACCGCAAGCTGCCAGAAAGAAAGAATTCAAGTACTGTGGAGCCATAGTTAGGATGACACATAATTTAGCAGCCACCACTAAAAAGAGAGAACACTGACTACGATACTGCAGAAGGCAAAGGATTTAGGCTTACAGCCAAGAATAACTTACCCAGAAAAGCTGAGTATAATGCTACTAGAGGAGAAATGGACCCTTAATGAATTAGAGGACTTCCAAGGAGAAAAGACCAGAGCTGTATAGAAATTTTTGAAGTTCAAACACAAGAGTAAAGATAAACACCAAAAAGTTAATATGAATGTAAAATGATAAAGGACTCAACAAAGTAAACTGCTTACATTCAAATACGGGTAGATGATAAATGTGTTTCCTCTGATCCCTAACTTTATCAGAGGTCATAGAGGGAGTTCAACAAGACAAGGATTGGGAGTGTGGGGGAAGAAAGGTTAGGGAAAATTGCCTCACAGACACAAGCACACATCTGTGCGAATAAGTGGTGAGTGACTGACACTTTGACCTCATTCTCATCCAAAATGGTCAAAAGAAGGAAGAATAACAGAGTTGAATATATAATATATATTTCACTCAACAGGAAAATGGGAAGGAACAGGAAGAAGGGAGGAGGGGGAATTACAGAGAAGGCATCTTAAGGGAGATCAGTCCTAGTCCTTAGTAAAACAAACTCTAAGGAAGAGAGAGGGATGGAGGAAGAGAGGAAGGGAGGGAAGGAGAGAGAGAAAGAGAAAGAGAGAGAGAGAGAATGCTCTTTCTGAGGAGGCAAAGAATGAAAATCTGAGGGAGTATCCACAAAGTGGGGAATGGATGAACAAGTGTATGAATATGGGGGAATACTATTGTGCTGAACTCCAACCAGCATTCCAGAGGACTAATGATGAAACATGCTACCCACCTCCTGATAGAGAGGTTAAGGCCTCAGAATGCAGAATGAGACAAAAAATTTTGGATGTGGTCCTTGTAGAAATTTGTTCTGATCGATTATACAAGTTGGGAATGGGTACTGTTTTTCTTGTGTTCTCAATGTGGTGGGTAGGTTATGAGTTGGGGTGGGAGAGTAAGAAGGAAAATCTTGACTGATTAAAACAAATAAAATGTTTTTAAAAATTGGATTAAAACCCAGATCTACCAGTCAACAACTTTGTTAAAAGGGCATTGGGGTTTTATTTTCAGATTCAGAAGTAATCCATTTGAAAGATCAAATATACTTTTTAGTCATAAAAATATCTGTTACATGCAAATGAGAAATGAGCTACAACCAGATAATATGGCCAATTACTGAAATGTTGAGTCCTTTAGTAATATTGACATAACACGTCTGCCCTACGGAACCCTCTAGATTCACAGTGGTTGCTACCTGAACTGCTGTTACACCCTAAGAATCACCAGACTTTACTATCTGCCCTGCCACTGTGCCCTAAAGATCCCTAGGTCTTTCCATCCACACTACAGCTGAACTAGGGATGTTCTGCTAAGTGCTTAACAAATGGCTTTTTAGTAGGGAAAAAAATAATGTATAATACCGGGTTGGGAAGGGTGCTTGTTAAATTTTCAGAGTGAGCTTTTACACTTTGGAAATCAAATGCTACAAATCAGAGCCTGGTTCATTGTTTTGTTGATTGTTTACACTTAAGAAAGTCCTGGGGAAAATGTTAAATGTGACTCCAGTACCCCCCGAACTGAATTTTCTTATATATGTTAGGCCATCTGGATGACTCAATGGATAGAGCACTAGCCCAGAAGACAGCAGGACATGAGTTGAAATCTGGCATCAGATGCTTACTATCTGTGTGACCCTGGGCAAGTTTACCCTGTTTGCTTCAATTTCCTCATGGTGAAGGAAAGAGCATACCACTCCAGTATCTTTGTCAAGGAAACCCCAAATGGGTTCACAGAGTCAGACATGACTCAACAAAATATATCTCCCCCAATTAGAATATGAGCTACTTGAGATCTGGGACTATCTCTTGCCTTTCTCCTTGTATCCTCATCGTTTAACACAATGTTTGACATACAGTAAGCACTTAATAAATGCCTTTTTTTTCATTCAGGAATGATACAGTTTAATTATAAACATGGAATCTGAAACCAGGGTTTAAAGTTCTATCGTTCATCTTTGGCACTAACCATAAGGAAAAAACATTTCTATAAAAAAATCTTATTATAACTAGAAGCTCTTGTTTGCCTTTAGACATCTCTATTAAACACACAAAAGTGAATGATATTTTAAAGTTAAAAACAGATGCATTTCCATCTAGTTGCCAGCTCCTCTTAAGATTGGGTTACATTAATGGAAGACTTTATGTATGAAACATGAACTATAGAACATTTTGATCATATTCAAGTTATAGCATTGACCATAGTTCATTCAGCCTAAAATCATAGCTCTCTCTTGGGAAAATACTGGAAGAGACCCTAAAGATCATATAACTTGAGCCTTTATTTGACTTTTCAATTCCATTCCTTGAGCAGGGCCTTTAAAAACCCAACTCCATTTGACTAATATCCTTCCTTTTCAAAAGAGCATATTTGAAAAATGGCACTTTTTTCAAAAAGTATACAAACAGAAAATCCATTAAAATCATTTTTGACCAAAGGTAATAGTCTATGAAGACATTGTCATCATATTATTATAATACATAAAAATAATTGGTATTTATACAAAGTTTTTTTAAATTAACAACAATAACAAAAATAAATCAAAAACAAAATCAAATAAAAATTAAGCATAAAACTGTAGACTCCCAACTACTTACACTTTGATAAAAGGGACAAATACATAAACTATAACAAAATTCAACTCAGTGCAACAAATATTTACTGCCTGATTATGGTGTTCTAAGTCTTAGGGTGTCAAGACAATAATGAAGCAGTATATTCCCACAAATAGATTATATCTTACTTTGTGTCCCCTTCGGATCTCTATTCTTATGAGATTTGTGTTACTTTAAAAAATATACTTTTCTAATTTTGTTATTTTATTTATTATTTTTATTTTATTATTATATATTATTATTAATCACTTCACACTATGTCTGTCTTCACTCCTTCTTTGCCTACAGTCAGGTGGGGGTGCCCTTCTCCCACAAGGGGCTCCTGCTTTGGATTCACATGGAATGGATTCAGTACTGGAGAAGCCTTGAGCCCAAAGGGGTGGAATCAAGCTCATTTCTTCAATTCCTGAGAAGCACTCTAGGGAATGTCTGTTAACTAAAGCTAACCTTACATAGGTTCCTAAAGTGGGCAATGCCACCCACTGGGGAGGTGCTGGACTGATGAGGGAGTGGTAGTAGCCTTGAGTATAACTGGAGGTCATTGAATAAAAATAAGCGGGCAGTGGAAGCATAAGGAAAGAAGAGAAGAAAATTTTGAAAAATCGTTCGTACATATTTCATCTGTCATGTAACAGGGTTAAAAGACATAGTGACTACATTATTTTCCAAATAAACATACAAAATTCAAGTTATAACCAATCAGTGGTCAAGTCCACTAACAGGTCTTAACAAGCAAGTGTCAGCAGGTGAGCATGTCATGCATTATTGGGAAGTCCAGCTTGCATTGGCAGGAATATGTATGTGCGATAATTTGTTTACAATATGATACTATATGGTTACATGATGCAATATCACATCATCAAAATTTCAATGCAGGAAAAAACCCCATAAATTTACAATAAATTATTAACTTTAAAATACATCTTTTTTTTTTAATTACACAAATTAAAAAAAAAAGTTAAAGGGTTAAAGAAAATAGATTTCCAGGAGGTTGCTGAGTAATTATTTTTTTAAGGGGGCAGTAGGCCAATTAAGTTTGGAAACTTCTGGGCTAATAACTAGGATTTTTCCCAAAAGGAGTAATTGAGCTTCCTTCTGGAAAAGCTATTTATTGTACAAAGTAATCAATATCAGGTAGGAGTACAGCTTCTAATTTCCCCTACCACACAAGAAATACTAAAATACAAAAGATTCCTAATCACCATTACATTGACAGATACTGAAACTATGAAACAGTAACCCATCACAAAGCACTCAGAAGAGCCCATAAACAGATGCAGAAAACAAGGACTCAAGATCCTACTGTCACCTCTCTTATATTCTTCCAATCAATCATCCTTTATTAAGCACCTAGTATGTGCCAACATACTGTGCTTTCCAGAGGCAAAGACCCTCAGGAGACTTGAGAGACTGCTGAACAAACTTCACTTTCAACTCAGTCAGAACTTTTTTAGGTACAATATTCTAGGTCACCCAAACATGTATAAAGGGTAGAGAAAGGAAAAATTGGTATCCACACTCCTTTGATGTAATCACACGTAACAGAAGTAATGAGGTGTTTGTTCATGCATTAAATGAAGTACAAAGAAGATTTTACATCCTGTCATCCCTTTATAAAATGTGTATGTTTCCTTGACGGGCTTGAAAGGATAGCTTGCCATTGTCTGGTACAAGATTCACCATGCCTCAAAAGGGAAAGAGTCAACCTTACTCTCACGGAATTTGGCTTAGGGAAGGAATGACATAAACTCTAAACTGGGCATTTTGCCACATAGAAGAGTTGGGGGAAGGGGGATGAGTGGTGGGGTGATGGAGGGGAGG
>CM053588.1:269674443-269776198 GCA_028646515.1 Pseudochirops corinnae
CCTTCCCATTTCTTATAGCACAATAGTATTCCATTACATTCATATACCATAGCTTGTTCAGCCATTCCCCAATTGATGGGCATCCCCTATACCAAATGATACATTTTTCACAAATAATTTTTTAAAATCCTACTTGAACATCTCCAGTATTGAACTTGGTCACTTTGGTCACAAAATCGAACTGATTGAATCTATAGTAACTATTTTCTTTTGTAAACAAATTAAGAATCACTCAAGGAGAGAAGATGGAAAGATATTTTCCTTAGCCGGTATCTTTCAACTGACTCCCACCCTATCACTGTAGGGGAAAAGAAAGGTGACGGGTTTAGAGGAGGGCTTAGCATGAACTGAGAAAGGTGAAAACGAAACAGCTAAAGAGAAAAGAACCAGGTTTTCCACGGTCCAAGTCACGAAACTATATAAAAGAGTCAGAGAGCAGTTATTAAGCTCTTAATACGTTTCGGCAGAATGTTTGCTAAGAAAGACAAAAACAGTCCTTGCCCTCAAGGAGCTCACAATCGAATGCCGACAATTGTGTATACTTGCAAAATAATATATACAGGGTATATGGGGTAATTTCAGAGGTTAGTGACTGGGGGAAGGGAAAGACGAGGAATGTCCTCTTGCAAGAAGGTGGAATCTGAACTGAGCCTTGCAGGAAGCCAAGAGTCTGGGTGTGCAAATCATTTTTATCCTCCACAAATTTATCTCGTTCCTGCTTGAATCTCTCAGAACTCGGGAGGCGCGCGCGTAGGACGCCGACGCGGACCTGAATTAATCAGGTGTAAGAATGCTTAACAAGAAAAGACATTAACTGGCCCAGCAGCCCCGGGCAAGCCACTTAAGTTTTCAGGGCGTCAGTTCGCTCATCCGCAAGATCAAAGAGGTTGAGACTTTCCAAGAATCTAAGCCAGTGCATACATAGCTCGGCCGGCTGCCGGAGGAAGCACAGCTTTACCCACCAGGCTCCAGAGCCCATGCACCTACCTGGGCACTTTGCATGCTGGGAGATGTAGTCTGGAAGGGGTAGGGCGAGTGACGCCATCGGGCCTCTTGACGTATCACGGCCCCACTCCCGCACCGCTCCCTTCTGCTTCTACTCCCTTCTAAGCCTCAGTGTTATTCCTCCTCCCTCCTATCCATGCTCGGCCTCCGAACTCGGAGTTTTTACGACATATACGGGATCCCAGAGTCCTTCCCGGCGCCGGCTCGCTTTTCGGCAAAGTGACGTGGACGTCAACAGCAATGGCGGAAGGAGAGGAGGCTTCGCCGTCGCCAACGTCGGAAAGCGACAGCTGGTGAGTGAGACCGGGGGCGCCTCTGGCGCTCACCCTCCCCTGCTCCTCTCCGGCGCCCGTGTCAACCCTGAGGAGCCGAGATGGCGCGGGGGGAATCTGCGGAGACCCGCGGACCTGAGAGCCGCGCCCCGCCCCTGCCCCTTCTCTCTCCGGTTCCTTCTTCCTGGCCCGGCTGAGCTCGGAGGAAGTGGAGGAGACGGAGCGGCTTCCCTGACCCCCCGGGAGAGGACTCCCCCCGACCCTGTGGAAGGGACCCTCGACCCCGTGGAAGGGGCTCCCCTCCATCCCCGTGGTAGGGACTTCCCCTGACCTCGGTCTTATTGGCTTTCTCGGACTCTCCCTGTCCCAGGAAAGTGGCTCCCCTCGAATCCTGGGGAAATGGCTCCTCTCCATCCCCCTGGGAGTGGCTCTCCTCCATCTCCTCCTACCCCCCCAGAAAGTGCTTCCCCTTCGACCCCCCTAAAAGTGGCTGCCTTTTCAACCTAGAGTAGTTCTCGGTCCCCATGGAAGTGGGTGTGTCTTTTTCTTCTATCTCCACCCCCCACCCCCATCCCTCCTTATAAAAGTATTCAAGCGGTGTTGGAGGAGGATCCCAGGACGGCTGGAGCTAGGAATGCAATAGCGAGTGGAAATATTTTCAGGGTCCTGTGTTGGAGGGTTCTGAATATCTGCGATGGTTGGGCGGCGGGGGACGGGACAGGATGACACGACTGCTGGTGAAATCCGAACTGTGACCCAGCCTTGGCCTCTCCTTCTGTGCACTTATCTCAGACAGAAAAAGGAACTTCTCCCTCCCTGCACAGTTAGAAGGTGGGGTGTGGAGGAGAACACCCGATAGCTGAGCCCCATTGGTAATTACGTCAACCTTGCCTGTCTTCCCTGGGCTTAGTCCAGTTTCTTTGCCCTCTTTATCTTCCAACCCGCCAGCTTTTATCAACTTAAGCCACACAGAAATGAATAAGATCTGTGGATATGCGGATGTTGCATCTGTCTTATGTCTAGGTGATCTTCTTTTGATTGCTAGCTTCTGAGGTCACTTAGTTCACTGGTGTCTCTCATTTCTGAGTAGGTTGTCTATGTTAGTGATGACTTGTCCACTTATTTCTATTGTAGTATGGTATATGGCATTGGGCACTCATATAGTAGAAACTGGAAGGGCATTTGCAATGTTTGCAGATGACCCAGGTGTATGGTCCTAAACGACTTGGCTGGTTTAAGTATTTCTGAAAATCGGATATACTTTGTATGCTTACCATATTGGATGACCCTAGCATGCTGTCATTTTGTTAACTTCTTAAAATTGGTGACTTTTGATACACTGATGCATAAGTCACTTCAACAACCAACGCCCGGTCCCTCCTTCCCGTTAAAAAAAAAAGTGAGTCTACGTAATGGGACAATTATTACAGATTAGCATGGGTCACTTTCCATTTTTTAGTTTGCCACTCATTATGTTTTGTTAACTTTAAATAAAAGTTTGATCCTTGTGAAGAAAATGTGCAGTTTTTTTTAAAAGGATGAGTAATGTAATTGAGAACATCAACAGTGATTTATTAAATGCCTTCTATGTCAGTCAACAAGTATTTATTAAGTACCTGTTATGTGTCAGGCACTGTGGAAGGAGCTAGGGATGTAAGTACAAGGAGTGAAAAGATTTTTACTGGAAGTGAGCTTACATTCTCTGTGCTGGGAATGGTGCAAAGCATTAGGGATGTGAATAGAAACCTCTTAAGGAGCTTACTTTTGACCAAAATAAATTAATAGCAAGTTCTACAGAAAATAGACAGTATTACAGAGGAGGGGCTCTGACCAAGGGAGACGTCAGGAAAGGCCCTTCCAAGCAGGTGCCGCTTGAGCTGATCCTCTAAGAGAACTACACTTGCCTAGAGGTGAAGGGGAGAGAGCGTTCTATGCAAGGGGGACAGTCAGGAGGGGATGGAAGGTTGTATTTGTAGTAGGGAACAAGAGCTAAGTGCCCCCTACATTGTTAGTGCTATATGAGAATTATCTCGTTTGGTCCTCATAAACCTGGGAGGTAGGTGCTTTTTTTATCCCCATTTTAAAGTAGAGAAAACCTAGGTTAAGTGACTTGCCCTGGGTCATACAGCTAGTATCTAAGGGCAGATTTGAACTCGGGTCTTCCTGACTCTAGGCCAGCGCTCTTTCCAGTGGGACACCTAGCTGTCTCCAGCTAGGTTAAGCAGAGAGATTTGCTGCAGAGTCTCTAAGACTTCTTGAGCAGGGCATGTGGTCAGATCTATGCCTGAGAAAAAGGTTTGCTAGCTTTGTGGAGGATAGATTGGATCAAGGAGAGGCTAGATTCAGGAAGACTAGTTAGATGACCACTGGAAATAGTCCAGGTAAATTAGGGCCTCTCATTCTCTAACTTGGAATCAGTTTGAATTTTTAAATGAGAACTTGGACAGTTTTTCTTCCCATGTTCAATTCCTTCATTTAGTGTCAAATATCTTTTCAAATGAGTAGTTATAATAACTGTCTGCACTAGGGAGGGGAAAGGTAAATCCATGAATAAGACTTGCATATCCAAAGGAGACTTATTAAAGAACTAGGATGTTCTTTACTGTCAGTTGGAGTCAGAAGTGAGTGGTATACCGAAGGCTTCTAAGTCTTTATCCGGATTGGGCTGTGGTGGAGCAAGTGTTCAGATATGGGTGGGCAGTTCCAAAGATGACTATTCAGGTTTTCCTTCAGTGTAGGAAAAACTCCAATCTCTGCATTAAGAGATATTTCCTCTTGGGAGGGGAGGGTGGCGGGTATTTCCGGGATAGTTACTGCAAGGATAAAGTGTCTGCTCTGTCTGCTTCAATATCTATGCTTTGTGATCTTTGAGTTTCATAGTTGGTTGAGAGGGTTAAGAATATTAATATTCCCTCATTTACTCAAGGTTGTAGAACAAGGGAAATAAAGAAGATCTTATATAATATGTCAGATGTCATCAGGCCTTCTGGGCCCAGATGGATATTTTGTGTATGTTATTATTGGGTAAAGAAGGAAGACCACAACTGGTTTTAGGACTGGAAGCAAAAAGTAAGGGACATCTGAAAGTTAGGGGGTATATGCCAGTTTTCTGACAGTTGCCAGGAGAATGGCCATTTCTTACTTGTGTGAGAAATCAGAACTTTATGTGTTCCTCCCCACCCCATGACATACAAACTCATTCCGTTATGGGGGTGACATGGCAAGGAGAGAATATACTTTCAATACATAAGATCTTAAAAGGGGGATAAAGGCCTTGTTAATATAGCTACATAAAAATGTGTATGCATGCACCTAGTATGTTCAGCAGGCAGTTGGAAATGTAGAATTGTAGAGCAGGAGAGAAATAAGGGTTGAATGTATAGATTAGGTAGTCATCTGTAAAGAGACATTCTAGTTCATTGGAGTTGTTGGGATCATCAGTAGATAAAGTGTAGAGAGAGAAGAGAATAAGGCCCAGGACTGAGTCTTCTGCTGTAGAGCAAGGAGCTATGGCATGATCCTTCACCAGACTGAGAAGGACTGGTCAGACAGGTATGAAGAGAGCCATGACAGAGCAGTGTCACAAAAGGAGAAGAGAGGAATATGTGGAAGGGAGAAGGGCAGTCAGCATTATTAAACTCTGTGGAGAGGTCAAGAAGGAGAATTGTGATTGGATTTAGCATTAACAGAATCCTTGTAGACCTTGAAGGGGCAGTTTCTGTTGAGTGGTGGGTCTGAAAGCCAGATTGCAAAAGGCAGATAAGAGATGAGAAAGTGAAACTCACAATCTGTATGCAGGTTGTAACCTCTAAGACATGTTTGTGTCTGGACGTTTAAATGTAAGGAGAAAGAAGGGTGATATATTGGGATTTTAGGGTCAAGATTTTTTTTTTTGAAGAAATTGAAGTTAACTTGTTTTTACTAAACATGACTCTTTCGGACATTTTTGTAGGTAGAGGTTAATGATAGGAAACAGCCTGGTTCTTTTAACTACAAACTTTTTTAACGAGACTATAGCCAGAGGGCCAAATCCTGCTGCCTGCTTGCTTTTTTAAGACCAGTGTGAGTTAAGAAAGGTTTGTACATTTTAAAATACAATAAAACTTTATTTTGAAGTATAGGAAACATTCATAGCTGTAGACCATTTTTAACTCTAGGATCTTTGTTTGTCAACCCTTTGTTTTAAAATCTACTACAGAAATTGTAAGCTTAGTCCAAGTGCTTTTTTCCCCTTCCATCTCCATCCCTTCACAAATCCAATCAGTTACTAGGTTTTATGTTAATTCTCTCTCCTCTATAACTTACAGCGGTCCAATCCTGGAGCTATCCTATTAACTTCCTCTTTTTTTTTTTTTTAAACCAAGATGACTATAGTAATCTCCTGGTGCTAAGTGGTTTAGTGAATAGAAGGGTGGGGAGTCTGGATGGCCTGAATTCAAGCCCAGCCTCTGACATTTCCTAATTGTGTTACCTTGGGTAAGTCACTTAATCACTGTGTGCTTCCTTGTTGTCAGTTGTAGAATGGGGATCATAATAGCACCACCTCCCAGGGTTGTCATGAGAATCAAATGAGATAATATTTGTAGCACTTAGCGCAGTTGGGATTTAATAAATACTTGTTCCCTTCCCCTCCTCTCTAATCTATCCTTCCCAGAGCTTCCATCTACCTAATGTACACTCCTGGTCACATCATTCCTGCTCTGGACACTTAGGTGATCTTCCCATGGTTAGTGAATAATGCGTAAGCTTATTATTCTCGTATTCAGATCCTAGCATGATGCCTCTTATCTATCTTTCTAACCTCTAAAGAGCCTAGAGTCTTCTACTCTAGGAGAAATGTGATTTTTAAAACTGGGGTCCAATCACCCCATCAACTAGACATGTTAAAATAGAATCTTAGAGGGGGAAGCTTTTCTATAAAACTACATGTGCTTCATATATGGACTTTGCAATGTCAGTTTTAATTACTCAGAAGAATTTGTGTGTGTGTGTGTGTATTTTTTTCTGGTTCCTGTCTGTCTGGGTGTTTGAGAGGTTACTGTGCAAAAAAACCACATGGAATGGTGTGAAATGACATACCAAAGTGCTCTCATGAGTCATCTGCATTCTATGTGTATAGAGCTGGATAATTTTGGTTGTTCATTGCTTCTTATATCAGTAATCATGATTGAAAAGTTAAGTTGGCCAGAACTACCTTAGGTCTTAAGATCACTTCCCATCCCTGATTTCATAGCACTCCATCATTTCATCTGTTAGTTCAAAGGGTATTGTAAAATCCTTGTAAAATTATTACAATAATTCAATTAAACAAATATTGATTGAGCATTTACTATCTGTAAGGCCCTGTGTTAGTAACATAGAATACAGAAATGAATATACAGTTACTTTCATCATGTAGCTTAAGTTTAAAATATTTTAAATTCTTAATTTAAACAGCAAATGAATATTTCTGTATAGAAAGTAGAACAGAAAAAGCATTGTATATGAAATTTTAAGTCTCTTATGTACAATATCCTTCCTTTGAAATAAACAATAAATTCAACATATAGCTTTCAAGATATTCTTATTTATTTCTTTTTTGGCTTCCTGTGTGTTTTTAAAACTCATTCAATGATCTTTTTTTCTTTCTTTTCGTCTCTCTCTTTTTTTTTTTTAACAACTTTAGCACTACTCGCCCTTTCCCTTCTACCTTCCCACCCTAAACAGAAAAGAAAAATAAAACTCTTGTGACAAATATGCATAGTCTAGCAACAGATTTCCATCTTGGTCCCTGAAAATGTATCTCTTGTTATGCACATTCAGTGTGTTACCGTTTCTGTCAGGAGGTGAGTAGTATACTTTATCACAGTTCTCTGGAATCATGATTGGTTCTTGCATTGATTAGTATTCTCAAGTCTTTCAAAGAATTTCTTAAAGCACCCACCGTGTGCCAAGAATTGTGTTAAATGCATTACAAATATCATCTCACTTGAGGTTTCTCTGAAAGATCTCTCTTATCATTTCTTACGGTGCAGTAGTGATAGTCCATTACGTTACTAGACTATGGATCAACATTTGACCCAGCAATAATTTTACTAGGCCTGTACCCCAAAAAGGAGAAAGAAAGTAGAAAAAGACCTATATGTGTCAGCGAAGAGCTGGAAATGAAGGGAATGCTGGTCGGTTGGGCAAGGGCGCTAGACAAATTATGGTATATGAATGTAATGGAATACTGTTGTGCTGTAAGAAAAGATGAAAGGGATCATTTCAGAGAAAACTGGTAATACTTGTATGAACTGATGATTAGTGAGGTAAGCAGGATAATCCTTTATACATCAGCACTGTAAAGACAAGACAACTTTGAAAGACGTAAGGACTCTGATTAATGCAATGGCCATCTTGGATTCCAGAGATGATAAAGCTTGTTACCTTCTGACAGAGAAGTGATGGACTTGGGGTATAAAATAAGACATTTTTTGGATATGGTCAGTGTAGGAATTTGTTTTGCATGGCTTTTCACACACACGCAAACACACACACACATACAGATATATTTGTTTTTCTTAAATGAGAGTGAGGGAGAAAATAGATTTTTCTCAATTGAAAAAATAAAGCAAAGCTCAAAAACACCACATTTATATTCCCTAATTTGTTCAGTCATTCCCAACTGATGGGTACCTCCTTAGTTTTCATTTCTTTGTTACTATAAAAAGAACTACTGTAAATATTTTTGAACATATGGGAATAAAATCATTTTCCTCTTTTTCATATCTTTGGGGTATAGGCCCGGTAGTTGTCATGGAGCTTATAATCTATGGGCAGAAAAAATCCAAGTGCTCACATAGCTGTAGCATAAGACAGAACATGAGCTCCATGAGAGGTACAAAGAAATCATTTTTTGGGTCCACATCTCTTCTAGTTGAAGCAGATTATATACATAGAAGAGATAGAGATGTTGTTAAGTTGGAGTATCATTTATTAAAGTTTACTTGTGTAAAGTCTTATAGATGCTAGGGATAGAACAATTGAAATTGTCCCTGTTCTTACACTTAGATATTCTACTACAATTTATAACACATGTACAGATGAGCAAATGCAAGGAAATTTAAGGGTTGAGAGAATTTGGAAAGGCTTCATATAGAAAGTGGGACCTGAACCAAGCTTTGAAAAAAGATAAGGATTCTGAAAACAGATAAAGAAACACTTTATTCTAAATGTCAGGGAAAGCTTGTGACCTGTATGAAAGAACCAAGGTGGGAGGCGGGATATGGAGTTCGGGAAGTAGCTAGTAGTCCAGTTTGACTAGAAAAATGAGTGAATGAAAGGGAGTGATGTGAAGAAGGAATGGAAAAGTAGGATGAAGCCATATTGTGAATGGCAGTCAGTGTCAGACTGAAGCCAGAAAGAACTAATGAAGGGTTTTGAACAGGGAAATGGCATAGTCAGATCCATATCTTAGGAAGATGATTTTGGCAGATTTCCCTGCCTCTTAAATAGTGAACATGTTGGCACCGAGAGAAGCAACAGCAGAGCATCAAAAGCATGGAGGTGAGAAAGTGTTTGTGTTTGAGGAACAGTGAGAAGCCCAGTTTAACTGAAGCCTGGCATTCATATAGGAGAGCAGTGAGAGAAGTTGGGTCTTGTTGTAAAGGCTTTTAAATGTCAGAACTAAGAGCTTCCAGTGGTTCTCAACCTTCCTAATGCCGTGACCCTTAAATACAGTTCCTCATGTTGTAGTGACCCCCAACCATAAAATTATTTTTGTTGCTACTTCATAACTGGAATTTTGCTGCTGTTATGAATTATAATGTAAATATCTGATATGCAGGATGTATTTGAATTGAACATAATCCACAGGTTGAGAACTGCTGGCTTAGACCCATTTGGGAAGAGGGGAAGAAGAAGAATGTAAAATCCAGCAGTGTTAAATGTCAGAACTTTCAGAAGATTGGGGATCTTTCTCTGTAAAATAATTTACATAAAGTTCTTATTTGTAAAATAATTTTTATTATATATGTAATAATTTTCAGAAATAACAAATAGGGGTGGCTCGGTGGTGCAGTGAATAGAGCATAGGCCGTGGAGTCAGGAGGACCTGAGTTCAAATTTGGTCTCAGACACTTAATACTTACTAGCCATGTGACCTTGGCAAGTCACTTAACCCCAATTGCCCTGCCTTCTCCCCTCAAAAAAAGCAAACCGCCCCCCAAAAAATAACAAATAAAAATATAGAATATCCTAGATAAAATCATAAAACTCGAGTTAATGCCGTTTTGATAAAGGAAAATATTAGCTTGAACAAAATAATAACTAACTTGAAATTTTCTCTGTATCACATTCTGGCTTCCATTTATGTTGTTTATAAAGTTTTGTTGCAATAGTCTTTTTATATAATTGTAGTCATTGTCTCTCTTCTAATTCTGCCTAGATCAAGTAATATCTAAGATCCCTTTCATCTAAAACCCCTATAATTTTGGGTCTCCCTTTTCCTGAAGTAAACATCCCTTGATTTAGTTTCCCAGTAGAACTACTACCCTATCTCTCCTCCCTTTTACTGCCCAAATTCTTGAAAAATCAGTCTATATTTATCACCTCAGGTATAGACCTAGTAGTAGTCCAAATTGTTTTCCTAATGGTTAGATCAATTCAGAGCTTCACCAACAATGTATTAGTGTGCATAAAGAGAGGTACATGTGCTCAGCTTGTCTCTAGGAATAAGCCTTGTCATATTTGTACAGAAATTAATTCAATTTCATTTTTTTGTTCTTTCCATTTACTAGTGCTTAAATTAAAAAATTAAAAACAACAGACCAATTCACAGCTCTGCCAACTATGCCAACTATATGTCAGTCTTAGCCCCTTCAACATTGACTTCCCATAATTTGTTGTATTTTTTAAATCTGTTAAGTGTGAAGTGAATTTCAGATTTATATGATTTGTATTTTTCTTATTATTAGTGATTTGGAAATATTCTTATAGTTATTAATAACCTAATATACCAATCCGATGATGGCATACTCTGCCTTAGAACTTCTAGTGGCTCCCTATTGCCTACCGAATAAAGTATAAAATCTTTATCCTGACGTTCAAGTTCCTCTACCATTTGCTTTCCTGCGTTATCTTGACCTACTAGTTTTGAACCAGTCTGTGTTCCAGCTGAACTGTGCTTTCTGCTCTTCTTGGCTTGCTTTTTCTCATCTCTCATCCTTTGCTTATGTGGTGTGCCTTGCCTGAAGTTCCTAACCCTGCCCTCCCTTCCCCTTGAAATCTTTTCCTTTAAGTGCTAGTTTAGTGCCACCACCTCCACTTCTGATCTTCTCACTTCCCAGCTGAAAGTGATTTCTCCTTTATAATATTTCTCAACACTTTTTGTACCTCTCCTTTGTTTTTATCTCATTCTGCTTCTGTTATAATTATTATGTGTATCTTATTTGAATTACTCATACCTTAATTTGTTTTCCTACTCAGCAAAGCTTTCTGAAAACTGTATTAAATCACCAAGCATTTAACGATCTACTATGTGTCAGACATAATGCTAGACTCTAGGGATATGAAAAAAACATAACAAAACAAGTCTTGCACTCAAGGAGCTTACATTCTGTGGGGGGAGAGGGAAAGAGACCATATATATAGTCTATATAGAATGAATATACTACATTTTAGGGAGGGAGGAACCTAGAGGTAAAGGTCATAAGTTTTCTACTTTCCTAATGTATCTGCTAGAATTTTCAGAGATTCTTAATAGAGGCTGTTATTTTTAAAAATATTTTGGTAAGTATATTTCAGTATAATTGATTTCCTTGGTAACTTTCAGTTCTACATAAGAAATGTCTAAGGATGACTTGATTGAACACTTTAATGCAGAGATCAATACTAATTCAAACCAGTTTGGCTTAACTGAGTTTTCCAGAATTGTTTGGAACGATGAAATTTTAGCGTTCAACAAGATTTTAGATATTATCTAGTTTAGCTTCTCAGGGATAGCATGAATCCCAGTATAGTCAACTAACTTAGAAAGAATACTTGACTGTAGTCAAGATAAAAATGGAAATAGTTGAAATGGAAAAGGGGATCTTCAAGGTTTTCAGAGTATCCAGAAGACATTATTTATCTGTATTACGACTTAGAGGGTTGGTTTTTTTTTTGGCAGCCATATATGTTTTAATATTTTCAAGTATTTCAAACAACATATGAATGAAAAGGCATTTATTAAATACTTAATATGGAAAAGCATTTATTAAATGCTTAATATGTATGAAGCACAGTGTTAAGTGTTGGAGAAACACATATGAAAGAAAGACAGTCCCTGTCTTTAATGCGCTGCTGTACATTCTAGTTGGTGGAGAGTACTTTAGAGAGTTCCAGTGCTCAGGAAAGTGTTTTGATTTGGAAGTTTTCAGAGATAGTGAGTGGAACCATAGGAGAGTAGATTGATAACGCTCTTTCCAGGAGCATTGACAGAGTTGAAATGATTATGGTTCCAGAACAAAAAGTAGTGGGGAGGGAGGAAGTTCTAGGAGAAGGTTAAGTCCTCTAGGACATAGGTTCTCTTCAGAGCAGTAAGTCAGCTGGTAAGAAGATGCCTAGGGAACTGTTTGTGAAACTGTGGTCTAGCCAATATGGAAAGCAATTTGGAACCATGTTGAAAAAATTTAATAAAATGTGCATGTCTCTCCTATGTCTATACCCCAAAGAGATTAAAGAAAGAGGAAAAGAATCCACGTGTACAAAAAGATCTATGATAGCTTTTTTGTGGTTGCAAAGAACTAGAAGTTAAGGGGTTGCCCATCATTTGGAGAATGGGATGAATTTGTATGCAAGAAATAGGCTGGAAAAAGGAGCAAATAGCAAAAAAAAAATCCTTGCAATAGAAAGATACTATGGTGACAGGGAAGATCAAAACAGAAACTCAGAAGACAGCAAAGTTAAAGCTGCTACCCTCCACTGCCTCAAAGAAAAGTATGTATTAGTTTCAGGCCATGGATGAACTCAAAAAGGATTTTAAAAATCAAGTAAGAGAAATAGAGGAAAGATTGGGAAGAGAAATGACAGTGATTCAAGGAAATCATGAAAAAAAGTCAACAGCTTGGTAAAAGAGGTCCTAAAAATACTGAAGAAAATAACACCTTGAAAACACAATTGTCCAAATGATAAAAGAGGGACAGAAATCCAAGGAAAGTAAGAATCCCTTGAAAAGCAAAATTGACCTAATGGAAAAAGAGATACAGAAGTTCACTGAAGAAAAGAATTTCTTAAAAATTTGAACCAGGCAAGTGGAAACTGAAGTAGAAGAAAATGTGAACTATCTCATTGGAAAAACAACTGAACTGGAAAATAGATCCAGAAGCAATAATTAAAGAATTATTGAACTACCTGAATATTGTGCTTAAAAAAAAAATGAAATTGAAATTTTAAGGACAACTGCCCTGATATTGTAGAACCAGAGGGTAAAATAGACATTGAAAGAATTCACCTATCACCTCTTGAAAGAGATCCCAAAATGAAAATTCCCTGGGATATTATAGCTAAATTCCAGAGCTCTCCGGTCAAGGAGAAAATATTGCAAGCAGCCAAAAAAGAAATATGATGGAGCCACAGTCAGGCTAACACAAGATTTAGCAGTTTCTGCATTAAAGGATCAGAGGGCAAAGGAGCTAAGATTAAAACCAAGAATCACCTGCCAAAAAAAACCTGAGTATAATGCTCAGGGGGCAGAAATGGGTATTCAATGAAATAGAGAACTTTCAAGCATTCCTGATGAAAAGACCAGAGCTGAATAGAAAATCTGATTTTCAAATACAAGAGTCTAGAGAAGCACAAAAAGGTAAATAAGGGATTTAGTAAGGTTTGGTAAGGTTAAACTCTTTATGTTCCTACATGGGAAAATGATACTTAAAACTCCTAAAAGCTTTGTCATTGTTAAGACAGTTATGGAAGAAGTACATATAGACAGTGGACATGGCTGTGAGTTGAATGTGATGGGATAATCATCTAAAAAGAAATTAAGGTCTGAGAAAGAGAAATGGATTGGGAGGAGAAAGGGAGAAATAGAATGGGGTAAATCATCCGATATAAAGGGAGCGCAGCAGCTTTTACAGGGGACGGAAAGACGGTAGAGGCAGGGGGAAGCGTATGAGCCTTTTGTCAGGGTTTACTCAAGAAGGGAATAGCGTGCAAATTTTGGGCATAGAAATCTATCTTACCTTACAGGCAAGCAGGAGGTGAAAGGGATGTGGGTGGGGGACTGATAGAGCAGAGGGCAGATTGAGGGTAGAAAAAGTGAGAAGGAAAACACTTGAGAATAGACAGCATGGAAGGGGAGAGAGAGAGTACGATAAACGGGGGGGAAATAGGATAGAGGGAAATGCGTACTAATCTACTGTGAAAAAAATTTAATAGAAGCTTTATCTGATAAAGACCTCATTTCTCAAATATATAGAGAACTGAGTCAAATTTATAGAAAAAAGAGCCATTCCTCCACTGATAAATGGTCCAAGGATATGGGTGGGCATTTTTCAGACTAGTAATCAAAGCCATCCATAGTCATATAAAAAAATGCTCTAAGTCACTATTGATTAGAGAAATGCAAATTTAAACAATCCTGTGGTTCCACCCCACACCTATCAGATTGGCTAATATGACAGAAAAGGAAAACGACAAATGTTGGGAGGGATGAGGGAGAGTGAGGCATGAACGTACTGTTGGTGAAGTTGCGTGCGGGTCACATCATTCTGTAGAGCTGTTTGGAACTGTGCCCAAAGGGTCATAAAACTATGTGTGCCCTCTGACTGAGCAATAGGTGTGTATTCCAAAAGAGATAAAAAAGCAAAAAAGGAAAAGGACCTACATATACAAAGATATTTATAGCAGCTATTTTATTGGTTGCAAAGAATTGGAAATTGAGGGAATGTCCATCTATTGGAGAGTGACTGAACAAGTTGTGGTATGTGATCGGAATGGAATACTATTGTACTATAAGAAATGATGAGCGTGAACTGATGCCAAGTGAAATGAGCAGAATGAGAACAATGTATACAGTGACAATATGATGATAAAACTCTTAGCTATTCTTAGCAATACAATGATCGAAGACAATTCTGAAAGACTTATTAAAAATGCATCCACGTCCAGAGAAAGATCTGAGTCTGAATGCAGATTGAAACATACTTTTCTTTATTTTCTTTATTTTTTGTCTGTTTTCTCTCACAACATGACTAATAAGGAAATATGTTTTGCCTGACTATACATGTATAAGTTAAATCAAATTGCTTGCCTTCTCTATGAAGTGGGAGGGAATTTAGAATTCAAGAATTTTTTTAAAATGATTATTGAAAATTGTTTTTACATGTAATTGGGAAAAAATAAAATATTAAATTAAAAAAAAGAAACATCTAATAGGCAGTTGTTGAAGCTCAGGAGAGACTACATACGAATGTATCCATTTAGGAGTTATTTGCATAGAGATGATGTCACCAAATAAGAGTATGTAGAAAGGAAAGAGAAGAGGGTGTAGGACAGAGTCACCCAGTTAGTAAGTGTCTGAGGCAAGAGTCAAACTTGGGTTTTCTTAATTCAAAATCTGATCCTCTATGCACTCTGCCACCTATCTTATTATATCTTAGAGGCAAACAAAATCTATGAATATCATTGAAATTTGACAGTGCTTTGGGGAAGATTATTTTGGCGGCTATGTGTAAGATATGGAGGGTAGGGATTGGAAATTTAGAGTCCAATTAGTAGACTATTGGTCTAATCCAGATGAGAGGTAATGAGGTACTGTCTGGAGAAATCTACTGGAGATAAAGGGAGGGGATGGGATCTAAGGATACATGTAGAAAAGTTGTTCTCGGCCAGAAGGTTCACCTCTTCTTCAGAGGAGTAAAGGAGGGTTGATGTCAGGGGATACTGAGAAAGGCATTTAGGTGGAGCAGTGGATAGATTTCTGGGCCTGGAATCAGGAAGACTTGATTGACAATGATTAAACAGCAATATTGAGAAGTAGAGAACAGGGAAAAGAGGGAGTGATCTTTATTTTCTGAGTAAAAGTATGTGGTAAATTCTTTTGACAGGGTTGAGGGAGAGGGTGGAATGGAAAGCTTAAAAAAAGAGAAGGTTTGGAGCACTCCCTGGGGAATGAGACAAAAAATCAATTAGGGAAACGTAAAAGTTTTGCCTTTCTGCATTGAAGACTTGGTTGAAATGAGATAAAATAAATTTTTACCGCATAGGGACCCAATTGACCTGGTTGCATGAGCTAAACACCTTTTAAATCCTTCCCATTCTCTCTACAAACATGAATAAGGACTTTGTTCTGTCCTGTGACAGCTTCCTATTTAGACTCATGGTTTCCTTTCCTTCTCCTTTCCAGTCTGCTCTCTACACAGCTGCCAAAATCATTTTTCTGTGGCACAAGATTGACCCTGCCCATCTTCTGGCCTAAATATTCCTGGATTTCACTCGTTTCTGAGATTTAGACAGCTGAGGTGATTTAATAAATAGAGAACCAGAACTTGGAGCTAGGAAGACTTAGTTTCACATTCTGCCCCAGATTTACTAACTGCAATCTTGGGCGTATCACTTAGTCTATTTTCTAGTCTGTATGGTGAGGGTAATAATAATAACACCTTATATTATGGGGTTTTTTCGAGGAGCAAGTAAGATAATATCTGTAAAGTGCTTTGCAAACTTTAAGGTTCTATATAAATATTAGCAAATTATTCATTATTATTAAAATATGCCAAAATCCTTTGACTGACATTTTAAAGCCTGTCACATTGTGACTTCAGGTTACCCTTCCAGAATTATTACCATTAGGATCTGGAGTCAGGAAGACCCGAGTTCAAATATAGCCTCAAGCACTTATTAGCTGTGTGAGCCTGGGCAAGTCACATAACTTCTTTCTGCCTCAATTTCCCCAGGTGTAAAATAAGGATAATAGGTTGTTCTAGAATCAGATGAGGTATTTGTAAAGCCCTTTGCAAACCTGAAAGCACTATATAAACGCTCACTATTTCTGCTGTTGCTCCTTCACAAACCATACATTCATTCTGGCTAAACTATTTTACTTATTGTTTGAATTTAGCATTCCCAACTCTTATCTCTGTGCCTTAATCCTAACCCTAATAATTAATAATAATAATAATAATACCTTACATTTATATAGCACTTTGTTTGCAATTGCTATTTAGATTCACTCTGAGCCAATCAGGACCCAAACCAAGTGGGGCTTGGCCTGGGACCTGTTGTTGGCCAGTCAGTGAGAGCCCAAGTGATTTGGGCCCGTAAAACCCAAGATATCTTGCAAGGTTTCAGCAAGCAAAATTGACATTCCTTTAGGAAGAACACCTGTAGATAAGGGTATGATAGCCTATGTGGATTGAGGAAAAAGAAAAAAAGGGAAGGACAAGGAAGGGGAGGGGAGGGAGGTGGAAGGAAGGACAAGGAAGGGGAGGTGAGAGCAGGGGAGGGGAGGAGAGGAAGAAAGAATTTGTCGGCTAGGCAAAAGAAGCCATTCTCAGCTTTATTTCTTACCTAGTCTTAATCACTGAATGAGTATTGCTTCAGTCACATTGAGACCTGTGAAAGACCTTAGCTTAAAAAGGCCAACACCTCCCATTGCATCCAGGGCCATCTCCAGTTACCCTGATTTGTATCGATTTGTATCTTGCCACTGGACCCTGTTAGC
The DNA here is from genome assembly GCA_028646515.1 of Pseudochirops corinnae. Taxonomy (NCBI): domain Eukaryota; kingdom Metazoa; phylum Chordata; class Mammalia; order Diprotodontia; family Pseudocheiridae; genus Pseudochirops; species Pseudochirops corinnae. Next base: position 269,691,385 of record CM053588.1, read on the forward strand.
TCTGGAGGAGAAAGTGAGACTGATGTCTCACTTAAAGCCAGTTCACTTGCATGTCATGGCATTTCTTCCCTGATGTTCTTCAAGAATGAAGGACAAACACCAGAAAGGATTGCGAAGAACTTTATGGAGATTACATCAGTAGATTGGCTCCATTCTTAGTTCACCTCTTAGAATCCCCAGCTTCCTTTAATGTTTAACTCATGTACTATATCTGTCATGGGAAACCTTTCCTGATCACTCTTGTCAATATTCTCTACTTTCTCAGATTATTGTGTCAGACTCAGCATCTCCAAAAAAGAACCTATCTTTGTCTTCAAACCCAACTCTTTTTCATACCTCTCTTTTATTGCTGAGGGTGCTATTATCTCCTTATTCACCTAGGTTTGAAATCTTAGAGTCCTCCTTAACTTCTCACTCTCACTCCACATGTCTAGTCAGTTACCAGATCTTGTTATTTCTTTCTCAGTGTTGTCTCCACATGTTCCCGTTTCTCTACCTACAAGCCATCATCCTAGTTCAGGCCATCATCACTTATCACTGACAGTGTAGGTCCTACACTATTGTAATAGGTTTTTAATGGCCTCGAGTTTCTTTCTGTTCTAATCTGTCCTCCAACCAGCTTCTAAAGTGTAGTTCTGCCTGCCTCATACCCTCCCTGAGTCGTGTGGCTCTTTGTTACCTCTAGGATTAAAAATAGGAAAAAGCATGTGGGACACTTTATAGTTCTTCCTCTTGGACAGTTTTTACTCCCCGAACAGCTTCCTTCGTATTTTTTTCTTCCTCTTTCACATCTTGCTTCACTCCATTATCCCCCAAATTTTTCTGTGTGCTATTCCTGCTAAAGGTAATTTAATTTTAAGATTTCAAGGAATAAAGTGTTAGTTAATAAGGGTACTTAATATATGACTCCTAGAGTATTTGTATTTTATTGGAAGACTTTAAAATTCAGCAATTCATCCGATTTTATTAAGTGCCTTCTGTGAGGTGCTGTAAGTACTTGGGATACAAAGAGGAAAAAAGTTCACCCTTAAGGGTATCTAGTATATAGACATAATAGTATAATAAAAAGTAGATTAAAAGAATTTATAGCTAGGAGGGGTCTTAAAGATCTTCTATTCAGTTTATTCTCATTTTACATTTGAGGAAACCAGGCCTAAACAGTGGATTATCTAAAGTAATGCACGTGCCATTATTTTATAGTGGTGCTGACATTCAAACCCAGATCTGAATTCCAAATCCAGGACTCTTCTGACCCCTTGTATGTAAATAAATATGATACATGTTACAATGTGGTAGAGGCAAAGGAGACCTTTAGACAGAGTGTTACAGGAAAATTTAAGGTGGGAAAAATTATTTTTTCCTGGGGGGCTTTGGGGGAAGCATCTATCTCCTGGAGTTATTGTGAGGATCAAATGAGATATTTGTAAAGTGCTTCACAATCCTTAAAGCACTCTATGTGTGTTGTTGTAGCAAAGCTAATTCTAAGCCATGGCAGTTCCTGCTTTAAGTCTCTGCTCATACTCCTAAACACCTGAGAATACATTCCAGGGATGGACAGCTGGCTGCTTAGCAGCTTTGCCCCTGTCACTTTCGACATTATGTCATACTTGTTTGTGGGCATTGGAGATGTTGATTAGAGCTGAGGTCTCCCCAGATGAGGTATCTGTGACTGAGACAGTGTCTGAGAGTACGAGTACTCCCATAACTAGAACAGCCCAGATACCAAGTGACCCTGGAGTAGCTCAACATCAGACCCTCAGTAAAACAGGCCAGGACCATGGATTTATCTTGGTTACCCACATCCCATGTCATAAACTGGGAGGGAGCTATTAGCGGGTTTACATGAGGCATGGAAATGTGTACCATGGAGCTTTGAAACATAGTTGATTCCAAAAAAGGAAAGGCAGTGCTAGACAAAAGAAGCAGAGCAGAGAACTAGAGTTTTTTTTTTAAACTTCCTGCAGTAGAAATGTAACATGGACAGATGTTTTACAGCTGGAGAAGGAATGGAGGGTTTATATTTCTTGGAAAGGAAAAATTGTAGGCAAAGATGAAATACAAATTTATCTTTAGTACTAACAAAGTTGCTTTATTGTTTTAAAACAAATCTAAAATATAAACTTTATATCATGTTTACAGTAATAAATTTTTTTAAATGTCCTATTCAGACAGTAATTACAGATTTGCTATTTGAATTTAGGTATCCCAGTAGCATTTAGGAATGCATGTTATTTAAAAGTTTTTTTCAGATGAATTTGCAGTGTGGAAATGCTTCCATATGCTAATAATTTGTTTCTTCAAGTTGTTAAAGCATAGAGGAAAGAATAGTGGTTTAGTGGCTAGTTTGTATATCAGAAGTAAGCTCACTCTAGTTAGTAACTGTCTGGATGAATTGATTACTTCTAGTGAATTGCTAAGTTTGGTTGGATCTTTGAGTTTTCCATAAGCTCCAGATGAGTGAGAATTTCATTATATCTTACATAGATTATGAAAGTATTCTTTCACACTTGGCCACGGTAACCTGTTAAGAAAAATGTCAGATGGCCTTGAGACTGTTGTTACCCCCTTCCAAGTTTGCAGTGATGGTGGAGGAGCGATTAAAAGTGATTTTGGAAGAGGACTAATATGAACTATTTTTAGCCATCTGTAAACATTAACTTAGTTGTTAGTCCTCTGTGTGTGTGAGCCTTATTCACCAACTGATATGATACTGGAGGAACTGAAGTTTTTTAATATTGACAGTCCCTCTGTTAATGAAACGAGGGATGGATGCAGTTTAAAGGAGTAGAAGGACCTGGAGAGTGAGTAATGGTGTTGAAAGTTATAAAGGATGGATTTCTATTGAAATCCTTTGAGGGTTCTAGTAGTCTGAAAGAATTACCAGGCATAAGCAGTCTTGGCAGTTTTAAAAGGGTTTATTACACTTGTCAGCAGGCAGGAGAAAATTAAGGGGAATCCTCCTGCCGGCAAAAGACTCTAGTTATCATAGCTACAGAGATAATGCTTTGTGGCTGGGGGCAGGGGAGAGACAGTTAATGCTTCACAGCTGGGAGAGGGAGGGAACAGAGCCAAACTGATCTCACAACTGCTGGTAAAGACTGAAGTTACAACTATGCCACAAAAATCACCCCAAAATATTCAGAGGCACCCCATCATTGGAAGCTTGTTTTCAGACTCTGTTGCTTCGGTTATATTTATGATCAGGAGCCAGTCCCGTTGTCTTTCTGGACTTCAAATTCTGAATCTGAAAAATGAATGTCATCTCTGAGTTCAGTCAGCAAGCATTTATTAAATATTTACTATATACCAGGAGCTTCGCTAAGCCCTCGGAGTGCAAAAACAGGCAGACACACAGACCCCGACCTCAAGATCCTGTTGCAGGGAGAGAGATAGCATATAAATAACAAGGTACTGGCAAGGTGTATGCAGGGTAAATGGAAGATAGTCTCAGAGGGAAAGCACTAGTAGTGTGTGTATACAAGTTGGGGGAAGGGAGTGAGCACGACTTATCATTGCCTATGTGCTAGGCACTCTGCTAAGTGCTTTTTACAGATATTAACTTATTTGACCCTCAGAACAAACCTGGTAGGAGTAGGTGCTATTATCAGCTCCATTTTACATTTGAGGAAGCTGAGACAAACAGATTAAATTATTTGCCCCAGGGTCACACAGCTAGTAAGTTTATCTGTCTGGCTTTGAACTTGGGTCTTCTGACTTCAGGCCCAGTGCTTCTGTCCAGTTCAGGAAAGACCTGTAGAAAGTAGGATTTAAGCTGAATCTTGAAAGAACGTGAAGATGAGGAGGGAGGACATGCCAGGCATAACAGTTAGCCAGTGAAAAGGCTTTGAATTGGGAGATGGCGTGTCTAGTATAGTAAATAGCAAATAGATTAGATTAGATAGATTGTAAAATGTGTGGAGTGAGTTAAGTGTAAGAAAACTGGAAAGGTCGGAAAGATACCAGGTGGCAGGGACCTTTAAATGTCAAACTGCTTTATATTTGATCTTATAGATAATAGGGAACCACTGGAGTTTATTAAGAAGGGAGTAACATAGTCAGACCTGTACTTGAGGAAAACTACTTTGGCTGCTGAATGGAGGATAGATTGTAATGAGGAGAGACATGAGGCAAGGAGACTAATGAGAAGGCTTTTTTTTTAAAAAATAGTTCAGACATTAGATGTTGAAGTCCTGTCCCAGAGTGTCATTTCTATGAGTGGAGAAAAGGAGAAGGGAGATAGCATTCCTAATAAGACTTGATGACAGATTGCATATATGGGATGAGTATGAGTGAGGAGTTGAGCATTACACTGAGGTGAGCCTGAGTGACTGGGAGGATGATGTTCCCTTCAGTAATAATAGGCAAGGGGAGGAAAAGAAAGGTTGATGGGGGAAAGATAATGTGTTCTGTTTTAGACATGTTGAGTTCGAGATACTTAGGGGAATTTGAGATGTCCAAGTGGAAATTGTTGATGTGGATCTGGAGCTCTGGAGAGGGTTAGGGCTGGATATGTTGATTTGTAAATCATCTTCAAAAAGTTTATAATTGAATTGTAGTTGATGAGATCACCAAGAAAGACCACATAGAGAGAATATAGAAGCAAGACCTTCAATAGAGCCTTGGGAGACACCCACAGTTAATGGTTGTGATGTTGTCAAGATCAAGCAGAGCCTGAGAGGAAGGAGTCAGGGAGGAGAACCAAGAGAGATCAGTCTTAGGAAAACCTTAAGTGAAGAGAGTCAGTGTCAGAAAACACCAGTGTCAGATGCTGAAAAGAAGTCAAGAAAGATGAAGACTGAGAAATGGGCATTGCCTTGATAGAGGTGGTCATTGAAGATGTGGGAGTGACTATGAAGAGGGTACATATACATAAAGAGAAGAGAACTGCAGACAGATTCTTTGGGATCTGTTTTAGGGGCTCCAGAGGAAGAGAGTGAAGCAGTGGATTAAAGAGGTTGAAAGAACCAGGGAAATGTGATAGCAGAAAATAAGGGGATGATGGCATAGAGGCAGGAAAACTCTGTGAGCTCCCCCCATAACCACCTCAAATACCTATAAAATATGACTTTAAACAAATTTTAGAGCTACAGAACCCACGGAGTGGCAGAGAGAAACAAATCTCTCGCTGAAGGCAGACTGGCAGGCAGATAGGAAGGGTCCATCACAGTGGGCTGGGAGCCAAGCCCAGCCCCACGTGAGCCCATGGTTTTAGCCCCACAGCAGCCCTGACCAGTAGCAGCTAGAGCAGACTTCTGGAGAGTGGCTCACCAGCAGTTGTGGCAGTTTCCAGAATTATCAACCCACAAATGCCAAAGATAAAGTAAAAGGTCAGTGGAACTCTGTTGGAACTAAGGGGGACTAGGAGCACGGTCTAGCCTCTGCCCCCGGAGCGAGAAGCGGCACAGGCGCTGTGGCCGGCAGCCATGCAGCTGCCTTCACATGGCTGCTTCAGGGTTCCTGGCCTGAAGATTGCAGGGGGGCCATGCTACCATTCAGAGGTTAATAGCTCTTGCTTTAACCTGCCTGGATCCAGATCATAAGGAAATCATAAGGAACTTATCAAAGTTGAACTATTTACATGACTATGTGGAAAAACAATAATTGTAACTTATGAAACTTTTCTCAGTATAAGGATAGTTGGAATATAGGAATATATATGTATACATACATATATATGTCTGTATAAGAGGGTATATGTGCATATGAATACATATGTGAGTGTGTATATATATATATGTGTACAGGTATACATAGATAGAGGGCACAGGATCAATTGAATAGGAAGGGATAATATTTTAAAAATAAAATTAAGAGGTGAGAGGAATATAATAAGAGGAGATAGGGAGAGACAAAATAGGGTAAATTATCTAATATAAAAGTCAAGGGAAAGCTGTTAAAATGGAGGAGAAGAACAGGAAGGCAAAAAGAAATGGGTCAACCTTTCTCTCATTGAATTTGGCTTAAGGAGGGAATAACATACATACTAAATTGGGTGTCTTACCCTACAAGAAAGTAGGGGGGAAGGGGATAAGAGGGGAGATGACAGAAGGGAGAGCAGATGGGGGGGCAGGGTAGTTAGAAGCATATACTTTTGAAAAGGGACAGGGTCAAAGTAGAAAATAGAACAAGTGGGGGTGGGATAGGATGGAGGGAAATATAGTCAGTCTTTCACAATATATCCACTGTGGAAATGTTTTGCATAACTACAAATATACAACCTATATTGAATTGCTTATCTTCCCAGTAAGGGTGGGTGATGAGGGAGGAAGGGAAAGAATCTGGAATTCAGAGTTTTAAATCAAGTATTTTTTAAAAATTATTATCATTATTAATTTTTATATGGAACTGGGAAATAAGATATACAGGCACTGGGGTATGGAGATCCATCTTGTCCTACTTGAAAGTCGGAGGGGGAATGAGGAAGGATACAGGAGAAAGCAGATTGGGGGAGGAAGTATTCAATGGGATTGCTGTTTTAGGGTGGTGGGTAGGGGAAAGATGGGGAGAATGTAATTTAAGATCTTGTGGAAGTGAATGTTGTAAACTAAAAATAAACATAAAATTTAATTTAGAAAAAGAAAATAAAAAAAGGAATTGAAAAAAATAAGGGAAGAGACCATATCTAGAAGTGTTAAATATCAGTGGTGAAATGCTGGAGAGAGGTCAAGAAGTATGGAAAAAGGTAATTGGGAACCTTTGAGAAAAGCAATTTCATTAGAATCATGGAGAGGAAAACCAGACTGTAAAGAGTTACCCTTAGTCCTCCATGAAGAGGCTACCAGGGGCTGAAGAAATCTGATCAGTCTATGGTGAGGAATTTGAAACATTGGGATTTAAAAGAAGTCTGTCAGGGAATGGAAGGAAAAAGGACAGTAACTGGATTATGAAATAGAAGGGCTGAGGCTTTTTAGAATAAGAGAGGTTGAGAATTTCTTTTAAGAATAAGAGAACAAACCAGTGAGAGGGGGCGCTTAGAGACACTTGAGGTAAGTGGGATGATTTCCTTGAAGAAGGTCCTGGCTGAGGAAATAGAATGTAGGGCATAGGTAGATAGATTTTTAGCTGAGACAAGAAATAAGTAGAAGACAGTTGGGAATGAAACTGAAAGGTTTTTTTTTTTCACCCACTTAAGAGTATTTTATCTTTTTTCCAATTACATGTAAAGATAGTTTTTGCCATTCACTTTTATAAGATTTTGAGTTCCAGATTTTTTCTTCCTCCTCCTTCCCAAGACAGCATGCAATCTGATGTAGGCTATATATGTGCAATCATATTAAACATATGTCCCCATTAGTCATGTTGTGAAAGAAGAATCAGAACAAAAGGGGAAAAACCACGAGAAAGGAAAAAAAAGGGAGAGAAAATAGTATGGTTCTATCTGCCTTTGGACTCCATAGTTCTTTCCCTGGGTGTTCATCCATCATGAATCTTTTAGAATTGTCTGAGATTGTTGCATTGATGAGAAGAACCAAGTCTATCAAAGTTGGTCATCCCACAGTGTTGCTGTTATCATGTACAATGTTTTCCTGGTTCTGCTCACTTCACTCAGCATCTGCTCTTGTAAGGAGAGAAGCTGAGAAAGTTCTTGTCGGAGAGATAGCCTCAGTCTTCTGTGTGAAGTAAGAGGCAAGGTGATCTGTTGTGGGAAGAGAGCTGGGGACTTGAGGAAGGAGGCTAAGATTTTGTAGTCATTACTGTGCAGACTGAAGTAGGGAGTCAACAAGAGTACAGAAAGATTGCCAAGCAGCACTGAGGGTCTATCAAAGGTTTTATTATTTATACTGTTTGAAATGAAGTCAACTTTGTGACTTTCTCCAGTGATGCTCAGCAACCTAGGAGGCTGCAAGAATCAAGGAATGGGGTAGTAGAGGTTACTTAGAATTGAGGATTAGTGATGAGGGTGGGGAGGGGCACTGTTTCTAACATGGTAGCTTTTAAAGTGATAGGAAGTATGTATACTGTTTTCTGGGTCCACTGATAGTAGTTCCAATCCTAATTTGCTTTTCTTTAGATGTGTACCCTTGATCATACTCTTAATGAGTATAGCTCTTTAGCAACCATAAACACAAAACTGACATCCTGCAAGCTTTTAGTTGATACATTTCTTTTTCCTCCTTTTTCCTCACTTTTCTCCCATTTTTGGCTATAGGTGTGACAAGTATATGTATGCTCTGTAACGTGTCTCAGGTGTCTAGCTTCTTGTTCATCTAAAATTGTTTAAAGTTGTTGACTTACCAAGTTGATTTATTAGAATTTTGTGAATTCTAGCATTAATCATTTAGTAGTCCCTCTCCAAAGAGGTTAACATATTGGGAAATCATTTGATATCTTCAGAACAGTCTGTAACAAGATAGGGCAAGTTAGCATTGTTTTATTGATGGGAATACGGCATCAGTAAGAATAACCAACACCACAAAGGACATTAACAATAATACTGGTTTCCTGATCTCAAGTGAAATACTTCATTCTTTAATTTGCTTTTAAAAAAGTTTACAAAATGTGTTACTCAAGGATGGGCTTGTTTTTATTGATGGAGAATCTAAACTGTTGAAGATACTGAAAACAATATACTGTATTTCAGCTATTCAGAACCCTGAGCTGATTTTTCTCAGCGCAGCAAAACTTCTCACAAATCATTTAGCAAGAAAAGTAGCCTTTAGCAGCCAATGGGTATATTTTATCCTGAAAAGGTAGCATATTCTATAAAATAAAATTTTCCCTTAATTGGAAGGGACATTTTTTTTTTTCCCTAGGGAAAAAGATCTTGGAGAAGCTTTGGAAACTGGAGGTTGTGATCTTGAAACTTTGAGGAATATAATTCAAGGGAGACCACTGCCTGCCGATTTGAGGGCAAGAGTTTGGAAGGTAAGCTGGGATGAAAATATAATTTAAAAACAGCTTGTTCTCTGAAGGGCGTTTGAATACTCATTACTGTGGATGTTCTAGTTATTACCAACACGCCACTTATGTGAAATTTGTGAAGGGAAGACATGTGCTTAGTGAAATAGCTTTCCCAATAGTGGTTAATACGGCGGTGATAAAAGTCGGGCTCTCAGGTGCTAAGTTTTGAGGTTGATAGCAATTTTATGTAACCAGCACTATATAGAATCTATGCTTAAGTGATCTTAAAACATGAACAGGTCATAGTGCCTGCTTCACTAGACATAATAATTCCTAGAGCATGAATGAAGGTACATGTTATTTGGTAAAATATAAATCCACCAATTCTTGGGTTTTAAAATACGATTCTATTTCTCTGGCATTCAGAACTTTCCATTTGAAAATATAGTGTATTTTCCAAGCATGAGAAATATTTTAAACTGTTGGGTTTTTTTTCTCTTCCAGATTGCTTTAAATGTTGCAGGGAAAGGTGACAGTTTAGCATCTTGGGATGGTAATTTGGATCTGCCGGAACAGACTATAATTCACAAGGATTGCCAAGAACTCATTGGTCAGTGTGAGAATTATTTTCAAGTATTTATATAAAATCTTGAAATTATTAAAAATGTTGCTAGAGACCTGACCCTAATGAGGTTTCTGGTTACAATTTGATAGTTATTCGAAATTGCACATGACCCTTTTTTTGAATAGGAGTTGTAGGTGGAAAAATTACATCATGTTGCAGAAATCTTTAATGATTTTGGGAAAGAGAAAACAGAGTATTTGCCTTTTACACTATATGCTAAGTTTTTCATGTTCCTGTACCCACATTTTTATTATCTCCTCTTTTTGTTATAATAACATAAGCTGTTTTGATCATGTGTACAAGAAGTCTCCAATTTACAAATAAGTTGTATTCTAAGATATTTTTTGGAATTTCGATTACTGTATGTGTTCCTATAGCTACAATGTTATAACTGATGATTAGTTTGCATTTCATAAAGGCCTATTTTGACTTCGGTGTAACTGGTGATAACTTCATTTTTGCTTTGCTCCTGAGATGACCTACCTGCTATTGCTTCCTTTTGGGTGTCTTTTTGTTCTTCCTCCCCTAATACTTCAGTGACATCATGCATGAAGTAGGCTGTTGTTGGCTTACATGAAAGTTAGACTCTTCAGATAACATAGTGTATGTGAGGAAAGGCGTCACGTAGCTAGGAGGGAATGTGGTGGCCCTGGGTGCACAAGTCTTTGCCTCAGCCATGATGGCATATTTCTGGTGCAAGACCATATTTGTAATCCTTGAGCAAATCATTTAACCTCTTTAGGCCTCAATTTCACCTATTGTAAAATGGGGGATGGATTTACATGATCTCACACATCCCTTCCATTTGTAGATTCTCAGGCCCCATGTTTCTGAGAAAGAGCTAAGGTAAGACATATTGTCTTTGACAGTTTGATGGGTGAAGTGATAATGTAGAGTTTTTTAAATTTGCATTTTTATTATTACTTAATTGGACAACTTTTTTCATTAGCTTGTTAGGTTACATGTCTTCTTTTCAATACTTACTTGTGTCCTTTGGCCAGTTATCTGTTAGGCATTGTCTCTTAGTATATCACTTCCACGTATACCTTGGGTATCAGATTTTTATCAGATGAATGGTACAACGTTATTCCCCCCAGTCAACAAATCTTTTCTTCTTCTGATTTTTTTTACTGGAAAAAAGTCTTTCACATTTTGTATAATCAAAATTACCTGTTTCATCTTTTTTTTAAAAAAAGTATATCTCTTCTATCACTTTTTTAGTTTAAGAATACTTCCCCTAAAAAAAAAAGAGAAAAGAATACTCCCCCTAGGGGTGGCGAGGTGACACAGTGAATAGAGTACTAGCCCTGGAGTTAGGAGGACCTGAGTTCAAATGCGGCCTCAGACACTTAATACTTACTAGCCATGTGACTTTGGGCAAGTCACTTAACCCCAATTGCCCTGCCTTCCCCCCTCCAAAAAGAAAAAAGAAAAGAATATTCCCTGTAGCTATAATAAGAAAGAGGACCCCCATCCATCCATCTCTTCTAATTTTTTTTCAGAATACTGTCTATTGTAATTATACTGCTTATCTATTTGGAACTTAAGATGTTATATGGCATAAAATGCTGGTCAAAACCTATTTTCTACCTTAGTCCTTTTCATTTTTCCCAGCAGTTTTTATCAAATTAGGTCCACCCAGTATTTTATGTTCTTTATTTTGCCAAACAGTAGGCTTACTTTGTTGATTTACCTACAGGCTTGGTTTATCCAGTCTGTTCGACTTGCTTGCTTTTCTGTTTTTTAACTATTACCAAGTAGTTTTGATACCTTTGAATATATAATGCTAACTGACTGATTATTTTGACATTTATTTTCTAGACCAGCTTTTAATGCCAGAAGAGAAGACTGATGTATTACTCTTGAATGTTGAATCTGTAATTACATTTTATTGTAAATCACGGAATGTGAAATACAACACGTCCCTTGGCTGGATACATTTGCTTAAGCCGCTGGTGAATCTTCATCTTACACGCAGCGATTTATACAACTGCTTTTATGCTATCATGAATAAGTATATTCCCAGGTAAAAAAAAAAATGTGTGCATTATTTTTCTTAACTAAACAAAAAAATTAATATCTACAACTTAAATAAAAACTTTTTCAAGTCTGATTTATTTCACAAATTTTTGGAATGTTAGTTAAAAGTTTAAAATTCTAGTCTTGTTTTGCCATAAAGCTTCATGTTTCCCTTAGAATACTGTAAGATAAAAGTGCCAGTGTTTAGGATTTTAAAAGAATTCTTTTGGTCAGCAGCTATATCCAATTTCATGTGAAGTTACAGACTATTTACTTTTTTATTTTTATTTTTGCTTTTTGGAGGGGGAAGGCAGGGCAGTTGGGGTTAAGTGACTTGCCCAAGGTCACTCGGCTAGTACACATGTTGTGTATGAGGTCGGATTTGAACTCAGGTCCTCCTGACTCCAGGGCCAGTGCTCTATTCACTGTGCCACCTAGCCGCCCAGAATATTTGCTTTTTAATGATGAAAACTTTTATTGCCAGAATTGGCATTATTTAATCAAAATGGACAGTTTTTTCGAATGTAATGCAAATTTGAAATTCTTATGGGAGAAGTGAAAATAATACTTATTGCACAAGCTACAGATGTCTAATCATAAGCACAAGTGTTTGAAGATGTTAAAGGTGTTTTCTCCCCCAGTTAAGGATATAGTCTTTCATCTTAATACCTTTAATAGCACTGTCCCTTATTGCCACTCACTGTAGTCATCAGTGTTTTAGCTTCCCTAGAAGGGGAAGACTAGGAATGCTCTAAGCTGAAGCATTTTAGATTGATTTTTTGGATCAGTACTATGTAGATTACTTTGAAATATTTCTGCTATTTTCCAAAATATTTCTTTCTTTCTTTTTTTTTTTTTCTTTTTTTTTTGGAGGGGGGAAGGTAGGACAATTGGGATTAAGTGACTTCCCCAAGGTCACATGGCTAGTTTTTATGTTAAGTGTCTGAGACTAGATTTGAACTCAGGTCCTCCTGACTTCAGGGCCGGTGCTCTATTCACTGAGCCACCTAGCCACCCCAGAAATATTTTCTGAATGTTTTCTCTTAGTACTTCTCTCGTGGTAAAGCACTGATACATGTACCTCACTAAATTTTTGCGTGGAAACTTTTTTTTAAAAATTTGCTTTACAGTTGGCTTTTTAGAACAATCTTCATGTCTGCCAGAGTTCTACTTGTTTAAATATTGAAAGGTGTTATCCTTTGTTTATGAAAGTGTCTCTATTTACCTAGTCAGTAGAATATATGCTTGAAGTTGTTCCATTAGTGGTAGATATTTGCTGATCCATCTATATACATTTTCATTTAGGCCCCTGGGGACCAATAGAATTCATATATCAGACAGCTGGCTAGAATTATGATTGTTCTTGAGTTCTGTACAGTGGACTAAAGTTGCTGACCTGTTATGGGAGTTGACTCTGGCTTCTTTAGTAACATGCTAATCAGTTAAACTGGGCAGAGATGACTTAATTTATTATAATGTTGATTTCTAATGTGGCAAAGTATTTATTTTTGAGAATTTTATACTACTATGCATCTGTTAATTTTTGCCAGTTAATAAAATGGGGGATTATTATAAATGCAGTGATGCTTTCTAATAATTCCTTATAGAAGAATTTATTAATATTTAGAAAGGGTTTATTTATCTTTCTAACTAGGTACACCTGGATACAGAGAATTTTGGGCAAAGTTTTGTTCTTCTGATTTTGGGTTGGTGACAGTAACTGAAATGGATATGGTAATGATGGCCTAGCACAGTGATGGTCAGGCACCTTGTAAGTGCCTAATAAATGCTTGATGATTTGACATAGTTATGAGTCTATGGATAGCTACAGTCCTTTATGAGGGAGGAATTGCTCCCTGAATGGGTCAGAAGAGCTTGAGTGCTGTACCTTGCCTAACTTAGTGGGAAAAAATATGCAAGGAACCTATATCCATAACTGGTAATGAAATTTCTGACAACAAAGAAGATATTTCAGTGAATCCTCTTCATTAATAGAAGAAATAATAACCAAGATATCTTAACTTTATATAGTACTGTTTACTTTAAGCAATGTTTTTATATCCCTCATTTCATTTTCATGACAACCCTGTAAAGTAGATGTGGCTAGTAATTGTATCCCTCTTTCACATCAAGGATATTCCAGAATCCTGACTTAGGCATTGACTATCATGGAGCAAGAAAGTACTGGTCTTGGTTTTAGTATCTTACACTTATGATGTGGATTCTGCCTGGTACTACCTGTTCTGGCCAATTTCAGAGCTTCCCAGGCTCCTGGTCCCACCTAGAAACCAAGTTGATAACAAGGAAAGCTTACAGTATACATATTGCTTTATGACCATTGGATCTATAAATTTATTGTGTCAGGCTTGAAGACTGAGGACACTCTCTCAAGTGGATGGATAAGGATAAGCCTAACTGTCTCCCTTACTACTTCTACTGGGGAACTGTCAAACCAGTGTCTTCCAGATTCTCATTCCTCCCCCTAACCCCTCCAAGCTCATTTGAACACAAGAGGTCCTATTACCTCCTACGCCAGGTTCCTCTAGGTTAAAACTTATTCGGATCTAAAGGAAATCTCTCCCACAATGACTGACTAACTATAGATCTGAGACTTTCTTAGTCTTGATACTCAGCCTGAGAGCCAGAGTTAACCTTATGTTTCTGGAGATACTATCGCACTTGATATTGCTAGTTGGCCATGATCATATCTTGGAACTTTTCACTTCTTATAATATTTTAACTCCCTTGAGTTAGAAGGGGGCAGCAGAAAAGGGTCACTGTTTTAATAACTCATGCAATATCAGTGCAATACACTTAATGAAAACCCTTGCCTATCTTGCTTTCTAGGGATTGTTTTTTGAAGGGGCGACCATTTCATCTCTTTCGATTGCTTATCCAGTATCATGAACCTGAACTGTGTTCCTTTCTTGATACAAAGAAGATGACTCCAGACTCCTATGCACTCAACTGGGTAATAAAGTGAAAGTAGGGACACTTAATGAAAAATAGATTTATCTATAAATATATAATTTTTTAAGGAAGAAGAATTAAAGTATTAAATTACAGAACAGTAATGCTTATACTAAAAATTAGAATTATTTGTGCTCCAGAGTAACTTTAGTTGTTCTTTGCTTTTTATAGGATATTTTGGTATGGAGTTTAACATATTTGTTATTATTCATAAATTGGATTTATTAAAAGATTTTTCAGTGTCGAATTAAGTAGTCGATGCCGTGTGTGAAAACATTTGAGGTCAATATTTCATACATTAGGAAACTGACTTCAGGGGCTTAAAGTAATTAAATACATCTGCTGCTTCTTGTCTTCAGTCCCTTTATATTTAATCACCAATATCACTTTAAGTCATTCTTCAGACATTTTCCACTAAAAAATAAAAAGGTGAACTTAACCTTTTGAAATGTCTTAATACATTATTAAATTATTCTGTTTGTATAATGGACACTTTCTACCACCAGAGCTATAACTTTTGACATGGTAACAGGAACAATTAGTCTTCCTGGACAGTTTTAGTGCTCATTGATAGAGCACTTGTTAAATTAAAATGTGATAACTTAGTATTGTGGGTAAAATAAAGACAAGAACAAGGTCTTTGTGGGCCAGGTTTAAAAAAAAAGCAAAATTCTGCCATGATTTTCATTCCCATTTTCCTCTGACAAAAAGTGCTACCTAGGAAGACATTGATAACACCTCCTTAAATCTCTGTTTATAAAAGTACTTTTAAAAAGCAAAACTTCTAAAAAGAATTAAGTACTACTAGAAAGCATACTTGAATTTTTTTAAATGTTAGAATTAAACAGATAAAGTTTGGGGGTAGAGAATGGACTTTTCATTAAAAATTGAGAATTCCTAACTTATCACTAAAGTGATACCACCAGAGCTCAATAAAACTGTTAAAAAAAAAAAACCACAGCAACTTTATTAGTGTATTCTTGTGTTCCATTTAAATGAGATAAAAACTATAAGAAAAATATTTACTCTGATTCAGTCTGTGAAGTTTTTTTAGAATGGATAAATATGTGAACATAAGTAATTATGCCATTCATTTTACAGTGATACTAACAAATTTAGCTTTTTGGCATAATTTTTTACTCTCTGAAGATCAACTCTTATTTCTAAAACCCATTTTACTATATTCATTAGATACCAAGTATAGATGCTTTTATTTCATGTGATTTATACATTTCTTATTAGCATCTTAATTAGTTTTTAAGAACCAATTTTAAGTTTCTACTTCTAGTTATTTCTAATACTTTGCTTCTCTTGCTATATTTCCTGATTACAGCTTGGAAGCCTTTTTGCATGTTTCTGTTCAGTTGAAGTCACTCAGGCAATATGGGATGGATACCTACAGCAAGCAGATCCATTCTTTATTTATTTTTTAATGTTAATAATTCTTGTCAATACAAAGTGAGTATAAAATTGACTATATTTTTTATTTTCTTTTTCCCTGATCACCACTTGTTTAACTTTGACTGGTAATTTGTATCCCTTTTCCCTATTACAGAGATGTTATTTTAACACAAGAATCTGATAGTAAAGAAGAAATTATTCGTAAGTATCATTTTATGTAGAAAAAAAATGCCAGCTATTTCACTTCCTTATTTTTCTATCAAATTAGAGATTTGGACCAGGGTGGTATCTTCGAGTCTGTGAACAGAATCCCAAATTACCAGTTAAAAAAAGAAGCCTTCCCATGTTGTAAACTCATCTACTATTCTGGAGAGCAATTTGGAACTGTGCCCAAAGGGCTATAAAACTGTACATATCCTTTGACCTGTAGTACCACTACTAGGTTTGTATCCCAAAGAGATCAAAGAAAAAGGAAAGGATATATACATACAAAAATATTTATAGCAGTTCTTCTCGTGGAGGCAAAGAACTGGAAATTGAGGGGAAGCCCATCACTTGGGGAATGATTGAACAAATTTTAGTATGTGAATGAGATACTGTTATTCCATAAGAAATACTGAGCAGGATGGTTTCAGAAAAAACCTCGAGGACTTATATGAACTGATGCAAAATGAAGTAAGCAGAACCCGAAAAACATTGTACACAGTGACAGCAATGTTGTATGATGATCAAAACTGAATGATTGAATTATTCTCAGCAATAAAATGATCAAAATGATTCCGAAGAACTTAGGATGAAATATGTTATCTACCTCCACAGAAAGAACAGATGGAGTCTAAGTCAAATGCAAATCAAAGCATACTTTTTTTTACTTTATTTTTATTGGGTTTTTTTGTCTGTTTTCTTTTGCAAATGTGGAAATATATTTTGCATGACTATACGTGTGTAATCTATAGCAAATTGCTTGCCTTCTCAAGAAAGGGGAGGGGAGGGGAGAGAGAGACTGAAGAAGAGAATTTGGAATTCACAGTTTTCAAAAATGAATGTTAAAAATTGTTTTTACATGTAATTGAGAAGGAAAAAAAGCCTTTCCTTACAAATCATGAAACCATGGGATAACAAGGGGTAACAGTATTTGAAGACTAATAGACCCAAGTAACTAAAGTATCATTATTAAATAAAGATTCCTTTCTTCATTATGAGTATCAACTCTTCAGTGAAATTCAGCGTATCTCCCAAATCGGTAGTTGATTGAAAAAGTATTTCATATAATTAATATTAATACTATTTTTACAATATTAAGTCCTGTAAACTCCTTAAAACATTTCTGCTTTAAGAGAGCTTGCGCAAATTAAAGTTTTATTCTTTAATGCACAGTTTTAAAATGCTGTTGTGTTCTTGGTCTTCATGTATTTTAGAGTTCTTGGAAAATACTCCATCCAGTTTGAACATAGAAGACATTGAAGATCTGTTTTCTCTGGCACAGTATTATTACAGTAAAACTCCAGCTTCATTTAGAAAGGTATTAAGTGAGAGGTTAATGAATACATTCTGCATTCTGTTGTGCACATTGCTTCATTGTCTTTTATTTACTTTAGATCTCATAATGCCCCTACACTATGGGAGTGTGTGTGTGTGTGTGTGTGTGTGTGTGTATTCCTGAGTGGAAGGACAAAGAAAAAGGCAGGAGAGAGACAAGTACCCGTAATCCATTGTCACTTTGCCCTGCTAGATCTTTGCTTTTGAATGCTGCACTTATTTCAGATGGTGAGGAAATCAGTTGGTGACAACTTCCCAAATGATTGCCTGCTTGATTTTTTAAAAATGTGTTGAACATTAATGATTGAGAGAAAAAAAAATACCTTATTCAAAGGTCAGCCTTTTGGCAGCCTCAGCTGTCCAGAACGTAGTTATTAATCTACAGGTAAATTTAAGGAAAAAAAAGGTCTATTAGCGGTATAACTGTTACATACTCAGGGTGCTTAGTTTGGGGGGTGAGACCTAGAACTCTTGGGACAAAGTCAGGGCTTAGAATTGTGTGTGAAATAGAATTTATTTGTATAATCTTGAGATAGCAGATTAAAAGTAGCAAGTGTGTTTAAAATCTGTTTGAAAGTGAAACACTAAAAAGTAGCAGATTGCAGGGAGGCAGTAGAGGGCAGAAGCTGTACTGACTGGCTGCTAAGCAGACAGCCCAACCCTTCTCAGGATCCCTTAAAGAAGGGCTTCAGTGGGTTAGAGCAGTGGTGTCAGACTCATAGAAAGGGAACTTTGGAAGGCATATTAACTTAAATGAACAATATCTATGTCGTATTATATTTTTATTTATTTTGTTAAACATTTCTCAATGTTTTATTTTAATCTCGTTCTGGTGAGGGCTACAAGTTTGACATCTCTGTGTCAGAGCACTTCACAGTAACTGACATTCATAATGATGGCCTAGAGTTTTTAAGAAAAAATTAAGTTATTGTCACCTTTAAGGAAGCAGAGGAATATGCAGTATATCTTAGCAATATAGTTAAGTCATACCTAGGCATTCTAACCCCAAAGGTTGCAACCAGTACAGTTTTTTTTGAGAGGGAAAGTATATCCATATTCGTTTTCTAAAATGAATCAGTGCTGCTGCTTTTATGTGAAGAGCATTATCTTTATCATTTTAAAAGCAGCTGTGAAATAAAAATTTTGTCACCTAAACACATTAAAATAGTTCATGTAAAAGTACATTTTTGTGTCTGAAGGATAAATATCTTTAAAAACCAATAAAAAATAAACATATTATGGAATAACTTGTTCCTTTAAGTGTGCCTGATAGTTGCTTTGGGTTATGGAGAATCTTACAGGTCATTTTCCTTTTTCTCTCCACAACCTAATATTACCTTCTGCCCTTCAGAACAGTTCACTAAATTCTTTAGGTCAAGGGTACTTTCTTTTTTTGTGTGTCATGGATCCCTTTGACAGTCTGGAGAAGCCTATGTACTCATTCTCAGAATGATATATTTAAGTGAATAAAATAAAACTACATAGGATCACAAAGGAAACTAGTAACATTGATGTGGAATTAAAAAACAAATTACCAGACCCTAAGGCAAGAACCTCTGCTTTAGATTAATATCATATTTATGAGTTAGAATAGCATGTCATCATATCAGTTATTTTGTATAACTCATTTATACTTCTTTTTGATTTTCCAAATCCTATGAAGAATATAAAGCAGCCATTTCACTATTTTACTTTTGGTGATAGTAGAAATAAAGATTAAGTGGTTTTAAGTTTTATCTACTTTAAAGAATTTTGAATTCTAACCTGCTTGAAGGGCAATGGTATTTTAGTTTTTCTTCAGGAAGAACATAAGGGAAAAGAAGTATGTAACACCATCTCTTTGCATCTCTTTTTTGGATTGTAGGCAGAACAGCTTTGATTTTACTATTACTAGGTAAACCAGTTGAACTCCACATCTTCCACAGTATGCTGTTTGTTTAGGCTTTGCAGGTGTGAGCACTGTGTGGTTGTGATGTATAAGCTTCGTATATTCTTGTTGATTAAAAAAAATAAGTCTCTGTGTATTGAATGTGTAATCTCTGTGTATAGAATGAGTTTTAAAAAGCATACTCTACATAATATATCATCTTGATTTTGATTTATTCGGAAGTCTCTAGGAAAGGGACAGAGCTCTGACTTTGATTTTTCTCTTTAATTAAAAAAATACTTCTCTCTTACTAATTAGGACAATCATAGTTTATTTGGCAGTCCTTTGCTGGGAATTAAGGATGATGACACAGATCTGAGTCAGGCTCTCTGTCTGGCAATTTCGGTATCAGAGATTCTTCAAGCAAATCAACAACAAGGGGTCAGTAAATTAAAAAAATGTATTTTTCCCCCTGAAAAAAATGACCCTTTGAAATGTAAGGAATTTTGGCCACTAATCTTCTTCAGAAGTTTAATGTTGCAGATCAAAGATTAAATATGATGCTTAGTGCTAATTTGTGATCCAGGATTCAGCTAATTGATACTGTATTTTAAGACTATATATGGTAAGAAGGGAAAATTGTGAGAAAAATATTCCCTGGTTCTTAACTTTTCTCATCAGTATGAAAATCCCAGAAAACAGCTCCTGTCAATCGTGTTTTTCAAATGTAAGCACTGTCTTGGCAATATTAGAAGCTCAACCTGTTGGGGAGGGGAATGGAAAACTGCTATGCTATGGATGTTCCGTACCCCAAAGGATTTTAAGATTGTAGATTTAGGGCTGAAAGGGACCTTAGAGACCATCTAGTCCAACCCCCTCATTTTACAGATGAGGAAACTAAGGCCCAGAAAGGTCAAGTGACTTGTCCAAGGTTACACAGGTAGTAAATGGCAGAGCCAAGATTCGAACCCTGGTCCTCTGACTCCAAATCCAGCTCTCATTCCACTGCACCACGCTGCCTCTTAATACCACGACTGGTAGTAT
Source organism: Pseudochirops corinnae (assembly GCA_028646515.1). Taxonomy (NCBI): domain Eukaryota; kingdom Metazoa; phylum Chordata; class Mammalia; order Diprotodontia; family Pseudocheiridae; genus Pseudochirops; species Pseudochirops corinnae. Next base: position 269,711,691 of record CM053588.1, read on the forward strand.
GGGATTAAAGTGAGTACCAGTATCTGATTTTTCTCTTATAAGAAATAAAGACATTAAGTCCAGATTAAATAATTTATTACATGAACTTCATTTTAGATTGTAAATTCAGAAGATTTTCTTTCCACATTTGGGAAATAAATTTTATGTTTTGCTTAATGCCTCCTGTGCCGCAGGAAATTACTGCCTTTAAAGCTTTTAAATTATTTTTAAAAATTCATTGTAAAACACTTTTATTGTTAAATCTTAGAATTATTTGGACTATCTTAAGTATTTTTGGTTGAATCTATTGTATTCATAATACTCAATTAAGTTTTTTTATTAGCACATTATATCAGTCCATCTTGCTTTGATTAGTTGCAAATGTTCACTGAATATGAGCCTTTCACGATTAAATTTTTAATTTTGAGAATTCTAACATTTCAGATGTTGTTTTCCTCATAGGAAGGAGTTCGATTCTTTGTGGTGGATTGCAGGCCTGCGGAACAGTACAATGCTGGGCATTTATCAACAGCTTTTCACTTAGATTCCGATTTGGTTAGTATAAGCTCTGATTAAAATAAGCAAAGTAAGGACCAATGCTGGTTTTTCCCTTAATAGTCCATAAGTAAGGAATATGATACTATTGTTTGTGACTATGTAGTCTCATAATTACTATTTTAAAATTCTTGCTGCATTTCTAGAACTGGAACATAAGTTCTGTCGTTAAGTACTACCACATTATTTCAACTAAAAAGGATTACATATTCTAAGAGGAAAGTTCATATACTTGATTAAGAAATTCTGAAAATGTTCATTTTAAACTATATCTAAATACGAGTATTCATTTCAAATAGCAGCTGAGAAATATTTAATAACAGTTTTGATCTTGGTTGATTATTACCACACATTCAGAAAGTACAAATATGATATTTTTTAGTTGGGCTGTCTTGGACTGTCTTCTGACATCCTGCGGTAGTCGACTCTGGATTTTCTAAAGAAATATTTTGCTTTTGTTACATAGCTATTATATCTGCTTTTACATGTTCATAAATCTTTCCATATACTGCCATTCATCGTCATACCTTTCATTGACATTTATCAGTCTATATCAGAGAACTAATTAAGAGATTAGATTTCTTAAATTAAATGAAGACTTTTGCTTCTTTTCTTTTCCTGGTGGCTTTTTAAGTGCTAACATTCTGTGTTAGTAAAAATAGATTTAAACATTTTGAAAGAATTATGAAAAATCAGGTTGGCCAGATTTTTCTGTTTTTTTCCCCTTCAGATGCTTCAGAATCCATCAGAATTTGCACAGTCAGTAAAATATTTGCTAGAAGCCCAGAAGCAGTCTATTGAGTCTGGTTCAGTTGCAGGGGGGGAGCACCTTTGTTTCATGGGAAGTGGCAGGGAAGAAGAAGACATGTATATGAACATGGTCCTGGCCCACTTTTTACAGGTATGTTTGTGTAAATGATTGTAGCAGAGCAAGTATTTTCTCTTGACCATTGATTTAAAATAGAAAGTTAATACTGTAAAAAAAAAAAAAAAAGTAAGCAGATATATTAGGCATTTTCTATTTATAGATAAAGGAAAGTGTGGAATATTTCCATTGTAGTATTGCCATCTTGAAATTGGTTATAAACTTTTGAGATCTGACACTTTTCCTTTATATTTAAATGTTGTCATAGGACTCTTGTATCAACAAAATGAGAAGATTGGACCAGGTGATCTCTAAGGTCCCTCCCATCTCCAAATCTCAAAATTAATTGTGCTACCTTGGAAGCAGGCTAGTTTTGTTTTTGCTTTCTGTCTTCAGGGCTTCGTCCTGTGTCCATGGTGCTTAATAATGAATGTAGTCAAATGATCTATGAATTTTGTGACATGATTTGTGCTCCTCTCTGCACTACCACAGAATTGTCCTCTCGTCATTTATTTAGCTAGAAAATTTGACTTCCTAAGCACCTAATGAAATTTTGATAACTAGATTTTTGATAACCAGGACTTTAATAATAGCATTTATATGGTTTTGAATCAGGGAGGTAGGAAGTACTCTATTGCACAAGCCATCTCATTTGTTTCATTTCACGTTCAATTCTTGGTGTTAATCAGAAGCCTTTTATTTTTAAATTTAAGAAAAACACACCCTGTCCTATCTGTCAATCAATAAACTTTTTAGGGCTAGTAATAAACATTATTAAGTGCCTCCAGGCACTATGCTAAACCAGTAATACAAAAAGAGGCTGGTGACAATTCCTGCCTTCAAGACTCACCTAGTCAGCACCCGCTAAGAGCTCTCCTTCTGTTTGAGAGGGAGATAGGATTTAGACCAATAAATATGACAAATAAGTAATTTAGATAAATAAGTAGAGTGTGATTAAGAACAAATTTGAGAGCTGAAGGAGCCAAAGTGCTTCAAGAAAAATTGAGAATGAAAGGATCCCTTTCTCCTGAGACTATCAAAGATGGAATTCTTCCTGGAAGCACTTGAGCTGGGCCTTGAAGGAAAAGAGAATTTTGGCAAATGGAGATGTGAAGAGAATGCATTCCAGAGTTAGGGAATGTCTTTGCTGAATACTTGGACAAAGTGCAAAAGCAACTTGTGATCTCATTCTATTTGAATGTAGTCTATATGGAATATAGTACTATGAAGTAATCCCAGAAAGAATGTGTGGAAGCAGACTGAGGAGGTCTCAAATGTAAGATAAAGTGTTTGTATTTTTTCCTATAGCTGATAGAGTGGCCCTGAAGGTTCTTGAGTCAAAGAGTACATTGTGAAGATCAGGTTGTCCTCTGCCTGCAGCATGTAGTGAAGAGGGGAGAAGCTGGTCGCAATGACACTAGTCAGGAGGCCATCTACAGGAGTCCAAGGGAGAGTTGAGGAGGGCCTGAACTACATGGTGCCTTTGTTAGTAGCAAAGAGAGGACAGATGTGAGGCATTTTACAAGAGTAAATTCAGTAAGGCTTGGCACCTGAGTAGATGTGGGGATTGAGAAGAGAGAAGAGTAAGGAAAACGCTTGAGACTCCAAGCTTAAGTAGCTGGGAGGATGTACCAATGAGAGAAATAATGAAGTTGGTAGGGAGGGCAAATCATGGAGGGAAGGCAGCTTCAGTTTTGGACATGATGAATGTGACGCACTGCTAGGATACCTTGGTGGAGTTATGTAGCTGGTAGATAGACATAAAGGACCAGAGCTCAAAGAGAGAACCCTAAATACAGGTTTTTAAATTGTCATTGAAATCATGATAGTGTGTGAGAGCTAAGGGAAAGGGTGTAGAGATAAGAGAAGGCCAAGGAAAGCATAAAAGAGGAGTGAAAAGAGTAGGTAAACCATGAAGGAGGCTGTGGAGCATTTAGACAGCTAGGAGGAGAACCAGGAGGAAATCGTGTTAGGGGGGCCAAGGAAGAAGAGAATGTCAGAACAGAGAGAGTAGAGATTACCATTGTTTCATGCTCCAGAATCATCAAAAGGGGTGAGAACTGAGAAAACAATTCGAGTTGGTAATGGGGAAGAAAACTATTTCTAGAATTATATGTGTGTGTGTATATATATATATATATATATATATATCTATATATGAAATTACACATGCACACACACCCTCTCTCTCTCTCTCTCTCTCTCTCAGCATAAACAAGTACATTTGGATGAACTCAACATCTGCAAGAAACCCCATTCCATTTTGTGCTCTGTGGAGGATGTTTTGCATGATAGTTGCAAGCCCCTTTGGCGTGGGAGTGTGTGTGTATTTTTTGTTTTTCAGTTGTTTCAGTCGAGTCAAGCTCTTCTGGGACCCCCTTTTGGGTTTTTGTGGCAAAGATACTACAGTGGTTTGCCATTTCCTTTGCCAGCTCATTTTATAGATGAGGAAACTGAGGCAATTAGGGTTACGTGACTTGAGGGTCACACAGTCAAGCTAGTTAAGTAAGTATCTGATGCCAGATTTGTACTTAGGAAAATGAGTCTTCCTGACTCTAGGCCTGGCACTCTCTCCACTGTGCTCCCTAGCTCTGTGTAAGTGTGTGTGTGTGTGTGTATGTATGGTTGATGTTGTGTTTATTGCACCAAAATCCAGAGTTACTTTCTCCTTAATGAGGTCCGTGGCCATTCCAAAGATAATGGACTAACAGCATTACAGAGAAAAAACCAAATGGATAAAAAAATTATATTTTTCAGACTATGAGATACATTTTGAAAAGTAATTGATTGAATTTATTCTATCAGGTCGAATAGTCACTGCAGATTGACAATAAGTTTAGTTCAGAGTTAAATAAGCAGACTGAATTGCAGTTGGGAAATTGTGCAATATTTTCGATGATTCATGACTTTCAGATTCCTCCTTTTATAAGCGCTATTCTATCAGTGATTCTGGATACTATAGTTCTAGATTGTGCAACACCATGGTCTCCTAACATTTGGAGGGAGGAAGGTAGGGCATTTGGAGTTAAGTGAGTTTGCCCAAGGTCACATGACTAGTTTTTTGTGTTAAGTGTGTGAGGTCGGATTTGAACTCAGGTCCTCCTGACTCCAGGGCCAGTGCTCTATTCACTGTGCCACATAGCCGCACCTGGTTAAAATTTTTGATAACCCAAATGGAGAGGTGCTTGGGGTGGAGGTATGAGGGTGGGGACAAGTAGACTGCAGCATATTGATCATTTGCATATTAAGGGTAAAAAGATATCCCAGAAATAGTATGATAATAAAAGGAAATGATTAGAGATACGACCAGATAATCCATGATAGAGGAGATCCAGACTGTTAATAGCAACATAAAAAGATGAAATTACTCAGTTTACTTACTAGGTAACTTGCATTTAATAGAATTGTAAAAATACAAAAAATAATAAAGTCCAACATTGGCAGGGCGATAGCCTTAGTATATTTTTGCTGGCCCTGCAGCCCGGCGCAGATGTTTTGGAGAATGATATTCAGGTAATAGAGAAAGTCCTAAGACTGATACTGTCTTTCAGCCCAGTCATTCTATTCCTCGTCTTCAAAAACATCATGAGAAGGGGGGAAAGACACAATCTCACCAAAATTCTCGTAGCTGTTCTATTTATGATGGCAAAACTTTGGAAATAACATACCTGCCCCAGAAGAGAATGACTGGACTACTCAGTAATATGTTAATGATAGAGTATTTTAAGCTAATAGAACTTTATATTGCCCTTGAAAATGACTATAAAACACACAGTGAAACGAAGGGGGCACCTATATCTGAGGCGATAGCCCAGCAGAATCGGTAGAATTTTAACTGTGTTCATACTGGATAGAGTTAGGTAAAAAAAAGAAAGAAAAAAGAATCAAAGAGGTAGAAGTAGAACCTAGACTGGCCTCAAGGCTGACAGAATGAAAGTATTTTCTTCACCCGTTTGTTGTTTGTTAATTTACTTGACTCTCCGGGAGTTTGGGCAAAGTTTTTGTTCTTGGTTCATAAATTTATTTGGTTTGTTTTTACTAACAGTCATTATGTTTACAATTTTTTAAAAAATCCTTTAAAGACATAGTGGAAGGCTTCCAGCCTGCAGGTAGATCCTTTCTGGAGAGTATGGGGACATGGAAGAGCATCTCAGAATGTGGATCATGAATGCATTGCATTGGAGAGGGGAAGTAGCTATGTTGCTGAGATCTCAGATTGACTGAAGTGTAAAAATGATTGGAGGTTGGGGCAGCTAGGTGGCGCAGTGAATAGAGCACCGGCCCTGGAGTCAGTAGGACCTGAGTTCAAATATGGCCTCAAACACGTAACAAAAAACGAGCCATGTTACCTTGGGCAAGTCACTTAACCCCAATTGCCCCACCTTCCCTTCTTCAAAAAGCCAAAAAAAAGAAAGAAAGAAAGATACATTGGATGGAGCAAGATGCCCATAAAGGCTAAGATGAGGGCCCCAGACCATCTTCCTTATATTTATTCTTCTTTCCAGGGCTCATTTGACTCCTGTTCAATAAAACATTCTGTTATTAGTCGTACTTTAGCAATTAGAGGAAAACTTGGGGAGATTAAATAATTTTGTATGGTTTGGGTTCACACCGTGGCATTTGGAAGTATTTTGAAAGGTTTTTAAAAGATGCTATGAGAAAGGATTTCATTTTGGTTGTTTCTGTTCTCCTTTTTGGTTCTATGGTATATTTTAAATTGTAGCCTTTATACTGAACTGTTACCATTTGGAAGTTAACAGTTTTTGGTAGGGAAAAGAAGAACAAACCCAAAAGACAGATTCTCAAGCCTTTGTGCATAACATGTGAATATCAGGAAGAAAACTCTCAGTTTAATGTTTAACTCCTGTGGATTTTGTTTTTAGATTCTTTTTAAAAAGGACAAAACAGAAATGCTAGATACGTATTTCTAGAAATGTAAGTTGTAAACAGCATCATTAGCATTTTGAATATTGGGGAATTTTAAAATAATTTCATATTTATTTCCCATGACAGAAAAACAAAGAGTATGTCAGCATTGCCAGTGGAGGATTTATGGGTAAGTTTAAAATTTCATTTCTTTACCTCTGGCATATTGGAAGGGAGGATACTTGGAGTGACAGCAGAGAGTGATTTTGGATGGAGAATTTCATCAATCACCGAGTATTAAATGCTCGCTATTTTTGCCAGATACTGCTAAGTGCTGGGAATAGAAGACCAATAGTAAAACAATCCCTGCTCTCAAAGAATTTTTATTGTTGTTGTTCTACAGAATGGAGCTATGGTTTTGCAAAATTATTTTTCCTACCAATCCTTGCTTTTACTGGGTTTTTTTTTTTTAAAAAACTAATTAACTTTGAAAGTTGCTAAATTGTTAAAGGAAAGGCTGGCTTGACTTTTCCTTCCATAAAGAAGAACAGCAATAGGTCTCCCATGAATTCTTTATGTTATGTTATAAAATAATTTATTTGAGATTACCTATGGGCAGCTTATAAGAACCAGAAAGGGAAAATGTAGAACTCACCAGAGTTGTGTTAAAATCACTGTGATTCGCTATCGTTCTCTTTCATGTCTGGTTTTGCTTTTTTTTTTTCTTTTCCCAGAGATCACTCATTGGTTACAACCCTTCTATATAACCAAACTATTGTACAATGTGAAAGTATTTGCAGATCCTATACATGATCGCACGCCACCATGGTGGGGGGGGAAGGGAGGGGAGAAAATCTGAAACTCAGGTGAATGTGAAACTGAATCTTGTAAATTAAAAGTAAATAAACAAGTCATTTAAAAGAAAAAAAAATCACTGTGATTGCATGCATGGCACATGGACAGGAAGTTAGTGGGAAGAGGAGGCTTTCTTTAAATTATGGGCTGTACTATTTTACTATTTTCTGCAGAAAGGGGATCATGTGTATATAAAGAACCAGTTTTGTATCATATTTATTTAGTTATGTAATAACTGTGTCTAAAAGGGTTTGATACTTTAGTTTTTATTTCCTGTTTTTCCATAAGCACTCCAGCAGCACTTAGCAGACATAAATGTGGATGGACCAGAAAATGGATATGGCCACTGGATTGCTAGCACCTCTGGTTCCAGGAGTAGTATAAATTCCTCTGTTGATGTAAGTATCTGTATACAGATTGATTTGCCAAAGCTAGAAAAATGTCTAGAAAAGAGAACCAAGTATTAACAAATTCATTAAGTAGTTTCATTATGTTTACAGTGAATCATAATCATTTAATCATATGGTAATTTGTTTTAATAGAAGTTTTCTTATTTTGTACAAATACATCCTTAGTCAATTTTAGTCATTCATTACCTTGAATAGAAGAAAAGTTTCAGAAGTGTGTCTGACTGAAGTGTGTCTTCCTTTTCCTAAAAAACCCATTAGGCCTGAGCCATTATTTTTTAATATAATTATAATCTTCTTCAATACCTAAGGTCCTAAGGTGTAATGCATGCTTATCCCCCAGAGTAGAACTGTAAACAGGACACCAATTAATTCACTTGTCAGTGGTTCCTTTTTTAGAACCATCAGCCCAATTTAGTCTTTAATCATTTTATAAAGAAACCATTTAGTATTTGACTGATGCCCCCTTACATCAGATTTTTACTTTGATTTATAACAAAGGTTTAATTATTGAAGACTCCCCTCTGATAACCTGTTTTTTAAAATAAATAATCTATTTCTAATAAACCACTCAATTGGGAAGAAGGTTGACTCACCTTATTCAAATGCTTCTCAGTTTGCTGCTATAAATATGCAGCATCTTGTGGGAGCTGAGTAGCTCTTTTCTCTACCCACTTTTCTAAACTCCCTTATTGGTACCATGGACTCCTAATTTGAGAGATAATGATTAAAAACCTAATGGAAGACCTCTAACCTTTTGCTCCAACAACTGTCTAAAAATAAAAGGGCAAAGTTAGTAAGAGAGTGTATTATGTACATTTATGTTTTTTAAAAAATTTTTAGTTTTTTGGCTTTTTGGAGAGGGGAGAGCAGGGCAGTTAGGTTAAGTAATTTGCCCAAGGTCACACAAGCTAGTAAATGTTAAGTATCTGAGGCTGGATTTGAACTTGGGTCCTCCTGACTCCAGGGCCAATGCTCTATTCACTGCGCCACCTAGCCGCCCCCGAAAAAATTTTTTACTAAAGCTACTTCAGCCAAAGCATTTGCAAACCAGAAAGTAAAAAGACTTGAGTTTGATAAGGAGATTGTTTTCAGTGTGAATTTTATTAAGTTTGAGGTTTACACATATAAAATGCAGACATTTTCGTTATATCTGTGTATTTATTTAATTTCTAAAGAAAATACTTGAAGAAATAAGAACAAATACAGTAGTAACATGTAAAAGAAAAAATGAATTGGCCGTGTTAGTAGTAATCTTACTACTTTTTTATTCTATGCGTTAGACAGACCAGAAGTCAGTAGACTCGAACTGTTTCTCATTGAGGGAGGAATAGATTTTGATAGTTTTAGACATTTAGACTTGGTTTTCCATCTTCCTTTTAAAAAGTTCATATCCACGGATCTGTGTCAGGAGTTTGCCTGCTTTTATGTTTTAGGAGACATTTAATCCTTAGATCAGTTCTTTTCTTACAGGGTGATTCTCCTAATGGTTCAAATGATGGGCGAGGAATGAAATCATTGGTAAACAAAATGACTGTCGCTTTAAAGACAAAATCTGTGAATGTCAAGGAGAAAGTTATCAGTTTTATTGAGAATACATCAACTCCTGTAGACAGGTGAGGTGTTTTTTAGTAGAATTTGAGGTTATGAGAGCAACACGGCACCGTAGAAAGAGGGCTGGATTCGGGTCGTGGTAGCGCACTTAAACCTATCTAAGCCTCAGCTCATCTGTAGAATGAGGGAGTTGGATCGGATTACTTATCAGCTCCTTCCAGATGTGTATCTGTAAGACCCATAATCTGTGATTGGCACGTAGATATACTTCAGTCAATGAAGATACTCCAGAAAAGTTGTTTAAATACATTTTTATTAAGTGATCCTGGTCCACCAAGTTCTACATACTATGTTTCATGGAACAAATTTCGGCTCAGAGTTCATCCTCTCTTTGGCAGCAGAAAGAGGGACTGTGCATGGGATACCCACTACACAACACCACTAGTGAAGAACCAAAGATCACTAGAGAAACCTTATATATTAAAATCTTTTAAAACTTGAGAATGGGGTAGAGAGGTGGTGTGACTTTTATACATTAAAATAATAACACCACCTGCTACAATATGTTCCTGTCACTACATGTAGTGATATGGGAAGTAGAAACAGTATTGGCCTTTGGGGAAATGTCTTTGCCAATTCTTGATCTAACTCACCTTCGTCAGGGCTTTGTACTAGGAAGTTTTGTTGCTAAAACAAAACACAGGCCTACTCTCTGGAATTTGTGAGTTTAATTTTTCATAGAACTTTATAGGATTTAAATAATCCTGGATAAATGGAATGGGAGAAAGTGAATGCTCCCTCCCTCATTTATCACTCTTAATTGTTTTCTTCAAAATGTTTGTTCCCTATAATGTACTTTGTGTGCTTTTGAAAACTTGTCTTTCAGTGCACCTAATCGGTTAGTTGCTTTCTAAAATCTGAAGTTATCTTACAACTTTGAACCAGAAAGATTTGTTTCTTTCTGTTAGAAAGACTCATATTTCTGAGTTCAAATGTGGTCTCCGACATAAGCTCAGACACACATGTGACCCTGGGTAGTTCACATAATCCTGTTTGCCTGTTTCCATATCTTTCAAATGAACAGGAGAAGGAATTGGCAAACCATTCTAGGATCTGCCAAAAAAAACCGCAAAGGGGTCTTGAAGAGTCAAACATCACTCACAGATGACTGCAGTAACAGATTAGGAGGTGGGAGACAGGATGTTAGTCTACTCAGAAATAAAAATGAAATTTGCTTTTTTAAAAATACATATATTGAATTTAACCAAGTACCAACAAAACTGTATGTCTCTTGGATTTTTGTTGGCACTTATTAATTATTTTATTGGTGACCTGTTTTTACTTCTTTATCATTACTCTCCTGTCCTCTCTCCACCCTTTCTTGTGACAAATATGTATAGTCCAACAAAATAGATCAGCACGTTTCCCATTTCTGAGCATGTATATATCAATCTATACCTCTCATCCAGCACTTCTCTGTTAAGGGGTGAGGGGCATATTCCATTATCAGTTCTTTTGAAGTCACTGTTGTTTCTTGCTTTGATTAGAGTTCTAAGGTTGGTTAGCTTCATATTATTGTCATCATGTAAATTGTTCTTTCTGCCTATTTTGGGTCTGAATTAGTTTGTGCAAGTCTTACTGTGGTTATCTGAATCTTTAACAACCATCATTTCTTTTATTATATTCCCCAAATGATGAGTACCTGTTTTGTATGTAAAAATGGCTGTGAAAGAACAAAAAAGGATTTGTTTCTAAGCAAACTTTTCTCTTGAAAATATAGGCACTTAATATTAAGTTTTACTTTCCATATCCAGGGAAATTCGAATCAGGTGACGTAAAAATTTGAATGTTAGAAATATGGCATTTCATAGAAGTGTATTTTTTTCTGCAATAAATGTAAATAGCAACCAAGATTATAGTTTTACTTTCATTAATAAAAAATAAAATATCCATGCAATGGGGTGATGGATAGTATTATGGTTATTTTGTCATATCTGCTGTTTAAGTAATGGGTCTCATGGTTCTTTTGTTCTTAAGAGTCTAATCTTTTGACTTTTAGTTAGTTCACAACTAGATATATTCTTAGGTGTAGGAGTGTGATTACTACCTTCTGTATGTTAGTTTTAGCCAAAAATCTCTGGGGATATGGTTTGTCTTTTTGAGTAAATAAGTTATCTCCCTCCTCAGCCCTGTCTCCTCCTCCCATCCCTATCCAGAATGTCATTTTTCCTGTGCATTCTAATTGAGAATATCAAAACTCTTTCTTCGTAATGATTTCTTCACATGATGATATATATATTGGAAAAATTGATCACTTCAAAAATACAGATTTTAATTTTTTTATAATTGTTTTGTTCTGTCCTCTGCCTTAATTTGCTATAGAATGTCTTTCAATCTTCCTTGGCCAGACAAAACAAGTACAGAGCGGTAAGCCATGGGTAGAAGAGTCCAGCTAAGCCATGCTTGTCTTTAAGCATGATTCACACTGTTTGTAAGCATTAGTTACACTGACATAACCTGAGATTCCAGGTAGCAGTTTAAAAAAAGCTCAATTTTTCAGTAGCCTCTTTCATTCTGCTTTTTGGTTGTTTGTCTAGTGCTGCTGTTTGGGCTGTGTTAGCTTGGTGCTTTTCATTTTTTACTTCGTGCATGCTTCTTTGGTTTGATTCTGCTTCCTTTTATACCATCTTCTCTTGAGAACTTAATTTTTCATGAAAAATTTGCATTGAAGACTGAGTACACCAGTGTGATTATACATTCTGAAAGGAGATAGTAAAGCATGTCGCTTACAGGAAAGTGAAATATGAGAGAGAGAGAGAGAATTTAAAGTACCAGCTCATAGGAGAAATAATTGATAAGGTGTGGTCTCAGCCTCTTGAAAGCTTATAATCTCATACAGAATCTTAAGAGTTGGAAGAGAACTTTTAGGTTATTTGGTCCAACCTAGTGCCAGTAGAAGAAATAAATAGCACTTAAGAGATTTGGTTTTGCTTGTGGCTTATTGTTTTTTTTTTCTATTTCCATTATGTTATTTATGCTTTTCTAGAAATTTAGAGTTTTAGAATAATAAAGCTTACTACTTATGTGAATATAAACCAGTTAAAGAGGATTGACTCTTTTCTGTTAATGGACATTTTGGAGGCTAGTCTCCTAATTTTTTTAAACTTCACATTTTAAAGGTGTTCCAGCATAGTACAGGATAAGAGAATTCTGAAATGCTCACCCAAATCTTTTCCTAGTGAAATCACTTTTTGTTTTGAGAAATCACTTCTAACAGTAAAATTTGTTCATTTTTTAATTTCTAAAAGCATTCTTCCCAGACATATAGTCATCTCCATTTTTTTCCTTTTATGAGATATTGTTTTAGTTAAATTTTATTTAGCTGAGCTTTATTCTTCCCAAATTGTAAACTAATTTGTCATTCAAATTATGACCTTCCTTGTCCTAGTTAATTTTTCCCTTAAGTTTGGGAGACCTAACAAATATATTTATGTAGGTAGGGAAACTATCTCAAATCTAAGAGTTTGAGCAAAATATAATTTAGATAAAATGAAAACAGGAGTTGTTTTCTTCCTACCTTTGATGAAATTAGTTAAAAATTCCTTCCCTTCTGTTATTCCATTAAGATGTTGGGTTGAAGATTAATACAGTTACATCTTTAAAATTTACCCAAATTATTTTGTTCTATTTTTTTCTTTGCAAAACGTATTTTGACAGTCCAGATCAAGAATTTGTTTGTGGATTGTCAGTGTTACTCATGCTTATTTTCTGGTTGTTACTCATGTAAGCATTCTCTTGGCTTTTTCAAAATCATAATGGCTTCATCAAAAGAAAACCAGTGCTTCCTATTTTTAAAAAAAATATCAAAAGATCTTAAAACATCTTAAGATATAAGACTTAAGCCTTGGCTTTTGGCAATAGCATTTTCTTCCCTATAAGAAAACTGACAAAACATTTATGAATTATTTGGACTGAAACGTATATTTCAAGCTAAGACAGTGTGGTATGGCAAAAAAAAGTCCTATTTTGGGATCAAGGACCTTTGTTTAAATCCTAACTCTATGCTTATTACTTATGTGACAGAAAAAATTATTTAATCTTTCAGGCCCACAGTTTCCTAATCTGAAAAATGAGGGGTTCATACTAGACGATCTCTAAAGTCTCTTCTAGCTCTAGATTGGAGCTTATGATTCTATGATTAGATTTTAATCCCTAAAGCTGTTTTGCTAATGTGGGTTCTACCCCGATAAATTTATTGGGTGAAGGAAAAGGAAGATTTGCTTTGATTCCTAGATCACTTAATTTGCTTTAATTTCTAGAGCACTTAATTTATCTGAAGTTCCAACTTTATAAGATGTGTTGTTTAACCTGTCTTGTGGTTCACAGGAGCCATTTTTATCTAGTATTCATGATCTGCTGTCTTGAACCTGATATAAACCTAATATAAAATTTCTTTCAAAGGAAACAAGAAGTGATCACTAAGAAGTGATCAATTCCCCCACTCCCATGTGTGATTATACTTAGTCCCCAGGGTGTGGGTAAAGCAGCTGTTGCTGATTAGTCCAGTGAGTCTAAAACTGAGTCTGTGCTCCTTGGAATGTGATTATAACATACCAAGCTCAAGTTTGGAGGACATCTGATCCACATTTGAATCAATAGTATACCTACTTCCCATTGGTTTCCTATTCAGCAATATGTTGTATATAGTCTAAAATATCAGCCTCTTTAGGGGAAAAATAAGAGACTAGAGCAATGGTTTTCTACTTAGAGCCTCATTTAGGGTGCTTCTTAGAGAATTATCCACACACAATTAAGAAAACTAATTGAAGATCTGAATAATCCAATTTTTTCTGTACAAGAATATCTTGTAAAATATAATGAAGTGTGAAAATCTAGAGTGCACATTTATAGTAAATGATCCTTCTGATCTTTATTTTAAAACCATGATGCAGCTTCCTCAAAAGTGTGGACTAATATATATAGTCGATGGAGTGTTTTCATTTTACTGTGATGGCAATCAGCAGGTACACACACACACATACACACACACACACACACACACACACTCTTCAATGGTAGCTTCCATCCAGTAGGGTTCATCTAGGTTGTGTACACGTTTATTTGTCTCCAAAATAAATGAGATTGTAGCTGGGATGTTTTGAGGGAGAACCTTAGTCTTCATAGTATTTTTTTTTATATCCATAAAAAAGTTTTAAGAATAAAAAAAAGTAAACAAAACCAAATTTCCCCAGCATGCTCCAGTTTTTCTGTTTTAGAAAGAAAAGATGCCCAGTTGTCTTTATTGTCCTTTGAACCTTTGGTTCCATTGTCACATACTTGGGATTGCATTTAGAAGGAATGTTTAACTTGTTTAAATTTCATTCTTACAGCTTTGAGAACATTTAGTCTAGCAAACAAACTCTATACTCCACTTTCACTAACATAGTTTGCTTAACCTACTTTCGGTTTTGACACAGCTTTTCTGAAACTATGGGCTCTTCTTGGGTGCATAAAATTCATATTTGCTTGCATGTTAAGGTGGTGTTTGGCGAAAACTTTGCATGACAGTTATCTTAAACTGTTATTTTCTTTTCCAAATTCCAATAATTATAGACATGTGAGTAGCAGTGACAGAGTGGGCAAGCCCTACCGTGGTGTAAAGCCTGTGTTCAGCATTGGGGATGAAGAGGAATACGACACAGGTACATCTGCTCATCTGTAGAGTACTTCTTTTTGCTTTGGAATTCTTTAGATATCCACACACGTGACTGAGTACAAATGATAGCTCTGTACTACATAATATATAGCAAAATTGGGCACAATATTCTTGATATGGGCATAGTGTGATTCAAAAGTTGGGAATAGCTGGCCAGTGCTTTGTTTCTTCTAGCCAACAGATGACAACGAGCTTTGATACCTGGTGATTGCTTACCATGTGTCTGTAGCAATAGTTACTCTAAAGAGCCACAAGGTGGAGGTGTTGCTTCTTAAAATTCTAAATTTGTCTCTGTTTCTTTCCGTTTGTAACTATCCATCTACAACATCACTGTTTTACTCTTTTCAGTTCATTTCAATTCAGCAAATATTAGAGATCTACCTAGTTAGTCAGTAAACATTTAGCACCTACTAAGTGCCAGGGACTGTGAATTCAAAAAAAAAAGTAAGACTGTCATAATAGGTAAACATATGTCCTTTGTGCTGAGCACTGTGGTAGGTGTCAGGGGGATAATGAAGTTTAGATAAAATATGGGTTCAGTTTTCATGGAGCACAGTCTAGTCAGGGGTTGTGACATATCCACAAATAATTATTAGGCAACCAGAAGACATTAAAGAGGTGAAAACAAAGAAAATATGTTCATGTACTTGAAGGAGATCAGAAAAGGTTTCCTGAAGGACATAGGATTTGAACTGAACTCTCAGAATGGGTAGAAATAACAGGTGTGTGTTTGGCAGGTGTTAGAGATGGGGTGGGAGCGAATGAAATTGTGCTATATACAGAGAGAAAGGAAGAGGGCTAAGGGCAGAACCTTGGGGAAGACAAAGGTTATGGGATCAGGAGAAAGATCCAGGAACAGTGAGTGGTGGTCACATAGAGACTCAAAATGAAACAACAAAACTTTATGACTATTAGAGCTCTCCCAGTATAGAATGAATTGCCTTAGGAGGATGGTGTATTTTTCCATCACTGGTGCTCATTGATTAGGAATATTTTAAAGTTCAGATACTGGGTTATTAAGTCAAGTCAGACTACTTGACTTCTGAGGTCCTTTTCAACTGACACTATGTAATTCTTGAGGGTATCCAGAAGTAGAGCGGCCAGCAATGTCAAATGGTTTAGAAAACAAGGAGAATGAGGACTTAGAGAAAGAGTATTGGATTTGTCAGTTAGGCCCCCCCATGACCTTTGAGAGAGCAATCTCAGAAGTGTTGGCAAGTGGAAGTCAGAGTACAAGGGGTTGACGAGGCAGATAGCGATCAAGGACGTGATTGCATTAACTTTAGACTATTTTTAAAATGTCTTATTGGTCTTTTTTTTTATATCACTGTCCAGTTACTTCTTTCCCTACTCCACCCAGAAACTCTCCTTTTTGACAGAGAAAAACAGTTGAGTTCTGATATCTGGACCCAGTCTACCTTTTATCTACCAAGAGGAATGAAGTATGTTTCATTGGCCCTCACAAATCTGTTGGTCATTCATTCTTCCGAATTCTGATTTCTTTTAATAGCATTGCCATTTCCATAATTGTGGTCTTTATGTATATTATTCTTCTGGTTTTTCTTCATATTAGTTTTACACGTCTTCCCAAATTTATCTGAGTTTTTCATAGTCATCATTTCTTATGGTGCATATAATATATCTATCACATTTATATACCACACTTTGTTCAGGGGTTCTCCCTCTTCCAGTCCTTCCCCCTTGTCCCCCCATCAGTGGCTGCCCACTTTGTTTCTGGTTTTATGCTGCCATAAAAAGTGCTGCTCTGAATATTTTGATATATATGAATTCTTTCTTTCTTTTTATGACTCCTTTGGGATATATGCTCAATAGAGGTATCATTGCTGGACAGTTCAGTCACTTTGCTTGTATAATTCCAAATTCTTTTCCAGAATAGCGCCATAGTGCACAACTTCACCAACAGTGAATTAGTGTGCCTTTCTTACACCCCCCCCCCTCCCCATCTGGCATGGACTACTTACTCATAGACTACTTTTTTTGTAAAGAGGAAGAGAAATGTAGGATGATAGATGAGATAGAAATAGAAGAGAGAAATTTTTTTTTAAACTTTATTTTAGTTTGCATCATTCATTGCCACAAGATTTTGAGTTACATATTTTCTCCCCTTCTTTCCCCTACCCACCACCCCAAAACAGCCATCCCAGTGTGTCCTCCCTCCCCCAGTCTATTCTCTCCTGTGTCACTTTTTGGTAGGGCAGGATGGATCAGGGAGAAATATTTTTTAAATTAGCAAGGAATAGGGACATCTTTCCCTCTGAGATGGAAGGAAGAAAGAAGATAACCGAAGAAGCTTTAATTTGGGAAATTGAGGGAATTCTTATTAGGTGATAGTGTAAATCTTGATGAAATAGAAAGTTAGGTAACTTTTATGTAGTAGTTTTATTTTTGAATAGATTTTGATGTTATATGTTCATAATTTTAGAAGTATTTCTCTTTAAAGACTTAAAAAGTAAGTTGAGATTATTTTTAACTTAAGTGATTCTTGAATATTTTTTTTTATTACTTTCCTAAGGTACTATCTATGGCTTTTGATGGGGGGAAAAAAATTCCTCTCCCTGCAGTAGAGAAATGTACCTGTGGTTGGGTAGGGGCAACTGTATATTTACAATTCTGTTACCTGTATCAAGTTAATTTACTTCACCCTATTTTTGAAAATTATATGACAACTTTACATAAAATCTTTTAGTTTAGAGAAGAGTTTGTTAGCTTTATAAATGTTTTCACTAGATTTTCATCCCAAAATGCCATATAATATAGCATTAGTTACCTTAAGAAATATTATAGGGTTATTTTTCAGTCTTGTTTAATCAAAGTACTTTTGAGATTTTCTCTTTGACTAGGAAGTAGTATGCGACTTTTCAAAAGTTGGTGAGAAGATGTTAAAAACATTTTTATAACACTGTTAATGATTTGTGAAACACTTTATTTCCCTTAGTTCATTTGACTCTCAGCATAGCCTTTGAGCTGTGGAATAATGGTGAAATCATCTCTGTTTTTCAGATGAATAAACTGAGGGTCACAGAGATTAAATGACTTTCCTAAGGGTTACATAGCTTGTGAAAGGCAGCATGGAATTGAACCCAGTTTTCTCTTGACTAGAAGCTCAGTTCTTTTCTTACTATATCATGCTGCCTTTCTGTTTGAGAGGTGATCTCCATTTATGTAATTATTTTAATTCTTTATAGATGAAATTGATAGTTCCTCAATGTCAGATGATGATCGAAAAGAGGTTGTGAACATTCAAACCTGGATAAACAAGCCAGACATCAAGCATCATTTTCCTTGCAATGAAGTAAAAGAAAATGGACACATGTTTCCTAGGTACTAGTTAAAGACATTTTCTTGCTCTGAAATAAAGTAAAATTTGTCAAAATTAGTATGATAAGATGTACTTAAAAATATTGAGTGAGCTAAAAAAAAATTTAAATCCATTACCATTTTATCATGCAAATTCAGTCTGCCATAATAACTTTCATCAGCTTTTGCAATGTGTGTGTCATATTTTTTAAAATGAAAAACTCTCACATATGGTATTTTATAAATGTATCAAAAGTGAATTGAGCCAGAGGGAGTAATTAACCATTACTCCATAGTCACTTGTGATTTGGGGACCTAAATACATTGCATTCCTTCCAGTCATGAAAGAAAATTTAATAATCTGTCGTCATCAGTGACCTTGGTACCATGCCAGAGTATGTTGAATGATAGTCTTCCTTTGATATTGCCATAGTGAGATTCTGAGTCAAAAATCTGAGTCAAA
Organism: Pseudochirops corinnae; assembly: GCA_028646515.1. Lineage (NCBI taxonomy): Eukaryota > Metazoa > Chordata > Mammalia > Diprotodontia > Pseudocheiridae > Pseudochirops > Pseudochirops corinnae. The sequence goes on from CM053588.1 coordinate 269,730,269, forward strand.
AATCAAGGTTGATATAAAGTATAATGTAGCAGAAGATAGTATCTTTACCTGTAAACTGTATATGATTTGTTCACCACTTTTCATTTAACAAATACTATCACTTTTAGAACCCAGGTGTTTAACTATGCTGGAGAGATTTTCAAAATAGACTTTTTTATGTGTTTGTAGATAATTACATTTTTGTTTATGTATTTATGAATAAAGAGTTCCATTTAATCTATTCATAATTTTATAAGAATGTCTCTTTAAAAACTTAAAAAGTAAATTGAGATTTCTTTTAACTTTCCCGAAAGTACTATCTATGACTTTTGATGGAGGAAAAAAAATTCTTCTCCCTGCAGTAAAGAAATGTAGGCTCAACCATGTCTACAGTTTTATTACCTGTATCAAGTTAATTTGCATCACACTGTTTTTGAAAATTATATGACAACTTTAACATAAGCTATAAACTACAAATTGTAGCATTTTTAATAATAGACATTATCCCAATATATTTGTGTGTTATATTTTTTGTTATACCAGTTACCAGGTGTAGCTGAACATGAATTTTAAAAATTTAGGAGGTAGGAATGAAAAATCTTTAATTATAAAATAGTTTTTGTTCATAAATCATTTTATGCTATGATTCTGCCTAATGCAGAGCTAACCTCACCTAGATTTAACCAATGTATTAGCAAGAGAGATGTTTGGTAGCATCTATTTTGGTTTAATTTGTGAAAACTGTTTTTTCTAATACTTGGTTACTTTTTCCTTTCAAGTCATCTTTTGGTTACTGCAACACATATGTACTGTTTAAGAGAAATTCCTTCACGAAAAGGATTGGCTTACATACAGTCTCGGCAAGCACTAAATTCTGTAGTTAAAATCACATCCAAGAAGAAACACCCAGAGCTAATTACCTTCAAGTATGGAAACAGCAGTACTTCAGGAATAGAAATTTTGGCAGTTGAAAGGTAAGAAGACATGATTAGCAAGCAGATCATCATATTAAAATGGTACAATAAGGTATTTAAACAGTCAGTATGTGTGTTCACATCTCTCTGCTTTTACCTCCTCCCCCAATAACAACTACTAGTAACACAAATGTGGTCTGGCAACTGATCCATGATACAGAGTTGGACCATGTCTGCCTTGGCATGTTGTCTTTGGAGAATTTAGGATTCATTATGCTTCTTATGAACCAAAGAACTTTGTTTGCTCTTTAGATACTTGAGAGTAGTGATTAAAATCAGTGTCTGGGGAGTTATACATTTTAAATCAGACAACACCTTAAAGCAGAGTTGGTTGAACATTTATTCAGTTCTTTCTCATCTATCTGTGAGATTATACAGCTGTAGAGTTGATTGCATTTAATAATTTATATCTCAGTGAAGACAGGCCTGAACAGTTTCTCAACTGCTTAATGAAAGGTATTTTTGAAGAGTTAAATTCCTAAAATTTACCTTGGTCATCTTGGCTTCCGGCATCTGTCAGTGATTATTTCATGTGTAAAATGTAATGTTCAGTCATGCTGTGTGTTGCATTGATATTCAGCTTTGTATTTCTTATTTAAGGAAAAACATGTATACTCTAGTGATTGTTGTGGTTTTTTTACATCCTATTACAACCCCGAGGCTGTCCGCTTTCACCTCTAATAGAAGCCTACCTCTGTAGAATCACCTCTTGGATGTATGAGAGACTTGTTTTACTCTCATACTTGTGAAGTCAAGATTGGTCGCTACACTGATATGAGTTCTCATGTCTTTCATTGTTGTTGTCTTTTACATTATGTACGTGGAAATTGTTTTCTAGCTTCTACTTTGCAGCAGTTTATACAAGTTTTCACTAAATCCTCTGAATTCTCCATTTCTTATGGCACAGTACTATCCATTACAGGGGTGGGGAACCTGTGGCCTTGAGGCCCAAACTTCACAGAACAATGAAAGGATTTGTTCTATAAAACTTGAACTGAGTGAAAAGGTCGCACCCAAGGACCTAGAAGGCCACATGTGGCCTTGAGGCTGCAAGGTTCCCCTGATCCATTACATTCCCATATTACAGTTTGTTCAACTATCGCCCAATCAGTTGGTAGAAGCAGGACTCAATCTTGCTTCTAGTTATTTGCCACCACAAAAACATAGGCCTTCCCTTTTGTCTTTGATCTCCTAAGGATATATTTTCACAAAAGTGACTGACATCAAATGCTTTATGGCCCTACCCAGTTGAACACTGTTGTGCGTTCAGTAACAAACTTTTCACATTAGAATGTCTTATTGCAACCTAGAACCTGTCATGAGATTGGGAAAATAAACTGTACTTGCTAGATTAGTTCACTAGGATTGTCTTAGTCTTATAATCAACTAAAATGAGACTGTGGTGCTAACCCAAACACACTCTTATTGAATTTTTCTTGGCTCCTTATTTTTCCTTGAAAAAATAATTTAACCCCTCCATCTTATTAGGTGTGTTATGAAGAATAAGTATTGTTATTATGAAAGTGTTACATTAACAGTTAGTTTTTGTTCTTGTAGGTATTTGATTCCAAATGCGGGAGATGCTACCAAAGCCATAAAACAACAGATCATGAAGGTTCTGGATGCCTTGGAAAGCTAATAGCAAAGGACCAGGAGAGGTGTGAACACACTTTCCTAAGTGAATACTAACCTGAGACATTTTATTTACTCCTGGGAGTGCCTGAGTAGCAGGTTTAAGATAGGGTAAATTATTATAATCAATTTCAAGACCGTTTTTAAATTTTTAAATTTTCTTTTGCATTTTTGGTTTTGTACAAGTCATCTATTATCAAGGTCATTTACTGAGTGGCTTTAGAGTAGCTGACCTTGCACCTTCATGGAGTAAGGATACGAGATGCAGTTCAGTTTGGAGCAACCTATTTTAAGGGAATATTCTGCACTTTTCAGGTAACAGTATAGACACATGTAAATGGGGTGTGTGTGTGTTTGCACATGCGTGTGTGTGTTTGCACATGCATGTATGTGCGTGTGTGTAATTGCAGTGTCTTCAAAGACCTGGAACACTATTCATAGAAATTGTTTAGAAAACCTAATGTTCTTACATTTGGTTTTACCCATGAATATTATCAGAGACTAAAAATATTACTCCGCATAGTAAACATTCTGCTTACTACTCTTGTTCTTCTTAAAAGGACTGGAAATCAGCCAGTTTGGTGGATATGGAGATTCCAGCTGATTGAATAATGCAGCCCTACTGTGAAGTGTAAAAACATGTTTTCTAAATCACATCACTTACCTATGCACAATTGGGGGAAATAATTTGAACACTTCCTAATGAGTGCTTCAAAAATACTAAACCCGGTACTAATAGTTACCACAGAATAGCTAAGACTAACTTCTAGTCTTAATGAGAAAAATGGAATGGGTAAAAAGCATTATGATAAGTGGATGAGTGGGTTAAATTTGAAATTCAAATTGAAGAGGATAGAAGTGGAGCAGTGAAAATGGTCTCCATCACAAGTGAATTATATGGTTTTGTATATTTCAAAACCTGTATGTTGGAGTGTGCATTGTTTTACACTCATTTGAGGTTGTGTTCTGTGATGAGACTAAATAAAAGCTACTAATCAGAGTGCTACGTAGCTTCAATGCCTTATCATCATGTCCTTGCTTCTTACTGTTATTTTCCTTTGGTGCTTTGTTTTTCAAAGTTCTACCATTTTGAAAAAAAACTTCCCCATTGATGCCATGAAACATAAAATGATCTGCTTTATTTTGCTGCTTTCTCATTTGATCTTTTTAAATCCATTTTGAACGCATCTGGTGGGGAGCCCTAGAGTGTGTTTGGGGCCATGGAATGACTTTCTGGAATCCTTTTTTTCATAAGGAGTGTAGCAGATGCGGGAGATGCTACCAAAGCCATAAAACAACAGATCATGAAGGTTCTGGATGCCTTGGAAAGCTAGACCCTTTCAGGTCATAGAATATAAAACTAATGCTTTGAGGAGTGAGGAGGGAATCTAACAATCAACTACTTTAAGTTATTTTAATGGGAATCTAGTGGTTCGGAGGCCCCTTAATTCAGGAAACAATTTGCTTTACTCTCTAAGAACAACTGAATTGAACTGCTGAAGACATTTGCATGAAATTGCACCTGGGGCACGCTTGGTATTTATAATCCTGCCATACGACTGTTGTATTACATTTACGTTTTCCTGGCCCCTACAGAACTTTCCCAAAGTCTTTGACTCTTGCCTAATTCAGCCATGGGATTTTTTCCATAATATTAATGTAAAAATGTTTGTGTTACTGTTTTTAAATTACAACTGTAAATAAACCAGTACAATTTGCTCATAACTTGTTCTTCCAGAAGACATTACACTTTTTTCCTTTTAAGTTTTTTTAGTTGCTACGTTTTAGATTAATTAAAACTCCTGGTCTTTCTCTAGTACAGTGAATTTTTAGATTATAGGTACTGGAAGATTATTATTTTTTTGTTCACATAGAAAAATATAACATTTATCAGTTTAGTTACAGCTATTGATAAATTCTAAACCTCCATGCAGAATTTAACTTGTGTAAAAGAGTCCCCATTGTAATCCAGAAACACCCCCAAACTGTGCACCCTGAGGGGCTTCAAGGTCTATTGCAGGTGGTGTTTTGGTGGTAATCATATTAGTGGATGGCAAGCCTACATTCATTCTGCATATCACAAGATAATAGATTTCAGATTAGGAAGGGATGGCTTTAAAGGCCATCAGGTCTAACCCATTACTGTATTTTACCAAGGAGTAAAATAGACAAGGAAGTTTAAATGACTTGCCCATAGTGACAGAGCTAATAAGTATTTAAGGTGGAATTTGAACCCACTCTTCCTGACCTCTCAGTGCAGTGCCCTCTTGCCCGCATCAGCCTACTCTTGTACTGCATTGCCACGTAGGAAATAAAGTGTTCTTTGTGGGGGGAGGGTAGTATTTTTGATTTTCCATAGTAATTCCAAACCAGGATAACAGGGAGAAAATCCAGTCTGCTTTTTAGTAATTAAGCAAGAATAAATCTTTAGGGGCAGCTAGGTGGTGCAGTGAATAGAGCACAGGCCCTGGAGTCAGGAAGACTTGAATTCAAATCCAGCCTCAGACACTTAACACTTACTATCCGTGTGACCTTGGGCAAGTCACTTTACCCCAATTGCCCTATCCCCTCTAAAAAGAAAAAAAAAAAGAATAAATCTAGTAGGTTTGGAACATTTAAAAGATAATGCTGGAAAAGCTAAAGTATCTCTAAATTTTTTTTAATTAGCAAGCATTTATTTTCTCCTCACTTTGCCTCCCAATGGAAAAAAAACAAAAACAACTCTTGTAACAAATATGCATACATCCTACAAAGATTTCATTCATAGTACTTTTACTGAGTTAAACTCTGTTTGCAAACTGGACCTTCATCTTTTAAGAAGGGTATTGGGTTCATTCTTAAAATTATTACTCCTGTCAGTAGGAAAAAATAAAAATGCATTAAAAAAGACAAAAAAACACTCACATACACACAGTCAAGCAAAACAAATTTCCAGATTGGCCGTTTCTAAGAATATGTTTCATCTTGCCTCTGAGTCCATCATCTCTCCGTTCAGAGGTGGGTAGCATGTTTCATTAATCTTCTGAAATCATGGTTGGTCATTACACTGATCAGAGTTCTTAAGTCTTTCATAGTTGTTTGTCTTAATTTTTTTGTTATTGAATAAATTGGTCTAGTTCAGTTAACTTTTTTCTTCATCAGTTCATAGAAGTCTTCCTAGATTTCTCTGAAACAGTGCCTTTTGCCATTTTTTACAGTGCACTTCCATTACATTTATTGGCTATCATTTATTCAGCCATTCCTCAGTTTGGGCAGCCTCCCTTGTTTTCAGTTCTTTGCCACTACAAAATAGCTGCTATAAATATTTTTGGACATATAGGTTTTCATATATATACATGCACACACACGGGTTTGTAGCAGTATTCCTTTCTACAAATTATTAATGTGTGTGTGTATATATATATATATATACATATATTTGTGTGTATGTGTACATATGTACACATACAATATTACTGTGTATATACACTAACATATACACGCTAATAATGTGTATAAAGAAATGCTTTTACTAATAACCCTATCATAAAAAAGCATGTGTTTTGAGTTATTTTCTCCAGACTGATAATGATGGGTTTGCACTGATAAATCCATTTTCTCTTGCCAGGTGCTTCCTTTAACTAATGGCATATGTTCCATAGGTTTCCAAAAATCTGGGTTTGGTAGGATTACAGTTTGGTATAACAGGACAAAAGTAGACCATTTCAAAGGAATTTTGAAGATAGATGTCTTACTCAACTAAGCTAAAAAAAACCCCTAATTTGGCATCATTGAGTGGGGAAAAACACATCGAGTGCTGATGCCACTTTGTCCTAATCAGCTTCTGACTTCTAACCCTGGAAGAGAAAATGCTAGTTTTATAGTAAGATAAAGAAACTTGAGAGCTCTTTTGAATAAAATTCCACTTGAATTGAAAGAAATTAAATTATTCATTCAGGTTATTTCTAGAAAAAAAGTCTAGTTAAGGAAATTATTAATATGAAATGTCCTCTTAATAGAAATTGTTGGCAGTTTTTTACCAAGATCAGTTTAAAAGTTCCCTTAAGGAAGAAACTATAAATAACGGGCATTTCTGTTGGAATGTTCTGCCATCACCTGGGCTCAGCTTGCTTTGTTCTGAACTCCCCCCAACCAGTATCTCCAGCTCCTGCCCCAGGGTGGGTGTTTAATAAACATTGTTTGGTCATTTTAGCCTTCAGCCCCTTGTTAGGTGCTGCTGTCATTTTCTTGTTCTCGTTTCCAATATTGACCACCTATATTGAATAGCTCCTTGATCTACTAAAACGGGTTACAAAGCTCTATTGATTTCTTTCTTCCTCAGTGCTTTTCCTCTCAGTCTTAGACCACTGCAATAATCTCTTGACTTGTTTTTACTGTTTTTAATTTTGCCCACTTCAATCCACCAACACCACTGAGGGAGATGAACTGAAATGATGTTTTAATTCTATTTTTCCTTTATTAAAAAAATCTTAGTCTGGTATTCAAGGCCCTCCAAAATCTAGCCTTGGCATTTCTTTTCAGCTTTCCTTATTTCTCAGTTTTTCTGTGTAAACTCTGCTTCAGTCAGGTAGGTAAATCCAGTTTCCTGGACTTAATTTAGTTAAACAAACATTTAAGTGTTTACTGTGTGCACTGCATTGTGGGGGATTGCATTTTAGGGAAGAGAGGGAAGGATACATGTACCCCATTTGTGAAGTAAGCATCTCCATTTGAGAGGTGAGGAAATTCAAGCACCAGAATGGTTAGGAAATAATTACTAAGTGACTGAGCTGAAACTAGAATCCAGGCCTTCTAACTCCAAGTCTGATGAACTTTTGGAATTTGGAAAACCTATCTATATTCATTTCTCACCTGCTTACTTTGCTGGATTTCATTATCTCTAGAAACTCTTCCTTCTGCAAGGTAAAATCAACCTGCAAACACGCCTCTTCAGCAGCCCCTGCCCCTGTGGGTCCCTCCCTCCCTTTTATTGGAGAGTCCCTCCCAAATTCTCCACGATTTAAGGATCATTTTCCACCTGGCTACTTTTTTGGACTTTATGATCTCCAGAAACTTAACGTTCTGCAGGGTGAAATCAACTCAGAAGCACATCCTCAGATCATTTCCCACCCCAGCTGCATGATTTTATCATGCCTATTTCTGGGTAAACTCCCCACCCCTACCCCCTTTATTTGTTGTCTCCCCTGTTAGATTGTGAGCTCCTTGAGGGCACGGACCGCCTTATACTTTTCTTTGTAAACTCAGTGCTTAGCACATTCTGGAACTTAGTAGATGTTTAATAAATGTTTATGAACCCAGACTCTGACCCAGATAGTAAAATAGGACATAGAGAATAATGGGGGTAAAAGCCTCAGAAAAAAGTGCTCTAAGACATAGGAGTCAAACTTGAGGCTGTTGTCAGAAGCCAGTGAAACTGGAGAGCAGGCCCCAAACAGATTAAAATGTCATTGGGAATTGTTTAGCAAAATAAGTTAAAAGACAATACAATGTTGTTAATGTTAATATAGTATTCTAAGGCAGTGTGTACCTGTTTCTATTTGAGTTTGACACCACTCTTCTAGGGGATCAGGAAAAGCATCACAAAGGAGATTGAGTTATAATGATTCTGAAAGGCCAGGGTGAGGAACCTTGGAAACGGAAAAGATTATTTCACTGATTGGAGAAACTGTGTCTTATTTGGGGAGTAACTATTATAGTTTGGCTAGAACATAAAATTCTTGAAGGGAAATAATATGAAATGAGGAGAAGACATTAGTTGAAACCAGATTTTAGAGGAGGGTTTTAAATGCCAGAGTCTGTATTCTAGAAGCCATAGGAAACCACTGACGGCTTTTGAGCAGGACAGTAACAGTCAGACCTGTGCTTCAGGACATTGATGTTTGCAGTTGTATGATGGGCGTATTGGAGAGATTGTAAGCAAAGAGACCAATTAGGAAGCTAATGAAAATAGTCCAGGGCATAGTGATGAGAGAATTTTCTGCAACAGAGTTTGACAAAAGAAATGAGCAAGACCTTCCTCTGACCTTGGAGCCCTCCAGCTCCTGCTGTGTATGCCCCGGAGTGAACCAGTCTAGAGGCCCAGGCAAATTATCTGCCCCAACATCATTTTCCCATTATTGTGAGACTTCTCCCACCTGCTGGAACCTGCATGATCTCCAACCTCAGGTAGAGGACCAAGAGGGGCAGCTCGGTGGTGCAGTGAATAGAGCACCGGCTCTGGAGTCAGGTGGACTTGTTCAAATCTGGCCTGAGATGCTTGACATACTAGCCATGTGACTTTGGGCAAGTTGCTTAACCCCAGTTGCCCTCCACAAAAAAAAAAAAAAAGGACCTAGACCTTCTGATCACTGCCTTCCATCTGCTATGAGTGTTCCTTGAGGGAAGGCTGCTAGGTGCCAGAGGAGCAACCTTCCCCTTGACCCAGGCCTTCCTTCTGGGCCTGTTCCCTTCAGGGGAGAGGAAGAGTAAAGTCAGTAGGGACCTGGACTTCCATCTCTTGCTACTCAGTTTTGACTTCCATCTCCTGTGGCTCTATTGCTCACCTGATGCCTTTGGAAGGAAAAGGAGTACTGAGACGGGAGCTCCCACCTGATCATGTGCCATTCATCTCTTGTTACTGTTATCACCTACCTGATCTCTAGTGTCCTCTGGGAAGAGGAGTGTTTTTTTTCCTTCCCCTATTTCAGTGATCAACATTCTCACATTTGGACAAATCCTGCGGAGTTCAGTGATTCTGAAACCCTGTAGGTCATCATCCAGACCCCGTTCTCCTTCCCCCATCACCCCATTCTTCTCTCAACCCCCCTACTCCAAAGTCCTAACTAAACCCCACCCATCCTTTACCCTGTGCTTTTTGGAATGCCTGCTCTTCTAGCACTCACTGAAACCTCCCTCCCCTGATGATGTAGCTTCCCTGCTACCCTTTCATTTACTGGCTGCACCTTCACTCGTTCTCTTTGGTTCACTGGTTGCAATACTCCCTGCTCTTCATTGCCACTTTGAGGTTTTTCCTGTACCTCCTTCACTTGGTAGTGTTTAAGGCTTATGTAATTCATATCTACTGCTGAATCAAAATCGTGCAGCTGTTGTCTGCAAATCTCCAGGTTACTCCCTTTCTCCCTTAACAGCTTTGGTACCTGACTCAGTTTTTCTCTCTTCAAATCCTGCTTCCATACTAATGGACCTCAACATACATACTGACTCTCCTTCAAATACTCCCCATTCAATTCCTCAGCCTGCTCATTTCCCATAATCTACTCCTCCCCACCTTAACTACACATGAAGAAGGTCATATCTTTGATCCTTGACTTCACCCATAAATACACCATCTTTATGTTAAAGAAATCAGAAATTCTTTTACCTGACTGATCTATTGACCTTCTACCACTCCCTCTATGTTTCCTTTCCAAATACCCTAATTCTTTGTTCATATTGGGGTCTCCAATACCTTAACCCCCTCAGTTCTCTCCCAGGCCATCTCCCCTGTATTGGGCGCACTCTTCTCTTTTCCCCATCTTGACCATTTGGTGAATCAATTCAACTCTACAGTGGCCTCTTATGTCCCCAGCCCTCTTATATCACTGATTTCACCCTCAGTCTTGAATGACACCTACCATCTGTTGCCTTTGTTCCTACATACTGCTAATGAACTAAGGTGGAGAAAATCACACAACCATTCTTACTGGGCTTACCACCATTTTATGTTATACAACCTTAACTGCACCCTCACTGACCTTTGGCAATCCTAATACACTATCCTTATCAACTCACAATCTCATTCTCTACCATAGTTTTTATCTTAAATCTCTACTGGCTCATTCCTTATCCTATCTCTTCCATCCTCAAAAAAACCTCCACTTGATCCTTCCATCCCTGATAACTATCTTTCTATATCTCTTCTACCCATTGTGGCTAAACTTCTTGAAAAGGCCATCTACTATAGGTGCCTCTGCATTCTCTTCTCTCACTTCTTAACCCCTCACTGTATGGATTCTGATCTCATCTTTCCACTGAGACTGCTCTCTGAAGTTGCTAATGATCTTTTAATTGCTAAATACAGTGGCCTTTTCTCAGTCTTCATTCTTTCTTGCCCTCTCTTTAGTCTCTGACACTGTTGATCACCCTCTTGTTACTCTCTTCTCTCTAGGTTTTCAGGACACCACTCCCCTGGTTGTCTTCCGCCCTATCAGACCTGTCACACTACTCGGTTTCCTTTGTTCCATCCTTGTCCAGGTCATACTCTCTCAATGTAGGTGTCCCAAGGCTCTGTCACCATCTCTATGCTGATCATTCTTAAATCTACCTATCCTGCCATAACCTCCCTGCTGTTCTTCAGTTTTATATCGCCAACTGCCTTTCAAATAACTTGAACTGGACATCTTAAACTCAACATGACCAAAATTGAGTTTATCTTTCCTCCTAAACCCCACCCCACCACCCCCAGCTTCCCTGTTGTTAATAGGACCAGCATCCTCCTGTTCCCAAGAGTTGCCTAGTGACCTCCTTGGCTGCCTTTAAGTCTCAACTAAAAACCTCTTTTTCTACAGGAATTCTAGTGTGTTCCATCTCAATTATTTCCTGTTTACCCTATATCATACTCATTTGTCCATATATGTTTGCTTGTCTCCCCTATTTGATAGTGAGCTCCTTGAGCTCAGGAACCATCTTTTGCCTCTTTTTGTATCCTCAGTGCTTATTAGCACAATGGAGGCCCTTAATGTTTATTGACCACTGACTCATGAGGGGAAGTGTATTCCCTGGCCCTGGAATGTCTGTCTCTCCTCCCCAGCCCCTTCCTGATTGCCTGGACTCCTCCCCATCCTTCAGATCTCTTGAATTTCTGTATGCAGTCATTTGACACTGACCTGCTTCAGTTTATCAGCTTTTTGTATTACTTGTCTCCATAAATATACTATAATACCCTCAAAAACAGGACCCTTGTTTGTCTCACTTCTTTTCCAAAACCTACTCCCAAACCATGGACCTTCCAAACAAGTACTGAGGTAATTTGTTGATTGACTTGATAAGCATCTACCCCCCCGGCCTGAATTTCTACTCAAGCAACAACTTCAAGAAAGAGGAATACCTGACAAAAAAAACTACAATCTGTATTAAGTGGAAATCATACATAAAATGTGAAAGCATAGTAAATTCCCACTTACAGCAAATATTAATATATTTCAGTCCTTGATCTCACCAAGATGAGAAAAATATTCAAAATTCTAATTAAAAAAACAAAATGAAATTCAAAAGAAACACCCTGGTTATTTAACTCACATCAGAATACCTAATTAGACTCAATTATTTGACAATAGGGACTGGTTTTTGCCTTTATATTCCCAGGCTTTACCCAGTGATTTCTATGTCATAGGCACTTAATACAGTCTTATTAACTGAACTAATTAATCAATTCCTAGACTAGAATCAAGTTCAGGGAGGGATTTTGATTAGAAAGATTTTCTTTTTTGGTCATGACTGAACCTGGTAGCCATTGAAATGTCTTCACCTCTTTGTTGGATTTTGACCATATTGAAAGTGTACATGGCTTGGGTCATAGGAAACTAGCTGCCTTTTTGTTTCTCTCCAGCAATACTTTAAGGTAATGATTAAGCTGTGATACAGTTTTGCAAAAAATGTAGAGTGCTGAGTTTTTTCTTCTATTGTAATAAAAAAAGAAATTTAATCATTTAGTAGCTGTTTACTCTGGGACTAATTATGCATATATATAACACCATAAGTAATGGGGCAGTATAATAACCATGACAAAAATTAGTGATGGTTTTAAATGCCTTAGAAATTTAGAATGAATGAATGAACACCAATATGTATATGTACCAAGTATTGAACAAAGTACTGGAGATCCACAGTGAAAATTTAAAAAAAATCCTTGTCCTCAAGAAGCTTATATTCTAACAGAGAGAGAAAACACGTAATGGGGGAAAGTGGCCAGAGAGGGGATATTTTTGCTTTGGAGATTTAAGAGGGCTGGTGAGCAGAGCCACAGGGTTTAGATTGTAATCCTATTCCATCCTGTCTTCTCCACCAGATAGCCCCCTCCACCACACCAGTTCTCCCTTTTTTTCAATCTCTCCTAATCTATTGACTGCTTCCCTACTGTCTGCAAACATGCCTGTCTTCCCATTCTCAAAAAACCCTTACTTGCTCTGTTCATCTCTAAGAGCTTTCTTACTTCCAATTTCATCATCAGTCAACCATCATTCTCTCCTTAAAATTGCCAATGATATCTTAATTCCCAGACCTAATGACCTTTTTTTCCCCAGTCATCCTTCTTGACCTCTCTGCAGCAGTTGATCACCCTATTCTCCTTGATACCTTCTCTTTAGGTTTCTCTGACATGACTCTTTCTTGGTTTTCCTCCTACATATCTGTCTGCTCCCCAGCCTCATTTGTTGCATCTTCATCCTGGTCACTTCCCCTAAAAAGTCAGTTCCCCTTCCTCCTCCCCCCCCCCCCAGGGTTGTTTTGGGCCCTCTTTTCTTCTTCCTCTCTATTATTTTACTTGATGATTTCATCAGCTTCCATGGTTTCAGTCATTATCTCTATGCTGATGATTCTCAGATCTACATCTCCATCCCTAACTTCTCTCTTAGCCTCTGGACTTGAATCTTCAGATGCCTATTAGACCTTGCAATGGCTAGTCCATAGACATCTTAAACTCAACATGTCTAAAGCAATTCGTTATCTTTCACCAAAAGTCCTCCCCCTTTCCAAACTTCCCCATTTATGCCGAGGGTATCCATAGCCTTTCAGTTCCTCACCCTCCTAACCAGGTGTTATCTTTGACTCTTCACTCCCTTCCCCTTCCCCTCACCTGTATCCAATCTGTTGCCAAAGCCTGTAGGTTTTACCTTTGTAGCATTTCTCATATATGCCCCTGACGTTGACACTACTCTGTGGTGCTCCATCAGCCACCACCACACCACTCGTATGTGGAATCATCAGTTACAGCAAATGGAGAAGTTTTGAATGCTGTGGATATATGTACACTTATTGATAATGATGTTGACACACGAATTTCCGGAGCTAGCTCAGTGTTTGGGAGGCTCCAATGGAAAGTGTGGGAGAGAAGAGGTGATAGACTGTCTATCAAACTGAAGCTCTACAGAACCGTTGTGCTGACCTCATTATTGTATGCCTATGAAACCTGGACAATCTACCAGCGCCATGCCAGGAAACTAAATCATTTCCATTTGAATTGCCTTAGGAAGGAAGATTCTGAAGATTACCTGCCAGTATGAGATAGCAGACACTGAGGTCCTTTCTTGAACTAAACTACCAAGCATTCAGACTACTTCAGAGAGTGCAACTCCAATGGAAAAGCCACGTTGTTTGAATGCAAAATGTGTGCTTGCCAAAAAAGACTATTTTATGGGCAACTCACACAGGGCAAGTGTTCATACGGTGATCAGAAGCAGCAATACAAGATACAAGCGATACACTCTCAAGATCTCTCCTAAGAACTTGGGAATTGATTGTGTGACATGGGAGACACTGGCATAGGACCATTCAGTATGGTGTGTCAGCATCAGAGAAGGTGTTGTGCTCTGTGAACAAAGCAGAATTGAAATAGTGCAAAAGAAACTCAGATGTGCAAATTTAGAGAATCCACCCCAAATGTTCATAGGGACTACTTGTGCCCAACCTGTGATAGAACATTCTGAGTTTGTCTGGTCAACCACAGTTGGACACAATGTACATTGACTTTAGCATAGTGATGTCATTTTGGTCCTCTTTGAGAACAAAGGACCACAACCAGCCAGCCAACACTGCAAACACTTCTCTCCTCAGACCTGGACTATTGCAGTAGCCTGTTGGTTTGTCTCCCTGCTTCAAGTCTGAAGGATGCATTGCATCCTCCACTGGGCTGTCAGTGACCTTCCTAAGGTGAAGAGCTGACCCTATTCCCCCCATTCAATAAACTCCACTAGTTCCTTATCCCTTCTGTGATCAAATATACAATCCCCTAGCATTCAAAGACTATATCTCCTCATCCCCTTCCTCTTTCCAGTCCTACATCTTCTCACTGGCTACTTTGGGATTCAGTGACACTGGCCTCTTTGCTGTTCCTTGCACAACAATCCATTTTCACTGACTGTTCCCCATGCCCGGAATAATCTCCCTTATCTCTGCTTTCTTTGATTCCTTTCAGGTCTCAGCCAAAATCTCAGTGTCTTCCCTCTATTATCTTTTATTTATCCTGTATATATTTTGTTTGTACAGCCATTTGGATATCACTCACCCATCAGACTGTGAGTTCTTTGAGAACAGGGACTGTCTTTTGTTTTTGTTTCCTTCTATCCCCAGCATTTAGTACTGAGCTTGACACTTAGTAGGCGCTTAATAAATATTTGTTGACTTTTTATCTTGTAGTACATATTTATTTACATCTCTCCCAGCCAAGCTTTTGTTCATGCTGGCCAAGAATGCCCTTTTTCATGGAGATTATTTCCCCTTTATTTGCATAAATCTTATTTATAGGCAGTTGTTTGCGTGTTGTCTCCCTTGTTAAGGGTTTAAGCTCTTCATCAGTAGGGACTTGATCTTTTTGCCTTTCTTTGTATGGCCAGTGCTTAGCAGTCAAGGAGGTCGGCAAGCTTTAATGAAGCACTTAACTAAATCCAGACATTGTGCTAAAGCTGGGAGTACAAGAAGAAAGTCAGACTCCTTGAGGAAACTTACATTCTAATGAGGAAATAAAACATAAAAGGAAAATCAAGGGGTGTGGGAGTGTGGGTCAGAGACCACCGACTTAAATAAAATAGGGAGACTTCTCAAGGTAAAAACTAAAAGTAGTTTTAATTACGATCTCCGGAGAAACAGGTGTGGGTCAAGAGAGGCCCTTTGCAGAAAGCAAACACACGGTTATATACCTCCTGACGAGGAAGCCTCCCAACCCCAACTGGCCTTTACTCCCGTTGGTGGAGAGGCGGGCTCGACATCTGAGCAGGAGAATCTACCTCGGAGACAAAGAACACGGAAAGAAGTAGGTGTCCAACTTAAAGCCAGGAAAGCAGTTTTGTCGGTATGGCGTATCTTGTGCTGAGGTGGCACTGGGGAGGGTCTCCCGTTGCTCCTGTTAGGTCAAGTGACTTAGGTCTAGTGGATGCTGAAGCCACGTTAAATTTGAGAAGTATCCACTTGGTTTTCTCACCTCACTCATCCCCAAACTAAAAATGCTTCTAATTTGGTCTCAATAGATAATCCAATCAATTGTATTAAGGCACAATAGCTCTTACATTGCCTTGAAATACACAATGAAGCTACTGAACTTGGTTACAAAGTAAAAAGAAGAAATAAGAATGTAACAGGACTTCTGCAAATAATCCCTCATAGGGGGACTGGCCTTGTGTTATGAAGTACAGAGTGAGGCCTAGAGGGGAAGGAGCCAGGGATGGCCTGGGCGCCCTCCTTACATAGGTCTGAGAATCTGAGAAGAGCCTCTCGACCCAGAAGGGAAGGACGCTTCCAGACGAGTACGATGAGACAGGGCACGATTGGATGCCTCCTTTAAACTAGCACCAAGCCTGGCACCCGCTAGGTGCTCATTGTTTGTAGAAGCAAAGTTTCCTATTTAAGCCCTATTTCAAGGGGCAGCTCCGGCCTCAACTTCCTGAAATGCGCTCCCACTCCTTCCCACTTCTCCTGCCTCCTCAGCAGGGACCAGCAAAGCCTGGAGTTGGAAGCACGTCAATTCCGTGGGCATTTATTAAGCACCCACTAGGGATCCCACAGCAAAGACTAAACAGTGTCTGCCCCCCAGGAGCTTGCATATTCTGTTAGGGGAAAACAATAGAAGAACAAAAGGACCCCAAGAAGGCCCCAGAACCCCTGCTTGAGAAAAGCGCAGGGTCTGTTCAGAGACGGGAGTGCGTTCCTGGGGGAGGAACAAGCCTGGGCCATTAAGAAACTCCGCCGCGGAGGGGGCAAAGCCTGCGCGGTAAGAGGGTCCACCAGAAGCTAGGAAGAGGAGCTCAGCGTGTAGGCACGACGGCCGGAAAAGCGAAACGCGCATGAGCGAGTAGCACCGACCGCAGTCCGCCCAGTGGCAGACAGGGGCGGGGCCTCGTCGTGGCCACGCCCACACAGAAGCATGCCCGGCCCTCTCAGTTCCTCTCTGCCCTCTCGTTTTCTTTGCCTTCCCGTCTCTTCCCTTCTCCTTTCCCCTCCCCTCTCCTTCCTCGAGGGCGGGGCCATCTGTTCCTGCCTGCGGCTCGGGGTTTGTGTGTCCCTTCTGCTTTCGCTCTCTTCGTGCGTCGCCTCGTCTCTTCCCATTCTCCGTGGGTCTCGCAGCCTCCTCCCCGTGTGCGGGGGCTTTTCCTCCATGGAATCTGTGTCGAAAGCGTTGACTCGTAAGTGCAGGGCCGGGACCGCTCCGCCTCTGCCCCCTCTGCCCCCCGGAGCGAGCTTGGCTCCCTGGCACCCGGAGCTTTCCAGACGGCCGGGGCCGGGACGGGCCGGGCCGGGGCTCAGGGCTGGGCGGCTGCCCCCGAGCCTGAGCCGGGCTGGGCTGCCCTCCCGCCCATTTGTTCAGCAACCTCGAGGCCTAGCTTATGGGAGAGAAAGCCCAGAACGTGGAGTCATGAAAACCTGGGTTCAAATCCCGCTTCCGACACAGAAACCTGACTATGTGATTCCGGGCAAATCACTTACCCGCTCTGGGCCTCAGTTTCCCCATTTGTGAGAAGCCAGGGAGTTGGGCCTACGGAATCCCCTGGACCCGTCCGGCCCCAGAGCCGGGAGTGTCAGTGGTGTATGGAGCCTAGGAGAGAAGTGTAAGAAAGGGAAACTGAGGCACGGAAACCTGACTTCACCTTATGCAAGGGGTCACTGATCTTCTTTTAAAAAACCATTTGAATAACGATCACAGTATAATTGGTTTTCTTTGTAATTCTGTGTATTATATTTAATCCGTTTGAAAGCATTCAGAGAAGGGTCCCAGTGGCTTCACCAGACTCCCCGAGGGATCCGTGACACGGAATTTTACATAGATACAGATGTGTACATCTATGTATTGTGATATAGGTATAGCTATCTACATACATACATGGGCTTAGAGAGGGGGGGGGGTCTTCAGGGGTGGTCCAGGACAGCCACCTTGTGTCACTTGCAAGAAAGACGCATCTGTGCTAGGCGAGCTGCCCGGTGGGGTGACCTGGCACCAGCCCCAAGCAGGAGAAGTGGAACCTTAACCTAGGCTTGCCCTGCCCCAAACCCAGGAACGCTTTCCCTGTCACCATTCCCTTTGGGGTGTCTGAAATGTGAACGTGTTTCGGTGTTCCTGCTGTTCACTGTTCAGAACACACAACTCCCCCAGCATCTTTAGGATAACACAATAAATACCTCCCAGGCTACCAATGTCATGATCCAGAAGGTCCAGGAGAGTGGAGAAGCAATGGTTGGGAGATTCTGAGGACCTGGAGGATGGAACATTAGCGAGTGAAGAGGAAAAAGGGAAAATATAGCTCTTAAAAATTTTAAATTGAATTAAATAGGGATTTAAAATCCACATTGGAATAGAATGTAAGCAGCCCCTGCCTTCTTGTCTTTGATCTGTAACTGTGACTTGCACATGGAAGTTTATTCATAAATGTTTGATTGAATTGCAAATATTTGTGCAAAGAAAAAAGTGTAACCTGTTTACCTTCCCGAGTGATTGGCAAAATTGAAATTTTTCAAGTCAGCCCAAATTTGGAAACTAGCATACAATTTATGGTTATTATAGCTTAAGATTTTAAGGATTATGACATTTTGTGTATGGGGGAAAATACTGAAAAACTTGTTCTAAATATTTTCCTTTCCAGTTTTTGCATATTGATGACTTCATATGTGACCCTTTATCCTAATTATTCATTGTTTTAAGCTGTTAAATCAGTAACCTTCCTGCCACTTCTGGACTTTGTGTTCTTTAGAAAATAGTTGGGAAACTATCTCACTAAGCCTCTCTCAACTCTCCCCCCAAGACCTATCAACCTTCAGCTTCCCTAAATTGCTCTTTGGGCAGAGGATGTGTTTACTGTCTATATCCTGAAGATGTGGGGAGCTCTGTGTTCTGAGCCATGCGGTTTTGGCAGAAGCAAGCAAGCTCATGCTGTCACTGCCTTACTCCCTTTCTTTAGGACCAGGTTTTCTGTCTGTTATCATTTATATGTTTGTCTAAGGGATGCATCGGTAAATGTTTTACAACTGGACTCTCCAAAAAAAAAGTACTTACATACTCTTAAATTTAATCTATGTTATTAACACTTAACACTCTGAACAATGCAAAAAAATAAATCGGGCCCTAATTTTTGATTTACGTGGTGCAGGTGCTCACACTGAAAATGTAACATTCTAGGCAGGCTGGTTAAAGCTGGCTCTAACCCACCCCTGGTTGGGCTAGATGGAACTCTGAGTCTGTGTTTCCTAAAAGCTAAGGTTTATGCTTTAAGGTAATGCTTTAACATGCAGCTCAAAGCTTCATGAGTCTTTACTGATCCCCCTTGTAACACGTAGATGTAGCTAAATAAAACAAATTCCTCAAGTGCGGCTAGTTTGCACTCTGAGTACATCACTTCTCTGTCGGGAGGTGTAGGACGCTGGAATCGCGGTTGGCCATTACATTAACCAGGGTTTTTAAATCTTTCAAAGTTGTTTGTCTTTACAGTATTGTCATTATGTAAATTGTTCTGAGGGTGAGAGGAGACTTGGGTTTTGAACTTAACTGATTAGAAGGATGATTTTCTTCTCAGTGGAAAGAGGCAAGTAAGGAGAAAGGCTGTTTAGAGGGAAAGATACTAAGTTGTGTTTTGGATATGTTGAGTGTGAGATACCCACTGTTGCAGGCAGCAGCAGGTAGCTGGAGACATAGAAATTTGTGACAGTTGGTGTGGAAAAGAGGGCACAGGGTGGTGCCATGGGGCCGTGGGGCCGGGGATGGATCATCTAAAGTCAGTAGTCCATATTCACACATTTATTAATTGTGTCACATGCTGGTCATATAAAGAGAGGCAAAAGACAAGTCCCTGCCCTCTAGGAGCTCACAGTGATGAGAGGGATCGTTAGGACAAGTACAGTTCTAGAAAGGAATAACTTTTAGAATCTCTAGTGATCACAATTCTTGACTTCACTCAGGATATAATGAAGGGAAAAGACCCAAAACAACCAAATACAAGAAGAATGGACTCTTTAATTGTCTTTAGAACCAGTGATAAACCTTGGTTTGTTAAGCCAAAATTATGTAATAAAGTCTTAAGAATATGACACTGGGACCTACAACTGGTTTCTGCTCACAATAAAAGTCATTAATGTTAATGACCAGCCTTCCCTAGTATTCATTTTCCTTTACTTGTGTTCTTAGAATTTCGTTTGGCCCTCATTCAGCTTCGTGTGTCTTCCGTCAAGTCAGATAACCTGACTCGAGCTGGTGAGTTCATCAGGAAGGCAGCGAGCCAGGGAGCCAAAATTGTAACTCTTCCTGTAAGTATAAAGGGAACATCTGGGAAGTACACACCTAATAAAATCCTGATTCTTGTCATACATTTCAGCTCCTGTCCAGGAGGATATAGGGGAAGAGTTCCAGAATATTATTTGGAGTGGATTCTACTTATTCTCCAGTATCATCACATATCTTTAACAAGCAGCCCACTTGAAATATTCTTTTATAAAATCTCGGGTCCCTAGTGATCAAATCTAGGTGGGCTTTTTCTAGTCCTCACTGTCCTTCACCACTGTTTATCTTTTACCCTGTTGGCTACCCCTTGACACAGACGATTTTTCTTTGCTTTTTTAACTTCCCTGTCTTTTCCTAGACCCTTAGTTTTGTGGTTCTCCAAAGGTTTATCCTTGTTCTTCTTTACAATCTCTCCTTTGCTAATCTCATTCACTTCTGTAGATTTAACCACCATGTTACCTTTGCCATTAACTTCCAGATCTTTTTTTCAGTCCCAAGATTTCCAGATAAGCATCTCCAGTTCCCCAGAAGCCGGTTCTTATTCTATGTGGTGCAAATGCTCACACTGAAAATTTAACATTCTGTGCAAGCTGATTAAAGCTGGCTTTAACCCACCCCTAGTTGGGCTAGATGGAACTCTCAGTCTGTGTTTCCTAAAAGCTAAGGTTTATGCTTTAAGGTAATGCTTTAACATGCAGCTCAAAGCTGCATGTTAAAGACATGGTTCAGCCATTCATCTCATCTCTCATGTTCAACTTCAGGTTTTGCTTTGATGCATTCCTGTTTCACGTTTCTCGTAATTGCCAAGTGCTGATGCCTCTGCTTCCCCACTTTGATCCTATCTGACCTCTCCCTTCTATTTCTGCTACTACAGTTGTAAAGCAGGTCCTGCTTGCTACCTTTTATGTTATTGTAACAGCCTCAGAACACGTCTTATTACTTCTCTCCTTCCTCCTTGTCTACCTCTCATGTTGCCAGAAGAATCTTTCGTATGTGTACAATCTGGTTTCACCACTCCTTTATTCCAAGATCTTCCATGGCTCCCTTCTATCTGCCAAGGAACTCTTTTTCTTGACATTTAAACCCTTTACAGTAGCCACTTACCCCTTTCCTAGTGCTCTCCCTCGTGCCCTTTGTGCTCCGTTCAGCCTGTCTCTGTTCACACTCTTCTACATTCTTCCTGCTCAATTCCAGTTGTCGAATTCCTACACATCCTTAAATTCCAAGTTAAATGGCACTTCCTCTTTGAAGTCTTGGGTATCTTTTCTCCCTCTCTACTGTTGAATAGTGACTTTTCACCCTCAGTTCTTACATTAGCACTTTGTTTTTACATCTCTTCAATGTGCTTATCATATAGTATTACAATTATGATCATCTGTATTGGTGTCATCTTCTTACTAACCTGTAAGCTTCCTGAAGGCAGGAGCTGTCTTAGCTACACAGGTATCTGAATTATTTCTGATGAAGTAAGGCAGAAAGTCAAGTCAACAAGTCTTTGTTAGGCTCTTATAATGTGCGAGGCCTACAGTGTGCTCAATACTGGACAGATATTAAATTTGTTGATTAATGTACCTTACAACTTTTTATATTTTTAAGGAATTTTAATATGTCCTTTGGCTGCAGTCACTTATTTTGCATGATTTGACATTGAGTTCACAGGATCTGATATGTGTTCTTTAATTCTTCATTATAAAATCATAACCTTTATCGTATTGGATATTAGATACACTGTATCTTTCACAATTTTGTTTTTTTAAGTCTAGCCTTTATAGCACAAAGGTTTTCAATGAGTTTTAAGTCAGGAAAATTTCCAGGCCACTGTAGCATATTTATCTCCCATTTCTTGAGTAAATTTCTTAACCTTTTGTGATGTGTGGTGTGATGTAAAGTCATAGTTGTAGTAATTCATCTCCACTTGGGAGTTTCTGTAATTCTTTTTTTTTTTTAATAACTGAGGATGACCTTTCAAAATTATATTTGCAAATTAACATAGCATGTACAACAGGATCGGATCTTTAGGTGGGCGGATCAAATAGTTGTCCAGAATCCAGTAAAATGGTAGTCACTGATGGTCGGTGTAATCACTGACACGAGATCCATAAATACAACTTAGTCCAGCTTGATGAAGCTGACGTCTTTCGCATACTGCTGGAAGCACTGGTGGCACATGTTGAGGCCATACTTGCATATCAGGCCATGCCGGTTCAAACAGATGCAGCACGACCGAGACCCCTGGCCGAATTTGCGAGGGTGCCCCCAGTAGAGCTGGTGGTGACCCATGGTGCCACTAACAAAGGGCAAAGACAAAAGGAAGGAAACAGTCCACACAAGTCGAGTTTCTGTAATTCTAAAACAAATCTGTTTCTCAGTGTCCAATATCCCAGAAGACTTCGTGCAGTTTTAAGCTTTTGCACTCAGACTTTTGGGACAGTTTATCACTAATTCCTTTAAGAGAACAAAACTTTTAGGCCTATTGGAGGTAAAAAAAATTCCCTCAAACAGTTTTTTTTGTGGGTATTTTACAGCCTCATGAAAGTGCCCATTTCTTACAAGTTCACTTGGACTTATTCTTTAAGTAATTTTGATATAGTCCTTGAATGAAAAAAGGGAGTGTGATCAGTAAAAATTTTTTAAAATCTTTTTTCATTTTAGATTTGAATACTAAAATTTAAATATGTAGTAAGAAAGAAAAAAGAAACATATAAACTCAGATATAAAAGAGAAAAAATGTCATGTGTGCAGCAGAACATAAGAGAGGATTCAAAATATATAGCAATAAATTTTCTTTTCAGGAAAGCCTATATAATCAATAGTTTGTTTTGAGTGCTGTCCGTCTTTTCTTTGTGTCCTTGTAAGTTTTCTGTTGTTCTCTGCCGTGCTTTTTACTTTGTTCTTTTTCCCCCTCCCTCTCTTCTATCCCTCCCCCCTAAAGGCTGCAGTCAGGTGTGGAGATACAGATATGTAGATATATACACACATACATACATACACACATGCACACACATGGAGAGATGTACTTCCCCAACAGACTCTACTCTTAATCTTTTTTTATATTTATGAGTATCTCTTATTTCCTATCCCTCCTGACTCCTCTGCTACCCAATACCTTGCCCTCCTCTTACTGAACCTACCCCCTCCAAAGATCCCTCCCTTATCCTCCCATTCCCATAGATCTAAATACCCTTTTATGCTGCCCTTTGACCTGTTCCCTTACCCTTCCCTCTAGATGTACATGGATTGTTTCCTCTTGAACCCATTCCCGATGAAAGTAGGTTATCAGAACTACCAGCCCTCCTCCCCCATCTAATTCCTCTGTGTTGGCTCTTCCTTTCACACCTCATTTGTGTAAGACAATTACTCTTTTTAGATGTTCCTGAAGGCCTTTACTTTTTGAAGTTATATCATACTTAGGTCCACCCCAATCTTTCTTATGCACTACCCAATTAACTAATAACAGTCTTAGACATGTGTAAAGCAGTCTGTTCTTCCTGAATCCCCATGTAATTGGCCTAACTAAGGTACGTACCTTGTGTTTCCCTTGCCTCTTTTATGTCAGATCTTCTATTAAATTCAGGTTTTTTTGTTTTTTTGCAAAGTCCTGAAAGTTTGACAATTCATTAAATGGCCACTTTTTTCGTTCAGAATTTATGCTCAGCTTTGCTGTGTGTGATATTTTTGACTGGAAGCCCAGTTCTTTGGCTTTTTGATTTATAATGTTCTAAGATCTGTAGTCTTTTAATGTCACCTAAACATTTTTTTCCAGTCTTCAGTATTCTGGTCTTTGTATTGTCTCGTCCTTGAAAAACATTTTTTTCTTCATAACAATAGTTAGCAGTTTATGTGTCTTACTAGTCTTTGTTCTTCCAGCTTGAAGAAACCTGTGCTGCACTCTAGAACCGTCGGTAACAACCTTTCCAGCCTTTGGGTTCCCCTGAAGGTCTTTTCTTGTTTTATGAGGATTAATAAGGCTGTTATGCAGCAACAGTTTGCTAGCTCATGGTGTTTTGTTTTTGTTTTGGCCACATTTTCTTTTGTACTTTTGTGCAGCTGGTCCTATTTCTGATTTTGAGTGATGCTTGAAATGCTTGACTTCCCTACAAACTATAAAAATGATTGCTTGTCCTGAGTAATTTGCAGAACCTCTTGTAAACTTTTTATCTGCACATCTATCAAAGTGCTCTGCTCATAGTTGATGGTTAATAAATGAATAGTAAATGGATAAAAATACCTTGTGCAATACTGTTCAGCCCTACCCCCCTATAGTTAGTTGCTCAGGAAATAACTTGACTAAAAAGATAATTCTTCCTGAGACAAGTTTAGGACATGATTGGCTTTTAAGAACAGGTCATTGAAGCCTGGTTATCTTAATTGTGAAAGAAAAAAAAGATAAATTCTCATATCTTCTTCCATCTCTCTCTCTTAGGTTAAGCCAGATTTTTACAGATATTTGCACATGTTAGTAATTATGTGGGTGAGGGATGGGGAAGAACCCATAGGAGGGAATTTTCGGTAGGTCATGAGAGTAATTCTTATCTAAGAAACATAAAGTCACAGTATGTTCGCTCCAGAAAGAACCTTAAAGATCACCTGGTTCATTTGTCTCATTTTTCAGATCACCAGAAGGAAGACCAGAGAGATGGCTTATGGTATAGTTGCTTGTTGAAGGTCACAGAATTCAGTTTTAGCTCCTCATTTATCATTCATAATTCTTTATAGGTCCTGGGTGTCTCCCCCTTCCAAGACAGCATACAGTCTGATATAGGCTCTACTTATACATTCATATTAAACATTTTCACGTTGTCATAATGTAAAGAAGAAGTAAAACTAATAGGAGGAACCACAAGAAAGAAGAAACAAAACAAAATGAGAGCAAAAAAATGCATTCTGACTCCAAAGTTCTGTCTTTGGATGTGGATAGCATTTTTCCATCATGAGTCTTTTGGACTTGTCTCAGATTCTTGCATTGCTGAGAAGGGCTGAGTCTGTCAAAGTCAGTCATCCCACGTTGTGAACCTGTAATGTCTTACGGCCCCAGTATTGGATGATCTCAGCAGCAAGTCTATGTAATTCTCTTAAACCCATATGGTTTTCCTTTAATATAGGATCTTGATGAGACAGGAGCTGAGTCTGCCTTTGTCTTGGTCAACGAGGCAAGCCCTGGGCCTGGGCTTACCTAGATGGGCATGGGTCAGATCTTCAGTTTCAGTGCCACTGCTGTCCTGAAGGGCCATATGGGAGCTGACAGTTTTCTAGAAGATGCTCTTCTTTTCAAGTGTAAATGTTTGCTAAACATCCACTTTCTTGGCATAACAGAGGGGCTTTAACATCTTCCCCCCCCCCCCTTTCTCCTCCTTCACTTCTAGGAGTGCTTTAATTCTCCCTATGGCACAAACTTCTTCCCTGAATATGCAGAGAAAATCCCTGGTGAATCCACAGAAAAGCTTTCTGAATTAGCCAAGGAATGCCAAGTTTATCTCATTGGAGGTAACTTTCTGGGGCCCCAGGGCTATGTATTTCTATAAATATATGTTTGTGGGGGTCCAGTTCAAATCTGTTGTGGGTGTTGTCACAACTGGTACTGGCTTTTATGTGACTTGTTTTTACCATTCTTGTTTTCTGATGTTAAAAGGATTGATTTGGAATTTCCCTCTTTTCCTCTACTTCCAACAAAGTCATGTTGAAGACATACTTTTCCATAGTGCGGACATTTTTCCAAGCATGACAGAAATGATTTTCTGAAAATGTTTGATGTTTGGCATATTTATGGGAAAGAGATGAAAGATAAATCACATCGGCATATGTCCAATATATCCGTGTTGTGGGGCCTCTAATGTGAGGGGTAAAGAAACTTCCCTCTTGAAGGCACATAAGTAAGCTCAACATTAGCTTAGGTTCATTTGAAGAGATTTTTTGAAAGAAATTTTTAAAAATTCTATTATGATAATAGCTTTTACTGCTCTCCTGTGAATGTATTACTGTATATTTCCATGTTTGATGTCATGTGTATGTTATATGCATGTGATGAGAGTTGCCCAAGAAAAATAAACATGAATGGGTTGCAGTTTACATCATGGGAAGGACTTCCGAGGTTGGTGAGATCCCAGATTTATTTGAGTGTGTGCCTTGTATAGCAGTGTAGATAGTATATGCATTTTGCAGGTGAGGAAGCCGAGGTTTAACAGCTTGCCTTCGGTTCATACGGAATGTTGGCAGAGCCAAAACTGGTCTGAAAAAATCCATTGCTTTTTTTTCCATTGTATCACTCATTACACTATACTTATTTACACTGCTTCTAAAATTAAGAGTAGACAATGTAAGATTTGGTTCAATAAATCCAACAATTAAAAAAAAGTTTTTTGTTATGCTCAGTTAAGGGTAAGAGGCAGAGATGAGAGAAAAGAAGCGAAACCTAGTGCTGGTGAAATTATGGAGGAATGGGTACACTCATTCATTACTGGTGGAATTACAGATTTGTAGAACCTTTTTTTAGAGAGCTGCCTGGCAGTAAAAGTTACAAAAATAATACCCATTGACCAACATTTCATTGTTGGCAATGTTCCCTGAAAATGTTATTTAAAAAAGAAATAGCAAAACTATCTGCTGAAAAATTTTCATAGCATGATGTACATCACTAAAAAAATCTAGAAATGTCTAAATTTCCACCACTGGGGGCAAATAAAATGTGGCAATGGAATATCATAACACTACGAACACTGGCGAGGAATGCAAAGAAATCCTAGGATCATGGATTTAGCGTTGGAAATTACCTTAGAAGCAAAGCAAATCCGGAAAGACCTTTATAAAGTCATGCCAATTTTAAAAAAAAAACTGGAACCAGAACAATGAAGTATACACTAATTATAACCTTATAATAGAAGTGAATGAGAATACACAAAATTTCTGATAAGAACTTAAAAGTGATTGAAAACTTGTTGTTTTCATTTAAATAAAACTTCCTAATAAGCAAATTTTGCTAATTGTGTTGACGTTCAACATTAAAAATTTTTTTTCATTTTTTTTTAAAGAACAGAGACAGAAAATAAACACAATAAATCGGCCTTTTATTGCACTGCCATCTTGTGGCCTTTTGGGGTGTTGCTACCAAAGACTTTTAATGCTTCCTTTCATTTTCAAGACTCCAAAGCCTCAGTGAAAATAATATCTTTTCCTATTTGTCCCACAAGCCAGATGAAATTAAGTTGAGAGCTGGAGGTTTCCTGCCTCTGATATAATGACACAAATTAACATCTCATTGCTTAAGGATAAAATTTAAATTAATACTTGGATTCTTTTAAACCTGTTTTTGTTATCTGCCCTGATACGGTTTCTCATACACATGGGAACTTATTTATGGAAGTATATATATAGAAAAATCTGACATTGAAAAGTATATGATCCAAAAGTCTTATTTTTGGCACATGAGAAAATACTGACAAGCCCATTAATCACTTTCCACAAAGAAACTAAAGTTTTATTTGCTGTATTTAGAAAAATTTTGTTGGTGTATGTGTGTGTTGTTTTTTTCTCTTAATGAAAGGCTCCATTCCCGAAGAAGATGATGGAAAATTTTACAATACCTGTACAGTATTTGGTCCTGATGGAACTCTCCTGACAAAGCACAGAAAGGTAAAGGATGCGATTGGCTCTCATTTGTCCTTGTTGGCTACTCTGCTCCATTTTTGTCTTTGTATGTCCATCTCCTAGAAGACACTTAATAAATGGTGGTTGACTTTAAATACTTACAAGACCTCTAGGTAAAGAGATCTAGGAGTTAATTACTGAAGTGGGTTTGGAGTTTAGGAGAGAGATAAGGGCTGGATATGTAAATTTGGGAGTAATCTTTATGGATGTGTCACATGAACCTGTGGGAGAAGGAGAGATCATTGATGGAGGAAATATAAAGAAAGAAGAGCTCCCAGGACAGAGACCTGTGGAATACCCACACTTCAAGGGATTCGAGAGCAATGATGATTTATCAGGGAGATTGAGCAGGTATGGTCAGAGAGGTAGGAGGAGAAATGGATAAAGCCTTACTACAGGAGTCGAGGCAGAGAGAATCTGCAGGACGAGGGGAAGTCAAGGCCAAGAAGGGCTTGAGGATGTAGCAGGGAAGGGAAGATTCAGAATTCCGGAGAGAAAAGTGTCGGGGGTTGGAAGCCAGATTAGAAATGCAGTGGTGGGTAAATTGTGAGTAGAAATGATCTTTTTGGGAGTTTGACAGGGAAATTTAGTTCTATTTCAAGAAGCGTTTATTAAGTATCTCTATCATGTTAGGTTGTAGGGCTACAAAGACGAAAAAGATGATAGTCCTTGTCCTCTCCAGGCACTTACCTTGTACTGAGAACAGCCACCTGGATAAATGTAATTAAATACAAGAAATGTATGAAATAATTATAAAGTATATAGGGAGCTGAGGTTAACAAGAGAAGGGAGAACATTTCAGGCATGGAGAGGAGCATCTTTAGGAAGTGCTTTAAGTGCCAAACAGGAGTTTGTATTTTACTTTAGAGGGAGTAGGGGGCCACTCAAATTCTTTTAGTGAGGGAATAAAACAGACCTGTGCTTTAGGAATCTCAACTGGACAGATTTTTGGAAGATAAGTATAGAGAGTGAGATTGGAAATAGGGAGGTCATTCAGTAGTCCAGGGAAGAAGGGATGAGGGCCTGAATTGGGGTTCTGGCTGAGTAAATTAAGAGAAGGCTGTAGGTGTGAGAGATGAAGACCTGACAGCTGATTGAGTGTGGGGATGAAACACCTTTCCTGTGCTAGGGGCCACAAAAATGGTCCCTTAAGCTTGAATTCTAGTGGGGGACAATGGGGAGAGGATCCAGTATGTGAACAAGCAAATCCAAGGCTATGCCTAGAAACATCTGAGATAATGAAAAATGTTTGTGATGGAATGACTGTAGGAGTAGTGGAACTCAGATGAGCAAAAAAGCGTGAATAATTGAGAAGAATGCCTTCCTGTTTTTCCTGTAAAAAGAACTGTCATCTTATAATTTTAGGGAGAAGCAGTGCATCAGGGAGTTAGATCAGCAAAGCCACGGATCCGTTTTGTGGAAGGTGTTCAGTGCTGGGCTGAGAAGTTTTTATTCCCGAGATATTAGGAAGACACTGAAGGTTGTTAAGCAGGGGAGTCACACAGCAATATCTTACCTAGATGTTTTGGCAGCCAGGGAGAGGGTGTGGATGGGAGAGTCGAGCCTGGAGCAGGTATCTGATCCAGGTGGTGGAAGCAGAGGAGGAACACAAGAGATTTGACTGTAGAGGAAGCAGGAATGAGATTTAGGGTGAGGAAGGAGAAGAGTTGACTGGACCATAGGCTTTGAGAGTGAGAAGGGACCTTATTGGCCATCTCTTGAACCCACATGCACAAGTATTCTGCACTTTAACATACATGAGAAATGCCATTCGTCCTCTTCTGGAAGCCCTCCAAAGACAGCCCATGCCCTTTCCAGGCATCCCATTCCACTTTTGGTCAGCTCTGATGACCAGGAAGCTTTTTCTCACCTTTCACCTAAATTTGTTTCTTACCAACTTTCACTGGGTTTTCCTGGTTCTGACTTGAGGGACCAAATAGAATAAGTCTGATCCCTCCTTTACTTGATAGGTCTTCAAATACTTGTAGACAGCTAGTATGTCCTGTGTGTTTTCTACAGATTAAACATCCTTGCTTCCTTCAACCAGTTTATGTGGCATGGACTCCTGGGTTAAAAACCTGGGGGTCTGAGGAAGGTGGTGATGTGAAAAGAGGGGTGAGTTTAGGAGGAAAATTGTGAGTTCCATCTAGATTATGTGGAACTTGATGCACGAGCAGGGCTGGAATTCAGGAGGGGCATTGAAGCTGGATGTATAGATTTGGGACCAATTTGTATAAACATAGTACTCAAACCTATCATTGGGGATAAGACCATGGGAGAAGAGAATGGAGGGAAAAGTGAAGAGAAGCTCAAGTAGAGCTTGTGGTGGGCATGTATATGTGTATATCCTTAAAGGATGGCGATAGGTGATAGTCACACAAGGAAGACCAAGGAAACAGTTCAACAAGTAGGAGTCTTAGCAGGAGAGAGTGATTCAGAAGCAAAGGGAGGAAAGAATGGAGTAGTGACTCTGTCAAAGCTAGAAGGAGTCAGCAGGTTTAGCACTTAAAAGGTCTTTGGTAACTTTGGCCAAGGCATTTTCAGTTAAGGATCCTCTGTGTGGTCAGGGGTTGAGAAATGGGTGAGATGCAGAAACAGAAATGAAACGGTTCCTGCCCTGAGGAAGCTTATTTTCTCCTGGGAAGGGATGGGGAACAGTATAACATCTATACAAATACATAGAGTATGTATAAAGTGATGCAAAGTAGTTTATTTTTTCCCCCAGTACAAAATAGTTGAGCAAGAGAGAAATGGGGGTGGGTGGGGGTGGGGGAGGGGAGATGAATGAATGAATGAGAATGAATATGTGTGAACACCCGAGAAGATCAGTAAAATTCCTGGGTCAGATGGAGCACTGTGGGCTGAGGGGGAGAAGAAAGATTCTTGATGTGGGAGGACTACTTATAACAAGGCATCAGAGTGGGAGATGCCATGCACAGGGAACATTTACTAGGCCTATTTGAATAAAACAGAAAGTATGAGAAATAGAACTGGGAAGGGGGATAGGAACCAGATTGTGGAGGGCTGTCAGTGCTCAGCGTATGGGGTTTATATTGCATTCTGGTTTTTTTTTTTTTTTTGCTTTTTTGGAGGGGGGAAGGTAGGGCAATTGGGATTAGTGACTTGCCCAAGGTCACGTGGCTAGTTTTGTGTTATGTGTCTGAGGCCATATTTGAACTTGGGTCCTCCTGACTCCAGGGCCGATGCTCTACTCACTGGGCCCCCCAGCCACCCCTTTATATGGCATTCTAAAGGCAAATAGGGGAAGCACTGAAGATTTCTGGGATCTCTGCATGTAGAAATAATGTGCTTCAGCCAGTGGGTAAGATTTACTAGGAGGGATGTTTCCAGAATTTCTCCTCAACTCCCTGTATTTGCATTTTTGAGGACTTGGGAGCGTTCCTTGGTAACCATACCGATTATTTCTGAGACAGCTTCACTTGTTTGACATTGATATCCCTGGAAGGATTCGATTCCAAGAATCAGAGACGTTGAGTGCTGGTGACAGTCTCTCCATGTTTGAAACCCGTATGTACCAGAGTTAAGTGTGACCTTGATCTTTGGGTGGTTTCTTTCTTACCCACTTGTCCGTGAAGAGCCGCAGGTGCTTCCATCCCCTTCTTGGTTTTCCCTCGTGTCGGTTTCATCCGGATGTGAGGCAGCGTTTCTTAGACCCCCAGACAGCGTGTTCTCCCAGCCCCATGCTGGACATGGGTGCTTCGAGATGGTCTAGTCCAGTGCCTTTATTTTACCAGTGAGGGAAGCAGACCTAGAGAGGAGTGATTTGCCCAGGGTTACAAAGCTGATGAACAGAGGCACTGATATTTTAATCTAGGTCTTCTTACTCCAAATCCAGTCCTTTTTTCCCTAACACCGAAGTCGGTCATTTTGTAAAACCTTGTTACAAGTCCATGGTTAGGAGAGGCAGCTTGGATAGTGGTGAGAGAACTGCTCTGGGAATCAGGCAGACCTGGATTCCGCTCCTCCCTTTGTAACGTTGGGCAAGTCTCCTGGGGCCCCAGGGAAGTTTCTGAAAGTAAGAATTGACAAACAGCTGCTTTCTGATCTACACTGGGATTTACCTCGGCCAGTGAAGTCACAGGTGCAGAACAAACAGCCTATCTACCTTCCCTCAGAGGGCCTGGCGCATAGTAACAAATGCCTGTTGGCCAACCAGCCGACATTGACTGGGCAGTAGGGCAAGTGTGGCATGAGAAACTTCATGCGAGCAGCTGGACACTAAGTTGCTTGCCTGCCTGCTCTTTTATTTATTCCAGCCTTCCACTGATGGCCAGGCCCAGCCTCCAGAAAGGCATAATTTAGGATAAATGAGAGCACAGCTAAGATTGTTCTGCTACTTACCCACCATTTCCATTTTTTAACTAAAAGGACTAGCAATTTTATTTTGGAATTCTAGTATAGCCCTGGGAATCTGAAGGCTGTTCTGTGTCTTTATCCATATCTCCTAAGCTGAGTCAATCAAAAAGCATTTATTAAGTTTTTACTAATGTGCTAAGATCTGTGCTAGATACTGAGATTACAAATTTTGAAATGAAACGGCCCCTGGCCCAGGGAGGTCACGTTCTGTCAGGAGATGCAGGCTGTCCAGGATCCTGCAAACTAGGGGGCTAGATCCCTTTGGCAGTTTGCTGAAGCCTGCAAGGCCTCTTCTCAGAATGATTTTAAATGCATGAAATAAAATACCAAAGATCATAAAGGAAATCAGTTATATTAAAATGCAGTCATCAAAAGGCTGAACAAGAAACGTAGGTCGGCTCTACCTTAGAAGCCCTTGCTGTAAGCCAGGCTGGGGTATATTTGGGTGAAAGGGGGCCTGACCTGAGCTCCAGGTCCTCTCTTACAAGAAACTCCTCCCTGCCCCAGTATTACTGTTGTTGCTTTTATCATTATACTTCTCTTTGCCTAGTGACACTGACCTTTTGTCTAAATCTCTTTTGTCTGAGAAACAGCTTACTGCAAAGTGGGCCTGGGGATTTGCTACGACATACGCTTTGCTGAACTGGCACAAGTCTATTCCCAGAGAGGTGAGGACATTTTGTTGTTGCTGATGAAATACTTAAGGGCCTTGAATTTTGGCCTTGGAGTTGCCTAAATCTGAGTACGTCCTTGGTCAGTTAACAGGTATAGGGAGAGCCCAGGAGTAAGTCAGCAAGCACCTGTTCAGTGGCTGCCGTGTGCCAGGCTCTCTGCCAAGTGCTGAGGATACGAAGAAAGGCCACTTAAAAACCTTTCTCTGCCATCTAGGAGCCCACAGTCCAGTGGGGGAGACAACACGCAGAGAGCCGTGGACACACAAGAGAGAGATCAGACAGTGCAGAGAACACACTGGACAGATCCTCATCCAGCCTCTGCCTAAAGGCGTCCACCTGTCAAGCCTGAGCTTTCTTAGGCAGCACATTCTGCTCTTGTCTGTGGCACATTCAAGCCTGTGTGATATTCATGCCTTCAGGATCCTCTCTGCTTAAAGCTGGAGCAGAGAGCTCCTTCCTGAAGCCTTCCCTGCCACCCTCAGCTCAATGTGCTCACTCCTCAAGGTCTCCCTTGAGCACTTCGTCCATATCTCCCTTTTGTGACTCAGTTACACTGACCTTCTGGTGAGCTCCTTGAGAGTGAGGGACCATGTCATTTTTCATCTCTTAAAAAGTGCATTTAATTGGGAAGGAAGGGAAGGAATAAGTATTTATATACAAAGCCTTTATAATTGTTATCTTGTTGGATCCTCACACAACCCTGGGAGACAGGTGCTGTCACTGTTCTCATATTATGGCTGAGCATGCTGAGGGTCAGCCGGCTGCTGAGTGTCTGAGGCAGGATTTGGACACTATCCGCTGTCCGCGGCCACCAGCTGTCTCAGAATTCTGCACATATTTATTGAATTTATTATGTACTTATTGAATAACTGTTATGTGTTCAGTGCCATGAACTTAGAATACTTTTGGCAGAAATACAGGTAATTGGATCATGCTATCTTGGTATCCTTCTTGAGCTTGTAACATGAAGCAGCAGGAGATGAATTCCCTGCCATCAAGCAATTTATAATCTAATGTTCAGATTGAAATCCATCTTTCAGAGTTGAGAGAGTTTGGCTCAAATTGTAAATGGTTTTCACTTTTCTATGGGGTACCAAACTATAGGTGGTGATTACAAAAAAAAGAAGAAGTTTGTTTTTGATTGGGCTTCACATCTGTGCTGCTCGTATAAACTGACCCAAGTTGGTGTTTTCTTAAGATTTGGAGCTGTCAGAATCTGGAGCTATGCCCAAAGGGCTATAAATAAGTGCATACCCTTTGACCCAGCAATACCACTTTGGGTTACATCTCAAAGTGATCAGAGAAGTGGGAAGAGGACCCACATGTACAAAAATATCTATAGCGGCTCTTTTTGTGGTGGCAAAAAATTAGAAAACAAGGGGATGCCCGTCAACTAGGGGATGGCTGAACAAGCTGTGGCACATGAATGTAATGGAATAAATACTGCTGTGCTATAAGAAACGAGGAGCAGACGGACTTCGTAATAACCTGGAGAGACTTGTATAAACCGATGCTGAGCGAGACGAGCCGAACCAGGAGAAATCTGTACACAATCACAGACACAATGTATGTGTGACGACTAACTTCGATAGACTGGGCTCCTCTCAGCAATACAAGGTTATGGGACAACTCCAAAAGACTCATGATTGAAGGGGATATCCACATCCAGAGAAGGAGATGCGGAGTCTGAGTGCAGATTGAAACAAACTACCTGCTCTGTTTCTTTTTCTTGTTTTGCTGTTTCCTCTTTCCCACTGATCATTCCATCGGTTACAATCCTTCTTTACAATCTAATGATTAACGTGAAGATATTGGTAGATCCTGTATCTGAGTGCATGCTGACATGATGGGGAGGAGGAGAAGGAGGGGGAGAAAATCTGAAACTCGAAGGGACTGTGGAACTGAATGTTGCAAACTAAAAGTAAATAAACCAATTTAATTTAAAAAAAAAAGATTTGGGGCTGTCAGGTGTACCAGGTGAGGAGCAGTGACATGAGCTTTTGTCTCAGACCAACATCAGCTTTCATCTCTTTTTCTTTCAGGTTGCCAGCTGCTGGTATACCCTGGTGCTTTTAATTTGACCACTGGACCAGCACATTGGGAGCTGCTTCAGCGAGGCCGGTAAGATCAGCCTCATTTTTTTTATTTTTGCTTTTTGGAGGGGGGAAGGCAGGACATTTAGGATTAAGTGACTTGCCACATGTCACACAGCTAGTGTTAAGTGCCTCAGACCGGATTTGAACTCGGGTCCTCCTGACTCCAGGGCCAGTGCTCTATGCTACCTAACCGCCCCCTCAGGCTCATTTTTTAGGGCTTTTTCCTCCTGAAAAAATTTCCAGCGTGGTAGACTGCTGACCCACCAGAAAAATCCACAAGGGGATATCACCAAGGGACCCCCAGCCTCAGCTTGGCCACGTTGGGCAGATCCAGAGGGAAGAATTCCTGCTTGTTGTGACCAACCACACCCCTGGTCCCCAGGAGCCCTAGCATAGTGTTGTGCCCCTCCTTGTCTGGGCCTGGGGGCTGGAATCCAGGTTGTAGTTTCTGCAGACATCATGTCACGTAGGGTATTCGCCTTGGAATCAGAATCCGCATTCAAATCCCACCTCAGAACATCTGCTCACGTTGTGACTGAGCAAGTCCCTTAACCTGTCAGACTCGGTTTCCTTATCTGTAAAGTTATAACAACAGCACCTGCCTCACAGTAATTGTGAAGTTCAAGTGAGATAACACACGTGAACATTTTGCGAACTTTAAATTACTAGAGAAATTTCAGCTGTTCGAATTTCTAACTTTTTTTTGTTACTTTGGGGGAAATGGGTAAAGTGTTTTGTGTCCTTTTAGGGGCTTGATCTTGACATCTGCCTGGTCTTCCACTCAGATATTCGGTCATGACTGGGGAGCTGATGCTGAACTTTCATTCTTATAATGCTTAATTGGAGAATATACTAATAACCACCTTTTAAAAATTAGAAACTTGTACTTTCAGTAGTACAGGGAACTTTTGGTGAAAAAAAGTCCCCCTCTCTCAATGCCCTGAAATTGTGAGTTTTAGTGAGTTGCTAAAGACACAGAACAGTTACGTGACTTGCTCCAGGGTCACAGGCCAGTGTGGGCAAGAGCGGAACTCGCACCTGGACCTTTGTGACTCTCAGGCTGGCCCTGTCCCCAGTGTGCGTTGCTGCTTTTCTGTAACCACCATAGTTAGACTTTATTGTATAGTGCGTCATCAGGCACATTTTGTCTCATTATTTGGATTGAGAAATTGGTTGGACCTTTGGCTTAGAGCACCATAAACAGGACCCCACTTGTCTGGTCATGATGTGGCCATAGATCAGAAGCCACCTCGTCTAACCTGTTCCTTTTACAGATGAGGAAACGGAGGCCTCGGAAAGCATATTTTGTAGCAAAATTGCCTCTGGACATGTTTCAGATTTTCATGTTTCCTTTTGCCAGTTTGCGAAGAGAGAGTGGGAGTCATGGATGGCCAGGGTGTGAGGTGGGAATGGGGTGTGGATAGACCCACTGTGCTAGAGAAGCAAGAGAAT
This sequence comes from Pseudochirops corinnae, assembly GCA_028646515.1. NCBI lineage: Eukaryota > Metazoa > Chordata > Mammalia > Diprotodontia > Pseudocheiridae > Pseudochirops > Pseudochirops corinnae. The sequence goes on from CM053588.1 coordinate 269,766,543, forward strand.
GCCAGCTCCTAGAGGGCAGGGATTGTGTTTCATGTTGTCACTGTACCCCTAGTACTTTGTGCAGAGCAGGTGCTTGTTCCAGCACCTGGGGATCTGTGGTCTCATGGATGAGCGCTTCTCTCCAGCTTCACACATCTAAACTGTCCCTGCCTGTGTGCCCCATGAAGTGTTCAACTATAGCCACCTCTTTGTGAATAGGGGGAGAGAGGCATTCACTTAGTATTGTGGGAGCTTTCCTTGGGTTCTCTTGATGTCCTGAGGAATGACTGACTACGGGGGTAGGTGATGTGTCTGACAAGTTCACAGATACATCTGAAGTTAAAAAAAACAAAACTTGAGAGACATGAAGGCAACCTCATGTTGACACCATTGCTTCTGCCCAGAATCTTATTTGTATGTGGAGGTTTGCTTCCAGAAAATGCTGTTTTATTCAGTTTTCTCAGAGGCATGGAGGCACAGGGAGCTGAATTGTCCGTGGCTGCTGTGCCAGGGCCAGGCCATTTGCTCTAGCTTGCCCCCAGGTGATTGTGAAGGCACTGAGGAAAGTACGTGAGCCACGTTGTGATACAGTGTCTGTTGTCTCCTGAGAAATTCTTCCATCTTGTTCAGCCAAAAAGGTGGCACCTGGAATGTCCTCTCTGGGTGGGGGAGCATTATCACTCATTCAGCATTTACTAAGCACCTGCTTTGCCCTAGACACTGTGCTAAGCACTGGAATTTAAAGAGGCAAGTCGTAAGAGGGGAGACAGCATGTAAACATCTGGGGCAGAAATTTTGCAACATGATGATGTGATTTTTCATGAAGGGATTACTTAATTTTTCCATATCTGTTAATTCTAGTGCTGTAGACAACCAGGTGTTTGTGGCCACCACCTCCCCTGCCAGGGATGTAGATGCCCCATACGTTGCCTGGGGACATAGCACTGTGGTGAGTCCTTGGTAAGTTTCTTCATTGTGGGTCCCTTGGAGGATTGTCTCCATGTACATTTCTGACACTGCCTTAGTTTATAGCATTTGTGCTTAGAGCACCCAACAGGAAGGACATTGGGGAGATACGGTGTTGGGAAAGAGCAACGAATTGGGAGTCAGAGAACCTGAGCTCAAATCTCAATACTGTCATTTATTACCTGTGTGATCTTGATCTATAAAGTGGGGTAGAATGAGATGATTTCTAAGGCCCCTTCCATTTTTAAATTTGGGATATAATCTTAGGCCAGGAATCCCTTTCAAGTTTCTCTCTAGCATGTGGTTAGTTTTATCTGTGCATGGTGTTTCCTTATAGATGTGGCCCAGGGAGCCACATGCCGTGTGATTTACCCAGGATCTCACAAAGTAGTAAGCTTCAGATGTAGGATTCGAACCCAAGTTCTTTCACTTTAGAATCAGTGCTCTTTCCATAGTACTGCACTGACTCCCATCAGCCCAGTAACAAAGTAATTAAGTGGTTGTACAAAACTGGACTTCTATTTCTTCCTTTCCAAAAACTGAACTACAGAGTTCTAGGAGACATTTGGGAGCACATATGTTTAGGTGTGTTTGGGTTATAATAGTAAATCAGATTTGATTAGCCAGGCCAAATGTGCAAGAATCTGTTATATCTAATTTGTCTATAAAACAAAATTCATTCATGGCTGCTATCAACTAAATAAGAGTTCATTACTAAGGAAGAAAAGAGAGAATTTTACAAAGGTCAGTCTTTTGAACTTCTCCAGGTCAGTCTTTCTCTTGGGATTTAGTACTGATTGGAGATGGAAGGGAATTAAAAAATGGACCCTGTGCACATCATTGGCCTTGCTACATACCGATTACATTCTTGTCACATATCACGTGACAGATACACATTAGGAAGAGTAAGGATAACATAGTCTTTGTCCTGGGAGAGAACGGAATGTTTGACGTAGAAGGAACCTAAGATACTATTCCATTCAGCTCCCTTGTTTTACAGGTGAGAAAACCAAGACCATTGAAGGTAAAGTGATTTACCCAAGGTCACACAGCTACTAAGTGTGAGAAATGCCATTTCAGAACCATGTTCTTGCTGTTTCCATTACACCAGCCAGTTACCCACCCACTTCTACCTGTAGAAACTGCATCTATTAAATATTCTTTTTTTGTGTTGGCTCCTTTTGTAGGGGAGAAATCGTGGCCCAAGCTGGCATCGATGAAACCATCGTGTATGCAACCATAGGTAAGAGTGCCTGGTGTCTTATTCACACTTGCAGGGTTTCCTTGCTCTTCATCCCTCAGCCACAGTTTATTCATGACTGTGGGTACACTGCCTCCTGCCTCTCAGGAAAGGGGATGTGAGCTGAGGCACAGAATCCTGGTGCATGAGAAGGGGAAGCCCCTCAGGGACCCCTGCCCTCCAGGAGTAACAGGTGGGCCTCCCAACAGCCCATTCTGCTTTTGCATAGTGATTTCTACTGTGAGGTTTTTCCTGACATCCAGCCTGAGCTGGTTACTTGGTACCTTGCTCCCTCTGGAACCAGACAGAACCACGTGGATCCCTCTTCCACATGATGCTGAGGTGTGTCTCCTCCCAGCTGCAGGTCCTGTTACACAGACTTCTCAGAAATGGCCAGTGTGCTGCTTTATTTCACTTGACTGTACTTAACTTGTTAAAAGGGAGTGTGCCACTTAGGGCAAAGGAAGTGATACAGTAAGCCCTTAAAAACCAACCACCTCCCTCACAGCTTAGAGTGTGACACCCCCTTCCTCCAGGATTAGACCCAGATCAGTCCCCAGCCAATTCTGATTTCTGGCCCTGGGACTTGCTCCGGGAACACCTCCCCTCGCCCCATCCTGTAATGAAGAGGTGTTGCTCCCAGATGAAGCTGTATTTTAGTAACAGAACTTGCTCTTCTTGCAGACATAAACAAGTTGGTTGAAGTTCGCCAACAAATCCCCGTTCTCAACCAGAAGAGGGGAGACCTCTATGCTGTGGAATGGAAAAAGCCCTGAGGGCCCAATATTGCTGAGAAGGAGGAAGGGCTTCTGTCCGGATCTTGGAATTCCTATCTGGACCTCCCTGTTTTGTAAAAAATTCAACCGTTTTCTAGCAGTGAAGGATAAAGACTATTGAGATGACAGACCAACACACTGAAAATTTTTTTTTATCATTAGCCATTGGCTTGTAATGGAAGGAAAACCAGTACAAGTGAGAATAGAAAAGATCTTGCCATGCAGACATGGTGACGTGCAAAGTCCACACAAAACCCAAGTGCCTGTGGGCACCAAGGTGACCACTCCATTTTATGGAGTTGGAAGTCGTTAAGCCAGAAAATGGTTTTGTTCTATGGCTTCTCCCCAGAAGTGCCTAAGATTTCAATCTGGCCAATGTGTGGAATTATTTTGCTTGATTATACTTGTATGTTAAAAGGGAGAACTCCTATTATCCTCTGGCAGTGGAGGCTGGGTGTTGAGTTACTGTCTAGTGATAGAGATGGGGAAAAAGAGCAGTAATACATTAAACAGGAAAAAAAAGTAAGTTCAGAGGGAGATAGGGGTAACTGCAAGTTTTCTCTTTGTATCTTGAAATGTTTGTGTTAAGCACATAATAAAAATTATTTAGACGATGCCTAACATTAAAATTAAGAAATAATGGTGCCTCTTTCCCACCTCTCACCCTTACGGAATTTCTCTTCCTTTGTGGGCTTGGTTGTCTGTCTCTCAGACTGACTTCACACAGTCTCTGGCGTTTCTCTTTAAATCTGTATGCCCTTGTATGAGAGCCTAGTCAAAGATAACTCAGGCTCATCAACCCTGTCTTTCCTACAGATGATCCTCTGATCATCTCTAGCAATGTACGTGACAGCTCCAACATCTAGGTATTGTAGGTGTGAGGGTTGTCATTGCTAAGTCTTAGGTAAAGTGTAAATTAGTACACAAACACAAATGGTTTCCAAGCTCAACACATTTCAAGGACCCCAAAGTAGCTTTATTCCCATGGGCTGCTTTCTCATTTTACCTTTAGTTTTTGCAAGGAAAAACAAATGGAGGTTTTGTCAATAGCAATCAACAAACTACTAACCCCCCCTGCCTGGAAAGGGCCACTTCTGGAAATGGGGAGCAAGTTGCAGTTTGGGTTGATGTATTTTCTAAACTGTTTTTTAAAAAAATCTTCTTTTACTTAAGAGCCACTTTTTCCTGTAGGATTACATTCAATTTTATAAGTTATTCTTGGTTAGACTTTTGCCTTTTGGGAAATCTATATTCTCCCTTAAAATGGAAGCTGCTAAATCTTGTGCAATCCCGATTTCCTCAGTGTTTGAGTTCTTTTTGGTTTGCTTGCAGTATTTTTTTATCTAGAAAATGGATTTTACTTTTTTTTTTGAAGGGCAATCAGGGTTAAGTGACTTGCCCAAGGTCACATGGCTAGTAAGTGTTAAGTGTCTGAGCTAGATTTGAACTCAGGTCCTCTTGACTCCACTGCTGGTGCACTATTCACTGCGACACCTAATCACCCCAAGAAAATGCATTTTGACAGTGACATTCCTAGGAGTTTCCATTTTGAAGTCTGCCTTTCTCTTTAGGTGGCGATTGGTGGAGTCTTCCTTTTTTTCACATTGCCCTCTTTTTCTGGGGCTTGTTTGGGCAATTAAAATATTTCTTGAGGGGTCCAGATTCCTTTTTTTTTCAGTCAAGGATTTTAGGTAATTCGATGGTTCTTGTCTTTCCCAGGATCAGTTGTTTTTGATAAGCTATTTTTTATTTTCATCTGTTTTTTCAATCTTTTCACTTTAGTAATTCTTGTCTTCTGGAATCAACTTCTATTAGGTCCATTTTCATTCTTAGGGACCTTGCTACAATGATACAGTTTTGTGCCTTGTCTCCTTTTTTCCCCCAAGTGTTTCCTCCATAGCTCTCATTTCCTTTATAGCATTTTAAAACTCTAATGTCATTGGAAAAATTCTAATTGTTAGTATGGGCTGCCCCCCTCCCCGCAATATTTGGATTTTGTTCCATGTTTGTGTCTTAAAATCATTTTAAAATTTTATTTTTGTTGTTGAAAAGACTTCAGTTGAATTCTATCTAGGTCTCCTGTTCTCTGGTGAGCTTATCAAATTTAGGACTTTTCCCCTGAGAATTTTCTTTAATTGGATTTCCCTCTTTCCTCGTGGGTCAGAATAAGTTAGGGGCTCCCCTGATGGACTGAAAAATCCATGCTTATTCCTTCACTGTGGATGCCAAAGTTCCCTCTTTTGTTTGGACTTGGTTGAAGCCCTTTCGTTGGGAAGAGCAGAGAGTTTTCCTCTTCTGGTGTAACAGACCTATTTAAGGCTTTACCCTTTTAGGAAATTTTTAGTTACCTTAAGCTGAGGTACTTTTCTTCCACAACTGGCAAAGGACCACCTAACCCTTTCTTTCCTCTAAAAGCAACAAGTGTTTGCTGAGCTGCTGAAATCTTTCATTGTCATCCCTGGGAATGTCTTACTGATTCACTCTCACCCTTTTAAGGATCTGATTCACATCTGCCACTTGTCTAAGTGTTGTATGGCAGTCTGCTTATTCAGTGATGGGGAGAGCCATTTATAGATACTTAGCTAGCATAGTGCTCTATTATGAAAGTCTTGATTAAATTTCAGTTTCCAGGATGTAACAGCAGCAAACCTGGTGACAGATACGGAATCTTGATGAGATGCTCTACAAGCAAAGGTTGTTAGTTACTAGTTTTTGCAGGACCACATTTCTATTGAAAGTTAATTTTTAAAGCAAATGGGCTCGGGATGGAGAAAATTGGTCTAACCATTACGGAAAGCAATCTGGAACTGTTAAATGCCCACAGCTTCTGGCTTAGAAGGCCCAGGGATGGGCATATGCCCCAAGAACATTCATGATAAAAAAAAATAGCCTCACACCAACATGTTTATAGCAGCACTTTTTGTTAAGTAGCAAAGAACTAGAAATAAAGTGGAAACCCTTCATTTGGGGGCATGTCATAAAACAAGTAGAATAGGAATATGATGGAACTAATGAATACAGAGCAGTGAGGATGAATTACTAAGGAAAGCAGGGTAGGTTGAATGAGGAAAACACAATGGCAACACACGTAGAAAGGGAAAAAAGGTTAAAATCCAGACTTCACGGAACAAATTCCCTTCACAAAAGGATTTGTTCAGTAAAACTTGGACTCAGTCAAAAGGATGCACCCCAGGACCTAGAGGGCCACGTGTGACCTTGAGGCTGCAGGTTCCCCAGCCCTGGGCTCAGAGAAGGCACTTCTCCTTTGCAAAGGGGGTGGGAGGGAGGGATTACTAAGTATGGAACTCCACAAGTACAGAACTGCATATAAACACTTCTAATTTTTAAATGTTTTTGTTGAATCTTTTTCATTCCTAGATGGAGGGATAACACTGAGAAATGTGGGTGATAAGAAAACAAGTTATCAATAAAGAATTTTTTTTAAAGTAAAGGTTGAATGGGCTAAACTGGAAAGGCAAGGAGAACAGTCTTAATCTGACTGGCAATCTTGTCACAGCACCAGAGCACAATGAAGGCTGTGCTGACAAATTAGGCTAGGACAGCCTTCCATGACCACTGTCCTTAGTAAAAAAAAAAATAAAATAAAACACAACACAGCTGCCTCCTAACGTCAGTATTTAAATAACGCTTCCTAAACAAATTTATTTACTTTGGTTTGCTGAATGTTGTAGGAATATCGGGACAAGGAAGAAAGTACTGATCACTGCTGTGGTTTGGCCCCTTCCCCACAGTGTCAGCTGCCATGTTTCAGACCATTTTTCTACTCCTCTTGGAGGGTCCAGTGAGCTTACAGGTGTCAAAAGCTGTAGGCTGCTGACCCCTGCTTTTAAAGGAATGCCACTTCTGTCGTATTTTGTCCTGGACTAAATGCATCTCTCTGCTCTAACGCTACCAGCATTACACTGCAGCAGGAGGCTGCTACTATTTGGCGATCACTCACCTACTGTTGCACCTTTAAAAAAGGAAGTTAAGAAAAACTTGAATGTAATATTTATTTGGTGAATTTACATGTGAGTTCATTTACAAAAGAAAAGTTACAGACAATGTAGCTTTCAGTGCAGTTTCAAATATTTTAAGAACAGGCAACAGTCCGTGAGGATTTGGAATGATAATAGTGAACGGCACATGCGTCATTTTCCTTTGTGTGGTTTTTCCTCCCCCTCCCCAGGGGAGGAAGGGAGCGGAGTACAAGAGAATGTCAGTGTCAACGAAAATAAGGCCGTGCGAATAAAAACCCTTCTAGAGAATCAGGATTCTAAGACGGGGTAACCCTCCTGAAGTCAGCAGTGGTTGTCCTGGAAGGTGCATAATTTAAAGACTAAAAATGGAGAGAGAGCCCTCTAGATCTTAATTTTTAATAACCTGACTGTCAAAAAATTTCACTGTCCAATTTGCTACCTTTAGACCCCGTGATCTCCTAAAGCCAGGGGTTACCACCCCTACTGTGAAAGAGGGACCAATCTCATGGACACTAAAAAGGTACTGTTTGCGCTGACAAAGTATATTTGGTTTCAGAAGTATTAAGCACCCAGTGAAGGCCGGCCCTTTGGATAAGCAGCATCTCCTCACCCTGGACCCTGTACACGACCAGATTTTAGCTCCCCAAAGGGATGGTGTAAGGCCCTAATACACTGTGGTATATATTCTCTGAGGCTCAGGCTTAGTGAGACACTCTCCGAAGTCCCGCTGCTTTAAAAAAAAGGAAAAAGAAAAACCAAGCAACAAAAATTGGACACTCTGCTAGTAAATTAGGATTATAACCAAAAAGAACAGTCTGGACAAAATGATGACGAGGAGTAAACAACGAACCGAAGTACAGGTGGAAGGTTGAGGGAGAATAAAAAAAATGTAAACAGATGGGTCAGGTTTCCTACAATGTCAACAAATTCCTAGACACTGGCACTCAGGACCTCACTGAATTAAAACTAAAGGCATCCCACACCCATACTTTTATATAAAAAGTAGTGCCTCAGAAAAGGTACTTCTGTTACTGTCACTTGGTGAAACACTCAAACACTTGCCATTTCAGGAAATACTAGGCTCTTGACAGTAACATTTAGGTCTGTAATAAATGCACATTCCTTTACCAAATTTTGTTTACTAGCTATTGTAAATCAAATATTTCCATGTATCACATTCATTGCATTTTTATTTAGATTATATACATAAACCAGCATTTGAATTTCTTTAAAAAAGTGTACACCATTAAACCTAGCAGTACCAAGTTCTTTAAAAGCCTTTAAAAACCCATCTCCTTTACCTCGAGTGGTCTACTCCTCCAACAGTAGCAATGCTATTAAAAGTCTTGCAGCCTACAAGTCCTTCAAAACAGATTTTTTGCTTCTGCATGGTTTTACTATAGGGAGTTTGTGGTTGCTTTAGATTTGAAACTGTATTTCTCATCATTTATTAGTGTCACTGTGGAAAATGATCAAATTGATTGATAGCTGCCACCAGGTTCTTCCTAGAGTTATGCAGAAGGCAAAGGCACTGTGCCTCTGGTCATATTTAAGGTTCTCTCTCAATTTAGCTTTAAAAACAAAAACATACGTTTTTTTCCTGTGAAAAAACAAATAATCAACCCATAGGGATTAAATGCATATAAAAGAAATCTATTTTATAGCACTCGCCATATTATTTTTAAAACCAACATGCTGTAAAATGTTCATATATATTATGTGTATATATATATGTGCACATATATATATATATATATACACACACATATATATAAAAATAAAAACAATCATCCAAAACATAATCACTCCCCCCACCCATGAACAAATCCAAGTTTTTATTTGCACGGCCAAAATATCCTTTCTTCCCTTTGCAACACTGTCTTAGCCATCCCTTTTTTGTTGCATTAGGGAATAAACTTCAACACTGCAAACTTCCTTGAACAGCCACTCCCCACAACACCTAAACATTAAACAGATGTAACAAATGACAAACACCACAAACGGAAAAACTAAGTTCCACCATTCACCACGGTCTGTGATCGCGTCTGTAGGGCTCGGCTGAAGTGTAGGCAAACGTCTAAAAAGAGGGTTGTTTTTCCTCTCCCGGCTGTTTTACAATGTAGGAGGTTTTAATCCGTATTTCTTTGCAACTTCTGTCTGAGCATAGGCAGCATCACAAAGTGAATAGAGATGCGCCATCTCCATCTCAGATTTGGCCAGGTTAATTGCCTTGTTGAACATGTCAATGGCTTTATCCATGTTTCCCCTGAAAGGACAAAAATGCAAGTCAAAACAACACCACAAATTTTATAATTGTAAAAAAGAAAGGACAGTAACAGAAGCAAGCGACAGCAACCTGACTACTAAAGTTAAACTGATAAGTGTTATGGGCATCTGAAGATCTTCCCGGCCCCAGGCCCTTTCCGTGATTTGAAAGGATGCTCTGCCCCCAATAGGCTGGATGGGGTCACATGGAGCCTGTGGCGCCTTGTAGCTTTGTGATTGGGCAGTGGGTCCAGAGGGCTGTGACATTCTCCAAGCCAGGAGAAGGCTATATATACGCCCTGATGTGAGGTTTTGGTTTGGGGCTCACTTTGAGAAGAGTTGTGTGATTTGGCCAGAAGAGACTCTGGGCAGCCGCTGAGCCCCCCGGCTGTGAAAAACCCAGATGTTGGTGCTTCCCTCTCTGGTAACTGACTAGGTAACTGATGTAAT
>CM053588.1:269776698-269797793 GCA_028646515.1 Pseudochirops corinnae
CTCTGAAGTTCAGGGTGCTGACTTTTCCCCCTGAACTAGTTAAATGATATGCTTGATTAAAATAAGATAGTTAACCCATTTTGAGTTGCTTTCCTTTAGAAAAGCAGATCTAAGAACCTGCGCTAGTAGCCGCCCTAGGTGTGCTGGGGTGCTTGCTGATACAATAAGTTATCTGCTTCCTACTTCAAATCCTATTAGTGAAATATGAGGCTTCTGAGCAATGCTAGGAAGAAAGATGCATTTTTGCTCATGAGACATAACATAAATTCAGCGGGGGAGAAACAATCAGGTTTTAAAAGAACAAGTTACATTTTAAACTTTTCCCAGGGTAGCAAATTTTATTTTTAAAATGAGGTTTAATAGCTACAGTCGCTGTTCTATTAAATTACAAGATAAAGTACTCAAGCAAAAGCACCCAAAACTACTCTACTCCTACTTGTTTAAAGTCAATAAATAGCATCTCATATCACTAATTCAAGGTTGGTTTATCTTGGCCACAGAACACACAGTCTCTATTTAGTGAACAGCAAAGTCAATGATTCAACTCCTAACTTCCCGCAGTGCTTCATCAAACCTGCCACCATTCTGCCCCTGCCCTGAGAATAGAGCAGGTTTGAGGACCCGGACATATCTGTGGGTCACTTCTAGTCAGCTTGCAGATTAAGCTTCGTCTGATTCTGGGCAACGTATACTTCTCCAGACAAAAACTCTCATTTCTGCCTTAGCAACATTAAACTCTTAACAAGAGAATGTCAGACCAGAAAGGTTAATTTGCCAAAGGTCACACAGAGTAGCCTTGCTTCATTCTATTATGACCCCAGACATGTTCCTAGCATAGAGAACTAGAGAATACAGAAAAATCTGCTGACCAACAATGGTCAACGCACTCATTAAGGGCCTGGGATGTGTTTATCTTTTACCTAAGACAGTGCATATCCTGATTTTAAATATTCATAGAAAAAAAAATACTGTTCTGTAACACTAAGCTCTTATTACTTACTAATCAAACTAGCCGAACGCATTCAGCCCTTGTACAGAAAGGTAAACGGGAAATTAGGAACTTTCAAGTTTAGCTAAATCCGAGTATTGTATCAGCTTCAAAAACTCCAGGCTACTGAGAAGGTGGTGGTAGAAGAGCAGAGTAGAATGAGCTGCTTCGAGAGTGGGGTGGACTGCTCTCCTTGGAGGTCTTTAAAGGGTGGATGACCACTGGTATGTTATAGCTGAGATTCCTTTTCTGTACAAACAACTAAGACTAGATGGCCACTGAAGTCCCTTCCAACTCTCAAAATTCTATGATTTTGAAAAAGTTAAAATTCCAGAAGAAGCTGACCATTTTATTAGTCACTAAGTGGGCTTTATTGTCCACCAGAGTGAAGAGCGGTAAAAATTTAAGAATGTTCCCCCCCATTTTATAGCAACAGGCTCAAAAACAAATGATTTTTACCTCTGCACTTCAATGGTTCCCATTGTTTCATATGCAAAATCACACTTGTTGTCAATTTCGATGGCCTTGCTAATAAGCTCCAAGCCCTTTTCTAGATCTTGTTTCCACTGAAGCTGAAGCAAACTGGAAAGGGAAAGAAGGTTCCAAGTCAGTGAGGCATTTCCTAAATTAATATATAAAATTTAATCTGTACTCTTAGGAGACGTAATCTAGTTGGAGAAGGAAAAGTGATACAAAACGGTGCATACACATTAATGACAAATTTTATCATAGACATTACGTGCTAAAATAAAGAGGAAAAGCTTCCTTGGGAAGTGTGGGACTTGAGGCAGGCCCTGAAAAAAAGTCACATTTGATGAGGAAGGAGGAGGCTGGTTTATTTTGGGGGGAGTGGGTGGGAGAGAAGCTTGAGCTAAGTAAAAAGGGTAAGGGTAAGAGTGAGGGGTGGAAGGGCAAGGAGAAGACTATTCTATCTGGACACAATTTAGGGTTTATGAACGAATCTCATAAAACGTAAACTATTTTCCAATACACTTATACACTTCCTCTCTTGTAAATGTATGTGACTTTTCTTATGTAGAGATTAATTCAAATACCTTCAGAGAGGATAAGGTACTATAAAACTGAGTTGTAAAAAGAATCTTTGCTTTCTGGAGTCTCTTTCCACTATAAACTTTATAAAGAACCCCGTTCCTTTATCTGTGCCACCAACACTGGAGACTGAAACCTTGTGACAGATCGACACATCCTGGTTCAGAAGATCTATATGTATAGACACAATTCTAGGACAAAGCTGGGGGAGGGAACTAGAGAAACATTCAGTTTATTTTTGTAACAAGAAAAACAAAAGGCACGTATCTTTGGTATGTACATAATTTCAAATGAGCATTTGACATTTTCAGAACCTCTAGCTGCATAATGTCAAAACTGCTCTAAGAACCAGATTACATATTAAGATTAATTATGAATCATTAATCATGATATTATATATTCTTCCCACCAGTTACTGTTACTTCTCTATAAAAAAGTAGATGGCTAAGGATTTTTGAAAACCGAGTTGGCTTGACAGAAGTGGTAGGTTAAGGCTAAGTTAAGGCACAGTGGATAGAGTACTGGACCTGCAGTCAGGAAGACTCCTCTTCCTAAGTACAAATCTGGCCTCAGACACTTCCTAGCTGGTCAAGTCACTTAACCTCATTTGCCTTAGTTTCCTGATCTGTAAAATGTGCTAGAGAAGAAAATGACAAACTACCCCAGTATCTTTGCCCAAGAAAATCCCAAATGGGGTAATGGAAGAGTCAGACAAGACTGAGAATACTCAACAACAAAAAGTGGTGTCTAAAATACTCACTGGCTTTCACTTTATCTCTTAATTATAGCCATGTGGATGGGGAATTTAAGTTAATAGATTCAGATACAACAATAGCACTGTATCCTTCACCTTTAAAGTCATATTGCATTTGAAAAGAATTTAAATGTTAAAGTCCTATGTGCTTTGGGAAGTTTGACTTATATTTCTCATTTTATCAACCACATTCAAACTATTTAACTATGTAAAAATGGTGAAATAAACAGAACCCACAGAAATACATACCCTTTATGAACATATGTTGTGGCATTGTCTGGTTCCAAGTCAATACATTTATCATACATTTCATCTGCTTTACCAAACTGCTGCTGATCTGTTAGTGCCTGTGAGGTGACAAGTCAATGAATCGAGCAACGTGAATCACTCAATGCAATTTTAAATCACAACTTCTTACTATCATGGGCTGGTGGTTTTCATTCTCTACATTTCAATCCCAGTGGTTTCTACGCATTCTCCCTCAATCCCCAGCCAAGCTAAAACGCGACTACCTTCCTCCTTTTTGCTTCAACGATAAACGTGACACAGAAGAGCAGTCGTGAAGGTCATGTCTGTATCCATAAAACCTACCAGATTCATTCACAATCTCTTAACCAAATATATTTTACATCTTAGTAGTTTTGTACTTTAAAAAGGTCCATCAATACTCTCTGTTCTCTTCTCTGCATCACAATATTTTAAAACCTACTCCTGGGAAGTACATGTTGGAAATACTTTCATAACAGACAAACAATGCTCAATTCTCCTCTCCAGTGATTTTAACAAGACTTCGCACATTACTTTTAAAATGCATTTAACAAACATCTGTGATGTACCTGATGAGGCATTAAACATGCAGAACACTACAAGGAGCTTTCCACTGCTATTCATAATGCTTAACCAAATGATCAGGTTATGTAATGGTTCACTAAGCAGGGAGCACACAAACTTAAGACTTATGGCTTGCTTCTTCACATACTCCTTTTAAAACTCCTCTCCCCAAAAGGTGCCCCAAAAGTACCAGCACATTTTCTGTATTCTTAAGGTACAAGAGGAAGGCAACAGAGCAAGTCTGCTCTGGACATCTTCCTGTCTCTGCTTTCATTTACCCAACAGAATGCCCTATATCCCCCTCAGTCACCAATCCTATGTATAAATTGAATCCCTACCCATCTTTTATGTTTTTGGCAATTTTTTTTGCTTTTTGGAGGGGGGAAGGTAGGGGAATTGGAGTTAAGTGACTTGCCCAAGGTCACATGACTATTTTATGTTAAGTGTCTGTAATGGGAATGGGAACTTGAAGATCTTCTCTATCCCTTAATAAAGGGGGGCGGGGGGGGGGAGAAGAGAAGCGGCACAGGCAGAATTTGAAGACCTCCCCTGCTCTGAAAGTAAACTGCCCCTGATAGGCTGAGTATAACCACATGGAGCCTGTGATGGAGGGAATTTGCTGAAGGGGAGGGTGCAGCAGAGCCCACAGGAAGCTTCCCTACTATGAAGATAAACTCTGCCCCCTAATAGGCTGAATGTAGTCACATGGAACATGTGGGAGGAGTTTTCCTGAAGAGAAGCAGAGCCCACCGGAAGCTGGTTGGGGGAGGAGATGGGACAGGTGCTCAGGCAAAGAGATAAAGAGTTTTGTGAGTAAATATTGATCTTATATTGGTTTGTGGGAAGGCTGAAGTATGCTGCAGCTCTCAGCATTATTATGGCTTCTGAATATCTTTGGTACTATGATGGAATCACCTTACTGGTTTTGGGATTTGGTTTTCTGGTGTCTAAATAAATGTTTCAGTTCTATCCTCTACCTGGAGAGTCTGGCATATTTTGTGATCAAATATCATGCAATACTTATAGTCACAGTCTTTATCGTGATCGTGGGCGCTGTAAATATTGCATTGGCACTACAGTGTCTGAGGCCAGATTTGAACTCAGGTATGTCCTCCTGACTCCAGGGAGGGTGCTCTATTTACTGAGCCACCTAGCTACCCCACCTACCCATCTTTAAATGCAAAATTCAAAAGTCAACTTCTCCAAAAAGCTTCCCCTGATTCTCTAGTCAGTAACTAAACATTTATCAAGCACCCACTATGGGTCAGGCACTATGCTAAGCTCTGGAGCTATAAAGAAAGGCAAAAGAGTCTCTGCTCCCAAGGACCTCATAGTATAATGGGGAAGACAACATGCAAAAATGTACAAATAAGATAAGTGTAGGTTAAACTGGAAATAATCAACATACTACTTATATATAAATAATTTACTGGCATGGGGGAGTGGGAAGGTGGATCAGGAAAGCTTTCTTGTAGGTAAAATTTTAGCTGGGATTTAAAAGAAGCTAAGATGCAGAGATGCGGAGGAAGAGCATTCCAGTTATGGAAGACAGCCAGGGAAAACACACAGTAGTCTGCAGATGGAAAATCTTGTTTAAGGAACATCAAGGAGAGCAGTGTCACTGGGTTGCAGAGTACATGGAGGAGTATAAGGTAAGGCCATTGCAGGTAAGTGGACAAAGGATATAACAAACAACTCTCAAAATAATCACTGCAAGCTACTAACATCTTGATGAAGAATGCTGTAAATCACTAATAATAAGCAAAAAGCAACTATGAGGTTTTCAAATCATATCCAGCAAATTGTGGAAAAGTTGTGCAAAGATGGGCACATGAATGCAATGTTGGAAGAGTTGTAAATTAGCATAACCATTTTGGAAGACAATTTGGAATAATACAAACAAAGTGGCTAAAATACTGACCCAGAGATTTCACTATTATACACGTACTTCAAGAAGTCAATGACAAAAAAGCAAGGCACCATATATTTATAGCAGCACTTTTTGTAGTAGCAAAGAAAGAGACGGTAGATGTCTATCTACTGTGGCATAACAAGGTACAGTACATTAATGTAAAGGATGATTGCTGTGTCCTAAGGAAAAACAAATATGAATGCAGAAGCATGGAAAGACTAATCAAACATAATCAAAGCCAAGAAAACAATACAATGATTACAGCAGTGTAAACAACCTCCATGAGACAAAGATGAACGTTACAAAAATACGAAGAGCGAGTATGGCCCCAAGGAGATGAAAGAACGCCTTTCCCTCCCTGACTTTAGCTCCTCTGCAGAGGCGGGAGGTCCACAGACATGGAACAATACTGCATATGCCAAGATTTTTTAGGTTTTGATAAGTTTTGCTGTTTTCCCTTCACTTTTCTTCCTTTTTCAATACTTCTATTATAAGGAATGGCTCCTTTGGGTTCTGGAATATGGAAAAAATCTAAGCGATGTAAAATGAGGGAAAACACAAATAGAGTGTGAAGTGAGTTCAGAGAAGGGGCTAAGTTCAAAAGATGTGGACGGCACAATCCATAGGGCACGGCAACTGTGTAGGGGAGAACAAACGAAGAGCCAAGGACAACAGTGGGGTTCTGACCCTGGGCGACTTAAAGAAAAAGACGGGGGACGTTTGAATGGGGAGTGGATTTCAGGGGAGGGTGGGGAAGAAAAGAAGGGGATAATGTCGATGAGACATTCAATTTGAAATGTCTAAAAGGCAGTTGGTTGATGTGGAACTGCAAGTGCGAATAAAGATTAGGCTGAGTAACGCAGATCTGGGAGTAATTCTTTGTATAAATGATAACTTGACTTCACAGTAGCCAATGAGATCAGTGGGAAACGAGATAAGGAGAAAAGCTGCAGGACAGAACATCGGGTACACCCACGACTGCAGTAGGGTGAGGTGAGGGGGGCTGGTTCTCCATGACAAGCTAGCAAAGGAGACTGACACTAAGTGGTTATACAGAGAGGAGGACCAAGAAATATATAGCAGGTCAAAAAACTGCGAGATGAGAGTATACAGGAGAAGGATGGTCGGAGTCAAATACTAAAGAAGTCAAGCAATTAATAAACTGCTGGTAACTATCTAAGAAAGTTATTACTACATGGCACTTTGTTTTCCTAAGTAGAAAAATAGGACAATGATTTAATTATTTCAAAGTACAGAGGGTGGGAGTTGGATAGAGTGAGGTGACATAAGGGCTGTCAATCACTTGGATCACTTCAGAATCTCAGATCAAGTCTCCAAATTCATCCAAATGTTCCAATCAGGTGGGTGCTCAGCTACTAGATCATATTTTTTATTCACCTGTATTTTGGACTAAGTTGCTGCTTCAAGGGGAATCTGTTGGATAATCTAGAATGCCAAAATAGGGTCTACTTTGCCCTGTCACAGGACTACTGTCTTCCTCTAAAGCAGTGTTATTAACCATTTTTGTGCCATGGACCTCTTTTCAGAATGTTTTAAGTTTAAGTGAGATTACAAAGAAAGCCAGTGATACTGAAATAGTTAACAAAATAGCTAAAAGAATTCACAGTCCCTAAGTTAAGAAGCCCTAATCTAAAGCAAAATAAATTAGCAGTTGCATATATCCAAACAAGGTACATTAATTCTAGAGAGATACGTTTCTATTCTGAATTTACCAGAATTCAAGGTTTGGTGAGAACTGGCTAGAAGATTTTAGTGGGATTTTGCTTAGCAAGACTAATAAAAAGTCTACCATTGCTTACCTGGGCATACAATGCATAGCCTTCAGCACATCTTGGAAATTTCTTTATGACATCCTCAAAGCCTTTCATAGCTGCCTGAACTTGTGTAGAATTGTTTCCTGTGTAAGCTTGACGATACTGTTTTAAAAACAAAACACACACTCATAGCAGGCTGGTCAAACTAGGAACCCCCAAATCATGAAAGTCAATAGTAAAGGGACACAAAATGGTGTCAGAATCTTTAGTCGGGCACTGTATAAAATGCTTTGGGCACTTTTGGACACATTCCAGAGAAATATGCTAGCAAAAAGATCTGCTGGGGGTGTTTTGATAATAATCTACCATTTCACGCTGGCCACTTCTTTAAGATATATACTTATAAAAGGAAAAAAAAAATCACAGATAAATTGGGAGATTTCTAAGTCTTTGCAATGTGGCAACATTTTTATTAGTAGTCATTGTCATAATGGTGCTTTCTGAAAATAGCAAAATTCATAGCCTCAGTGTTAAAGAGAACTCAATTTTTACTTGTACTCAAGTCTACTTAGTCATAAAACACACCCCTCATTTAAAAGGAATAATTTCTTTTCAGAGGCGGTATGGCATAGTGGATAGAGGGACCAGCCATAGGATCAGAGAAAAATGTGTTCAGGGCCTGCAAAATTACCAAGTCTTTCAGTGGCACCTCTTACCAGTTACAAAAGAGTTGCTAGTTTGCATAATCACATCTTAGCCAAAAGAGTTTTCTAATCTGAACATGCAAGTCCCTAGACTTACTTTACAAATTAGAAAGGAAAATCCAAATTTTATTATTTTCAGTCCTCTCCATTTGAACATTAACAAGAGTACTGTTACTATAGTAGCAAGAGTAAATACACCTTAAGTCAGATGCTAAGAGAATGTTTATTAATTAAAGCTCACTGAGTGACGAAGGAGAAAACCCAACATTCATAAGTGAGGATGGGAGCACAGCTCTAGAAGTAAAAGGGCTTTACAGTGCACGTAATCCAAGCCTCTCATTTTATAGCTGAGAAAACCAGGGCCCAGGAAGGTAAAGAGATCTGCTCAGACTAGGTTAGTTACTAAGTTCAGTTCTAACTCTAGAGCAGTGGTTCTCAACCTTCCTAATGCCGCAACCCTTTAATAAAGTTCCTTATGTTGTGGTGATCCCCAAGCATAAAATTATTTTCATTGCTACTTCACAACTGTAATTTTGCTACTGTTATGAATCATAATGTAAATATCTGATATGCAGGATGTATTTTCATTGTTACAAATTGAACACAGGTTCAATTGTGGAACTGCTGCTCTAGAGCAAGTGTGTTAGGGTCACGGGACATTAAAAATGATCCCAAGTTCAGCAGGATCTGACGTCTACAAGATAAATAAAAAATATCAAAGTAAATACACATGTAATGGTCCTTAATATAATTTTAAAAATATATATACACCACTTGTAAAAAAAAGGGGCAAATTACATAATGAAGTAAAATCAACTTGAGCAGTATTTAAAATACTTAGGAAATACCTACCAATGAAAAACACTTCTGAGCTTGCGCCAGGGCAGAATCGGGTTGTAATCTAATACATTCATCAAAATCTGCTACTGCTTCTTCAACCTGATCAAGAAGGATCTTTAACTAAGGAAATAAAAACAAAGTTAATTCTCCTTCCCAAATTATTCAGTAAAAAGCAAGCACCAACACCACTATGGAAAAAAATGCATTTTGTCTAAGACTTGTTATTAGCACAGTGCTGAATAACACTAAAATACTAAGTGAGTGTTTGCCATTAAGAAACACTGATTTACAATTTATCTTTCTTTTTTCTTTTGCTTTTTGGAGGGCAGTTGGGGTTAAGTGAGTTGCCCAAAGTCACATGGCTAATAAGTGTGTCAAGTGTCTGAGGACAAATTTGAACTCAGGTCCTCTTGACTCCAGGGCCAGCGCTCTATTCACTGCGCCACCTAGCCACCCCATTACAATTTATCTCAATGGAACTGCTAGAAAGTGGAGTTAGCATTTTTGCATTGTAATTTTTTTTATTAACCCCTTTCCTCTAAGTAAAATGTGTAGTAAATGCAACTGAAAGAAAAGATTTCCCCAAATGAGCCATCACCAAAAATACTCCCCCACCCCTCCAAGAAACTAAGTAAGCAGGGAATATTAATCTAACATTTACATCAATTTTCCCCTTCATTCACATGTAGGTTTTTACCAACTCCTTTCTACTGTGTAAGATTTTTTTTTTAATTAAAGAAATCTGAATTTTTCTACTGCATAAGTAACAGAAAAAGCTGCACATCTTACATGAAGCTGTTCCTAGAAACAATCATATAATAACTATTTTTCCATTGGAATAAAAGGATGAAAATAACTGAGACTGCAGTCCTAACCAAAGACTTCAAAGAAATCAGATATGACAACAATATTAGAAAAGCAAAAGTACAACAGCTACAAAATGCTAGTAATTTATAAAAAAAAAAATTAGAATGTATTTCTTGTCCTATAAAACAGGCCTAAAGTATACTAAGTACTGTAGATGATGCGGTTACAGAGAAAAATCCAAGGCACACAGAGAACACAAAAGAGTTTTGGATTAATTGTAATGTGTTTGTAACACACACTCAAAAATTATTCTGCTGACTTGTGACAACTTAATAAATGTATTGTGTTCATGCTTCACAACCTACTGAAAAATGTTTTTAAAGTAAAGGCAGACAGTATCTCTCTGCTTCACCTTCCTTCTTAGTATCAGAAGATTATAGGCCCAGAGTTGGGAGGGGCCTTGGGGCATCCAGTCTTGCTCCTACATTTTACAGAAGAGGGAAACACACTGAGGGTTTTCAGGTTCCTAAAAGCGACAAGCATAGCTGTACATGTCACCCCAAATAAAGGTCTCCAGGACATTCTGCTTTGGTTCTAGAAACCCAGCAGTTGGAAAGTCATAGTTACAATGGCCATGAGTGTCTACGTCTCAAAAAAAAGGACCAAAAGAAAGGACAGGCCTCCTAAGACTGCTTGGTGTAATGACTATGGGACATCCCTAACACTTCTGACTGGGAAGGCCTTGTTGGCACGAGAGAGGCAAGCCCACACAAGTAAATAAAGGTATCATAAATCAAGATATTAGTAAAAACAGGGGACTACAAAAATCTCTAGAAAACGTAAATCATTTCCAAAGGTCAAACGTTAAGCAGGGAAGCGCATTTACCTGTCCCCGGTGGTGGTAGACATCTGCGTTCTGGGGATTGATATCAGCAGCCATGTTGAAGTCCTGAGTGGAGAGCAAAGGCTGCTGCTGTTGCATGTACATGCTGCCTCTTTTGATAAGGGCATTTACACGAAGCTGTTGATCACAACAAATGAAAGATTAAGAACAGCCGGTGTCAGCCACGCCACCCTTGGAACCCTTACAACACCACTCTGTCTCTCTTACAGCACTTACTACATTTCACACTGTATCACAGCCATCTGTTCACACTTCTCTCTACTATTACAGCGTAAAGGGGCAGCCTGGCCACTGCATAGAGGACCAGTCTCAGAGTCAAGAAGACCAGGGTTCGAGTCCTGAACTTCTCACACATTCTGGTTATGTGACTCTGGCAAGTCACCGGACCTCCTAGTGTCTCAGGGAACCCTGAAACCCTCTTTAAGGTTCAGATAAATTGCCAATGGCAATGGAAGACTGAATTTCTACTGGAGTCCTCCTCCCTCCCTGATGAGTGACAGCGGCTCTGGCCCAAATCCTACTTCAAAACACTGAACTGTAAATTCCTTGGGGACATGGCTTCTAGTTCTTCACTCCCCACAGCCCTAATACTCCACCCCCCCAAAAAAAGCAGATCCTCAGTAAGTGTGCACAGAGGGGTTAGTGTTAGTGCTCACAGTGAACTTTATCTCTATTTGTGATCAGCAAATGAGATAATTCAAAGCTTAGGAATGGAAGCACATATCAATTTCTATCTCAAAACTAGTTAAACATCTCACCATCTTAGTCTAATCACACTGGATAACTAGCATTAGACAAAAAACAAGCATGTAATTATCTGGGTGTTTTCTCCTGGAGGATTTACTAGTTGAATAGTTCAGAAGCTAATGCTGATCAACATCAACAGCAGAAATCCTTTCTTTGTAGTGAAGGAGAAATACCAGTAGAAGCAGCCTAGAGGTTAATCATTTTATAAAGAACCAGAGGCGTGGAAAGCCTAAGTAAATTATACAAACTAACCAGTGGTAAAGCCCTGTTTTTTAGCAAATTAAAATAACTTTTCTGTTAAATACCCTAACACTACTGTTAAATTTATACAACTGAGTGCCTTTATAAGCTTGCATTACTGTGCCATCCACTGTTCATAAGGTCTCACAAATAAGAAAAGCAACTAAATCTACCATGTAGATCCCTACTTTCCTTTGTCATCTCACCACATGCAGATGGCTGGGCAAGAAAACTGATATTCCCTGTAGTAGGATAAAACAACATTTTTCCTCGGGAAAGATCATCGATATTTTGTTTCATTCCATTCCCTCAAACACTACTGGAGCATTTTACTTCCAAAATAAAGAAATATCTTTATGATAAATGTATATGGATACTATGTGAGAGTGGCTAGGTAGGACACTCGGTGAAGCACTGGGCCTGGAGTGAGGATGACTCATCTTCCTGGGTTCAAATCTGGCCAAAGACACTCACTAGCTATGTGACCCTAGGCAAGTCACTCAAAACTGTTTGCCTTAGTTTTCCCATTTGTAAAATGTGCTAGAGAAGGAAATAGCAAACCACTCCAGTATCTTTGCCAAGAAAACCCCAGATGGAGTCAGACATGACTGAAAAACAACTGAACAACAAGAGTACTACTGCAAAGCAAACCTTTAAACAATTATTTCCCTTCCCACAATGCTACGGTGTATCAAAGAGTAAAGAAAAAGAAAAATCACTTTTTTTTACCTTCACATTGGCATCTTCCATGCTGATGACCTGATCTAAATCTGGCTTAGCTGCACTGGCATTGCCAATAAGTAAGTAGAAGGTGGCTCGCAGCAACAATGCTTCGGCTATGTATTTACCTTGAGCATCTATTTCTTTTGTGCACTCACTTATAATCTTATCATAGTTTTCTTCTTCCATGTATTGCTTAGCCTTTAAATATCCAGAGCTGGAAATAAATGTCAATAGAGAGAACTATTCATTAACTACACACTTAAATCTGGCTGTAATCAGCATGTGCGAGGTTAAGCAGACAGCAGCTGGGACTGGCCTGGTAAAGACTAAAAATGGTGGACACAGCATCATGAACAGCACCTGATACTTAGAGAGCACTGTAAGGTTTACAAAGCATGTTCCTCATCACATATGATGTAATTTCCAACATTTGGAGAATTAGGTAACAGAGAAAGAGATTAAACTTGGACCGATGGCCAAGTTACAAGGATACGGATTTTGGCACAATATAGCACTGTCCCAAAACTCAGAACTTTTGGGACAACTTGTATATATGGAAGGCCAAATGAGAACTGTCTCAAAATGGAATTAGTTGCTTTGTGTTGTTAGAAACATTAGAGGCAGAGATTTTTAGGGATGCATGAAGGAAATGCTATAGTGGATAGGAAGTTAGACTCTATGTCCTTGAAAGTCCTTCCAACTATTAAGATTCTACGGTAAGTACTTTTGCCCATGAACCACTGCATTATTAATATACAAGGAGACTTTCTAAGGAATTATAAAATCTAAAACAAAATGTTTTGTCTTATAAACTCTACACTGCTCTTCATCATTTTAAATGCACTTATCAGTGTCATTCTGACCCCCAGTCATTCCTGTATTCAACTCCATCCTAAATGACCTAAATGAAAGGAATATAAGCAATCACCAAGGTGGGGAAACCCACAGTGGAAGATTCCACAAAAAATTTTATTTTTGATGCTGGGCACTTGAATCAATGCTCATACTCACAGATGTGCTCAAGACTCGAATCATTTCCCAAGATAAAAGTCAACATTTTAGAGTTAAGTTTGGAAGCATCTCCTAGGAAGTGATTAACAAAAGGTAGAGAATTTGGGAGAAAAATCACTCAACTTTTGTCCAATAAGGGAGGTAATTTGTTACAGTGAAAAGAATACTGGGAATTAGAGCGTCTGGGTTTAACATCAGCTGCTGAAGCCTGTTAGGTGCTATTCCTGGACCTTGCAGAGGTCAGCTCATCTTTGGGCCTCACATTCCTCACCTGGAGCAGGGAGATCTGAACTCAAAGCCAGCCTGAGACTCTTTGTAGCTGTGTGACTCTGGGCAAGTCACTGAACCTCGATTTCCTCATTTGTAAAATGAAGAATCATAGCCCCTCCCTCCCAGGGCTGTTGTGAGGATCAAAGGAGATAAGTGTAAAGCACTTGGCATGGTGCCTGGAACACAGTCATTAAGCACTTGGTAATAATAACAGCTAACATTTATCAAGTGCTTATCACTGTAATTTTTCCTCACCCAAAATGCTGTAGAGGCCAAATACAGTGTCTATGTGGAGGAGAGAGGAAGTAGTGAATGAGCCGGGCTTGGGGCGACTTACACCTGGCTTCACAACCAGTGATGATGCTCCAAGAGCTCCGTGACTGGCTGCCTGCCCAGGGCAGATCACTCAACGGCTCTGTCTCAGGTAACTCTATGATTTGCCTGCTACATGCAGCTGGCTCAGTCCTGGGGACTATGCTTTGGGTGCATGCACGTAGTCATGTGATCAGTAAGAGGTCAATTTCCCTAAATTTCAAAAGAGTACACATATTCATGTTGTGAAGATACGTGTTGTTACCTATTTTCTATATTCCTTATTAACTCCCTTGAAAAGATCATATATTTTCTAGAATGGTACAAACAGCATCACTCATGAGTGTAGACTATCTATCTTATCATAGTTGGTTAAATTGCACACATAGTCAAATATAGCTCAGGCATATTAAGTGTTGCATGTATTCAAATTCACACTATTTGAAATTGTAATCATATAAATTATGCTAATAGGTTCTAGCCCAACGGGAAATATGCCATACAAATTTGAACAGTGAGATGATGGGATTCTTTATTTACACTAACCAAGACCTAGCAACACTCCACCTTCAAGTACATATATATGATCCCACAACTGAACTAGACACGATTTGCAGCCTGAGGGAGTAACAGCACCTGCTTAGACAAGCAAAGCAGATTAGCACAGTGAGAGTCAACGATAAGCAAGTGCTATACTTTTAAAACAACCTTGCATGTTGGATTCATATTTCTTTTGAGAGACCAAAAGGCACTGCCCTCAATCAAAAGGCACCAAGAGTTTGCCAAATATTTGGAGGTTGAAATATGGTTTAAAACAAACCAACAACCTGCAGGCTTGGGCATACTTACTTTTCTCTAACTTCTAATGCTTCCCCTTCCTTGTCTTTATCTTCATCAGACTTCTCTCCTTTGAGCATAGGCTGAGAGATGATGTCATTAGTGAAGGAACTAAAGTAAGATTTAATGAACTGTGGAGATGGCATCAGAGGCTCACGATTCTGCAATTTATATGATGAAATGTTAAAATGCAAAAAAATACTAAAGTATATACATCTGAAGGATATGGGAGAAGGAAATTAAAACTATACTTTAAAAATACATCAGTAGAATCGAGCTTAAATCTAAAATAAAGCACATTCAATGGGGTTGTCTGGTTTTATATTTTGCTTCTTAGGAATAAGTCTTTGATGTGAATCATTCATATGTGAATCTGAGATAAAAATATCCCTTTTCCATTAATGCTCATAGAAGACTAAGATGAAGGACAAAATTCTCTTATCTGAAGGAATCGGTTATTTCCAGTCTTGACTGTAGTCTTACTGCTTCAGAAATTTGGCTAACAATACTCATTTCCAAGACAGATAGTAACATACATCATCCAATTCTTTACTTATGCCACTCTTGTCCATATTTTCCAATGATTCTTCCACATATAATCTATCTGACAAGCTGGGCAGGGACTGTTTTGGGGTTCCCCAACAAGGTGCCTTGAACACAGCAAGCCTTAATGCCTGGCCTAAGCCACAGTTAATACACAAGTAGGACTATAAGGTTCATATTGAAACAAAATAGAACTCCAAGGCTTAAGTTCTGTCTGCTGCAGTTTTTATCATTAAATATTGTGAATGCTTAGTGCCTACTATGTGCCAGGCCCTGTACTAGAAGCTGGAGGGCTATAACAACCAAAAGAAACATTCTACTGGGAGAAAACAACACATAGACACAAACGTAAATAATAGATGAGATAAATAAGTGCAAAGTAATTAGAAGAACTGGGGGGAGGGGGAGGGCAGGAAGCAGAACTGTGGAAGGACCTTCTAAGAAGCAGCTGAGCACTCGGGACACAGGACCAGTCTGTTCAAAGGCGGAGCCAGGGGACATAACTGTCTGGCAGTGAGAGCTGTTGCAGATTAACAAGCCCCTGACATGGAGCTAAAAAGCTGAGGACAAACTTGAGGTTGTGAACCCCATTAACTTCAATACTCTTGACCACAACAGCGAAGGGGGAGCCAGATGGGTTTGGAAGAACGCCAGGAGGCTGTGCGTCTGTGCAGGCGGCAGCACACTCAAGAGGGTGCCTAGGCCTGGAGTGCAGGAGGGCTCCAAGGACTCAATAGTATGAGTCCCCTACAGAGATAAGTCCGGGGTAGCTGATGAAATAAAATAGCCCATGGAAGGTGTGTAGAAAGAGAGAGAAGAAAGACTCGAACCCAGACATGGTTGGAGTATACCTTGGGGGGGGTTAAAAAAAATGCAGGACACTCTTTTAAGTTTAATCTGCATTATTAACAGTTTCTCCATCATTTTAAATCTTGACAATCAATAAAACTGTAATTAAAACTCTATGATTTGTACTATCTATTGATTTCCAAGGTATAAATGCTCACACTGAAAATTTAACTATTGGCTCCAGCTCACCCGGGTACCTCCCCAGTTAGGGACTGGACAAAATAAGCCAGCAAAGGACATTGAAATGGAAGTCAGGAGAGTCAGAAGGCCAGGAGAGGTGAGAGTACTCAGAAGTTGGCTGCAAATGTTGAAGTAAACAAGCATTTTAAAAATGTCACCAAAATTCCAAAGCACTCACAATGGAAAGTGCTATCTACCTCCAGAGAAAGAACTGATGGAGTCTAAATACAGACTGAAATATACTATTCCCCCCCCTTTTTTTTGGGGGGGGGGTGTGTGTGTGTCTATATTTTCTTTAAAAACATAATATTTCCATACCATGGAAACAGGCTTTGCATGACAGCACATATACAACCTATATCAAACTGCCTACCACCTCAGGAGAGGGGAGAGGAAGGAGGAAGAGAGAGAATTTGGAACTCAAAATTTTGAAAAATATTAAAAATTGTTTTTATATGTAATGATGATAAAAATCGTTAATAAAGAGAGAATCTATCAAGGATAAAAAGGAAAAGAAAACGTCATCACGTATGGCAATTATTAGGTCACTGGCAACATCAGAGAAAACACTTAAATGATAAGACCATTTAAGAGCCCAAGTCCAGCTACAGGTTTCTCTCTCCTTGAAATTCTAATGAGGTCAAAACAATGCACAGGCACTAAATATCTAATGCCCTGTGGGAACTTAAGATGTATTAACAACTTTCTTTAATTTAATTAAACATCTGTGAGTATACAAAGAAATCCAATGCGTATGATATGGTTAGTAATTTAGTCCAAGCACTGGCCTGAATGAAAAGGCCATGAGGTTTTCAGATTTTTACAAGTTTAATATTCTTTAAAAACAAAATAAAGACATAATTAGAAGAAAAATATTATTATTCCATGATTTTTTCATCCTGAGGGCCTCTACAAATCCTTAGATATATGTAGGCATTGTTTAATTTCAGTTGTATCCAACTGTTTATGACCCTTTTGGGGGTTTTCTTGGCAAAGATACTGGAGCGTTTTTCTATTTCCTTCTCCAGATCACCTGCCCAAGGTGATACACCTAGTATCTGAGGTGAAATCTGAACTCAAGCCTTCCAGACTCCTGCCCTGGTCCTCTATCCAGTGGGCCTTCTAAATGTGCTCATATATTTGGGGAGGGGTCAAAAATGAGAAGCAGCTACATGTGGAAGGAATGGCCAAATGACTCACCAATCAATCCTTACGTCCAGAAACTATGTGCAACAAATAATCATTAATAACGATAGCTGGCGTTTCTGTGGCGCTTTACACACATTAACTCACTCAGGCCTCCCCACAGCCCTAGGAGGGGCGTGCTGTTATAGCCCTCATTGTAGAAAAGAAAACTGAGGCACAGAGAGGTTAAGTGACTTTTCCAGGGTAAGACAGCACTTACTTAGCTAATAAGATTCTGCAGCAGGATTTGAACTCGGGTATTTCTGATTCCAAGCTCTGAGCTATCACTCCACCCCCCTCAGCTCTCTAATTAGTCGTGTGCCTCATAAAAAGATCTCCTATAAGATATGCTTCTCAAACACTTTAATGCTACAGATTCATTTTCCCAAACTTCTTAGACATCAGTTAAGTCAGAAGGCAGGGGGCACCAAGGCCAGTGAAAGCCTCCACCATCCCGGCCAGCGAAGCAACTACAAAACCCAAAGCTAATTCCAACTGAAGACCTTGGTTTCTGGCAGCACCCTCCAAGTGTAAGATGCAGAGCTGGGCTGACTCCTCCTCACATTCACTGAACACAAACGGAGTTTACCTTGTATTTTTCTTTGGCCTTTTCTTTCCCAAGAAGTTTTAGAACTTTATCCGCTAACAGCATGCTTTGTTGGTTCTGGAAGCCTTCTAAAATACAAACTGCTGTGACATCTAGGAAGAGAGAGAAAAACAGGGAACTTTATCTATTAAACCATCAAGACAAATGAAATACCAGCATCAACTTAACAAAGAAAAAAAATTAAAAAGCAGCAATGTGAACTTTAGGGTGTGGCCTGGTAAACTAAGAAACGGAGACCCCACAAGCTAATTAATTATTTCCTGTACTAAACAGGGAACAAAGGAAGACTTAAGTATTGCTTTCCAAAGTACTCAACAACCAATAGGGCTAACTTCTTTGATGCTGGGTCTCACCTGTCAAATCAGAAGATTGGACTGAATGAGGGGTCCTTAACCAGCAGTCCATGAATAGATTTCCAAGTGTCTGTGAACTTGGATGGGGAAAAAAAAAAATCACATTCTTATTTTAACATAATTGGTTTCCTTTACAATCCTATGTATTTTATTTTATGCAATTTAAAAACATTATTCCGAGAAGGGCTCTGTAGGCTTCACTAGAGTACCAAAGAGATCCAAAAAACCTTTGGACTAGGTAACTTTAAGGTTCTTTTCTGCTGTAAAATTCTACAGTTTATGGATTAGAGCTGAGTTCTTAATCTTTTTTGTGCCACAGACCTCTTTTTGGAAATCTTATGAAACTCCTGGACTCCTCAGAATGTTAACTGAATAAAATACATAGAATTGGAAACCAATTGTACTGAAATAAAGAAATAATTTTCCCCCCATCTAATTTCCCAGAACTCCTAAAATTTATCAATGGACCACACAGAAGGGATCTGTAGATCCCAGACTAAGACTCACTGGACATTTCCTCTCTCATCTAGACAACCTGCTACCACTTGCAGCTCACTGCCATTATGGCCCAAATCACAAACACTGACTCTTGTTGCCATGGAGGGGCCACCTTAAAAATTATTTTCATGAAGTTACATCATTGTTCAAGGTAAGAGAAATGGCGACTGAATGTCCCATTCAGACGCCTTCAACAACAGGCTGCCTGCCTTCGGACACCTTCAAACTACCTTTGCTACCTAATTTTCACTACTTTCCATTCTCCCTCTATGAGATCCAAGTTAATATGTCCACAATTTTTCATACTAATTTTTGCCTGCTCTAGTGAGCTTCTGTTGATTCTTTCTAACCCCTCCCTGCCAATATAAACTTATTCTTTCTCTTTTTAAAATTAATATGTGGTTCAATTTTCTTGAAGTCTAGAAGAAATGAAGCAAAATCTCAGTCCTAAATAATTTGGTAATAGGAATTTTAAAAAAAAGCCAAATCTACAGTGGTTTATTAAACAAATACAAAAATGCACTCACCTTCTAAACACTCTTTCTTATTGTCTAGTTTCTCATGGGCTTTTGCACGTCTAAAGAGAGCTTTCACATATCTGGGATTAAGCTCAACAGCCTTTGTACAATCTTGTGCCACCTCTTTCCACTTTTGCTGCAATTTAAAACAAAAACACCATCCTGAAGGAATAAACTTTTGACAAAGTACCAATCTTGACTTCATGAAGTCACAAAAAGAAAATTAAAACTTATTGTAAATATATAAGTCTGGAAAAATCCCCAAAGGATCAAATCAGTCATTGGATTTGAGTAAATAACAATAAATTAAATTTCAGTTTAGCAGACTGACATGATAGCATAATTAACAGAAAAAAGTCTAGGACATACCAACTGTTCAAATGCAGCAGCTCTGTTCTGATAAAATGTAGAAAGGTCAGCTTTTTTCTCTGTAGGGCACAAACTGATGGCCTCTGTATAGCACTGAATGGCTTGTTCATATTTTCCTGCTTTAAAATACTTGTTGCCTTTGTTCTTTGCTGCTTGGGCTCTATCAAGAGGACTCTGAAAAAGAAAGGATAATTACAACCCACTATATAACAAAGAAACAGACTCAAATCTACAGCAACCAATAATATGGCTTTAAATGACCTGTGTAGTATAACCACTATGTAAAGACTACCTTAACAATGTGAACATTCAGCATCTAGAAGTAAGCTAGGGCACGGGCTCTGTGCTCTCAAAAACAAAAAACAAAAGACCCTTAAGTATCCTCATTTTTACACAACTGTACCAGTGAGCAAAATTTTTAAATCCACAAATTTGTACAAAATATGAAAAGTAACCATAATGAAATGGATCTGGAAATATAATGAAAGAATTTCAGAACCAGAGACGCTTTCATCAGAGAAGCCTGGGAAGGTTGCATGTTTTGTCTGACCATACCCAAAACTAGCACTTTATTAAATCCATTAATACTTGACAAAAACAGACTTTTACAATAAAACAATGGGGAAATACCTTTAACTGCTGGTTAGAATAATAAGACATTACGGAGCCTTACCCAAGTTGATCACAATTTGAAAATATATTTATTCCTTTAATCATAATTTGTGTTTCTGGTATTTTCTCCAGTTTAGTGCCATACTCATTTTGAAGGCATGGAATTGGATAAATCTCAACAGAATCTCAAGAGGCCAAATGGTCTGAGCCTAACCTGAGCAAAAATATTCCCTAAAACATACTGACAAGTGGTCACCCAGCTTTATGTTTGAAGGTCTCCAATGAAGGGATGGAGAGACACTTCCACTGTCACAGACAGGACTTCCAAAAGACTTCATAGAAAACAAAACAAAACCAATAAAACACAACAGGTAAATAAAGAGGATATCAGGATTCCAGCTAAAAAAAGTAATTACTCTTTGAACCAATCTAATGAAACAATGCCAATACCTATTCAACTAAGTAATATTTTCAATACTTCTTGGCAAAAGGTGACCAGCTGAAGATGAATGACGCCTTAGGCTGCACACCTCTGGGTAGTCAGAAAAACAGGTTTTTCAGATTTTCTTTTCTATCTTCCCATACTGCTGAATGAGCAGTGCCAGTGTGAAGGCCACTCAATCTTAAAACTCTTGCCATAAATTGCCTCATAAACCAATATGATAAGACATTGGGG
>CM053588.1:269798293-269860645 GCA_028646515.1 Pseudochirops corinnae
TGACCTGTGTGACTCCTCTTCAGTTTTCTCATCTGAAAATGATGAGGCTGGACAAGTTGACTTTTAAAGTCAACTTTTAAAGGCATGAGCCTCTGAATTAACTATAGTCTTAGACATAAATAGAAAAAAAAATCAGTTTTGCACCCTCCCTTGTAAATAAAATTTAATATTAAAAAATTTATGACTACATCAAAAGAATAAAACCAGAAGTAAAGCAATATTTTAAAATGGAAGTCTATTTCTCACACTGTACTAAATTTAACCTAAGTATGTTCATGGCAAACAGGTTACTCATTTCCCGCCTCGCTATATAAATAAGACAGTTTCTTTTATTAATTAGAAATATAGGGGTGGCTAGGTGGTACAGTGAATAGAGCATAGACCCTGGAGTCAAGAGGACCTGAGTTCAAACCTGCCCTCAGACAGTTAACATTTACTAGCCCTGTGACCTTGGGCAAGTCACTGAACCCCAATTGCCCTCCAAAAAGAAAAAAAAAATCTTCCTTCTCTACTTGAGCCTCACATAGCACTGTGTACCTCTTTTAAACACTTTAATACAGTAAACTTTTGTGTGTGTGTGTGTGTGTGTGTGTGTGTGTGTGTGTGCATCCTAGAGAGCTAAGTTCCATCTAAATTTTAAATTTTACCAGTGCCAGCATAATTCTCAAA
This sequence comes from Pseudochirops corinnae, assembly GCA_028646515.1. Classification (NCBI taxonomy): domain Eukaryota; kingdom Metazoa; phylum Chordata; class Mammalia; order Diprotodontia; family Pseudocheiridae; genus Pseudochirops; species Pseudochirops corinnae. Next base: position 269,798,963 of record CM053588.1, read on the forward strand.
GAAAGTTTGTTTTTAATGAATTCCACTGTTCAACAAGGAATTCTGAGCATTTTAAACTCAGTATACTTCTTGTATACACAACAAAATTCTCATTGGCAGCAAAGAAAAATAGAAACACTTGTGTACGCCTAAAAACACTTTCAGAAGAGCTGAATAATATCAAGCACTTTATTCACTGAGTCTGGTAGTACCTACACCTAACAAGAAGATTAGAGGAAGCCTGCAAATTATGGAACACTACAATCATTAAAGAATCAAAACTATGGGTGAACCTTCAATGACAATAGAGATACATGATGGTGGCAGGTAGGCTGTATCTTGGTTAACAGTGAATGTACAGATCAACCTGGAAAAGTAGACCAAGTCATATAGGAAGAGCAGGAAATTAAGATAAAAACTAAAATAGGGATAGTGTTTGGAGAAGGATTGTGGGTACCCTGAGTCAGTAGTCAAATTCAGACTACTAGGTAGTGGTTAAAGTGACAAATGGGCATCTTTTTTTGTATCAATACACTAAAGGTTGAGAGATAATGCTATAAGGAAGATCATCAGGAAATCTGTTAATTCAGACTGATACACGTTTTAATCCAACAGCTGTCAAAGATTTGTGTATCAGGGAAAAGTTGTTTCACATTTGGGAAATTGTACTCAAACTCACTCTTTTCCTCCTATTCAACTGATACATATTAATGAATAATTTAAGTCAATAGGTTGCCTATGGAACAGCATATACAGTTTGGGCAAGAGTCATGGATTGCTAACCTAATTTCTGTATGCTACAAGTCATGAGGAAAAAACCCCCAAACTTTGAAAAAAAAAATTAAAAAGCTATTAAAAGAAACGTGTTTGGAAAAGGTAAGTTATTCACATACTAAGAATAAAAAATAACTTAATGAATAGCTGTAACACTAAATTAGTACCTACGGGGTGTTAAAAGACCTAAAAGAAGGTGGAGTGGGAGGATGCCAAGAATCACACCCTGCAAGAGAAGACACCAATGGAGATGATAGATTTTTAGCAATGACCATGAGAAGTAATGAAGTTTCAGCAAAGCTGCTAAGCAGTTCTCGCCATACGAAAAGGAATAAAGGCAATTCTTATCTTCAAGGAGCTTATTATCTAATGTGGGTTTCTTCATGTATCCTTTAAAAAAATAATAACTTTCCAAAATTTTTACTAATGAGCTGTTAGAAATACAAGCTAAAGAATGAGACAAACCAGAAAACTGGAAGGTCAGCTTCCAAAATGGTTTGTATTTTGCTTATAGCTTCTAAATAATCAACTGTATAATTAAAAACAAAACAAAACAAAACACTACACTACAAAGAAACAAGGAGGCCTTTCCAATTTTCCTGAAGTAAATTTTCAATGTTCCTTCGGTCATTAAATGAGATTAAAAAACAAAAACAAACTAAATATTAATCCTTTTATGTAGAGTGTAATTTTACATTTTAGTTCTATGTCACTATAACAGGTGTCTACATTTTGGTTTCAACATGGATAATTAAAATGGCTAAAGTTTGTGATACATGAGAAGCAAAAAAAAGCTGACTTAAAACTATTACCACCTGCCTGTGAATTGGTGTTAACAGTAAAAGCCACCTTGCAGCTTGAATTTTGCTTAAGCTCAGTTATTCTCACCTGCTTTCAACTTTTTTCAACAATGTTCTGCAAGTCACTGGAGCACAAAGGTACAGAACAGCAATTCTGAACCTCCTTTTCTTACTACATTCTTTCTCTTATGCTAACTGCCTCCAAATCTATCTATCTATCTATCTATCTATCTATCTATCTATCTATCTATCTGTCTGTCTGTCTGTCTGTCTGTCTATCTATCTATTATACCAACCTCTCCACTTCCAACTAGGATGTCACTGATTACCTTAAACTCTGTAATAGTTAAAAAATGAACTCATTCCCACCAGGAAAAGAAAAAAAAATCTGTTCCTTCTCCTAAATTTCACACTTTGGCTGATTCTGGTTAATAATCAAGTCATTTTAAACTCTTCCTTCTCTCCCCCTACAGTAACTGGTTAATTTCAGTACTTTGATCTATGTAGGTCTTAGCATAAAAATCTAAAAAGTCCCAGAGTTAATTCTGTTAATTCTAACCTCTACAATAACCTATCAATCAATAAACCTTAAGTGCCAGATTCTGAGTTAGAGTCTGGGGATACAAAATCAAAAAATGAAATAAATCATGCTTTCAAGGGGTTTACAATCTCTCAGTTGGGACATGTGGAGAATATAGCATAAGTACAAAATTAAGACAAGGCAGTTAGGAAGAGCAGGTATGTCCAAGCAGAGTATTAAAAAAGGCTTTTTCCTGTAAAAGGTGGGAGTGGTACTTAATGTGTATCTGGAACAAGTGAGGAAAGAGGGTATTTTCGACTTGGGGGGAGGGTCACCACAGAGCTGAAAGGGTAAAGGCCGAAAGGGGAGCTATAATAACCATTATTAATGAATAAGCATTTATTATACCAAGCCCAGGCTATGCAAATACAGAAGCCAAGACAGTTTTTGTCCTCAAGAAATATGTATTCTAACTGGAGAGAACATATACAAAGGGGAGTGGCAGCCAGGTCAGAATACTTTGGCCCAGGAAAATTACAGGGACATAGAACAGTGTGATAGGAGACACTGCCATGCCCCATTCATACAGGAGCAGTGAAAATCTGCACAGTCCATAGTTGATTTGAACATAGTTCCAGAAAGTGAGGAGAAAGACCATACAAGGAGATGACCAGAGGATAGGAAGTTAAGTGAAGTATAACTAAGTGGAGTCATCTACAATAAATGATCCTGAAAAGGCAGGTCAGGACCAGGTAGTGAATGACTTTAAATTCAGAAGTTTATATTTGACCCTTGAGCATCGGCTCTTAACCTGGGCTCAATGAACTTCTTTAAAAAATTTTTTTAATAACTTTATTTCAATATAACAGGTTTTCTCTGTAATCCTTTGTTATACCAGATTGCCAAAGGAGTCCACAACACACAAAAAAAGTTTTAAAGATTCTTTGCCCAAGAGGCAATAGGAAACCAGTGAAATTGATCAGACCTGCAACTAAAACAAAATAAAAAACTACTCTTAAGGAAATCACTTCAGTAGCTGTGTGGAGGATGGATTAGTGGGGAGAGGCCTGAGGCAAGGAGATCAATTAGGTATTATCAATTATTAAAAAGATCAATTATTAAAATAGTCCAGGCCAAGCATAGTAAGAAAGGTGCGCAAGTACAAATGCCTGTATTTAGTGGCTTACTAGTTATGATGTAGATGCAAGAGATTCAAGAATACTGCCTACACTGGGAACCTGGGAAACCCTGTTTCCACAGCAACAGGGAATTTCAAGAAGAGGAATGGGTTGTTTTTGTGGGGGATGGGAGAAAATGAATTCTTTTTTGAACGTGCTCAGCTTGAGATGTCTATGTGACATCCAGTTTGAATTGTTCCATACAGGAACTAGTTATGTGTGACTGAAGGCAGGAAAGAGATTCAGCTGGCTGTCTATATAGATATGGTACTCAACTACAGAGATACTAACTCTAAAGAAGTCGATGAGGTCACTGAGAGATAAAAAAGCACTCAGCTTTTTTCCAGGACAGAGCTTTGAGGTACTCCTAGATATTGGGTAAGATAGGAAGACTGAGGACTAGTCAAACAAGAAAAAAACCAGGGGAACCCAGAGAAGTAAGTAACCAGGAAGAGGTGGTAATCAACCGCATTAAATGCTGTAGAAAAGTCAAGGTTGAAGACTAAGAAAAAGAATATCAGATTTGGCAGTTAAGGATGGAAAGCAATGAATGTACAAAGCTTTTTCTAGAAGTCTGGCTAAGAAAGGGAAAGGAGTAGAAGGATGGTGAGAAGATTTGTTTTAGGATGAGAGAGAACTAAACGTGTTTATGGCTGTGGGAGGGCGATCTGCTGGAAAAGATGGGAGGGGACAGAAGAGAGAGGTTTTGGTCTTGGCCAGGCAGGATGGGACACCTTATTATCAGGGACTGTGTGGTACAGGAGAGAATGAGGCATGACATTAGGGGGTTTTGGAATTTAGAAGAAAAAAAAACCTAAAGAAAAACATTAAAGATACTACCTAAAGCTCCAACATTTAACAGATTCCATAAGAAAAAACCCTCATACCTATAATCTAGGAATTAATGATTATGGTTTTACTTTCCACTTTCTAATCTCTCAGAAGCAGCAAAACTCTGGGACTTTTTAGATTTTATGCTAAGACCCACATAGATCAAAACACTGAAATTTACATGGTCCTACCACCAAGGAGTTCAAAATCCACTTTGGGGGGAAAAGTTAAACATATGTACAAACGGAATGTAAAGGATGGGGTGGGGAGAGAAGTTATCACTGTGGTAATGTTAGTTTAGAGAAGACTTCTTGGAAGAGGCGACTCTTTAACAAAACAATGACCAACATCTTTTGAAAAAGACCCAACAAAAAAGTCAAGCAGTTTCTTTTTTGACAGACTTACTAGGTAAGTATTCCTGAGAAATGCTATATTCATAGTTTACTTATATCTTAGCAAAGCATTTGACAAAGTTTCTCATACAATTCTAGTGGGCAAATAGAGAAGTGGGCTAAACTGATACAATTGGGCAGGACAGGAATTGTTTGGACAGTCAGACCCCCAAAAGCAATCAATAATGGTTTTATGTCAACTTGGAAGGTTTCTGGAGTACTCCAAGAAACTTGCTTGGATCCATGCTATTTATTTAACATTTTTACCAATGCAATTCCAGAAAGCATTTATTAAGAGAACTGAACACACACAGGCTGGTGTAGAAATACAGCAAACTCAAAAGGGAAACAAGCAAGAGTGGGCGGGGGAACAATGACCAGGAGGGAATAGTGAAAACAAGCAAAACAAACTTCTTGGTCTTGAAGGGGAGAAAGGGAGAAGAGCTTGGGGTAAAGCAAAAACCCTCTAAGCTATGGTAGTACCTTAGAATGCCTCTTAGACAAATGGGGAATGGTTGAACAAAATGTGGTACATGAATGTAGTGGAATTTTAATACACAATAAGAAATGACAAAAAAAGAAAATTTCAGAGAATCCTGTTTAGTACATATTGATTGCAGAATGAAGTGAATTAGAACCAGGAGACCAATTTATACAAATAGCAACATTATAAAGAAAAATAACTTTTAAAGACTTAAGGCCAACCAATGTCTCCAGAGGAGCTATGATGAAGGTGATGGCCACAAAGGGCAAAGATGCACATTTTTTGACACGGCCATTGTGTTTTGCTTGACATAAGGGTTATTTGTTTTTTGTCTTTCCAGTTTTAATGAGGGGAGGGAAAAAAAAGTAGCAATAGTGACCTGCCCAATGTACCATTTTAAAATACTTTTAGGGCCACTAGGTGGGGCAGTGAATAGAGCACCAGCCCTGGAGTCAGGAGGACCTGAGTTCAAATGTGACCTCAGATACTTAACACTTACTAGCCATGTGACCTTAGGCAGATCACTTAACCCCAATTGCCCTCCAAAAAGCGGAAAAAAAAAAATTTAATTTAATTTTAAAAAACTTTTAGAATATGCACAGAGAACAAAAGGAAGGTCAAAAGGAAGTACAAACAAGGAGTTCTGAAAGCAATATGTATACTTACATTATTTTTAAAAGCAGGAAGTATGAAATAGATATTCATGTTTCATATAGAATACTCTTTTGTGTTATATTGTATTAAAGAAAAACTCTTAAGTGTTTATGTTTAAAATTGAAAAAATATTTTAAAGCATTTTTCTTAAAAGGATCTACCATTATCTAGGAGCCTAGTGTCACTAGTGCTAGGTATTGGGAATTTAAAGACAAAAAAAGTTGCCACTCTCAAAGAACTTGTATTCTGAGATATACCCTGTGGGTAGATAAGTAGAAGGTATGCACAAAATAAAATACAAAGTAGTTTGGTTAGGGGAAGGGGCAGAAGCAACTGGGATTGGAGGGAAATCAAGAAAGACCTCTTATAGGTGGCTGAGCCTTGAAGGGTAGGAGGGGTTCCAGGAAGAGCCAGGAGAAACCTACCACTTATATAAAGGGAAGGGGGCAGTCTGATATAAAAACACAACAGGTAGATTTAATGTCATGTACAGGAGGATGGAAAACAGACCCAGGTGGCTGGACTGAGATGGTTCAAGATTTTAAACGTCAAAGAAGTTTGCGTTTCAACCTAAAGACCATAAGGGAACCACTGAAGTTTTGGCATTTCAAATGATTATTTTGGCAACGACACACAAGGGGGACTGGCATAGAAAGGAAAGTAAAAGATTAATGCAATAATTCAGGTGTAAAATGTTGAGACACTGAGCAATAAGCTAGCATAACTCATTTTACTCATGCTGCAAGGAATATAGTATAGGTTCTATTTGGGAGAGTTTACCAAAGTTATGTTTTCATAAAAGAAATTCAGCAACTTCACTCCTCAAACCACAGTCTTTCCTTCTTCCAAAGGCCACCAAGATAGACTAAACACTAACTTCTATTGTATGGTATTAGTAAGTTTAAAAATTTAAAAAAAAACATTTTCAGATGGTTCAAATGCAAAGTTATAGTCAAATTTATGTATATTAGTCCAAACATAGTTTAGAGAACTTATGTTCATTTCTAAGACTAGTCTAAAATAATTTAGTTCATATTCATACCAAAAAATTTAGCAGTCTAAGGAGGGAAAAAAGTAGACAAAGCAGTCAAAAAAGCCCGAGCCTGAATTTAAGTGTGATCAGATCTTTGAAGATATTGAACATACCATTTTAGTTATATAAACTGTTTTAGGGCCACATAACTAAATAGTAATAAGGAATTTCTGTCTCTTTCCTAATTTTATATTGTCTTTTTTTTCCCTTTTAGAACCAAGATTAGTACTTCAGGGTGCTATTACTAAATGGTACCAAGTAGAATATGATTTAATTCCTTATGAAATCATTTCAATTTTTTAATTGTTGCTATATCTGCTTCACCAGATGTCCTGAGACACTTTCCCAACTGATCAATATTAGAAAGCTAAAGTAATATAAATGTCATTTGCTTTTGATTTATAGTTCTACAGTTTCCAAAGTAAGTGACTAGCAGAGTCTACCAACACATGAAAAATTTAAGACTTGACAGATTAGGGACCTATAACTCTTTTAGTTCACAATTATATTCAGCAACATGTTCCATCAGTTATGCATGTAAACCAATATTATCTTTCCCCTTAAACGTGTTCTTTCTTCTAACTTTGACATTTCTGTCACTGGTACCACCACTCACTCACTCAGTCTCCCAAGCTGGAAACCTTGCATTTAACATTAACCTTCTTCCTCTCTGCCTCATAATATTAAACAACCATTTACAAAGTCCTGCCAATTCTATGTTTGAAATATTTCTCACTAAAACTTCCTCTTCTCCATCCCTATCAACTCTATCCAAGACAGACAGGACCAAATGACCCTCATCACTATCCTCCACTATCCATCATAATCCTCCAATTATGGAATTCTGTACTACAAGATAAGGAGGGAATTAGGGTATTCTTATGTCTCTTCTTCAACAGCAATGACCAAGACAATTGTTTACAGTTGCTCATCCTTCATTCTGGATGAAGAGCAATGACATCAGGAGGGTGATATCTTGACTTGCAAGTGAACTGGATTTAAGTGACGGTAGAGCTGTGCAAAGTTGTGAGTCTCTCCTCCAGAGTCCAGTGGCAAGACTCAGGTCAAGAAAACTGGCAATGGCCCCCATGCTACTGATCATGACACTCCTTAGTTCAAGAAGCTTTAGTGGCTCCATATTGCCTCTAGGATACAATACAAACTCCTATCTGGCACATAAAGCCCTTCACTAGTTTCAACCTACCTTTCTAAAATGATTCATATTACTCCACCCTAGTACTTTAAATTTAGAACCTAACTAGGCTATCATAATTCCCATGATATTTTATTTTGTGCCCCCTGTTTTTGTGTAAGCTATCTCCTATGCCTAGAGCACTCTTTCACCTCAGTTTCTCAGAATTTCAATCTTCTCTTTAAAGTTCAATTCAAACCCCACTTCCTACATGATGCTCCCCAATTATTAATATAATGCTCTCCTCAGTTAATCTGCATTTATTTATCCATGTTGTCTCCCTTACAGAATATAAACTCCCTTAGGGTAGGGACTGTTTCTCTTTGTTATACCCACAGATTCTGGTTCAGTGCCTTGCCCAAGGTAAATATTGAATGAATTTAATATAAAAACTAGAAGGAAGCTTAGAGATGGTTCTGTCCAAACCTTTATTTTATAAATGCAAAAGGGGATGTGCAAAGTTGAATGAATGAAAAAAGCTCTTATATGCAAAAGCACTGGGGATATTAGCAGAAAAGCAAGACAGTCCCTTCTCTCCAGTATACATCTACTAAGGGAAGACAAAAAAATGTAGGTTCCAGCTGCAAGTCAAATGGAAAGGTCTCAAGAGGCTTATTCTTTAATGTTATATCCACTGATAAAACCATATTGATTTCTACTGAACCATTCAATAGTTCAGGTACTTTGGTGGTTAAGAGTTTTCAAGGAGGCCAGAACTTCTAGTGAGACCCAGGATTAGAATCTACCTTTTGACTCCAAATCTAATGCTCTTTCCACTATGGCCTTCAGCTGTCCAGCTTATATTACACTGTTAAAACACACAACATAAACATAAGGCAACTAAGGGGATGGTACCAAATAAAAGGCCTGTCGAACTATTTCTGAATGTGTGCACACCTTCAACCTCAAAAATTGTCAAAGAGTTTATATAGTAAATATATTAAGAATTATTTGTCTTAGCATCTTATCTCTCAATTTTAGACCATCTACTTCAGAAGCAAGGGAGAGACAGACTAACTCTAAGCCTTGAAAAATGTCTGAAGTGAATTTTTCCACATTTACATAAATCAGAAGACAGAAAACACCTATGTTTTCCATCCTAGTTGGAGCAATAAAAACATCAAATATTTAGGAAGACAAAATTATTCAAAGCGGCCTTATCTATTTTTGAGGAGAGGAGAGAGCACAACAAAACAATTTCTCCATTACTTAAAAAAGAACTCATTCTCTCCACCCTCAGAAAGGTACTGTTAAAGCATGCTTTTCCAACACTTGAAAGGCAGCTAATATTCTTCATCATAAATCTCTCCATTTTGGAAAAAAAGAAAAGCAAGATTAACTATAATGCTAATGACCTTAGAAGAAACATGAAAATTATGAAAAAGTGCTTTTCAGTATTTCTATATCACCTTAGCAGTAAGATAAAAAACCAACCCCAGAAGACCAAAGGTGTACTTAACACATCCTTAACATTTTCTTCATCTGTCTTTTCTATTTCTTGTTCTTTTATAAATTTCATTTTTTAAAGCTGGTTCAAGGATACCCAAACCTTTAGTATTAATAACATTTTTTTCTATCAAGTCAAAGCAGGATTTTATTTTCATGGTCACACAAACGCTTCCTATGGTATTGTCAAAAAAGGCAAAACCCTGGAATTATCTGGCAGTGCTTGTTTTCACTGAAATTTACCAAAGCAAACTTTAAGAATTTGTAGCAGCACAAAATATACAAATAATTCAGGGGATAAAATTCTGATTCTCAGTCAGTACCATTAAACAAATGAGAAAATGTAAAATACAATGTTACTGAAGGGACAAGATATGTTTAAGTTGAAGAAATATTACTCTGCTAAAGGGAAAAACTTTGCATAAAGTTTCAAAATATTCTTAGCAAAGTTCTAGCCAAATGCCAAAAAGAATTGGGAATGAGGGGTGGGATGGACTTAAAATTAATTAAAAATCAATGTCTAAGTAGTTTTTAGTTTTATCAAAGAAAACAGTTGTCAAAATTTAGAAAACCAGACCCTTCCTCAAAACCTAAGAAAATTCTCAACATATATCTATCTCTCTTCAAGCTTTTTCATTTTATTATTCTTTCACTCCTACTTGAAAAGAATACTTTTAATTCAATTTTAAAATACTGGCATGTGTATGACAGTTACTTCAAATAACTTACTAATTTTTCCACTACATAGAATCACAGAACTTCAGTTCTTTTAGGGCTGGAAGAGGTCACAAGATCATTAATGTAATACTCTCATACAGATAGATGTAAGAAGGTTTAGAGATTTAACTGATTTAACTCATAAACCTAGCAGGTGGCAGGAAAAGGAAGTAAAAGCTTCAGATTCACTAAAGAATTTTTTCCCCTAACCTCACTTTTCTTAATGCATATAAGGTAAGTCCTTACCATTCCAAAGCTTGGAGGGGCTAGGAAAAGCAGAGAATAGAGCACCGGCCTTGGACACAGGAGGTGGGAGAGTTCAAATCAGGCCTCAGGCATTTCACTTAACACTTACTAGCAGTGACCTTGGGCAAGTCACTTAACCCAAGTTGCCCTGCCTTCCCCCCTCCAAAAAGCAAAAAAAAAAAAAAGTCAGAAAGGAAGGAAGGAAGAAAATAAATGAGTTCCACAAAAAATTATATAGATCTGGAAGGAACCTAACTGGTCCCTCAGTCCAAACCTAGTTTCATAGATAAGGAAACCCAGGTTCAAAGAGCTAGTGATTTAATCAAGGCCACAATAATAGTAAATGACACCCCCGACATCTGAACCCAAGTCATCTAACTCCAATTCACTGCTTTCTGCGCCACAATGCTTCTCTCTTTAGAGTTAACATGGATGACCAGAAGAGGGCACATGGCCATTAAGGTGCTGACCAGTTTGATCATTTAAGATGTAAAAGGATTTCATGCATAACATTTTCAAACACAGTGCTACATTGTAAATTTTTCTCTTCTCTTAAGATTGAGAAGAGGTGATTAGGAATCATCAAACATAATCCCTGTTCTTTATAGGGTAGCCAAACCTGCATAGCTACCTGATGCCAAAAGGCAAAAAAAGAAACACCAGACATCATGTATTAATAAGCAAAAAAATTGTAGAGATGCAGAGATTGAGAGGGTATAAGAGTACTGGATTTGGAGGCCTGGTCCAATTCCAAGACCTGCTACTTACTGTGTGACCTTGGGCAAGTCACTTAATCTCATCAGCTTCCACCATGTGCAAAGTATTAACTAGACTAGATAGCGTCTTACAGCTCTTAGTTTATGATCTTGTATTTGACTACTTTATATTTACTTGAATTTACTCACTTTATATTTATAAGTTTGTATTTCTACTTGCCTTCCCCATTAGAAAGTTAATCTCCTTGTGAATGGGGACAGTTTTAATTTTTAAAATTTTCATCCCAAGTGATCTGACAAAGTGCCCAATATGTGGCAGGTGCTTAATAAATGCTTGCCAATTAAGATACCTTAAGTATGGATCTGTCATTTACACTGAAGGAGATAAGCCAATTAAATACAGAAAAATGGGTTTTCAGTAAGCTTCAATGGACACGGTAAACCCATTAAAAAAAACCAATGCTACGCACTTCCACTTTTAGATACATAGTATCTAAAATATAATCTAGTCAGTTATTTCCACTGGCTAATCAGGAGTGTAACATTGTCAATAACATTCCTTTTTCCTCTCCCGAAAATAAAATAGCTAGTAGTGTAAAAAACGGGGGACATGACTTGAACCCGTACCTGGAACTTGTGTGACCTTGGGCAATGTGGTTACCTTTAGGGGTTTCAGTTTCCTCACCTGTAAAGTTGAAAGGTTTGGACAAAACAATTTGGAAGGGCCCTTCCAGTGTTAATAAGTGAGGTATGATGACGCTTTTCTACATCTCTAAAGAATCCGGGATACGAGCTAATTAAAGTGAAGGGGACACTGGACTTCTCTCTAATTCCCCACGCCTGAACCTTCAGCCATCAAATGCTGTGTCACAGAAGGGGGCGGGGAGACGAGCGTCCAAAAAGAGCTTTCTCCACACAAAAATCCCCCCTTTTTTGGAGGGGGAGACACATAGAGACACCAATTTGCCCCTCAAAAGCCACTCCCCCCTCCATCGTAACCCACGCCCCAACTGGTCTCCCCAGGTTCATCAGATCCACGTGGGGCCGGTGCCCGGCTGCCAGGCTGCAGAGGGTGGCGGCGGCCCCGAGCCCTCCCGCCGCTCTCTCACCGTCTCCTCGTGGGCACCCGTGCCGTCCGGTTGGCTGCTGCCCGCCCCAGCCGGGGCCGGGCTGGCCCTACCCTCGGGGGTCTTCCTCTCGCTGTTCCGTTTGAGGCCTCCGCCCCCGGCATCGCCCCGGCCGCCGCCGCCCGTGTCCCGTCGTCGTCGCTGCCGGCTCCACAGGTACACTGCGCCCACGCCCAGAATGAGCGGCGCCCCGACCGCCAGCGCCAGCTGCCAGCGAGGCAGGCCCCCCGCGCCGGGAGCAGACGTCCCGCTCCCCACTCCGGCCCCGGCGCTGGGGACCGCTGCCACCGCCGCCTCCAGGGGCTTAGAGGCGGCCATGACGACCTGCCCACTCCTCAGCCACCGCCCCTCCCCGGCCGCTCCAGTCCCGGAGCGAGCACGCCAGACAGCGAGAGGAGCAGGGAGAGCGGGCGACAGAAAAGGGCCAGAGGGCACCGGAAACCCGGGGCATGCCGGGCCAATCTTCCGGTCTCCTCACCATCTCGAGGGGGCGGGAGGGAGAGGCGATCACTTCCGGTCACGGGACTACCGGAGGTCTGGGTGCGAGCTTTCCACAGTCTCGTTTCTTGGGCTGCTCCGAGTGGAAGAATCCCCACTGGGTCTCTGTCCCGAGGAGGCGGGAGTCAGGATGTGAATGGAATGAGCTTGTGGTGATTCTGTTGGGGGATGGGGGCGCTTGTAACAAGACTCCAATGAGATAATGGGTGTTGAGAGGTTTGCTAACCTTCGGGTATTATTTAAACGTACGTCCGTTAGTGGAAGAGTTGGCGAGCCGAAGGGGGCGGGGCAGGAGGTTGCGCGCCGTTGCTATTGGCCTTCGTGGGCAGGGTGGGCGGGGCCGAGCCAGCTCCGCCCCGCTCATTGGCGGGGTTTCTCCCTTGCCCGAGGCCAGGTTCTCGCTGTGCCCGTGCCTGTAGTTCGTGGGAGGCTCTGTGTCCTAGGTGTCTCCAGTATGCTTTGTACAGATTTGTTGGCTCTCCTTCAAGAATTGCTCAATCCATATTTTCTTATCGTGATGAACCAGCTCCGCAATAGCTTTAGTGAGCATGAGGTTATTGTAGGCAAAGGAGAAAAGGATTGGGCTTTTGTTCGAGGTTTGCCCCACTTCTTCGTCCTTCCCCTATAATCCCTCCAGGTAGAAGTGACAGGCTTTCCCTGCTAAGGTCCTCCTGTCTCACCAGTCACGGTGATGTGCTGTTATTGCCTGCCTCTCTGCTTGTCTTTCCCTCTAGCTCCTTAAATATCCCCAATCCTGTGTTTGCTTTGAGCTGACTCTCCTCTACTTACCTTCTCTCCCGACGTATTCTTTTGTCTCACCTGTCTTTATGATTTTCTTCCATCTCAAGTTCTGTTACTGCTAATTCTACAGTACCTAACTCAATCCCAAATGTCTTGTGGAAATAGTGTTATGATGTCTAAATAACCTGTTACTTTATTAAGCATTCACCTCTTAAATCCAGCTGTAAGTCTCCACTACTGTCAACAACTAGCTTTGTTAGAGTTTTGTTATTTAATTACAGTAGAGGTGGGAGAGGCTTCTCATTTACAGATTATAATCGTACAATATTTCAATTATCCCAAACTGCTCTTGTGAGAAAACTGGTTTAGTGCATAAAGAACTAGCTTTGGATTCAGTAAGAATCCTCATTCTCCTAGCCGCATCAGCCTTCCTCTACCGCGCCACCAATCCAACCCTGGAATTCACACATGAGAGTACCCTTTGCCCCTTCAGCCTCTCCCTCTAAATTGATGGTGCCCAAACCAGCCATGTCTCATTCCTCTCCATTCTACCCTGAACTTTCTCTGCTATGTCCCTAGCCAGCCATGTTGTCTTCCCCCCCTCCCCACTTTTCATCTTCCTTTTATGTGTTGTCTTTCCCAATTAGAATGTAAGTTCTTTGAGAACATGGACTTTTCCTTCTTTCTACTGGCATTTGTATGCCCAGAGCTGAGCACAGTACCTGGCATATTGCAGGTGCTTAATAAATGCTTTTTGATTGAAGACCTGAAATCAAGTTCTACCTCATTAAACACTGGCAGTGTGACCCTTGATAATTTCTTAAATTTAATGCCTCAGGTAACCCTCAAGGCTATACTTTGCCGAGCTCTAGCCAATCAGCATTGGTAGGAATTCCCCCACCTAAGGGTCCCTACACTGATCAAAACACTATTTAAACCTGTTAAAGGAAGAATCATAACACTCATTCAACAAATATTTATTAAAAAGTCAGCTATGTGCTAGGCTCTGGGGATACAAATACAAAAGTGAAACAGTTCCTGACCTTGTTGAGCTTACAGTCTATCTAGAGGATAAAACATCTTCACAAATAAATAAATGCAGAATATATACAAAACAAATACACAGTGATGAGAGAGTACTAACTGTTGGGGAAATGCATAAAAGTTTCAGAAGAGATAACATATCTATATTTTTATCCTGAGTATTAAATTTAAGCGTGCACTGAATATACATGCTTCTCTTTCCCAGACTCCATAATAATAATTCACTTATATAGTACTTAATAACCCCCAGAATAGTGTAAAGAATGCTGGATTTTAAGTCAGAGAATCTGAATTCAAATCCCAACTCTACCACATTGTGTGATTTTGGGCAAGTAACATAATCTCCAAGCCTCGCTTGCTCCATGAATAGAGAGAGGATTGTATGAAATAACCTCTAAGGTTCCTTCCAGTTCTCAATCTATGATCACATGAATTTAGGGACTTATGGCATTTGTTGCCTAACACAAAGGGTAATATACTTGCCCGTAGTCATGCAAATAGTGTCATAGGCAGGATTGGAACCTGCTGGGTCTTCTTAAGGCCAACACATATATTAAGGCAAGTTGCTTCTCATGTGTTAATTATCTTCATTTTATTGATGAGGAAAGTGAGTATTATGGTTGAGTGACTTGCTCATGGTTACACAGCAAGTTAATCTCAGAATTAGGCCAAGTGGTCCTTTTTTGGGGGGAAGGGCAGTATAGCATGTGATTTTCAGTGTACCTGTGTTGAGGTCAGGGAACCATAAAATGTTGAGGTTTAAGGTTTAGGGGTGTGTGAGACCCCAAAATACCAACACTCTGGGTGCTGCCAAATGAATTTGACTCAAGTCTTCTGTCAGTCAAAGTAAAGCAAAGTTTATTAAAAGTTTGCCACAATGGGTAGAGTCTTAAGGAGCCTAGGTGTCTGTGATGCTTGTATTGGACAAGCAGTCCAAAATAATCTGACAGAGTGAGTCTGGGCCAGATAATTCTCAGCTACCTCATGGAGGCAAGATGGAGCTTATATACAGAAAGATTGTGGGAGGGTTCTAGGGGTGGTCTAGAGGAGAAGTTTCAGGAGGGTCTTCCGGAGGAGTCAAATGAGGTCGAACTCCAGTAATGAAATTAAGGGTGGGAAATAGCTGTCTGGAGCCACAGATGATGGAGGGGGCTAGGCTAGTTTAAGGGTAACAGATTTGGGTCTAGTGATAATGAAAGGCTTAAGGCCACAGGCAAATGCCACATCTAATTGGGGTTTCCCCAGAGCCTGTACCCAATCACTTGGAACTCCCTGCCGATCTGTAACTGTTCTGTAACTCAGTCTCACTGAGTTTCCTAGTGTTCTCATTGAAAGGTTATATAACCTGCTCCTGGCTGCACAGGACTTAAACTCAGGTTTTAACTGGGTAGCTAGATGGTGCAGTGGATGGAACGCCATAACTTGAGTTCAAGTTCAGCCTCAGACGTGTGATCCAGGGCAAGTCACTTAACCTTGTTTGCCTCAGTTCTTCATCTGCAAAATGGGTTGGAGAGGGAAAAGGCAAACCATCCAGTATCCTTGCCAAGAAAACCCCAAATGAGGTCATGAAGAGTTGGATGAAATTTAACTACAGTAAAAACAAAGGTTTTCCTGACAGATGCCAGCACTCTCAACTGCAATACTATGATCTTCAATTTTATCACTGAACAAAGCATTTTTTTTCCTATAAGAAGATAACACCTGGCATTTATGCTTTAAGGTTTGCAAATAAGTACCATAGATATTATACCCATTTTACAGATTACGAAACTAAGGCTCAAAGGCACCAAAGGATTTGTCCTGAGACACACAGCTAGTAAGGCAAAGATAGATTTGAACTGGGTTTCAACAGTACCCCTTGCAGCCCCTGACAAACAAATAGATTATATTTCAAAAGTTCACTTTTAAGTCGCTTTTTCAAAACTCAATAACTCCAGGAAGTAGAGCCAAGTGTTAATAGCTTTATGTTATAAATGGAGAAAGCTTAAGTACAGAATCAGCAGTGTAACTTGAGATGAAATCTAGAATTTGACTACCGGTTCTAGTGTCCTGCTTGTAGGTCCTTTGAACTTTTATATATTAACCATTTGCTTTTCAGATGTCAGGTTATCTTCAAGATACTAGTAGCAGCAAGAGTACTATGCTTATAATGAAAATTTGAAATTGGATTAATTGGCACCAATAGGGCCTACCTGATTAAATTAGGATGACATAATTTGAAATAGATTCAGTTCTTCAATACTGTATGTAGATCCTCATTAATAAATTGCTTTGAGGCAGTGGAGTGTTTCTTAGCAACAGAACTCAGAGGAGAGCTAAAAATAATAGCAATGGAAATCTGAGTGCTTGGAATAAAGAAGATTCCAGGCACTGTCTCCCTCAAGCCTATGTTATAACAAGTGTCAACTGTGTCTTCTTTCCTCTTGGGAAATAAACAGCTAACATTTACACAACAAAGTAAAATAACTGACATAACGGGATTAGTAATTGCTTTTACTGAGACTAAATATTTGTAAAACACTTTATGCTTTTCACACCATTTCCATATACTATCTCATATGTTTCAGCAGCCTGCCTAGAGGTGGGTAGGGTAAATGAAGTAATTCCCATTTTACAAAAAGTGAAGTCAAGACACAGAAGGGTTCTGTGATTTTCTCCAGGTCAGTGACAAAGAGAGAGGCCAGATCTTCTGACTTCGAGTCCAGTATTCTTTCTACTGCACTCACTCTACAAAGCACTGACCCTATGTTAAATACTTGCTTCAGTGTGTTTGCCTCATAAAGACTTCAGTAAGATTTGTGTTGTCCTCCAACTTTTTTTCCTCCTGCCTATAAAATATCTGTTCTTTAATCAATTTAAAGAGAAAAATATCATTTTCTCTATCCATTGAACTCTGAGTTGTGGTATGTTTAAATCCCATGACCTAAGCAAATTTGTTCAAGGGGGCCTCTTTCAGACGATTTCCCTTAGAAAGTAAACTGGGTGCGTGACCTCTTTTTGTCATCTAAACAAGTGAAGGCATTTATGAAAGAATAGTTGCAGTTACTGAGTACTTTGAGTTTTCAGTTTCTAAATTTGCTTTGAAGAGTTTGGTCATGTGAGTCATAATTCTTGGGGAGATTTTCCTATAAAATTTTATTTTTTAATAGCACTCCCTTTCTCCAAATGGAATTCTTTCAAATTTTCTTTTGAGAATTTTGGGAAGAGAAAATTAATGCTGAGTGTGCTTCACTGACTCCATTGTAATTGATCAATCATGCTGGTGTCCACTGGTAAGGTCTCCAGTTTTGAATCTGTTTGCTCTTCATTGAATTTAAGAGATAAGAGGGGACCTTATAAGGCTTACATAAAAACTTTTATTAAATGATCCACTGTTCACCTTAGGATATTCAAGGAGAATGTGCTGCAGATAATTAAAATGAACTCAGAAGCAGTCTATATTACTTCCTTTGCTTTGGTATTATGATCCTGTCCTTGAATATTTTTCATCCTAACAACTAAATTTCTGTGTCAAATTGAAATGGTAAGTAGTCTAATGGACCAAGAGTTATTTTCATTCATGTAACCCTATAAGCCCCAAATTGCTACGTGCTCTTTCCCTCAAATTTTACCTAAAACAGACATTTAAAATATACTGCTTTCTTTTCTGAATGTTATAGAGAAAATTCTTAGCAACAGTAATCACCCCTAGGAATGTGACCAAGTCAAACCAATTTCCTAGTTCCTTTCCTTTGCCCACAAATAGACAAGTAGAGCCCATATTAAACTTCTCTAAGAAATGGTAACATTTTACCTCTATACATTTCTAATTTTCTGGAATCAATAACTTTTAAAAATAGATTAGATTGTAGATTTTATAGTTTGACGCACTATATTTGGTCCTGTCTAACAAGTCCACTATAGTTTAAGGCAGAGGTTCTCAAACTTATTTGGCCTACCAACCCTTTTCAAAAAACAATTTACTGAGTGCCCCCTCTGGCCCTCCCCAAAATCTACTTTCTTTAACCCTTTAACAGTTTTTTTTTTGAAATTTGCATCATTTCAAAAACAAAATATTTTTAAATGGCACTTTTTAAATTTAATAATTTATGGTAAATTTGTGTGTGGGGGGGGGTTTCCTGCATTGAAATTTTGATGATACAATATTGCATCATGTAACCATATAGTATTGTATTGTAAATCAGTCATTACACGTACATATTCCTGCTGATGCTTGTGGGACTTCCTGACAATGTGTAACATGCTCGATTGCCAATGCTTGCTTGTTAAGATCTATAATTGGACTTGACCACTGATCAGTTATAACCTACATTTTGTGTGTTTATTTGGAAAGTAATGTAATCACTACAATTTTAGATGTTACACAACAGATAACATGTACGAGTGAACAGTTTTTCAAAATTTTCTTCTTTCTTTATCCTTCCACCCCTCCTTTATTTTTATTCAATGCCCCCAGTTGCATCCAAAGCTACTACTGTCCTCCCACCTCCATTGCTCCAGTGCCCCCTTGGGGTGGTGTCACCCATTTTGGGAACCTTTGGAAGGCATTGCCCTCAAGAAGCTTACTGAAGGTATAGAGCATATATGAATATGTGCAGGATGATTTGGAGAGGAAAGGGAGAGCACCAGGATCAGGAACAAATAGCTGTAGGAGGTGTCACATGATCTGAGCCTTGAAAGAAGTCATGGATTCTTCAGAGTCAGAGGTGAGTGGTAGGTGACAGCCTGTGCAAAGGCATGTAAGCAGGAGATAGCATGCCAAGTTGAGGGAACAGCAGGGAGCTCAGTTGGAATGGATCATAAAGTTTCCTCAGCTATAAAATGGGGGAATAATAATGGTAAAGAAAAATAAGATAATATTGTTTTGAGACATATTGTAAAGCTCTTACTTAGCACAGTGCCTGACACATCAGTGTTTATTCCTTTCCTTTCCTCCTAAAGTGTGTTAAGACGATTAATATGAAATAACAAGCCTGGGAAGGTAGCCAGGAACAAGGTTGTAAAGAGTTTTGTTTTTGTTTTTTTTCCTTTTTTTTCTGAAGGGGGGAGGGCAGGACATTTAGGGTTAAATGACTTGTCCCAGGTCACACAACTACTAAGTGTTAAGTGCCTGAGGCAGGATTTGAACTCAGATCCTCCTGACTCCAGGGCCAGTGCTTCGCTCACTGCGCCAGGTAGCCGCCCCAAAGTTGTGAAGGGTTTTTAGAGCCAAACTAAGGAGTTTGTAAATCTTTTAAAATGTAAGGTCCTTGAAGGCAGAGACTGTTTAGTCTTTGTCTTTCTATCCCTGGTACCTAGCTTAGTAACTGCCACATAGGAGGCATATAATAAATGTTTTTTGGTTGGTTGGTTAAGGAAACAGGGAGGTACTAAAGGGTCTTGAGGCATCTAGGTAGTGCAATAGAGAGCATCATAACCGAAGACAAGAAGACTTCAGTTCAAATGTGCCGGCACCTCTTAGCTGTATAACCTCAAGCAAGGCCTTTCCTAAACTATTATGATAACCTGGTGGTTTATCTCCCTGTCTCAAATCTCTCCACACTTTAGTCCATTCTCCGTTTAGCTATCAAATTAATCTTCCTAGGCACAGGTTGGACGATGTAACCCCCAATAAACTCCAGGGATTCCCTTTTACCTCCAGGATCAAATATAAAATCGTCTGTTATTTAAAGCCATTCATAACCTGGCCCCTTCCTACTTTTTCTTGTCTTCTTACATCTGCTCCCTTCCCTGTACTTTGTGATCCTATAACTTTTGCTTCTTGCTGTTCTTTGCACATGGTGCTCTATTCCCCAGTCTCAGACACTTTCATTGTCCCCTAGACCTGGGACACCCCTTGGCCTCATTTTTGCCTCCTACTTTCCCTGGCCTTCAGATCTCAGCTAAAGTCCCACCTTTTGCAAGAAGCTTTATCTAATCCTCCCTAATTTAGTGCTCAGTGTTTGGGAGGCTTCAAAAGAAAGTGTGGAAGAGAAGAGATATTGGGCTACTTACCAAACTGAAGGTCTATAGAGCTGTCCTTCTGACATTGTTGTATGGACTTCGAAACCTAGACAGTCTTAACAGAGCTATGCCAGAAAACTGAACCACTTCTACTTTAATAGTCTTGGGAAAATCCTGAAGATCACCTGGTAAGATAAAGTACCTGACATTGATAATTTCCTCTAGCTGAACTGTCAAGTATTCAGACTACTGCAGAGAGCATAACTCTTTATGGGCTGGTTACATTGTATGCCAAATGCAAGCTTACCTAAAAAATAATTTAACTGAGAACTTGCCCAAGGCAAGTGGAGATCAGAAGAAGTGATAAAAGGACCCTGAAGGTCTCTGAGAAGAACTTTAATATTGATTGTGAGACATGGGAGACGCTGGCACAGATCCACCAAACATGGTGTTCCCACATCAAAGAAGGCACTGTGCCCTATGAGCAAAGCAGAGCTGCAGTAGCTCAAAAGAAACCTGAGATGTGCAAATCCAGAGCCACTTCTGATGGGGTGATGGGACCTGGACTCCTAAAAGGAAAAGATCATATCTTTGAAAGCAACCCAGTTCCTGAATTTTCCCATACATTTCAGCAGCCCAGATCACTGGTACCTCTGCCCAAGGCCCACCCCAGCCCACCTAGATCACCTAATTAGCTCACTTGAGAGTCCCTTCTTTGTTGCTCTTGGCCTACCTCAGACTGCTTACCACTCTTTAGTGGACTTGTAGTCCATCCACTGCCCTTTTGTATATAAGCATCAGTTTCGCCTCCATTAAGTTGCAGGTTCAGTAGGAACTCTGCTCACTCTTACTGGCGGCACAATAAACTTTGCCACTGACTGGAAGATGGTTTGAATGTGTGAATTCATTCCACGTGGACACCCTCTCTACCCTGACGTTTCAGAGTTTCCAGCAACACTAACCTGCATCACTTCCACTCTAACTGTTGTAACAGACCACTTATGCCTGAGCTGTGGTCAGACCTTCTGAACTCAGGGGACTGGCCAGCTGCAGCCAAACACACTACACTGACCCCAGCGTTGTGATGTCATTGCTCCTCTTTGAAAACAAAGGGCGAGCAACAGCTGTCCCTCTGAGATCATCTCCGGTTCATCCTCAGGTCTTTCTAATACAGTCATTTTCATGTTGTCTCCTTAATCAGACTGTGAACTCCTTGACAGCAGAGGCTATTTTTGCCTTTTGTTGGATCCCCAGAGGCTAATTAGCATAGTGCCTTCTGTAGTGAGCTCTTAACAAATGCTTATTTAATTGACTTTTATGTCTGCTTGCCTCAGTTTCCTGATCTGTGAAATGGGGATGGATACTACTACTAGTTAACATATAGCACTTACCATTATATGCCAGGCAATTTTCAGTTACCCTGTTTTATCTTCACAACAACCCTGGGAAGTTGCTGCTATTATGATCTCCATTTTACATGTGAGGAAACTGAGGCAGAGGTTAAGTGACTTTCCCAGAGTCCCACAGCTAACAAAGTATATGAGGTGTTATTTGAACTCTGGTCTTTCTGATGCCAGGCATGGTGCTCTGTCCATTGTGCCACCTCGTTGCCCCATGACACCGTTCTGCAAGAGTAATGTTGCAAAGCAGTATGTACATACTGTTATGAGGAGGGAGGGGTGGTGTCAGACTTGTGCTTGTTATTTTGGAAGCTGTGTAGAGGACTGATTAGAGAGGGAGACACTGGAGCCTGAGAGTCCCACTTAGGAGGCTTTCATTGTTCCCGGTTAGATGTGATACGGATCCTCTGGAATCATGAGTCGTCGCTGCTATGTCCAGAGCTCTTAAGAATCTCACAGTTGTTTGTCTTTACATTGTTGTTACGGTGTAAATTGTTCTCCTCACTGCATCAGTTCATACAAGTTACCCTAGGTTTCTCTCAACCTGTCCTTTCCATAATTCTTATAGTATAAATTCCATTACGTGCATATACCATAATTTGTCCCTCTATTCCTCAGTTAATTGGCTTCCTCCCTTCTGAGTTTCCAGTTCTTTGCCACTACAAAAAGAGCTACTGTAGATATTTTGGTACACCTGGGTACTTTCTCTTTTTTGGATCTCTTTGGAGATTCAGAGGTCTTGCAAGGGAGGCCCCCATGACTTGATGAATTCTTACCCTTGCCTCTAACTGGACTCCAGGAGCCATGTTCCTGCCATACATTCAGCTCAGGTAGGTCAGATTGGTTTCTTGTCTCTTGGGGCACAGTCAGGGAACTTCCAGTTAGCAAAGAAACTTGACATTTCTAACCTGAAATCAAAGATTCCAAATATCGGACTGGCCAGAGGAGCAACAGGGTAGAACTTGGCTCAAGCCCGGCTTCCCAAAAGAGGCCTTCCCTGATCCTGCTACCTCCCAGAGCCACTCAAGTTACCTTAGATTTACTTTGTATCTGTTTTGTATAAACTTATATATGTATGTGTTGTTTCACTGGATAGAATGTAAACTCCTCATGGGCAGAGTCTGTTTCATTTTTGTCTTTGTAGCCCTAGCACCTAGCACAGTGCTGAGCTTGGAAGAAATGAATAAATGCTTATCACTTGTGTATACATTAACAGTGCCTGGCACACAGTTGGTACTTAATAAATGTTTGTTGATTATTGGATATATTGGGACGTATTAGATGTATTCCAGTATATATATTGATATAGATATGTCCCCAGAGATATATTGGAAAATAATTTCCCACACCATCTCTTCAATTCTATTCAGTTGTATTTATATTTCCAAAAAGCCCAAAGCTAATTATTTCCTCCTCCAAAGAGAAATGTCACAGCTGTGCTCAGTGCCTTTTTGGGATCAAACTCTTCAACCCATTTAAAAACCTTGTATAGTATATTTGCACTGCACTGCACAACAGAGGCTTTCAGATTCTCACAAAGACACGTATGTTGCAGATAGAATGGAGTTAAATCTTACCATATTTTGCTTAAGAGGGAGTTAGTTTCCAAAATCAATACAAATGGATCATCAAAATTCCCCTTGAAATTCCTCTTTTATTATCCATCAGGCATAACACAATAGCTGTAAACAAGTATAACTGTGACAGAGTAAGGCTCTCTTTAAAGAGATAGTAATTTTTGGAGAGCAGAGGAATCTGAGGTGCTTGCTATAGGAAAAATTAAATATGTATTTTTTTTTTTTACTTCAACCAGCAGATATTGATCAAGAGAGAGTCAGAAACCAGGACTTTTACTCAAAGAGAAGACAAAAACAAGTAAAGACTTCACTTTCAGGAAAACTGATAGTTAGAGGGGAAAGTACTTCCTCTTTTTAAAAAATATTATATTTTTCCTGAATTACATGTAAAAACAATTGACATTCTTTTTAAAAAAATTTTGAGTTCCAAATTCCCTTCCTCCTTCCACTTATTCCTTATTGAGAAGGCAAGCAGTTAGATATAGGTTATATATGTGTGACCATACAAAGTGTTATTTCCATATTAGTAATATTGTGAAAGAAAAAACAGACCAAACACCAAGCAAACAAACCCCAAAACTCCCAAGAAAAAACTGGAAAAAAAGTATACTTCAATCTGTATTCAGATTCCATCCGTTCTTTCTCCGGGGCTAGATAGCATTTTCCATCTTCAGTCAGTCCTTTGGAGTTGTCTTGGATCATTGTATGGCTGACAATACTAAGTCATCCACAGTTGATTATCAAATAATCTTGCTGTCATTGTGTACAGTGTTCTGGTTCTGCTTACTTTGCTTTGCATCAGTTCATGTAAGTCCAGGGTTTTCTGAAATCTGGCAGCTTGTCATTACTTATATCATGATAGTATTCCATTACAATCACATATCACAACTTGTTCAGCCATTCCACAACTGATGGACATCCACTCAACTTCCAATTCTTTGCCGCCATGAAAAGAGTTGCTATAAATATTTTTGTACAAATAGGTACTTTTCCCTTTTTTTTGATCTGTAGGAAAGTACTTTCTCAAAGGCTTAGAAATCACACTCTCACATAACTGTTTCTTCCTACTTCATCGTGTGACGAGAAAGAACTTAAGGAAATCTAAGGGAACACACCAGGGGCCTTCCATCTGACAGGAATGCTAGGAAGGCTAACTCAGGTTGCCTTTTGCATTAACTTTATAGCCAAACTAGAATGAATCAAGTGTGATAGTCATGAAAAGGAGATTCTAAAATCCTACTCAGCAGGATAAAGTGCTTACACTGTGAGGGAAAACTGGAATTGATCCTACCTCAGTAAATTCACCTTTTCCAGCTCATGCTCAATATGGGAGAATAAACTCATTTCATGAAACAGATGGCTGAATTATTGGCACTATTTAAATTGCTATCTCTCTTTTTTCCTTCAAGCAGGCATAGTTAAATTCAAGTAAATTAAAATCCTTCATGATACTACTCCCTAGTAGTGCCCTTGTCCTATAAAAACTTGTTCATGCTGTGGAGAATTTCTGCAGTCAGTATTCTCCCTGGTAAGATGGTGTGAAGACCAATAGAAGTACAAAGCCATTATCAGCTCCAAGCCAGCACATAACTCTTGTGTGTTCTAAATGGTCCTTTCCTGCTAAGGGAAGAAAACAACTTTCCTCCAAATTCCTAACCTGCTTTTCCTCTAGGACTGAATGAAACCTGTAGAAATCCCTCAAAATAGTTTCAAGGATGTTTGTTACTTCTTTTTATTGAGTAACAATATTAGGACTGTTACATGTATCTGTTAACATCCTGAATCTTCAGCCTTCTTTACAAAGAGGGATCACCATCCCTTCTCATAATTCTCTTGGCCTACTACTACTACTCAGTGGCGTAGTACAATAGGGTTCCATTTTTACTTTACCTAATAAAGCATGGCTCTCCCTTGAGAAAAAAGATTATTTTCTTATATCAATGACCAATTTTATATACAGGACCCAAACATCTTCTTTATTATTAAGAATCGATTATTAGTAGGTTAGTTATTAGCAGGGTTATTTCTCCCTCTTTTTATTTCCTGATTCAAAGCCCAGTCTCAGTGAAGAAAAGGCTGACAATGAGACATTTTCCCCAGTCTAAAAGCCAGACCCCGTTCGGCTGGGATATCTCATTTCCAATTAAAGGGTAAAGGATCTGGGTGAATTTTGGCCCGTTGTGTTCTACTTATATGGTCTGGGTGGAGATGAGTCTCTTTGTCCAAGAGCTGACAGGATCAAAGTCAAGTTCCTAGCCCCTGATTAGAGAAAGCCCACTTCTCATTATAATGTTCATTTTCTCGTTGTTCTCCAATCAGAATTGATTTTCACTCTCAGGGATATCCCCTTTTCTAAAGGTATTTAAACGTAGCCTCAAGGCAGGGTTTTTGGTTCTGAGAAAGCCTCTGACCTCAATTTATTGATTATCTGCTAGCCTAGTTAATAAATTAATTATTAATTACCCAGAAACTATGTCTCTCAGACTGTTCATTTGTCTCACCCAGCATTTTGGCTGCCCTACCAAAATAGGAATTAAACTGAGTCCCCAAAATATCTGTTCCAATAATACACTCAGGATGATGCAATTACTATCTGATGCCCCATTTGTTCCTAACAGCTTACTGACAAGTGAGTAGGATCACTTTTGCCTCAGTCACATCTCTACCATATTTTCCATTATTAACTGTCTCCTAAATTTAGTAAAGATACCTGAAATTAAGTAAGATCCACTGTCAGTGACTCCAAAGAAGCTTTGGTCATTTTATTTTCCTCAGTATACTGTTACCTGGAATGGGCCAGGGTCCCTTGATTTACAGGAAGGGACAGTTAGGATAATTTCCTTGGTGTGGGGCAAATTGTGCTGGATTCCATGGATGTGGGTGTCTTTTTAACAAGGTGATCAGGCTATATGACTGTGTGGGTGATCTAAATCAGATACCTTCACAAGAGGATAATCCAGCAATAAATTCTCAGAATATAAGGAGTACTTTTCATTGATCGGGGTTCCAGAGATTTCCTAGTCTAGTGACAAATGAAATGGTTTTCCAGAAAGGGACCATGGGAAAACAGCACAGAAAGGGTGATAGAACTAATCCTCAAGAGTTTTTTTTTTAAATTATTTGATAGCATTGGAGGCAGGAGGGGCCAAGTAGGCAGGAGTGAACCTCCTTTTCTATGCCATATGAGGCATGTGTGGGGAGAGTTTAAACAGTCTGTCAGAAAGTTATATTGAGTGGGACTATGTTTGAAAGTTAAGTCTTGTTTGAAAGAATTAGAGGACTATTTTATGAATTTGGATCCAGTAGAGATAAAAATAACTAGATTTTGCCAAGAATCAGATTCATTTAGTCTATATGTAACTCATAGCCTAAGATCCTCTAATGACTGGACTCCACTGAACAAGGTCCCCTTTCCTTTGTCTTGTTTCCCCCATCTGGATCAATCAAAAACTTGTATAACTTGTATCTAAGATGTCCTAAAATGTAGGTGGCAGTATCCCTCAAATCTGCAGATATTCAACGTACAGCAATGTTGCTGAGTGTCAGATAACCTATATATCCTATATATTTACTCTAGAGAGTGAGTTTCTTCTTATGAAATACTAAGAATTCATAGGATCCCTTGAAGAAACACACAAGCATAAAACATTCAAATAGCCCATCAGTTCCTCCAAGGAAAGGAATCACTCAATTTGGAGTTGCTCTTGGGGTAACCTTTTTGTAATTTTGGTATGTACCTCTTTCAGACAGAGTCCAACACATTCCCTGGTATTCACAGAACCACCCTGTGACTTAGACTTCCTCTGAAAGGTAAACATTCTTTTGATGGACAAGCAGACTTCCTTCTGATCCTACCTGTACTATCTCTGAGTAACTAACTTCTCCAGCTAGGAAGCTGCACAGGAACTAATCAGATGGTCTTCTTCCTCTTCTAAGGAACAGGGCGCATCAGGAAACTTCTAGAAGGTTTGGTGCCTTAATTCTTGAACTTAGGAACTCTCAAACATGGGGTTATTCATAAGACAATTCACAAAGCTGGTGCTTTCCTGGATAGTTTCCTTCTTTGCTAGGAGTCTAGATTCTGATTTCAAACTAATTAGGTAATTTAAAACTGTCCTAAGATCCTTTCATCTAGGACTCCTCTGATCCACACCATTTTAGACATAGTTTCCAGGCTCCTTTTCTTTCTATCTTAAAAAACTTGGAATTATGTTTACCCTTCAATCCTTCAGTACCTTTGCTATCCTCCACAAGCTTTTAAAGATCATTCGTGCACTGTGGCTTAGCTGTATCTATCAGTTCTTTCGGTACTCTAGGATGTAGCTCATACTGACCAGAAGATGAAAAGTCTTCCAAGGCAGAAAAATGCTCTTTTACAATTTCCCTAGTTAACTTGCCTATCATCTGTTTATTAGCAATTTTTGTTCTGTCCTTTCTGATCCAGAGAGCATTCTCTTAGAGAAAACAAGCAAAAAAGGAGCTGATATTTTTCATTTTCTCTTTCATTTTTTTCTTTTATTTGAGTCTTCTTCTACAAATTGACTAATATGGAAATGTTTTACATAATTATGCATGTAAAACCTGATTGTTTACTATCTTAGGGAGGGGGAGTAGAGAGAGGGAGGAAGGAATAGAATTTGGAACTCAAAACTTTAAATAAAAATGTTAAAAAACTGGAAAAAAAAAACCCAAGAGGATTATCTTAATACTTAAAAGAAAAGCTAATGAGAGAAGTATATAGCAAAACCATAAAAGCCTGAGACCTCAAATTATCCTTCTCAGATTTAGATAAATTTAACAAAAATAAATGCAAAAAAAGTTAGGAAAAATGGGGGCTTAGCACCCCTCTATCATTAATTATTATCCTTTTATATCTCCTGGGTGATGGTTATGTCCTTTTTTCATCCTCCTCCCTCTACCCCTTCCAATATAGCTGAGTTCAAAATCAAAACTTCAGAAATCTTTTCTGTTGTCCTTAATTTATCTTGCCAGCCTCAGCTCATTCTGAGCCTTAGCATTCCTGACACTACTCTTAAAGAACCATGTTACCCTTGTGTATTCATCCTCCATTACCTCCATTACCATGGGTAAAGGGTTAAGGGAATATAATATCTTCCTTGTTCATTAATAGGCCTATGTGACCACGTGTCCATTTTCCCCTTGGAACAGGAGTTGTGTTCCTAGATCTAAAGGTACACAGGTATTTCAATCACAGATGTCTTGCTGCTTTGAACTTCAGCTCAATTCACAGCTATGACACATTCTGAGTTACATAGAGCCCATTAGGTGATTCACAGGAAGATTTATATTGCCTTGTCTAAGAGAAAGCTTGCTTAGGGAGAAGCTTGTTTATGGGAGACTTACTTGCAGGAAGGCTTTCACACCTTTTGGCACTGGGCCAGTTAGGCACAGAGCCATGTGGATTGTGATGCCTTCTGGCTCTGAGCCTATTAGTTGAAATCTATATATATATTGATGAAGAGGTGCTGAATGGCCTATGTAATATATTTTGGGGTAACTTCATGATTTTATTAATTCAGTTTTGTGTTAAGCTGTAAAAGCCACATTTCTTAACTGTTTCTCTTCTTCCCCCAGCTGTACTTGTCTTTCCCTGCCCCAGCCTAGAGGTATTTCCTCTCAAACCATTAACTCTTCATTGAAGGTACTACCTCCTTTTGTCCCAGCAAACCAAACCTATCCACTTGCAAATCAGGATAGGAACATCTCATTTGACCTGACCTCAAATCTGTGACAGTTGCAACCATATGACTATGACCTTTCAGGGCTCAAACCACACCCCCTGCTCCTTCCCTCCTGCTGTTTGTCTCAGTGTATTATGGGTAAAACACATGCACAGTTGATGTCAAGGATGCATGTCCCTTTAAGTATTAGTCACGCCCTGGCTCCTCCCAGGTTCCTCCCTAACTCTACCTTTGTACACCTCATTAGCTTAATGAACTTATGATTGACAGCTTTGTATCCTTAAAAATGCCTCTCTGCCCCTTAGAACTTTGCAGATGGCCCTTTGTAGCTCTAGCCTTTTCTGGCAAGTCAGGTAGGCTGGTAGATTTACAGAAGTTTATTGATTTACAGGACAAAAAGGGATAGGGTGAGGAAACCTGGCTAGGAAATCACTTCTTTCTACTTATCTGTCTGCATTGTTCTTTCTTGGATAGCACTTCTTTACTTGTTTAATTAAAGTAAGATCATTAACCCCTTTAAAACTGTTTTTACTTTAGGAAAGCAGATCAAAGAACCTGTGCTAGCAGTCCACCCTGTGATAGTGAGGTTGCTGATACCTGCCCTTATCTCCTTCTTCTGTATATGACTTTAAAAACTTTTAAACTGGTTACATAGATTCCCTTCCCATCCAGGCCATTCTCTTTTGATCCTCAGTGGAACTGTTTCTTTGAAAATCATTACCCACTTCCAGTGACTCACCTATCTTCAAGAGAAGACCTAAAAAGTACCAGGGATTGTGTGCAAGGAAGTTGTAATGCAGACCAGGGGCAGTTTGGGTCAATTTGGTTGCCAGGTTGATCGATCTGGGATCCAGCTGTGGGTCCTTTGGTCAAGAAGACTATGAAAACAGCTTTGAGGATGTTGACCAAAAACTTCTGGAAACCTCCTTGCTAATTACTTTCAAATTTCCTTGACAAAGGATTTTATTTATTTATTTATTTAAATCTTCATGAACTTCTTAACCTCCTTTCAGAACTGCTTCTCCTGGAGGGCACTGGAATCTGTTTTTAGTAAAATGATTATTTATTTAAACCCGTGGACTCTGATTTGTTGTACCAGATGCAGAATAAGGACCAGGAAAGGAAGAGAGATCAAGGTCAAGGAAAAAGCATGATCTTGAAGCTCTTTCTGCTGCACCAATCAAGGTGGGTCATATGGTCCCACAACTAAGATCCAAACCAATTTCTCAATTCCTCCTGAAGTAATAAGGCAGTCCTGCATCTGTATTCTAAACTCAGCCAAGTAATTGTGTAAACTTTGAATTGACATGTTTCTGTTTGCATTACTTAAAAGAGCTATCTCTTGAGTACAGGTCACGTGACTTACTGGGGATTGAAATATTTGATCTAGGTAGTCCTGCCCCATTTACAATAGAAAGCCTTCCCCTCAATGCATGATCTGTTGGGCAATACCCACTTTCTACTTTTTGGAGCCAAATAAGGGAAGCAATACTCCCAAATCTCCATTCAGATAGCTATAAGGTATCGGTTGTCAGCTGTCATATTGTCCAAGATGGCTCAGAGTAAATTTTTCCTACTCAGGTAAAACCTGAGATTTGCTTGGGGGACTTCCAGTTAAGATGGTGACATGGAAGGTCCTAGCCAAGTCTAGTTCTGCTTACAAATACCCAGGCAAAGATTTAAAGAAGGAGAGTTGGAAAAATTCTCAGTAAAACAAGGGAAAACTCAAAAAAGCTTAGTCATTTAATTTAGGATTGTATAAGAAGACACCCATAAATCTGTGTGTACTCTGAGCATGGATGTACCAGGGTTGCCAGAAACCAGGAGGAGCTTCAGTCTGGTCTATTAAAGCCATCGCCAAGGATGGAGTCAACCCTGATGGGCCACTGTTTAGAAAGATGAACTGGTCAGTAACCAAAGGCCTGCAGCCAGTATTCCTTCTGGAAGCACACTATGAGACATAACTAGTTCCCAGTGAGTGACTGCCAAAGGAGTAAATCAATACACTGCCCAGATAAGGGTGCACCAAGGGGACCTCCAAGAGGTCTGAGACAAGCTCAATCTTTGACATCTTGTCAGAGCCTGTAAGGACCAGGGCAGAGGGGCAAGTCAACTTCTGGTTGGTGATTGCGCAGGAAATAGAGATGTGTATAATGCTACCTTCTGTAGAGACTAGCTATTGCTTCTGTTGCCCTATTGTAGATCTGGATGGGGTGGCTGAGACCTGGCCCTGACTTATGTTGCAGTCTCTGGCTTTTGCTTCTGTCTCTCGGTTGCATGATGTGGACACTGGCAATAGTAAAAACATGGTTAAAACAAATAAGTAGGGAAAATTATATTATACTTCAAGGCAATAATGAGATAATATCAATACTTAATATACATGTCCACAAATGGTGTAATATACAAGTACTTTAAGAAAAAGTCAATTGAATTACAGGAGAAATGGACAGCAAAATTGTAATAGATAAGAACCTCAATGTGTCCCCTTTCAGATCTAGACAAATATTTAAAAAATAGGAAAGGGAGCCTCCAGCAAAGCCAGCACCAATGCAGGGTAGCCTGCCAGCATTACCAGTGACAGACCAAGGACATGCGTAGTCTGCAAAGGTCTTTGTACTTAGGCAGCGAGATCTCAAGGTCCCCCTAGGAAAGCCTACTGTGGTGGCTGTAGAAGTCCTGGGGAGCCCTGTGGATTGCATGGTACTGCACTCAGACTATGATACACTAAGCCCAGGGATTCTGAGGTTGCTAACACTCTAATGAGATGTCAGAAAGATCTCAGAAAGTCCAAAACTAATTATCTCAAATATCAGGGGGAGGGAAAAGAGGGAAGGTGCCTTACCTCAGGTTGTGGAGGTCAGTGAAGAAACCCAGTTGATCTAGAGTAATATCAAACAGGGTTGACCATCCCACCAAAAACCACAGCAGGAGTCAGAGCCTAGCCCTGGCACAAAGCCCCAGTTTAAGAACTAAAGCTAGAAAGATGAGTAAATCAAAGAAAATGTTGACCAATATCAAAAAAATATTGCAAATCTAGAGATCCCCCAAAAGAAAGAATGGGTAACTGTAACTACAAGCAGAGACTCAACGAAAACAATTTTCCATGATGATTATGTGAACACCTAGAAGTGAATCAAGAGATAATAAATGAAATAAAAGCTCTAGATCAGTGGTTCTCAACCTTCCTAACACTGTGACCCTTTAATACTTGTATGTTGGGAGGATCTGCATGTGGGTGGACCCGCCTGGAGATGAATAGAGGAGCCATGTCTCGTTTCCTAAGACCATTGGAAATATGTGTTTTCCAATGGTCTTAGGCAATCCCTGTGACCACTGTGAAAGGGTTGTTCAATCCCCAAAGGGGTCATGACCCACAGGTTGAGAACCGCTGTTCTAGATGGAAGAATTGGAAGGAGAATAAGTCGTTTAGAAGAGAAAGTGTTAAACTTCACCCAAGAAATGAACTTACCTGATCACCAGAACAGACTAAACAGAAATCAATGATTACATGAGATAGCAAGAAATATTAGAATGAAATCAAAAGACTGAAAAAAGAATAGAAGAAAATGTAAGATAGCTAAATTAAAAAATAACTGACATGGGAAACAAGTCAAAGTTTTTAAGTCGAAGTCAAAGACAAAAGCCAAATTTTTAAAGAATCATTGAATTTCCTGAAAATTATGATTTTAAGAAAAGTCTCTACACTACATTTCAAGAGCTAGTAAAACAACAAAAAACTGGCCAGATGTATTAGAATTAGAAAGCAAAGTAAAGGTAGAAAGAATCCACCCACTACCTACTGAAAGGAATCTGAAAAAGAAAAGTTCCAAGAGTATTAGAACCCCAATTCAAAGTTTACACATTAAAAAAAATAATTTACTGCAAGCATCTGGAAAATCAGTTCAAGTATCAAGGGACCTAGTGGGTGTCACACAAGACCTGGCAGCTTCTACATCTGCCAGTCCTTTCTATACTTTAGGGTGTAGTTCATATGCACCAGTAAAGTAAAACTCCAAGGTAGTAGAGTGCTCTCTCATGATCTCCCTAGTTATCTTGCATATCAATTACCTAATCAGCTGTTTTTGTTCTGTTCTTTCTAGTCCAAAGATTCAACAGAATTCAATACATCAAAAAAAGGGGGGGTGGTGTTGAAATAAAGTCTTCTAAGAGGCAAATAACACATGCTTACAACCAAGATAATGTACCCTAAAAAGATCCTTATTGTCCTACATGGGGATAAATGAATAGAGGACTTTCAAGCATTTCTGATGAATAGTCCAGAGCTGAGTAAGAACTTTGAATTAAAAACACAAGAGTCTAGAAAAATTAAAAACAATAAAGTTATTTGACAAAGAAATTTATTTGAAAGAGCTATATCATGATGTATTGCCAACACTAATGGGGGAGCTGTACAAGTGTTCCTTCAGAAACTTAATGTCTTTGAATGGTATTGGACAAGTAAGAAAAACAGGTTCTGAGAATAGATTGGTTTTGCTCTGAGGTTTTGATATAGAGAAAAAGAAGGGAGGGTAAGAGTTATACACTAATGTAGAAAGGAGGAAGTAGAGTGTAGAATTTGCCAGTTCTCATAATTGGGATAGAAGTATATAAAAACTGAGGAAAGATGAAGGAGTGGACATCAGATGTATCTCATTCTTATCTGAAACATCAAAGAAGGGTTGAACACAGAAACAGTTTGGTGTAGAAATAAAATTCAACAAGAAAACAAACAGAGTTGGGGAGGAGGGGACAGTTAAGAAGGAAGATAATACAAGAGAATGAATACCTAAACAAACTTCTTGATCCAAAGGTAGGGATTTAAATGGAGGAGGAAAAGAAAAGAACTAAAATTTAGAGAGTGCTTTATATCACTTCTTAGACGACTGGAAAATGACTGGACAAATTGTGGTATATGAATGTAATGAAGTATAATTGAGTCATAATAAATGACAAAAGAGATAATTTCAGAAAATCATACATAGTATGAATTAAAACAGAATGAAGTGAGCAGAACCAGGAGAACAATTTATTTAAGGATAGCAGCATTATAAGAAACTTTGAAAGACTTAAAAACTCTGAGCAATGCAATGGAAA
Organism: Pseudochirops corinnae; assembly: GCA_028646515.1. Taxonomy (NCBI): domain Eukaryota; kingdom Metazoa; phylum Chordata; class Mammalia; order Diprotodontia; family Pseudocheiridae; genus Pseudochirops; species Pseudochirops corinnae. Next base: position 269,833,054 of record CM053588.1, read on the forward strand.
ACCAACCCTTCAGAGGCTCTTTGATGAAATATGTTACCTACCTCTTGACAGAGAGAGGATGATGGATTCTCACACACACTGAGTAAGCAGGAAGGAAGTTAAAGATGTGAATAAAATTTTAGAAAAGTTATATACTATAGATCTTTAGCAATTACTGATTGGGAATAGAATAGTTAGAATAGGTAGTTTCTTGTACACATAACACCTCATACTCTTGCTCGAAAGATCAAGAAAAAAAATTTTTTTTTAAATTTGGTACATATTAAGTTGCACATTTTGCTGCTATGTATGGCACCTTTACAAAAACTGACCATATGCTACGGCATAAAAAGCTCATAAATAAATGCAAAAAAAAATTAAACATCCCATGCTTACCTCAATACAATAAAAATTATAATCAATAAAAGGCCTTTGAAGAAAGTTTTCAAAGTTAAATAGTCTAAATAACATAATCCTAAAAGAATATGTGTCTCAAAGAACAAGGTACAGGAAAAAATAAGTAATTTCATTAAAGAAAAGGGCAATATATGCCATTTGGCCCAGTAATACCACTTCTGGAGTTGTATCCCAGAGATCATAGAAGTGGGAGGAAGATCTATATGTACAAAAATATTTATTGCAGCTCTCTTTATGGTGGCAAAAAACTGGAAATTAAGGGGATGCCCATCAACTGGGGAATGGTTAAACAAGTTGTGGTATATGAATGTAATGGAATACAATTGTGCTATAAGAAATGGGGAGGAGACAGTCTTCATATTCACCTGGAGAGGCTTCTACAAACTGATGCTAAGTGAGAAGAGCAGAACCAGGAAAAATTTGTAAACTATCACAGACACATCATATATGTGATGACCAATCTTCATAAACTGGACTCTTCTTGGTAACACACAGCTATGAGATAACTCTACAGGTCTCAGGATGGAAGGAGATCTCTACATTCAGAGAAAGATCTAGAAAGAACAGAGTTTAAATGGAGACTAAAGCAAACTACATGCTATCGTTCTTTTCCATGTTTGGTTTTGTTTCTTCTTTCCCATTGTCCACTCCATTGGTTACGACCCTTCTATACAACCAGACTAATGTCCAGTGTGAAAGTATTTGCAGATTCTATACTTGATTGTATGTTGCCATGGGTGGGGGGAGGAGGGGAGAAAATCTGAAATTCAAGGGACTGTGGAACTGAATCTTGTAAACTAAAAGTAAATAAATAAATCAATTTAAAAAAAAGAAAAGGGCGATATCACAACTTTGGGGATAAAATCAAAACGGTTATTATGAGAAAATTTATATCTCTAATACTTTCATCAGGAGGCAGCTAGGTAGCTCAGTGGATTGAGTGCAGGCCTGGAATTAGGAAGACCCGAGTTCAAATTTGACCTCAGACACTAGCTGTGCAACCCTGGGCAAGTCACTTAACCTTTGTTTGCCTTAATCCACTGGAAAAGTATTCTAGCATCTTTGCCGAGAAAACCTCATGGCCGATGTGGTCCGTGGGGTCATGAAGAGTCAGACATAACTCAAGTACAATTACCACACTTGCATCAAGAGAAGGAAGGAGAATGAATTGAACATGCAACTAAAAAAACTAACCCTAGAAAGATAATGGATCAGAAACCCCAACTAAACGTAAAAACAGAAGTTTTGAAGCTCAAAAGAAATTAAAAATGAAAAATTATCTTGAACTGATAACACTCATGTAGTCTGCTTAGTGATCATGATTGCTCAGTCACTCCTATTTTTCCCTCACTCTGCTGCAGACACATTTCCCAGACTGGTTTCCTGGTATTGAAGAGGTTACCCACAAGAATGTTAGGGGTGCCTGAGACCCCAAAATACCAACATGCCGGGTCCTGCCAAAAGAATTCTACTCAAGTCCTCTCAGCCAAAGAAAAGTAAAGTTTATCGACAGTTCGCCATATTGGGTAGACTCTTAAGGAGCCTAGGTATCTGTGATGCTTGCATTGGGTGAGCAGGACAGAGTAAGTCTGTCACAGAATAAGTCTGGGCTAGGGCATTCTGAGATGGGATTCTTATATACAGAGGAATCTAGGGGTGGTCTAGAGGAAGAGTTTGGGGAGGGTCTTCAGGAGGAGTCAATGAGGTCAGACCCCAGTAATGAGTTTGGGGAGGGTCTTCAGGAGGAGTTAATGAGGTCAATGCAAGAGTGGATTGATATTTTGACAGGCTCAAGGGTGGGAAGCAGATGGACAGTGGAGGGCCAGGCTAGTAACAGAGGTTTGGGCCCAGCTACAATGAAATAGTTATGGCCTCTGCAAATGCCTCATCAAGTGGGAAGATTTAATTAGACTTCAAGGGGTTTCCCAGAGCCTGTACCTCGGATTCAAGGAGAACTCAAGGGAGGGTCCCAGAGCCTGCACCTCATCAGTATCACTCCTTCTCTAAATAAATAAATAGCATTTATGGATCTGCAATTTTCTTTATCTTTTTTTTAGACTCTAGCTAGAGAGATTATACTGTAAGGGCAATATCCTAACTTCTTACCCCATTAATGATAAGCTAAGTTTTGCTTGAAGTATATTGAGACCATCCTTAAGAGTTGGTTGTCTCAAGGGCTGTGGCTCATGCTGTTCCTCTCTTGATGGGACTTCCTGCCACTTCATCTGACTTCCTGATCATCTGAGGGGATGAAAAGGCCCAACCATTTGAAGGTAGGGCCCTTCAGAGTTGGTAGACGTCCCCAAACTGCAGAAGTCACTACATCCTGCTCTGCTGATGAGATATGTTTCAGAGGCAGCACTTAACCATCTGCTAAGTCGTAGTTGCAAACTATAGCCTGAGGGCCAGATCTGGTCCTCTAAGCTGTACAGAAATAGGCTATGAGCCAGATTTGGTCTGCAGGCCATAGTTTGCCAACCCCTGTATTAGTATCTCATTTTCTTACGTACTGAACATAAACTATAAGGAGATTTGCCTGGGTTGGGCCGGCCTAGTTACAAATGGTATAGTCATTTAGGATTAGCAGATACTAATCTTATGGAAGTTGGGGGTGGGTAGGAAGGTTAGCCAGGACTGGCCTTCATACTTCAGGTGTGGCTCTGGAGGAGAGTGAAGCTGGTGACTTTGCGTAGCCCTGCCTCACTTAAATCTAATTTACTTGCAAGTCAAGACAACTCCTTCATGATGTCTTTAGTTCTCTTCAAGAATGAAGTACAAACAACAATCTGTGAGTAGTAGCAGTTCCCCCACTGGGGGCCCAACTGTCCAGTTCTAGTTAGGCAAAGCCCCTTCCTTCCTGCTTTCCTTCCTTCTTTCTCTCCTTCCTTTATTCCTTCCTTCTTTCTTCCCTCCCTCCCACTGCTCCTCTTCCTTTTCTCTCTCCTCTCCCTCCCTCTCTCCATATTATAGGGAAACATACCCTTACTTGTGGGTGCTCTGCCCAAAGGAATATAAAGCTTGATTGCTAAAACCTTGCAAGGTATCTTAGGGTTTACAGGTTAGATCTTTCTTCTTCCTCCCTACTTATTCATTCTATCATTAAAAAAAAAAACAAACCATGACAGTTAATTCATTTGCCCCATGTAGTTTCACTCATAATCTCTTGAAATATGTCTTTAGAAAACCTGACTTTGATAAAGCCCATTTGGATTCAAATAGAGCTTAAATCCATACCACTCTGGCTCTCACTGATTGACAAACAGTAGGTCCCAGCCGAAGCCTACCTTGGTCATTGTTTGGGTTTTGATGACTCGGAGTGAGTGTAAATAGTAGTTGTTTCTGTTCCATCCAAAAGCCCTGAGGGTCTTCCTCTCCCATATGAATAATTTTTTTTTTAAGTAGGTAAAGGAGGCCATTTTTTTTTTGTTTCTTTTCTTACCTAGCCTTAATCACTGAGTGGATATTGCCTCAGACAAACTGAGACCTGGGAAAGACCTTAGCTTAAAAAGGCCAAGGTCTCTCACTGAGTCTGGGACCATCTCCAGTCGTCCTGATCTAAGTCTTGCCATTGGATCCACGTGACTCTGGAGTAGAGAGTGAGGCTGATGACTTTGCAACAGCCCTGCCTCACTTAAATCCAATTTACTTGCAAGTTAAGATATCACCTTCCTGATGTCCTCATGTCTTCAAAAGACAAACAGCAACAACAATGTACTTCGGTGATGTCTAGAGATTGTGACTGATTACTGAGAAGCCCCCAAATGTGGGAGATTAGAGAGAAAACTACCTCTGGCTATTAAGCAAGGAGAAACCAATGTGAGTATGCACTATGTCCTTAAGGACTGAATCTTGATGGTTATTTTCTTAGAGTGTCTCCTAGACCCATCAACTGGGTTGCCCCTGGTCTTGCAGTCTGGTAATTTAAGCTTCCTCCAAGTTCTTCTGGGTATGGCTTCAGCTCTGATATTTTGAGACAGAATTTATATATATATATATATATATGTATATGTATATGTGTGTGTATGTATATGTATAATCAGCAGCTTTCCTCTTTAATCTGTTTTCTGGACTCAGTAAACCGAATTTTAAAGGTCACCTTGAAGCATAACTCATCATTACTCACTCTGTGATAAACCCACTTCCTTTTTGATTCTTTCTAGGTAGTCATTCACACCTTATAAAGGCATTACTGGACTCTGCTACCTCTTTTCAAATTAAACTCATTATGGGTCACTTTTACGGAATTAGGTCCTGGACTTTTAAAGACCATTCCCTTACAGGAGGAATTATTTTTTAAAAAGCCTAAGAAAATGGACAAAACTTATTTGCTAATTTTTGTTTTAAAGAGATTAAAAACCAAACTAGTAAAACAAAAAAATAATTCAAAAACTAACTTGCCCAGTCATATACAAGTCAAATTGATAAATAGAATGGATGAATATTTACAAAAATATAAAATATTAAAATTAACAGAAAAAGAAACAGAATTTAAGTTACCCTGTGTCAGCAAAAGAAATTGAACAAACCCTAAAGGAACTTTCAAAAAAAACCCAAAACAGACCCAGATGTATTTATAAATAAATTCTATCAACCTTTAAAACAAACAAACAAACTCATATAAACTGTTTCCAACAATAGAGAAAGGAGCCAGAGGTAAAGTCAGAGATAAAGTTGAGAAACAAAACTATAGAATAATATTTCTAATGAATATTCATGCAAAATATTGAGTAAAATGTTAGCAAAAAGGCTATAGTAGCATTGTTTTAATAGCACCTTGAAGTATTGGCTGAAGGGACAGGAATGTGTATCAAAGCAATACTTAAGGTGTAGAGAAACCATCTTGAGGGGGCATGGCATCCCATTATTGTCTACTCTAACCCTAACAACCTAGAGATCTTTCACAGTGTATTATTTTTCAGAGTTAACTTTGTCATCACCTTTGTTCCCAAACATCAAAAGTCATCAGATATCAATCATCTTTTAGATGTTCACCAAATATCTGTCAGCAGATGCAATATTGAAAAAAGAAAAACCCTTGAATTTGGACACTCAGTTGATCAGTCATCCTGAAAAAGCAGTGGTTTCTTTATCCATAAAACGTTCCTTAAAGAAATTTTATGGCCTTTCTTTTCAGGAAAGAAAGCTCCTAACAGGACCTCCAACTTATCTCTAATTTCTGGAGCATTTTATTCATAGCCATTTATGTAAAAAGTTACCCTTTCACAACATATCAGCCTCAGTCTGATTGAATAGAATATATAAACCAAATCCTGGAACAGTGTCTCCAGATCCTACTGCTTACTATGGAATTCTATTATAATGATTTAGTTCACTCATCTAATCAGAATATACCATGGCACAATGGGAAAAAAACATTGAATCTGAATTCAGAGGTCATGGGTTCAAATTTTACCTCTGAAGCTTACTACCAGAATGACTTTGACTGCTTAAATTTAAACTTTCAGGATCTTGGCTTCTTCATCCATGAAACTGAGAGGCTGGATGAAACAGATGACTTCTGAGGTCCCTTCCAGCTCTAGACCTATGCATGGTCTTTTGTCTTTCCATCCAAATTACTGCTTTCAACTATATTTACTGTGAGGACTGAAACTCCTATAATCCATTATCAAATAATCAAAATCCTATAATTAACTCTGGGAGAGTTGGAGACCAGACTTACTTTTGGTATAATCTATCTGTAGCCAAGGTTAGCATATAAATAGGACCTGATTACAATCAAAGGAACGTTTAAGTATGGGGAACTAAGTCTGGCTATAGCCTTGAAACCTTCTCATCAGTAAGCCTTCCTGAAAATATACTGAGATTGAGTGTTTGCCCATTTAATTTCATCATTCAGGTATCACTTGAGTGGATTGTTGGCAAAGACCACCCTACTCCCCTCACTTTCAGTCAGTCATCACTGTTACTGGCTTACCTTCCTTTAGGCTTACCTAAATGCTCTGAGTCCTTGCCTATAATCAGTAAGGGTGGATAGTAAAGGAGTCTATATTTTTTAGGTTATTATTAGTTTTTGGAGATGAAAGGAACTTCCTATAATATTTAGTGAATTGGCAGAAGTGCTGGGCAAGGAAAAAAGAAACCATAAAAGTCAACAGATATTGTGGATATGCTAGCATTGGTAGAGGCAGAGGAGTGTTTTGGGGGGAGAGATGGTGTACATGTTCATAACTCAGTGGGGGCAGCTGAGTCAGAAGGAGGCATGATAAACCCCACATATTCCTGTGCAAACATATCAGCAGTGAGGGGACTAGAGAGGGAAGATGAACTTCTGCAACAGCATTAAACTTCTGAATAATCAGGTTGATTTAGACAAATGATCAACTCTAGAGCATTCCTGGCATTTTGGTTTCCTCATTTCATTCAGACTCCCTTGTAGTTCAGAATTTTCTTGACACTCAGTGTCTAGCTCATTTCAACTGTTAGGTCGTGATGCTTCATAAGACATCAACATAAACAAACAAAAAATCTTGATTTTTTCTTTCTTTTTCCAGGTAAAATTACTTTAAAAATGCATTAAGGATGCTTCATCATTACCATCATCATCATCATCATCATCATCCTCGTTGCTATTGTTATTTATATCACTGTTACTCACCGCTGAATGGTTCAAACCCCCTCTCCCTCCTACCATAATAGAACTTTCCTTTGTAACAAATAAGTATGGTCAAGCTGAATTGATCAACACATTGGCCATGTCTGTAAATGTATGCCTCAGCTTTATTTATTCACTACCTTTCTGCCAAGATGCGGAAGATAGGCTTCTGACATCAGATTGATCAGTGCGTTCTTCAGAATTCTGAAATTTTTCAACGTTGTTTTACTTTTCTAGTCATCATGAAAATTGTCTTCCTGCTTCTATTTAGTTCATTTTGCATCAGTTCAAGTGAGTCTTTCAAACTTTCTCTGTTTTCTTTATATTTGTCATTTCTTCTGGTGCCATAATATTCCATTGTGTTCATATAGCATTGTTTGTTTAGCCATTCCCCAGCTTATGATTCTCTTCTTTGTTTCCAGTTCTTTCCTTCTACAAAACTATAACTACAAATATTTTTGCATAGATGAGACTTTTCCTTTGTCTTTGGACTCCAAGTAATAGTATACCTGAGTCAAAAGGTAACTTTGTAACTTTTGAGGTAGAATTCTAAATTATTTTTTCCTGAATTATCAGACCAATTCATAGTTCCACAAGGAGTGCATTTATTGTTCTTGTTTTCCCAGTGCCTCCAAAATATTCTGTTTTCTTCTTCTTGTCATCTTTGCCAATATGATCTAACCCTATGTTTCCAGCTTTATTTCATATCACTGATATACATTCTACTTTCTTATAAATGGTCTATTCTCTAGTCAAATTGAACTATCCTTTCCTCCTCCCCTTGACCCTCCCACCAAATACCCTGTAACTTCCTGCATCCAAATCTTTGCTCATGATTTTCCCTCTGTCAGGAATGCCTTTCTTTATGGTCTTCATCTATTGAATTAAATCCTGGTTTCTCCATGAAGCTTTCCCTAATCCTTTCTGTTGATAACAATCATTTCTCTAGGACCTGGCACAGTACTTCTTTTTTAACCTTTCATGTACTTGTAATATGGGCTGTGGTAGCCTCTGTCCTTGTTGGAACTGCTCCAGTGCAGCTTAAAATGCTCTGGCTTGTGCCAGTGGCAACTGGGGCCTCACAGGAAAGTTTCCACTAAGGACAAATAATCCCTGCCTATATACTCTAATTATCTCTCTCATCTTCCTACAAGCCTCTTAGTTGCACTGGGCAATGATCTTGTCTTGATTTGTTTGTATTTTCTCTGGTTCCTTGCCCAGTGCTCTGCACCAAGTAGTATGAAATGTTTGGATGGCATCTATGATTTTAGTAAGGAACTCCCAGTGGAGAAACTTCCTCTACCAATGCAGATCAATAAGCAGCAAAAAGTCTTAGAGTATTGCTAGTGGAATTGAGAGTTTAAGTGTCTTGCCCAGGGTCAGAGAGCTAGTATTTGTTAGAGACAGAATTTGTATTCAGGTTTTACTGAATTTGAGGTTGGTTCTTCAGGTGTTCTATTCAGTGTTCCAGACTGCTTCTCTAGCACAGAGCAGTCAATCAGTAATCATTTATTAAGGGCCTACTTTGTGCCAGGCACTGTAGTATGTAGTAAATAGGCATTTAATAATGTTTAATATTGTTTTTAATGACATATCTCAATAACATATATTAGATCAAGCATCACAGGAAGGATGAAGCTTGAAGGAAATTAGGCTATTGCATAAGAATTTAAATAAAAGTAGAAAACATGACCAAGTCTTGGGATTAGAGTTGGCATGGACTTGGAATTGATGCTATTTGCCATACAATGATAATATAATCTAATGATATCAGTATGTGTGGTGACATCAGCATGAATGATACTGGTAAGCATCAAAAGTGCAACTATTGTCAAATAGTTAAAGAAGTCCAGGAAGAAAAATATAGGGGTCCAAGCGTGATACTACCTGTTCCAGGTAAACCATCTGCTAATTCAATAAATTATATTTGAAATTCTATCAAAGGCCTGGAAGGTTCCTGTGTTTCTACATAACACTCAATTCCACTATTTCCCAAAGTTTGTAAGTCATTCATTTCTTTCTTTTTTTAAAAAAAATTTATTTACTTTTAGCTTACAACATTCAGTTCCACAAGTTTTTGAGTTCCAAATTTTCTTCCCCTACCTTCACCCCATGGTGGCACACAGTCTGATATAGATTCTACATATACCTTCACATTAAACATTAGTCAAGTTGTAAAGAAGAATTATAACCAGTGGAATGAACAACGAGGAAGATGAAACAAAACAAAACGAAAAAGAGAGCAAGTAGTTTGCTTCAATCTGCATTCAGACTCCACAATTCTTTCTCTGGATGTGGATAGCCTTTTCCATCATGAATCCTTTGGAGTCGTCTTAGAATTTTGTGTTGCTGATAAGGGCCCAGTCTATCAAAGTTAGTCATCACAGATACAACATGTCTGTCAATTGTGTACAGTGTTCTCATCCATTTCTTTCAAGTTCTTAATCTGTTGAAAGAAAATTTGTATGTGGCTTGGTTCTGCATGGGAAAAGTAGAAGAAGGCAATGGAGTTTCAGTGAGAGTTAGAATAAGGAAGCTAAATCTAGAGAAAGAAGATCCTTTTCCTAACTGCCTCATTTCTCCCTCTTTTCAGGTATGAATATTGTCCAGATAATTGTCTAGCGGGCCCATAAGCAGAAAGGCTTCTCCATTGAACTTATGTGTATTTTTTTCTAGGAAAAATCCTTTTCAAAGTGTTTACTTAGACCCAGAATTTAAACTTAGGACATAGATAAATTGGGCTAATAAAGTTTTTGCAGTCTGTTTCTGATGGTGTTTCTAATATTCCACATCTATTGTCCCCCACTTCTGTGATAAAGGAAGAAAGGTACATTTTCTCAATTCTTTTCCAGGGCTAATAATTATGTGGGTTTAGGTCCTTCCTTCCTTCTTTCTTTCTTTTCTTCTTTCCCTCCCTCCCTTCCTCTGTCCCTCATACCTTCTCTCCCTTCCACCCTCTTTCCCACCTTCCTTCCTTCCTTCCTTCCTTCCTTTTTTCCTTCTTTCCTTCCTTCCTTCCTTCCTTCCCTCCTTCCTTCCTTCCTTCCTTCCTTCTTCCCTCCCTCCCTTCTTTCTTTCCTTACTTCATCCTTTCCTTCTTTTCTTCTTTCCCCCTTCTTTTCTTTCTTTCTTCTTTCTTTTCCTCCTCCTTTCTTCATTATATTTTTTCAAAGTGGAGTCTTTCAAAAAATGTTTGTTTAAGATCAGAATTGAAATAAGATACAGATGAGTAGGGCTAGTACAGTGTTTGCAGGCTAGTAGCTATATCGCCTAGAATAATCTGTTTATAGAATCACAAGCTTACAGAGCTGGGAGAAGGTACCTTGAGATGTCATACAGTTAATAGAGATGGCTGTAATAAGGTCTGTGCCTAATCCATCTCTGACAAGATAAAAATCTATAGTTTTTGTAAGGTTATCTAATGAAGGGGGGGAAGTCCATAGCATTCCTTCATCGATTCAAAGATCTAATAGCCATGACTGTTATTATGTTTTTTCTTATACCTAACCTATATCAATAAAAAAGCATTTATTAAATGTTAACTATGTTCCAGGAACTGCATTAGATACGGGGGATATAAAGGGAAAAAAAAGGAAATAATTCCGTCCAAGGAGATTAGGGAAGACAACATGTACATAATAAAGAATATAAAAAATAAATACGATGTAAATTTTGGGCCATTGTCTACTAGGGGAGAGGGAATCAGTACAGGATTCATACAGAGGGTGTTGCTCAAGGAAACAAGGGATTCTGAGAAGCAGAATAGAAAACATTCCAGCCATGGACTTGTCAGTGCAAGGGTACAAGACAAGAGATGCTGTGTCATAAGTGAGAAACAGTAAACTGGTTGTTCTGGCTAGAGAGTGGAATGCATGAAAGAAAGATCGGATGCATAGTTGTAAAGGCTGGTTGGGGTCAAGTTGTGAAGGATTCCAAAAGCTAAAAAAGAGTTCATATCTGAGGCCTGAGGTGCGGATCCTTCATGTTGAAGCTAAAATGTGATTCTTCTCTGAGTTTATCCTTGTCCTCTGTATATCTATTTACAAAAACAAAACAAAACAAAAAGCTATAGCACTCAAGCCCTTGGAACTTAGGAATTTGTCCTTCAGTTGCACCAGTCAACCTTTTCAAAGATTCTTGCCTCTAAGAATCTGTCTTCCCTTCCCTTTATGTTTTTGAAGATTGTGGGTGCAAGGAGTAGGGAGATTGGCAATAAAGGTGATAAGGGTCTAATTTTTCCCTGCTGGGCCACAGATCAAATTCTCTTTGTGGAGCACACTTCTTCCACTTTATCTTGAGAAAATAAACTTAGAACCCTTTCCCAGAAGACTTTGATTTTATCTCACAGAGTTGTAATGAGGAAAGCACTTTACAAAGTGCCTTTATATGAATTATTATAATTATTTGCATTAGCCAGAATCCCTCAATTTTTCATTAACAGTAGGCAATTAGGGAATGAATGACTTCCTGGTGCATGCTTGCCTGTAGCTGTTCATCTTTCAGGCTTGGGTCAATACATCCATTCCTATAGTTTCCAACTATGGCCCCATTTCCAAGCCAGCCTACACCTTCCAGGCATGTTTTAGCTGGTAGCACTCCAATGTTATTGACAGCTGGAGATGCATTAAATAACTGAGTGCATAGGAAAACAAGCAGTGGACTGGGCTTCCCACCCTTAAGGCTATGTAGCATAAGCATCCCTGTAATGAAAAGATTAAAAAGCCTCTTGTTTTGAAAAGGGGGGAGGAGGGGGAGCAGGTTAACTTATAAATAGACACTGTCTGAAGCTCCCCATGGTGCATGTCATTATTTTATAAATCTTTTTTTTTTTTTTAAAGGATCTCATTATCAGAGACCAATTGGAAACTCCACTCTCTTTTTGTGTTTTGGAGAGATCTTGTTGGAGGTCTGTTTTATAATATTAGCTTCTATCAGAGTGGGTGACAAACTCTGCTGTTTTGAACCGATTGTGCATGGAAAATGAAGATGATGATGATGTTTCTTTTGCCAAATGGATGAGCAGCTTCTGGGGCCACAGCTGGATTGATGAAAATGAGAGAGAATTAAGAAACCACAGGGATCACCGAGCCCAGGATATCAGAAACAGAAGAACCTCCCTGCCTTGTCCAGTAAGTTATTGCTGCAGAACAGATGTGGGGGAATAAAAGAAGGGGTTTGGTCCAAAGTAATTTTTAAAGACATTGTTGGCGTGGCCAAGTTTTCATGGCCTTAAATATATTTCATTTAATCTTTTTTCCCTGAACTCACCTGAGCTTAGCCCAAATCTCTCCACTCTGAGATGGGAAACCAGCAGTGTTTTCTGCATGGACACAGTGTCTTAGGAACAAAGCTCTGACTATAAAGCTAATAAAAGGGAAATGACTGAGTGTGGTTACCTTGAAGCTCAGAGACAAATAGAAGCAACAGTTCTAGTCTTGAGAATGACAGTACTCTACAGTTTTTACTGAGAGCATCACTGTTTGTTATATGATGGAATTAGGTATTATGTAACCTCTTGCGACACCAATAATCAGGAAGGAGTTCTCCATTCTAAGTTTCTTCAAGGCCAAAAGATGTTGGAGATGTATTGGGATGGGGGGGGGGGGAGAAAAGGGGAGATTTTTTATTTTTAGTACTGGGTTCCCCTGAATTTAACTTATTTTCTCCTTTTCTTTTCTCAGGAAATGTGAAGAATAGTTAGCCTGTTCAAATAATAGGTTATCTCTCATACCCATATCACTTATCAGATAGTGACTTTGACAAATTCACTTAATTTTCTTAGGTCTCAGTTTTGTTATCTATTAAAAAATGAGGGGGGTCAGACTGGATGATTTCCAAGTTCCTTTGCAGCTCTGTCATTCTTTGATTCTGTGAGTCTAAGCCGGAAAAGTACTTTATTCTTGTAGATTAACTTTGTCAAACTTGGCTTACAGTAGAGGCAGTTATCACAGTGTACATTTGAAAAAAATTCCTTTTTATTTTTGTGAATTTTACAACATTTAACAAATATGAACATCTCTTTAAGCAAAGAACTGAAAAAGAATATTGCATAAGAAGGCTTAAATATGTGGATGCTGGTACGTACAACTTCAGTTGCAACAGTCAACTTTTTCAAAGAGTTTTGCCTTTGAGAATACATCTTCCTTTCTCTCTGTGCTTAAAAATTGTGGATTCAGGGAGTGGAGATTTTAGAAAGGTGGGAGATGAGATTCTAATTTTTTGTATTTTATTTCATTTACATCAAATTTAGCATGCTAGTTGCAACACTGGCGTGTGTATTTGTGTCCCCTACCAAACTTCCTTCTACTCTCTCTCCCTTTTGAATGACGCATCGATTTGGTTATAGTGTAAAATATTTCTAATGTATTGTTTTAGCCTTTTTTGCTTACATAGCACCAGTATTTTATGTGTTACTGTTTATTACAGATATTAGTCTATAAGTTCCTTTTTTTCTCTGTCTCTCCTTGGTTTCAGTAACAGGGCCATCTTAGATTCAAAGGAGGCTAGTAGGATTCTTTCTTTCCCTATTTTTGCAAACAATTTATGTAATATTGGAAATAATTATTCTTTTAAAGTTTGATAGAATTTACTTGTGAATCCATCTGGCCCAGACATTTTTCCTTTTCTTATTCTTTTGTAGTTTGTTCAATTTCTTTTTCTGAGATCAGGCTATTTAAACTCTCTGTTTATGGTTCTGTGAATTTTGGTATTTTGTATTTTTATAAATATTCTTCTATTTTGTTTAGGTAGTCAAGTTATCAGCATTTAGAAAAATAGTTTAATGATTTTCTTTATTTCTTCTTCATTTGTTGTAAATCGTCCTTTTTTAATTTTTTATACTGACAACTAGACTTTTTAAAAATAAAATAAGTTAATGGTTTACCTACTTTGTGACTTAAAAAAAAAACATGAATCCCTAGCCTTATTAACAATTTTTTTGTTTTCAATTTTGCTAATTTCTTATTTGATTTTAAGAAATTTTATCTTTGTATTTGGTTAGGGGTTTTGTTTTATTGCTTTTATAATTACTTTAGCTGATTGATTTTTCATGATTTTTTTTATATGCTTTTTTAAATGAAAATGTTAAGAGATATACATTTTCTCATCAAGGCTATGTTGACTATATCCTAAAAGCTTTAGTGTGATTTCCCATTATTCTATTTTATTTAAAGAAATTACATATCGCTTCTCTGATTTGTTTTTTGATCCACCAATTCTTTAGGATCAGACAATTTAGTAACTGTTTAAAAATCCTTTCTTCAAATTTTAAATTTATTATAATGTTTGTTATATTATCAACTGTGAAGGATATTTTTTAACATTTCTGTTTTTCTTTATTTGTTTATGAGTTATTTATATCCTGGTATGGAGTCAATTTTTATGGAGGAAAAATATATATTCCTTTCTGTTCTCATTCAATAATCACCAGAGATTTATCATATCTACCTTTCCTAAAATTCTGTTCAGATGTTTTACTTCTTTATTGTTTATTTTTGTTAGATTTGTCTAGGTCTAAAGAAAGACACATTGAGGTACTATCTATTATTCTTTTCCTCTCTGTTTCTCCTTATGATTCAATTAACTCTTAAGTACATGGATTGCTGGGCCATTTGTTTCATATATATTAAAGACTGATTTTATTTTGTTATCTATGCTACATTTAAGCACAATATAGTTGCCCTGCTTATCTCTTGTAACCAAATCTATTTTACTATTACTTTGTCAGAGCGAATGACTATCGTGTCTACTATTTTTAATTCACCTGAAGCATAAAAAATTCTGTTCCAGCTCCTCCTTATATCCCTATGTGAACCTTTAGTTTTCAAGTTTGTTTCTTGTAAATAGCACATTGTTGGATTCTGATTTTTAATACAGTTTCCTGATTTCCTCCAAGTTAAAAATGATTTCATCCCATTTATATTCATGGTTATTGTTGCTAATTATACATTTCTTTCCATCATAATTACTTATATATTTTCCTTTTTTTTCCACCTGACCTCTCTTTTACAAAGAAGAAGGTGCTGAATAAAGAAAAGGAATCTGATTAAAATTAGCATTTAATAATTGAAATGTTCTGATTCCACATCTCTGCCTTCTCTCTTCACCAAGCCTAGACTCCTATCTCTACATCTTATGCTTTCTTCTTAATCTACTTTTTATGTTCACCCCCCCAAAAATGAAATTTGTTTTGCTTGTGATTATTCCCTCCCTGACTCTACCATCTCTTTTATCCTTGTGACATATGAAAAGTTCAAGAGAGTTTCTGGATAATTAATAACTTTATTAATTATGCCTAGTGAATCATTAATAAAAGGATGATCATTTGGCTTTTTCTCATAAACCAAAGATAAATCTTGGAAGCTTCTGAATGCTTACAAAGCTTTTGGAAAAGGGGGTGTACCTGAAGGTGGAAATCAACACTGATTGGTTAACAATCAATGAGGGGATGGATATATTAATGAGGAGTCAGGCAAAAAATGTTCAGCTCCCCCTGTAGAGAGCACGACCTAATCATGAGACTCAGCTGCCTCCAGCAATCTGGGAAAAAGAATCCATTTCTGCTCAGACCTCACTGGTTGGTTTTTCCCTTCATAAGCTAGGTCACCCTAAATTCTAATGGAAGGGGCTCATTTCCTAGGGGCAAGATCTCACTTAGGATTCTGTTTGTAAGGTCTCCTAGTTGGGTAGAATCCCACCTGAGATTGAAAAGCATGTACCCTGAGGATTTGGGTAATCTCCTTCAGCAATGTCCTTCAGAGGCTGGCTGAATAACCTCCAAGGGACTGATTTCTGAATGAGGAAATAGAAAAGGAAAATCTTAATCTCAATTAATAATTGGTTATTAATGTGAGAGAAATAGCTATTTCATATTTCATTCTCTTCTTCCTTTGTCTCTATTTCCCTGTTGAGTTTAACGCAGGGTAGAGAACCTGAGACCTCAAGGCCACATGTCACCCTCTAGGTCCTCAAATTTGTTCAGTGAAGTTTGGATTCAATCAAAGGACCTAGAGAGCCACATGTGGCCTCAAGGCAACAGGTTCTTTACCCCTGGTTTAATGTATGTCTACACTCAATTCTGTATGTGTGTGTGTGTATTCAACCATTCTTTATCTAGGTCACATAAAAATGAATTCATTAGGTATCTGTTCTCCCTTATTCTCCCTCTATGTATACTTTTATTCTCAAGCATCTCTTTTATATGAAATAGTTGGTTCTTCCTCCTTCCTCATTTTCTTAATATATTCCTTTCTTGCTTCCTTTTCTTTCCTCTCTTAAAACCAACAAAATAGGACAAACCATATCAAGCCCTATATTTAAATCCCTTCTATAACCTTTAAAGATGTTAGCATTTTGAAGGGACTAGTTAATTGTTGGGGCATTGATGCCCCAAGGAGTAAGGAGTGACCTTTAGGACCTGGCCTAATGGTAGCTGAGATGTGGACTCATCCAGTAGCAATGCTGAATTTGGACTTGAATTTAGTGGGACTATTATTATGTAGAAACTACACGGTCTGAGTCCACTCTCCCTAGAGACTGTAGTGGTATAAGCAAGACTGTGCCCTTATGCCCCTGAGGAGTTAGTGGGAAATGTTTGGACTTTTGTTCTTACTCTATCTTTGAAGTATTGCTTTGTAAAAGATAATTGATTGGGGCAGCTAGGTGGCACAGTAGATAGAGTTTGTGGCCTGAAGTCAGGAAGAGTCATCTTCCTGAGTTCAAATCTGTGTGTGTGACACTGGGCAAGTCACTTAACCCTGTTTGTCTCCATTTCCTCATCTGTCAAATGATCTGGAGAAGGAAATGGCAAACCGCTCCAGTATCTTTGCCTAGAAAACTCCAGAAGAGATCATGAAGAGATAGGTACAACTGGAATGACTGAACAATGACAACAAGAAGCCAATTGATATTAACTGGTTACTAGACCTGAGGCATGAGGTAATGTTGGCTAAAAGATGGTGGAGAACATACCTGAAATGTTCAAGCTGATAGCATTAGAGCAGAGACACCTAATGCCCTCATGGAGACTCCTAGAACCCTGATGGAGAGGTGTGGCCTACCCTGCTCCAAAAAGAGTGAAGACAGAGAAAAAAATCACTAAATGTGGAGATTGGTAGTAAAATATCATACTATATTGTGCATAGTTGTTTTTATGCTTTTTAATGTCTTAGTTATTGTCAACAGTTCAGTCATTGCAATTAATGGTAGACAAAAATGTGACATAAGTTCTGCTTCAGGAATTTACAACACAAATGAAGTTAATCTATTTGGCTGTTCGTAGACAACACTAAATTCTATAGTTAGTAGGCAAAAAGGATTTTTTTTAGAAAGTGATTTAACCAAATAAAATAGGAACCCAATGACATCCGTGCAACAACATAAAACATTTTTGGAGCCGTGGTCACAATGGAGAGAAGGCGACACCAGTCCTGGAATGTGCCCAGGAGAGCTTGCTCTTTACTGTCTCCTTACTGCTTAATTAACTTATATTTAACCAGTCAGCCAATCAGTGGTATGTGTCCTTCCCCGCCCCGGACCAATATTGCCTACTTCTTTCTTGTTTACCAGAAATGTTGTAAGAACAAATGAAACCTATGTGTGTTAAGGGTGTCACATGCCTTGTGAAAAGGAATTTAACAAAAACATGTGATTAATATTATCCTTACTTCCTATAACTTTATCTTTTCTCCACATGGATCCATTTGAGGTACAGAGGATGTTAGATTCGGAGCTTGCAGGGAGTTTAGAAGTCATTTACCCTTTTTTCTTTCTTTCTTTCTGTTTTCCTGGCTGTCTCCTTTCCTAAGTGGTCTTTCTAGTACTTGATTATGATTTCTTCCTATTCTTAGGAAGTTTTGTTTGTTTTCATTTTATGGAGAAGGAAACTGAGGTCAAGAGAGACAGTAACTTGCTTAAAATTACACAACTAGTAAATGGTGAATCCAGAATGGGAACACAGAATCTCTGACTCCAAATGCTTTATTCCCAGGCTCTTCCCTCTCTCAACTATAAATAACCTGCCATCTGCCTCATCACACACAAAGGAAGATTGCTATCAGCGATCCATTTTCATGTTGCATACTTCTATCTAAAGCAAAAGTCTTAAACCTTTATGAGCCCCATGATCTATCCTAACCCATTGTAATGGACTGGGTATATTTAGCCAAGAACACGAAGCACCTCAGGCAGGCATTGGTTGCCCTCTGGAAACCCTACTCTCTGGCAGAGCTCATTGTAAATTGCAACTGCAGCCAAAATGAACAAAGACATTTCACTTTACAGGCTTGGTGACTTTTATGAAATAGAACAAAGGGACACGAAGCCCTCTTCTCTATTTGTCTACTTCCTCCCCACCAAGTACATAGCTGGTGAATTGAGAGAAACCATAGAATGGACCAAGAAAACAGTATCAAAATGACTTATTCATTTCTGCAAATTAACAGCGCATTCCACTTCTGTTTGTTTGTCCGTCCAGCAATGTCATTTTAGAGCTAGCAAAATCATTGGTAAAAAATTTTAAAATTTCTACCACAAACCACAATTTAACTCACTCTGTATTGATTTTGGTTCCCAGACTTAGAGGCATCATGCATAGTGTCAGATAAAAGTTTTGATTTGTGGTAGAAATATTGAACTCCTTTACTTGTAATTTTTCTGGATATATAGTACTTTTCAGGAACTGATCTACAAGTTGGTGAACTTGGTAGCTGCCTTCATTATGTGATTTAAGGAAATTTTCCTGCTCTATTGCCACCAGAAAAGAGTCAAATTTGTCCTAATTGTACCTTTTTGTATTGAGGGAATTGAGGATACTAGAACAGCAAGTGGTAGTGGTAGTGGACTGAACCACATTGACTCCATCTTGTGACTCAATTCTGGAGCCAGCTGTTTCCTTTCTATTCAATTATGAGTCTAGTCCAATTTCTTTCTTGTGAGAAAAATTTATTCATTTGTAGGAGTTGTGAGAGGATTTTGCTGCATTGTTTGAGCCTGGTGCTATATGACTGGGAGGTTGGGCCACCTCTACCATGTGTTTTAGAGGCCCCTGACTTAGGACTTAGGTTATGCTCACCAGAAACCTGGTGAGATCCAAAGACTGATGTAAGTAGTTTTCTCACAATTCTACGTCTTAAGCAATGTGTGTGTGTGTGTCTGTGTGTGTGTGTATACATATACACACATATATGTCCTATTTGAAAACTGGCCCCATACTGATCAATCACTTATGGTTTCCATGTTCCTTTGATTGAATACAAATACTTGAAGGGAATGGGACACCTCTTTTTCTGATTTCAGGGAATTGGACATATTTGCTCTCCCTCTCCCGACTTGGAAAGTCCCTAATTTATTTTTATTTTTATTTTTGCTTTTTGGAGGGGAAAATCAGGGCAGTTGGGGTTAAGTGACTTGCCCAAGGTCACATGGCTATTAAGTGTCTGAGACTGGATTTGAACTCAGGTCCTCCTGACTCCAGGGCTGATGCTCTATTCACTGTGCCACTTAGCCACACACCTAATCTTTTCTCCAATTAGATATCAGATGACCTAATTTTGTATCTTGGTTAGTTGTTTACTTTTAATTAATTGGTCTTATTTAATTAATTGTTTTTAATGCATAACAGTCTGTCTGCCCTTGTATTGAGGGTCCAGTCCTAAGCTTAGGAAGTCGCAATTTGTTATTCAGCTGGCATGCTGAATAAATAAATTGATATGTTCAATAAATTGATATGCTCAGAATCTTGAACCTTTATTTCCTCAGTCATTTCATCTTGCCGCAGTATGCATATTCAATTCTGGCTCCAATTTAAAGTCAGTTTAAAGGCTAATTTAAAGGCTTTGCTTCACCATACAGTAAAGGAGAGAAAAGAGTCACAGAATCTATGCACATGCTTTGAAGTAGAAGGCCTTTTATTCTTTCCAGCCGGAAGCAGGTTACCCCAAGCATTCATGTAGTTTTGGCACCAGGCAGAACAGACTGCACATTCTCCAGGGACTGGACTCCTTTTGGCCAGTTCCCCGTTACACATTATGTTCTGAAGGAAATTGGACTTAGAGGAATTGTAACATTTAAAAAACGGGCTAGAGACTTCAGGGGGGCAAAGCCAATATGGTGGAGTAGAAAAAGCACTCAGCTGAGCTCTTCCAACATTTCCCTCCAAACAGCTGTAAAATAATGTCTCAAATTGAATTCTGGAGTGGCAGAGTCAACAAAAGGTCAGAATGAGACAGTCTTTCAGCCCAATACAATATAGGAGGTTGAAAAGAGAACTCTTGTGACAGGGGGAAGGAGGCTGGTCTGGATCCCACATGGATGAAACCCCAGTGGTGGGACTAGGTAGTGGTGACAGAAGCCACAGCAGCTTTGGGAGCTCTCAAGCCAGAGATAGTGAGGGCACCTGGCAAGTGGCCAGAAAGAGTTTAGAGGGGACCCCTGTACTAGTGTTCAACACAGGACCAGATCCTATTTGGCAGCTCCACTGCCTATACCTACTTCAGGGTCATAGTTCAAGGGCAGAATGGAGCACTTTTGGTCAAGAGGGAGCAGGAGCCCTGAGGAGAAGTATTGTATGACTTCCAATCCTAAGGGATCAGGGACACTGAGGAATAATATTGTTTTCAGTCCCAAGGGAGCAGGAGCCCTTCCAGGGTAAGGACCAGAGAGTGCAGAACAAGAGAGTAGTGACCACATTTCTCCATGGATCACACTACAGTGGAAGCACCAAAAACTTCCACCTCCTCCCTCAAAAAAAAAACAAACCAAAAAAACAACTAGTTCTGAAAATGGCAGTGCAAAAAAGCCTGAAGCTTGAGACAATGCCCCTCCACCCTTCCCCCCACACCATGCACAGAGCCCAACATTAACATAAAGTTCCAAACCGAGAAATAGGGTGGAAAAATAAGCAAACAACAATAACGAAAGAACATGACCGTAGGAATCTACTGTGGTGAGAGGAAAGATCAAGCCACCAACTTAGAAGATGAGACAAAAAAACTGTAAGTAAAGCCTCAAAGAAAAAGAAAAGTGAATTGGACACAAGCCCAACAGAAATGAAGAAATGATTTTCAAAATAAAATAAGAGTGGGAAAGGAAAAATTACATAAAGAAATGAAAGCAAAGGAAGAAAATTATGAAAAGACAATGAATAGCTTGGTAAAAGAGGGAACAAAAATACTAAAGAAAATAACACCTTAAAAAATAGGATTGACTAAATGGAAAAAGAAGTTAAAAGACTCACTGAAAAAATAATTCCTTAAAAATTAAAATTGAATACGGGGAAGATAATGACTCCGTGAGACATCAAGAAACAAACAATAAACCAAAAGAATGAAAAATAGAAGAAAATTTGAAATATCTCATTTAAAAAAACTGACCTGGAAAATGGACTGAAGAGATGATTTAAGAATTATTGGATTTCCTGAAAGCCATAATCAAAGAAAAAGCTTAGACATCATATTTCAAGAAATTATCAGGAAAACTGCCCCAGTATCTTAGATGCGCAGGATAAAATAGAAATGGAAAGAATTTACCAATCATCTCCAGAAACAGACCCCAAAATGAAAATGCTCAGGAATCTTATAGTGAAATTCCAGAACTCCTAGGTCAAAGAGAAAATACTTCAAACAGTGAGAAAGCAATCATTCAAATACTATGAATCCGCAATCAGGATCACAAAAGATTTAGCAACTACTCCATTAAAGGAGCAGAGGACATGAAATATAATTTTCAGGAAGGCAAAAGAACTGGAATTACAACCAAGAGTAATCTACCCAGCAAGGGGAAAAATGTATATTTAATGAAATAGAGGACTTTCAAGGCTTCCTGATGAAAAGACCAGAATTGAATAGAAAATTTGACTTTCAAATACAAGACTGAAGGGGAGCTTAAAAAAGCAAACATGGAGGAGAAATCATAAAAGAATTATTAAGATTAAACTTTATCTTTCTGTGTGAGAAGATGACACGTGTTCTGGGGAGCCAAGTTCAGGGGACTCTTCCATGCTGTGGCAGAGCTGATGACATAGTGTTAGAGGAGCCCTGCCAACCCGCAGCAGGACTGAGAAGGGAATGTTAGGTGAAAAATAGATACTTGAAAGAGTTACTTACCCAGAGGTTGACAATCATGAATGAGATGGGACTCTGAGGATGGTAAACAGATTTTATTCAGCTAAGAGTCCAATATATAGTGAAAAACTGCATAGTCATCATAATCCACTATCTTTGGGATTACACCATTGCCCTCTTTCCCATTTGCTTCATATATGTCAGCCATGTACTTTGTTATCAGGGTGCGAGTACCGGGCAGGATGTTCCAAACCTCCCTAACCTCCCTAGAACAGGATGGTTTGAGCCCAAGGCTTCTAGTTATCTAGTTTGTGCTACGTTGCTACAGTATGGTATTTTCTCCTGAGAACACTGCAAGTGTCCCTGTTCCAAAGCCAGGAGTGTATACCACGCTTCTCACGGGGATGTCAGGCTCATGCCTGTGACCCTTTCTGGGGAGTGGGAAACCGATCTGGGCCTGGTAGCAGGGTCTTTAGCTGGGAGGGCTTATTTAGCCATCAGGGTCAGAGCCCCACTGGCCTGTGGTCCTCTACAATGTGTCTTCTAAGAACTTTATCATTATTAGGGCAATTTAAAGGATTCTACATGGAAAGAAGGTGCAGGTGTGAGTTCATTATTTTGGGATGATGAAAAAAAATGGATAGGCAAGAAAGAGGGATGCCCTGGGAAAAAGAGAAGAAAGAAGAAAAATGGGGGAAATTATCTCACATAAAAGAGGCATGCAAGGAAGAGTTTTTACAGTGGAGGGGGAAATGGTGGGAGGAGTAGGCAATGCTTGAACCTCACTTACATCTAAATTGGTTCAAAAAGGAAAAATATACATACTTAATTGGTAATAGAAATCAACCTTATCCAATAGAGATGTTGGAGGGGAAGGTGACAAGAGATGGTGTGTGTGTGTGTGTGTGTGTGTGTGTGTGTGTGTGTGTGTTATATGAAAGGGAAGTGAGGTAAAAGAAGATACCGATCAGAAGCAAAACAGACTTTAGAGGTAAGACAGGATAAAAAGAGAAAAAAGGATAAACAGAAGAAAATAGGATGGATGGAAATGCATAGTTACTAATAATAACTGTGAATATGAATGGGATCAACTCACCCATAAAATGGAAGAAAATAGTAGAATGGAATAGAAACCAGAATCCAAAAGTGTCTTGGTTACAAGAAATACACTTGAAACAGAAAGACACACACAGAGTTAAAATAAGGAGTTGAAGCAGAATCTGTTATGCTTCATCTGAAGTAAAACAGGCAGGGGTGGCAATCATGGTCTCAGACAAAGCAAAAGCAAAAACAGACCTAACTAAAAGGGATAAGCAGAGAAACTATATCTTGCTAAAAATCACCATAGACAATGAAGTAATATCAATACTAAACATATATGAACCAAATGATATAGCATCCAAATTCTTAAAAGAAAAGTTAAATAAATTACAGGAGGAAATAGACTGTAAGTAAGACTGGGGACCTCAACTTTCCCCTCTCAGAGTGAGATAAATCTAACCATAAATAAATAAGAAAGTTGAATAGAACCTTAGAAAAGTTAGATATGATAGATCTCTGGAAAAAACTGAATGGGAATAGAAAGGAGTATAACTTTTTCTTAGCTGTACATGGTACCTTCATAAAAATTGACCATGTGGTAGCAGCCATGTGGCACAGTGGATAGAGCACTGGCCCTAGAGTCAGGAGGACATGAATTCAAATCCAGTTTCAGACACTTGACACTTACTAGCTGTGTAACCCTGGGCAAGTCACTTAACTCCAATTGCCTTGCAAAGAAATTTTTTTGACCCTGTGTTAGGGCATAAAAACCTCACAAGCAAATGCAGAAAACTAGAAATATTAAATGCAACCATAGTGCAATGAAAATTCTATTTAATAAAGGGCTATGGAAACATAGATGAAAAGTTAATTGGAAACTAAATAATCTAATCCTAAAAATGAGTGGGTCAAAGAACAAATCATAGAAATAATCAATAATTTCATTAAAGAGAATGACAACAATGAGACAACCTTCCAAAATCTGTGGGATTCAGTCAAAGCAGTACTTAGGGGAAATTTTATAACCCTACATACATATACATCAATAAAAGAGAGAAAAAGCACATCAATGAATGCAACAACAACAACAACAACAAAAACCCTGGAAAAAGAACAAATTAAAAATCCTCTATTAAACACTAAATTGTAAATCCTGAAAATCAAAGGAGGGATTAATAAAACTGAAAGTAAAATAACCATCAACTCATAAATAAAACTAGGTGCTGGTTTTATAGAAAAAATAAATAAGCCATTGGCTAATTTGACTTTAGAAAAAGAAGGCCAAATTACCAGTATCAAAAATGAAAAGGATGAATGCACCACCAAGGAAGATGAAGTGAAAGCAATTATTAGGAGTTATTTTGCCCAATTATATACCAGTAAAACTAACAATCACAAGGATCATATCCTATGATCAAGTGGGATTTATACTAGGAATGTAGGATGAGTTCAGTATTAGGAAAATTATCATCATAATTGACCATATTGTAACAAAACCAAGAATAATTATATCAAAAGAGGCAGAAAAAACTTTTGACAAAATACAGTGCCCATTCCTATTTAAAAAAACACTAGAAAGCATAGGAATCAATGGAGCCTTTCTTAAAATGATAAGTAGTATCTATTTAAAACCAAGAGCAAGCATTATTTATAATGGGAATAAACTTGAAACCTTTTCAGCAAGATCTGGATGAAGGAAGGATGTCCATTATCATCACTATTGTTCAATATTATACTAGAACTGCTAGCTATAGTAATAAAACAAGTAAAAGAAATTGAAAGAATAAAAATAATCAATGAGCAAATAAAGCTATCACTCCATAGATGATATGATGGTCTACTTAAAGAACCCTAGAGAATCAACTGAAAACTAGTTAAAACAATTAACAATTTCAGCAAAGTTACAGGATATAAAATAAACCTTCATATATCATAATCCTTTCTATATACTACTAACAAAATCCAGCAAGAAGAGGTAGAAATACAAATTCCATTTAAAATGACTGCAGACAATATAAAGTACTTGAGAATCTACCTGTCAAGACAGACCCAGGAACTATATGAACAACACTACTGAACACTTTTTACACAAATAAAGACAGATCTAAGCAATTGGAGAAATATTAATTTCTCATAGGTAGGCTGAACAATATAATAAAAATGACAGTTCTACCCAAGTTAATTTACTTATTCAGTGCCATATCAATCAAACTACCAAACATATTTTAGAGAGCTAGAAAAAATCTGGAAGAAGATAAGGTCATGAATGTCAAGAGAATAAATGAAAAAAAAATGTTAAGGAAGGCAGCCTAGCAAATCCAGGTTTCAAGTTATATTACAAAACCATAATCATCAAAATAATCTAGTACTGGCTAAGAAATAGAATGGTGGATCTGTGGAATAGATTAGGTATGCAATATATAGCAGTAAATGACCATAGTAATCTAGTGTTTGATAAACCTAAAGATCCAAGCTTTGGAACTCACTATTAAAAAAAAAATTGCTGGGAAAACTGTAAAGAAGTTTGGCAGAAGCTAGGCACACCCCCAACATCTCACACTGTATACAAGATAAGGTCAAAATGAATAAATGATTTAGACATAAAGGGTGATATCATAAGTAAACTAAGGGAGCATGGAAAATGTACTTGTCAGATCTATGGATAGGGGAAGAGTTTATGACTGTATCAGCAATGCAGTATTCACAATGCCTACAGTAACTATAAGTATGCTGATATGGTTATTAATCACAAAATGTAACAGGCTCTCTACATAAGACATATAGCTAGAGCATTTATTTAAATACCAGAAACCTGAGTCCCAAAGCCAGAAAGTCAAAGCCAACATAGTAGTTATGAAGTTGGCACACGTAGTTAAAGTAGTAAACACCCACATTCTCAAGCCTTCGAAACAGGACAGGCTATCTCAAGAAAGGTCCTCCTCTCCTCACTCACTACAACTGCTCAGCGTCCAGGCAGCTTGCTTCCAGCAGCTCCAGGACCCCCCCCCCCCCCCAGTTCCCATTCCTGGTAGTCCTCAGTAGGAGTCCTTAGCAGAGATTCTGGCTGGCTCAAAGAAAAAGGAGTTTGCACCACAACCACAGCCACTGCTGCTGCCTCTGCTGCTGTTTCCAGTCACTACCGTGTGGATGCGAGCTTAGTTCTGGCGTTTTCTTGCTCCACCCCTTCCTGCTACATCAGCAAGTTCAAGGGACATGGAAGATCTTCAAATCCCAGTATCATTACAATGACCAAATGAGAGATAGAGAAGATTACAAGAAGTAAAATATATAATTTTGATTATATGAAATTAAAAAGCTTTTGCACAAATGAAACCAATGCATCTAAATTAGAAGGAAAATAAGAAACTGGGACAATTTTTTTTTTACAAGTTTCTCTGATAAAAGCCTTATTTCCCAAACATATAGAGAACTGGACCAAAATTATAAAAATAAGAGCCATTCCTCAGTTAATAAATGGTTAAAGCATATGAACAGACAGTTTTCAGAAGAAGAAATCAAAGTTATCAATAGTCATATAAAAATGCTCTAACTCTTACTATTGTTTAGAGAAAGGCAAATTACAGCAACCCTGAGATTCCACCTCCCATTTATCAGATTGACTAACGTGACAGAAAAGAAAAATGACAAATGCTGGAGGGGATGTGGAAAAATTGGAACACTAATACATTATTGACAGAGTTGTGAAATAGTCTAGTTATTCTGGAGAATAATTTGGAACTATGACCAAAGGGCTATAAAGCTGTGCATACTCTTTGATGTAGCAATACCACTGCTAGGTTTGTGTCTCAGAGAGATCAAATATAAGGGGAAAGGACCTCTACATACAAGAAATATTTGTAGCAGCTCTTTTTGTGGTGTGAAAGAGTTGGAAATCGAGGTGATACCCATCAATTGGGGAATGGCTGAGCAAGTTGTGGTATGTGATTGTGATGGAATGCTGTTGTGCCATAAGAAATGATAAGCAGGTTTATTTCAGGTTTATGTAATTGCTGGTATTTACATAATGTTTTAATGTTTATAAAATGGCTTACCTGTGCTATCTCATTTCATCTCAATTATGCAAAATAGCTAAAAATAGGAGCTCCTCCTCCCCATAGTCAGTTGAGGTATACTTCCTCTGTTCTCCTCAAATCAAGTTTACCAGCTCATATGGTATATGAATGTAATGGAATACTATTGTGCTATAAGAAATGGGGAGGAGATGGACTTCATAATTAGCTGGAGAGGCTTATGCAGACTGATGCTAAGTGAGAAGAGCAGAACCAGGCAAAACCTGTACACAGTCACAGACACATCATACGTATGATGGCCAGCCTTGATAAAATGGACTATCCTCAACGACGCACAGCTAAAGACAACTCTACAAGCCTCAGGATGGAAGGAGATACCTAAACTCAGAGAAAGATATAGAAAGACTATAGTTTAAATGGAGACTGAAGCAAAACACGCTATCGTTCTCTTT
>CM053588.1:269861145-269886191 GCA_028646515.1 Pseudochirops corinnae
CTCTCCATAGTGAGCACACTGTGAGAGTCTGATTACATGTCCCTTCTTCCTATCCTGCCCCCCCCCAACCACTCTCCACCCTGTCCCTGAGGTGACAGGTTTCTTATTTGGTATCTAACCCTAATTCCTAGGTGATGCTATGAAACACAGAGGTCACTCAGTCACCTGCCCCACCCCATGTGAGGATCCATTCCAGAATAGCGCAGTCCAGTTGTGTTCCATCCTTATGTACTCCCTTACTTCCTTTATCCTATATAGTGCATTTGTTTATTGCTCTTGAGGAGGTTAAAGAATCATGGATTTAGAGCTAAAAGGGTCTTCACCTTAGGAGTCACCTCCTTATTGTCAGACCTCTTAGAGCAGCAGTTCTCAACCTGTGGGTCTTGACCCCTTTGGGGGTCAAACGGCCCTTTCACAGGGATCACAGGAGCTGCCTAAGACCATCAGAAAACACACATTTCCGATGGTCTTAGGAACCGAGACCCCGTTCCTCTATCCATCTCCAGGCAGGTCCACCCACATGCAGATATGCCCACATACAAGTATTAAAGGGTCACAGCATTAGGAAGGTTGAGAACCACTGCCTTAGAGCCAGAGTCCTGGGCTCTACTGAGGTGGCCGTGGCATTCACACCCCCTTACACCACAACTTGTCTAGTGCTGCAGTTCTCAGCTCTTTTTCTTGGATATCTGAACAGCAGAATTATCTGTGGAGGTGTTGGGTTCAGTGCTAGCCAAGACCCGTAAGGATCCCTTGGGCTATTCCTGGTTTGTTTGCTTTTTAATCTAGTGATGTTCCCAAAACTGTGGGCAGAGACCAATGTGAAGGCATAGCAGATCTTCTGGCCTAAAGGATCCAAATGACTGCCAGGATTTGACCTCTGCTTTCCCTCTCCTGGGTTTAACACCTTGTGACTATGCCAGGTACCAGGGCAGCTGCCAAGCCCCAAACCTTGCTATGAACCATTCACTAACAAGAGAGTGCTGAGTAGCATTGGATCTGGCAGTCACGGTCTCACTGGGCCTGGAAACTGGCAACTGCTGCCTCTCCATGATATATCCACTGTGAGCATTAAATTCAGTAGAGAGCCCAGTGCTATTTATGCATGATTTGGACAGTTATATCAAGACCACGTGCAAATGCACAATGGAGAGGAGAAATTGTTTGCCAAGGCAGTTAAGATTAACTTGTTTTATTCCCCCAGCAAGGATCAGTTCTTAGCTTGAACAGTCAGTGTTTTCCTTCTTACCTTCCTTAGTCTGGCCTCAAGAGCAATTCCCAATTATTTGCTGTGAATGGCTTGGGTCACTAGTATACAAATCTCTTCCTCACTGGAGTCTGTTTTCAAATTGTGACAGTGGTTCATAGCACCCAGGTGAAGTTGCCAGACAGTATCTACCTCTGCCAAGGTAAGCATGGTGATCAGTGCCCTCCCACCCATGAGATCTGCTCAGGAATAAAACACTATTCACTTAGCTTGAAAACAATTCCATACACACACGCATATGTACATGCATGTGTGCACATGTACATATACATGCACATACATGTACACATATATACACAGGCATGGTGCATGCATGCACGTATCCATATGCGCACATGTATGCGTATATACATATGCATACATATGTGCATGCACTCACATGTACATGTGCCCACATTTATACACACGTGAATACCCATGTACATGCATATGCACATATATACACATACACACATATCCATCCTCCATTTCACTTTTATTCAGCAATCCTGCAAGCATAGAAGTTTTACCACCAGCCAGTCCTAGTAAAGGTGAAGCATGGCTGCCTTTAGCCTGACGACATGCACTAATTCAGTTTTTCCAGCAGTCATGTCACATGGGCCCGATGGTGTACGGTGCTGCTACCACATTCTTGAACGGAGACAGAAGAGGTTTCATGGCCCGTCGCTGTTATGTCAGACTCTCATTTGTAGGACTCTCTCTCTGCAGCTTCTCAGCCTCTGCCTTTCCTGACATTTTCAGTGCTGAGGAGATAATGGCAATAACTAACATTGGCTTGGCAGACCACTTACTATGTGACAAGCACTAAAAGGCTATCTTACTGGATCTTCACAACAGCCTTGGGAGATAGGTGCTATCATTATTCCTATTTTGCAGATGAGGAAACAAGGCAAACAGAGGCTAAGTGCCCTGGCCAAGAGGTCACTCGGCCAGTCAGTGTCTGAGGCAGATTTTGAACACAGGTCTCTCCTGACTCCAGACCCAGCACTCAATTTGCTGCATTACTCATCTACCCTAAGAGATGAGAGTTATCTCTTACCCTCCACCTCTGGGTCTTCTTTTTAAGAACTTTCAGCCTGGTAACTAGCTATAGTTTATATGGCTTGGCATAGAGCCTAGTCCTGTATGTCCTTGAGAACATTTCTTATCGTATATAGAATGGGGCTTTTTTAGGAACATTGTCCTCTACACCTTTATAGAGTGACATCAGTTAGGGAGTATGATTAGTGAGAAATAGGAGGAACTACAAGTAGAGCTAATTGATAAAGACTTTGGACTTTCTAAAGACCAGCTCAGGAGTGAGATTGCATGAATCTGCAGTCTCCGTTATGGGGTTGTGGCCTTTGAATGAAGAAGCCTTTCATAAGGCTTCCCTTTTCTTCATTCATGATAACAGCCAAGAGGACTTGGAGCCCAGAATGAAAAGTTAGCATCTCTTGAACTGCTGGATTTACATCATGTTCTCAGACACGGGAAAAAAAATTGCAGAGTGAGTCCTGTCTCCACTTCCCTCTCTGTAACATGTCACATGCATATTTTTCCTCTTATTATTTATTCTTTGAACTCTCTACTTCCTGGGCACCACCCATTACCACCTGGCCCCTCATTGCCACCCCAAAAGGAGACCAGACACAGCAGAAGGCTGGGGCTGATCTCAGACTCAAGCCTGGCCGCCCAGTATCTCCTGCCAGTCAGGAGCCACTGCCCCTCACTTGACCAAGAGGAGGAGCAGCTAGCTGTAGCTGTAGCTGTGCATTTGGAGCAACCCTCAGCCAAGTCCAGCTAACTTAGAGACCACGAGCTTTACTATTCATTGGTCACTTACTACTAACTCTCTAGCTTCTCCCATTTTTCCTTCTGTTGTTGCTCAGTCATTGATTCATGTCTGACTGTTGACAACCTCATGGACCATAGCACACCAGACTCCCTATTCTCTACTATCTCCTGAAGCCTGTCCAAATTCATGTTCATTATTTCCGTGATGTGATCTGTCCATCTCATCCTCCACCATCCTTTTTTCCTTTTGCCTTCAATCTTTCCCAACATCAGGTCATTCCCATTGAGTCCCATCCGCTCATTAAGTGGTTAAAATATTTAAGCTTCAGCTTCAGTATTTGACCTTCTGGTGAATAGCTTGAATTAATTTCTTCAAGTACTGACCGATTTGATCTCCTTGCTATCCAAGGAACTCTCAAAAGCCTTCTCCAGCACCACAATTCCAAAGCCTCAATTTCTGGGGCATTCAGCTTTCCCTGTACTCCAACTCTCACAGCCACATTGCTACTGGAAAAACAAGAGCTTTGACTATACAGACTTTGTCAACAAGGTGATATCTCTGGTTTTTAGTATGCTGTCTGGATCTGCCATAGCTTTCCTTCCAAGGAGCGAAGGTCTACCCCAATATTAATCAGCAACCAGCCATGTAGGAGCAAACTATTCCCAACTCTCACCACCCTTTCTCTAATCCTCATCCTCCTCAAACTCACCCTCCTCCTGTCTCACTTCAACCTCCCCCCTCCCGGTCACCCCATGCCTGCTTCTGCTTTCCACCCTGCTTCCTTGGAATTCCTATCCAATAATGAGTACATCTCCCTTCATCTTAGACCTTATCCTCTTATTCTTTTCATCTAATAATAACTTTCACTGAGACCTGGCTCCCTCTTAATAACACATTCCCAATCATCCTTGCCAGCACTGGCTGTATCTTCTCTCATATCCTCTCCAACCTCCCCCACTCCCACCCTCCAAGGGGCTGAAGGATCGAAGTTGTCTCTCATCCTAAAAGAGGAGTGGAAAACAAAAACCTTAGGAGAAGTAAGTATGCAAGTGAAGGGAGGGTGTCAGTAGCATCAAAAATGCAGCATCAAAAGTTTCCCAACTTCTGCTGGGGCAGCTAGCTGATGCACAGACAGCAATGTTGGGCAGGGAGTCAGGAAGACCTGTGTTCAAATCTAGCCTCAGACACTTACTAGCTTGTGTAATCTCTGTCAGCTTCAGTTTCCTTAACTGTAAAATGGAGTACATCCCAGGTTGCTCTAAGGATGAAATACTATTTGTAAAGCACTTGACACAGTGCCTGCCACATAGTAGGGTATTTAACAATCAAATGACCAACAAGTATTTCTTAAGAGCCTACTAGGTGCCAGGCACTGTGCCAGGCACCAAGGACACAAGTAAAAGACTGAAGCAATCTGTACTCACAAGAAGCTGATGCAGTATGTGTAGATTTGTATATACACATATATAAAGTGAATAAATGTGAATATGTACAAAGTAATTCAATGCAAGGTAGTTTGGAATGGGGAGCACTAGAAATTGGGAAGATGAAAGGTTTCATGCAGAAGATGGTGCCTGAGCTGTGTCTTAAAGGAAGAGAGGGCCTATATGAGGCAGAGGGGAGGAGGGAGTTCATTCAGGTATGGGGGGGAGAGGTGACCAGTGCAGACAGGGAGATGGAATGTCATGAGTAAAGAGCAGAGAAAGAGCCATTGGGCTGTATCACAAAAGGTGGGCATGGGGAGTAATATTCAAGAGGCTGAAAAGAAAGGATGTATCCATGTTAGAAAGGGCTCTAAAAGTTAAACAAGAATTTGTTTTTTTTCCTTAAGGCAATAGGTAGTCTCTGGATAAGTGAGTAACATGGTCAGCTCTCTACTTAAGGAAAATTGCTGGAAATGAATCTCTTAGCTAGTATCTTAGCATAAGATATTGACATGGGAATAGTGAAAAGATGGAGGCCAGGTAGGGTAGTTGGTCATAAAAGCCAGAATAAGAAGTTCAGCATATATTTGGGAAGCAATGGGGAGCTATTGAAGATTTTTTGGGGGGAGGTGATCACAGGATCAAATACAGGTACAAGGAAGCTTAATCTATCAATGAGAAGTGGATGTGAGGAATGAGAACATGTGAGGAGCCATGACAACATTGGAGACCGAAAAGGCAGGAGATGGAATGTCTTGAGGGAGGAACAACAAATAGGCCAGTATGACCACCTCTGACGCATCCTACCTGTGTGACCTCAGGGAAGCCACTTAACCTTCCTGGACCTCGGTTTCCTCATCTGGACCATAGAGTCTGTGGAGGGAAATAATGTGCAAGAATATTGGAAATGTAGGAAAAGATCGGACTGTGAAGAACTTGAAATGCCAGGAACGGGAATTTATAATTTTTCGTAGAGATACGAGTTTAGAAGGAGAAGTAGAGTATGTCCTTCAAAGGAAGAATTTTTCCATTGTCTTTGGTTGTGAACACATAGAAAAGGAGCCTATTGGACTTAAACATAAGTCAGGGCTACTGGAGGATAGAGTGATGGGGCCCCTGGATCTGATGTCATCCCATTCTGTGATACTTGTTCTCTCTCATTTCAGTTGGGATTTATAAGTGACTGCTTTACCCTAAATACTTTAACCTACATTTTGTATAGGCTTGTCTCCAGGTGTCTTAGTTATGGTTTCGTGGTCTAAACAGCTCGATTTCTCATAGGCGTGTTTAACAGAGAGAAAGAATCATTTAGTCAATAACTATTTATTAGGCACCTACTAGAAATGCAAGAGACAGGCCGTGCACTCTGGAAGCTCACAATCTAATGGGGGAGCAAACAGCTAAGTACAAGGAAGCCATATACAGGATAAATAGGGAATAGGGAAGGCACTAGAATTAATAGGCATCAGAAAAGACTTCCTATAGATGGTAGGATTTTACCTGGGATTTGAAGGAAGCCAGGAGGTCAAGATAATGTAAAAACATTCCAGGCATGGGAGACAGCCAGAAAAAATGCTCAGAGCTAAGAGATGGAGTGGTTTGCTCATGGAACATCTAGGAGAAAATGGCAGTCTTCTTAAACAAAATGACTAACATGGAAATGTTTTCCATGATTGCACATGTATAGCCTATATCTGATTGCTTACCATCTCAGGGAAGGGGAAAGGGAAGGAAGGAGAATTTGGAACTCAACACTTTAAAAATTTTTTTTTTTAATTTTTTTCAACATTCACTTTTATAAGATTTTGAGTTCCAATTTTTTTTCCTTCCCTCCCTCCCCTTCCACCTCCCCAAAATGGCAAGCAATCTGATATAAGCTGTACATGTACAGTCATATTAAACAGATTTTCACATTGTCATGTTGTGAAAGAAGAATCAGAACAAAAGGGAAAACCACGGGAAACAAAAAAAAGAGAGAGAGAGAAAATAGCATGCTTCACTCTGCATTCAGTCTCCATGGTTCTTTCTCTGGATGTGGAAAGCATTTTACATCATGAGTCTTTTGGAATTGTCTTAGATCATTGTATTGTTGAGAAGAATTAAGTCTATCATCGTTGCTCATTGAACAATATTGTCGTTACTGTGTGCAATGTTCTCCTTGTTAAAAAAAATGTTAATCATGTTAACATGTAATTGGGGAAAAAATATTAAATGTTAAAAAGAATAAATAAAATGAAATAGGAAAAAAAGAATAGGTCATGGGAAATGAGGTTGAAGATGTTTGAGGGATTATCAATGTGATCAACGCATATGTTGAAGACCCTTAGTATGAAGGCAGAGAAATATTATGAGTCAGCTACTGAACTTGAGGAAAGAGGGTATCCTGGAGGTCTATAGACAATTTTTGTTGTTCAGTCATATCAGTTGTGTCCAACTCCTCGTGACTCCATTTAGGATTTTCTTGACAAAGATACTGGAGTGATTTATTATTTCCTTCTCCAATTCATTTATATGTTCATTCATCTATATAACTATAGACCAGGGGTGAGGAGCCTGCAGCCTCAAGGTCACATGTGGCCCTCTAGGTCCTCAAGAATGGCCCTTTAGAGGGCCACATGTGGCCTCAAGGTTATGGGTTTCCTACCCCTGCTATAGCTACCAAAATTTTAATTGAATAGTGGATATGGATTGTATGGACCTCAAAGGAGGAGAGGTTACTGAAGGAAGAGGTGAACCTGGGAGTGCCAAAGGCAGCCAATGCTGGGGCGGGGGGGTAGAGGGAGGAGGAAGGGGGGAAGAGTGGCAGGTGGGGAAAGATGGAAGGGGGAGGGGGGAAAAGAGAAAATAAGCTTTTCTATTCAACCATGTTTATTCCAATGGATTAATATCCAATAAACACTTTATTAATTCAGCGAACATTTATCAAGAGTCTACTCTGTGCTAAGTATTGGGGATACAAAAATCAATCAGTCCCTGCCCTCAAGGGTCTTAAACATTTGGGGGGGGTTAGAACTGAAACACAACAAAAGGGTTATAGAGAGTAAGGATGGAAGGAAAAAAAGAAAAGATTTAAAGAGAGCTCTAAGAAAGTTTAAGGTGAGAGAAAATACAAATAAAATGTGAACTGTCTTGTGTCCCAGATCCATTTGGCAATCTGGTGAAGCCCATGGACCGCCTTCTCAAAATCATATTTCATTGCTTACATTCATAATTGAAGGAAATGCTCAATTTAAATTGCATTTAGAGCTAGTAAATATCTAATTTTATAGGTCCTCTGAAATCTCTCTGTGAACTGGAATCTGTGGGTTCCGGGTTTAAAAAAAAAACCATTTTATTTTATTAATTTATTTATTTTTAGTTTCCAACATTTACTTCCATAAGTTTTTGAGTTTTAAATTTTCTCGGCCTCCTTCCCCTCTCTCCTCCCCAAGATAGCATGCTATTTGATATAGGTTCTACACATATATTCTTATTAAACATATTTTCATATTAGTCATGTTTATAGAAGAATTAGAATGAATGGGAAGAATCATGAGAAAGAAAAAAACAAAAAAGAGAGCAAATAATCTGCTTTGATCTGCATTCAGACTCCATAGGTCTTTCTCTGGATGTGGACAGCATTTTCCATCATGAACCTTTTGAAATTGTCTTAGATCCTTGCATTGCTGAGAAGAGTTATAGACTTATAGTCTATAAGAGTGTCCATCATAACAATGTGGCTGTTACTGTGTACAATTTTAAGAACATTTGAACTAGAGATTTCAGAGAAGGTCCCAAAAAAAAGCATTACCTGCACTGAGTCTTGAAGAAAGGTAAGGATTTTGAGAGTCAGAGATGAAGTGGTGGATTCTGG
Organism: Pseudochirops corinnae; assembly: GCA_028646515.1. Lineage (NCBI taxonomy): Eukaryota > Metazoa > Chordata > Mammalia > Diprotodontia > Pseudocheiridae > Pseudochirops > Pseudochirops corinnae. The sequence goes on from CM053588.1 coordinate 269,869,467, forward strand.
GCATTGAGGAAATGGGTTTGTCTGAATATATAGAGATGGGAAATGTAATGCCGTGTTCAGAAAACAGCCAGGGATGCATAATGACCTTAACCGGTACTAGCAATCATCCTAGATTACATGATGAAACTCAAAAGCAAGATACTAAAAAAGAAATCTAAGGATAACTTCTCATACTTCTAATATTGAATCTCCAAGATCGAATTCTTTTTCCTTGGGTAAGGACCTCAAAGGTCAATTAGAGGAAGTGATAGAGGTACAAACTGAGGTTTTATAGGTGAGGAAAAGTCCTAATAAGTTAAGTGGAGTGGACTACCTTGGAAAGACATGAGGTCAAGTGAAGTCCGGATAGCCATTTGTCAATGATGTTGTAGAGGGGATTCATTTTCAGATATAAGCCAAACTTGGGACTCTGATCTTCTTTTTCTAACTCATAGAAGCTGAGATTCAAGAGCATGGGTTTATAGTCTATTATCTGACAATTTTGTTTTAAAAAAATATATTTTATAACTGTATTTCATATATTTGGCTTCCTTTGCAATTTTACTAATTTTATATTATGCATTTAAAAACACATTATTCTGAGGAGAGTTCTATAGACGTCACCAGATGGGACTCAAATCAGGGTCCTCTGACTAAAAATCTAATGTTCCTTTCTGTAGTGCCACCCTGAAAGACTTTGTTTTATTCACATGTGGATTTTCCACGGCATTTCCCACAGAAAAGGTCTGCCATCAGTATTTGTCAGAAGGATGAACAATGAATTCAAATCAGAAAGGACAGAAACACCAAGAATTCAATATTAGAGATTATAACAATGCCAAGTTGTTTATTTCAGAGAATAAACTTCTTTCATAAATGCCTCATATCATGGACCATGAACTAGTCATATACAATTCTTTTTTTTCTTTTTTCTTGAGATAACAATTTTATTTTTTTCTTAAATAATATTTTATTTTTTGCCCAGATACATAACAAGAAAATTTTTAGCATTCATTTTTAGAAGATTTTGAATTCTAAATTCTTCTCCCTCCCCTTCTCTCTTCTGAAAATGGTAGGCAGTTTGATATAGTTTATACATGTAAAATGTAAAAATATTTCCATATTAGTCACAGTTGTGAAAGAAGAAAGAGATCAACTCAAAAGAAAAAAACACCATGAAACAGAATAAAGCGGAAAAATATGCTTCAATCTGTATTCAGAATCCCTCAGTTCTTTATCTGGATATGAATATCATTTTCCTTCATGAGTCCTTTGTACTTAGATCATTTCATTGTGTTGCTGAGAAGAGCTAAGATATTCATAGTTGATCATCACCCAGTGTTGCTGATATTATATACGGTGTTTTCTTGGTTCTGTTCATTTCACTTTGCATCAGTTTGTACAAATCTTTTCAGATTTTTCTGAAATCTGCCTGTTCATCATCTCTTATTGCATAATACTATTCCATTACATTCATATACCATGATTTGTTCAGCCAGTCCCCAATTGATGGGCATCCCCTCGATTTCCAATATTTAGCTACTGCAAAAATGACTGCTATAAACATTTTTGCACATGTAGGTCTTTTTCCCTTTTTATGCCAGCCATTTATATTTCAATATATAGGGCAGCATGGTATGATATATAAGGCACTAGATTTAGGATTAGGAAGCACCTACATTTAAATACCAAATCAAACACTTTGCTAGATATTAACCCAGGGCAACTCACTTAATCTATGTTGCTCGGTTTCCCCATCTATAAAATCAAGGGGTTTGACTTGATAGCTTTCAGTTCTCTTTGAGCTCAACATCTATGATCTAAATCTATCAATTTGGAATGTAGAAACTGGGTTCAGTTGAGTTATCTTACAGAGTAGACCAGAAAATGCCACTGACACCAACAGCCACTCAGGAAGCACTGAAAAGGAACTCAGTTGGAGGGGACAGGTTTAACAAATGAGCTAAAAGAAAAAAAGGAAATCTGCAAAGTGGGATGATGATGCTTCCTAACACTCATTTTCCCTTGTCCATTGCAATTCAAATAGGATGAGGAATCATTAACCTCTTAATTTTGAAGGAACCTGGGGAAGAAGAACACAGTTTGGGAAGGGGTTCCTAGCTTAGAAAATAGAGCCTGAGTTCAGGGACAATAGGGTGTCAAGGGGTGGGGGTGGGGATGGGCCTAGACCTATGCTTGGTTCCTCAAAGGACAGAACTTGTACACCTTACACTTCAAAATGAGAGAATAATCTCTTTCTACAAAGGTAGAAAGACTTCTGAGGCCAGAACAAACTCAAAATCCCATCCAAGTGCCTAAAAATGCTTTGCTTCCTATCTATTTCATATTCATATTTGTATGATTTTCATATCCAGGCGTTGATCAGTCTTTCTTTTCTCCTGCATCTTTCCTCATTCTTACCCATAAAAATGAGAATTAATGATCGTTCCTTAAAGAAACTCTTTAAATTTGGAATGCAAGTCTTAGAAGACTGGACTCTGATCCTTCATCTCAAAAAGACCTAGACACAAAATCACACAGAAGGAGAACTAAATGTTCTTTTAGCGTGCTTGTGCTCCTAAAGGAATCTGTAATATTCTACACAGGCTTCAACAGTCATAGAACCCAGCTACCAACTGTCATTCCTATTCTCCAGTGATTTTAATGCCTGTCTGGACACCAAGAAGTCTGACTGCAGGTTTTCTGGAGATGTGGATATCAGATCTACTCTGGGAATACAGATTTCAATACTGTCACCTAGATAGCTTGAGGTCTCAAGAAGACTAATGGAAGGCCCAGGGGCTTCAAATACCAGATGTCCAAGGCTCTTGCTGTGTCATTAACATATCCATGTCACCAGATAACACTTTACCAAAGCCAGAGCTAGGGCAGGGCTAAAATGACTACTTTCCTGTTACAAGGCTATGACCAGTGAAAGAGGGCCACATTTGCCCTCTTATTTTGTTCAAACCACTGTGCCAGGATGACAGCTTCACTGTTACGATGCCCTGACTTGGGTTGCCACTTCATGGCATCCCAATTTGGGGGTCAGGGCTTCAACTTCAAGGTCCCCCTATGCTCCAATCTCTGGCTTGGAACTCCAACTGTGCCATCACTGACCCCAACCATTAGGCCTGGATAACTATTCCAGTGGCCTAAGAACCAGAGCCACAGCTAATCCTTCACCATGTCTGGACCACTGGGCCAAAAGAACATTTGCCTATTTTCCATGCCTTGGTTATCCAGCTGAGAGTCCAGCGGGCTCTGATTGCAAAGCTAGGGATACATCTGAGTTCATTATGACTTCCAGACCAACAACTTTGAAGTTCCACAGGTCTAAATCAGTGGGCAGTAATTTTATTAGACATCAACAATAGGACAAAGTTCTTAATTTTACCTTAACTGATGGCTCATATCTCAACCATATCCCAACCATCAGGACAACAATCCATGAGGACCAAGCTACCATGTTGAGGCATTGCTGCTACCAGGGCAAATTTTCACTAGGTATTGACCAGGTTTCTAAAACTAACCAGGGGCCTATGCCTGGACTGAGACTCTATTTTTCCTGAATATGGATCACTGAGTGATTACTACATAGTATTTGGACTTCTGACCTGAGGTTTACCTGGGCCTAAAATGAAGGCCATGGCAACCCCTAAGACTCAAACACTAGACTGAGTTTTTATATGAAATGAGGCTTTACTGAGCCAAGGCTATTGAACCACATCCCTAGTGGCAACTTCAATAAATCCTGGCAACAAAACTTCAGCACTATGACCTGAACTTCAGGTAGAAGATTTACTGAACCTCAAGTGTCAAACATCAATGGCATTAAGACCTGAGGAGTGAGCCAAGTCTGCACTAAACCCTGTCTACCAGGCAAGAGCTACTGGAATTATCCTACTAGACCCAACCTACGTTATGTCTGGAATATCAGTCTGAGGTTATATTGGGCCAGCACCAGAAGATTAGAGGTATAGCTGGCCTCTCGATGTAGGCAAGATCATATGTTCATACATTTAAAGCTGAAAGAAACCCTAGAGGTCATCTTGTCCAACCTCCTCATTTTACAGAGGAAGAAGCAATTGCAGACAGATACACTAGGTTTAAGCAATGGGGCAAAGGAGTCCCTTGGCCTTTACGTCCACTAGCTACACTTTCATAGACTATGAACCATATGACTGGGGTTGCCCTGGTCTGATGCCTCACATCACACCTCCAACTAAGCTGAACCATTGGGTCACTTGTCTGTGTCCTAAATATTCAACTAGAGCTCAACAGAGTCCTTAATGCTAGGTTGCAGTGGCAAAGGGCCATGACTACCAGGCCACTTCTCTATGAGGTCTTGAATATCTGAACATGCATTTCAACAGACCTAGACCAGCAGGGTGAAGATACACTGGGCCCTGTCCATTGACCCATCACTCCAGTGGGTACCAATTGCCTGGTCAAAGTGATAATGAACCACAATAACTTGGTTACTCTTCCAAGTAGCACAAACTACTTAGTCAAGGACCCACTGGGCCTGGACCAATGGAACATGGGTACATGAGGTTCTGAATTTCAGACCATGTGGTCTCTGCCCTTCTAGCTCACTTGACCTAAGATCTACCTAACCCCTTGCGCCAAACTTCTACAAGGTCATGCATCAAGCTAGTCTCTCCAGGCCATGCTTGGCAAGGAATGCCAATTTATACCTCCAGTGCATCCTGACTACCAGGTTGATATTGCATAGGACCCCATTCCACAGGCAATGCTTTCAATGTGCTTGAAATGCTGGGCAGCAATGTCTCCAAATCTGACCTACCACATACCTCCTTAAAACAAATTCTGATCCCTCAGCTACTACTTTATAAGTCCTGATCATTAGGTGAAATCTATATGGGACCTACCTAAATTCACAGAACACATACCTCAACCACTAAGACATTTATCAGTGGCCTCAACATTTCTATCCAGTCCAAAGCCCCACATCAAATCTCTACCTAACCATGACCACCTAACAGTGCCAGGCTCCAGTGTGATCCTGTTATTAATAAGCCTCATTTGCCCTCTGGACAACTGACCATCAGGTGACTAGGCAGAGAATACTAGGCTCCACACAGCCTTCAATCTCAAGCGGCATATCCAGCCAATACTGGTCATAAGGCTGAGCATACTTCAGACCCCAATCAGCCTGTAAGAGGGATTTTCAAAAGCTTTCGATGTGTAAGAAATGGTTCCTGCCACCAGGATGATGAGGACCTAAAAGGCTTTGAACATCAGGCTAGGACAAGGTTCAATCTGGACTCTTAACACCAGACCCAGACACTTTAGAAAAAATAATCTCCACAGGGTTTAAATAGAATTAATCCATTCAGCAGGGGCCATGGAAGAAGCCTGTCTCTACTGGAATTGTTAATAAAATAATCAGTTCCCTCATCCAGTAGAAAATAGGATATGATGGAGAACTCATTTTCCTGTGACAGATGAGAAATCATCCTACACTTCAAGTGGGGAGATACACAAATTAAATTGTCCACAGGTCAACAGTTATTCTCAGGGAGGGAAACAGCTCTCCTTCAGTTCAATACAAGTGGCATTTGTGAAGGATCTACTATGTGTCAGGCACTATCCTTGGAACCGAGGCTACAGAAACCAAAACGATAGCTCCTGCCTTCAGGAAGCTTACATTCTACAGGAGGAAGAGGAAAATACATTTACCCATGTAGCAGGACCTTAGAGATGGATGTCTCCTGACAGAAGAAAAATCCCCTACAGGAGCACCTGGGAAAAGCAAGGCTAGATTAGTCTGAAAAGAGGGTTTGTGTCTTGTCTTATCCCAAAGGGGAGAGATCTCTGAGAATCTGTATGTGAACAGGAACATGGTAGTGAGCAGAACTCCTGAGCATGCTACTGGAGAAATTCTCCCAACAGACAGACACTCAGACAGACAGATGGAAGGATGTTGAGGAGGGGATGGAGAGAGGCTTTTGCTCATAATTTGCTTTGAGCCACTGTTGGAGCTCCTTGCTGCCAACACCTCCCCTTGAAGGTTGGTGTCTCTGGGGCTGACTGATGCTTACTGAACTATACATCTAAGAGTTGATATGGATTTTTTTATCTTCTATTTTTTTTTTACCTCTTCTGCTCCCCAACCTTCACCTGCCCTGGAGGGGTTATATACATTATGTCTCAAACTTCTCCTTTAAAGTTTGCCTACATTTCTGTTTCATTTGAATGGAAAACAGGAATTGATAAAGTTTTGACAGCTCATAGCACCTTCAGATATATGTGCTTCATAAAAGTGCATGAGAAGAGAAGAGTAGTGATTAGCAAGGAGCTCAGACAGGAGGGACATGGGACAGAGGACGGAGACCCTCTGTCAGGACTGCCAGTGCCAGAGGATCATAGATTTAAAGCTGGAAGGGATTGTAGAAGCCATCAAGTCCAACCCACTTGTTTTACAAGATAAGGAAACTGAGGCACAGAGGGGTTAAGTGACTTATCCAAGGTGACATAGCTAGGACCCAACAGAACTGAGATCTGAACCCAAGGTCTTCTCACTTCAAATCCAGTAGACTTTCTACTATGCTACAAATGAGAGAATACTCCTGATTTTTATATTTTATAAACTTCCCAAATGAAGTATTTTTTAAAAAAAATGAAAATGAAAGCCGAAAGCTATGTACTCTTTTGGTGGGAGGTTTGACTGTTGTTTGGGTCATGGTGGCTTCCCTGTTCTTCTGCTCCATACACTTTCACAATCCCTGCCCCCATCCACCCATATGGGGGAAGAGCCAAGGATCATAGATTTAGACTTGGGATCTACAGGATCATAATTGAGAGCTGGAAGGCCCCTTAACAGGCAGCCTCATTCAATCTCCTCATTTTACAGATAAAGAAACTGAGGCTGAGACAAGTTGAGTGACTTGCTTAAGGTCATATTTCTAAGGCAGAATTTGAACACAGTGCCTCCTGGGAGGAAGAGAGATGCTGGAAAGATTGGAGAATTCTGACCCCTTCTTTACTGGGGCAGTTCAGCAGGTGAGTATCTCTACTTTATACAAACCACCTACTACCTCACAGGCACTCTGTCACGAATAAGGAGCTTGTCTTTGGTGTTTATTTTGAACTTTGGGGTTCTGGTAGTTTGCATTCTCAGCTAAATCATTTCTCCTGTTTCCTATTGACTGGAATTTCCTATATTGTTGATGCAAATATGAAAGATACACGCACTACAATTTTTTAAATTTAAATTTTATGCTATTATATGATTTTTCCCTCTTCATTGATTTGCGTTGAGTTGAATTTAGTTTAACATTTCATTACTTTGGGGAAAGCTTCTTTATCAAATTTTGTAGGTTTAATATGCTGCTTGTTGGATTTATAATTTTGATGAACAATTTTGTTTTCCTTTTGAAACATACTTTTGTTCATTTTGATGTTATTTTGTCATTCTTTCTCCCAGATATTTTCAGTGTTGTTTTTGCTATTAATACTGGTTCTAGCTGGTGGTTCTGTTTTGCTGTTATATTGTCTTATATTTGGGTTTTCACGCCCTCTATGCATTGCTTTCACTATGCCCAATCTACTGCCTTTCCATAAATTCCTCTTATTAAATAAACCACTATTACAGCGACATTGTTATTAAATTGCCTGTATGTGTGCAAAGTGGAAGCAGTTGCTACTGTTTACATATTTGTTTTAGTGCTTCTTATTACATGTTAATTGTTTTGGAGCACTCATTTACAGTTTCTAACGTGGTTGTATGGTTAATTCATTTTCCTTTCGTGGTTGGCCAAATATTGGCATTATGGATCAGTATTTTGACAATTTAAGTGTTACATTTCAAAAGCACTCTCACGTTATGAACATTCATGATATTGGAGCTGATGAGCTTACATTTGGGGCTATTATAAGGTCTTGAGGGACACAGTGAAAGGGCTAGGGACTCTTTATACTGGGACAAGATCAGGAGAATCTACTAACAAATTACTCTGTGAATTACCAGACCTAGCTGATGATTCCAAAAAATACCTGGAAAAATTTAGATGGAGACATCAGCCCCAAAATGAATTATAGTACTCCCTTGAAAGTGGAATGATATAGAAAAGATACAATATTAATGAGTAGTGGTAATAAAACATAGCATAGTGGTTGAGATACAAGTTTGAATATAAACTTGGGTTCTCACTTGGACAGAAAGTCAAGGTGAGATTTTTGCCATCAGAATTAGACAAATCCAGTGTGAATGAGACTGATCTTACATCCTTTTTTCCAGAAATTAAAGTTCTATCTGTGTCTACACAGAAGGCTGGTTTCCCCCAAGTCAGGGAGGAGAACTTCACCCATGAGTAAAGCCAAGGTGAGGTCCCCTACTTGGTTAACTTTTACCAGGCGTTAGATCCCCTGAGTTGCATAGAGATGTATCACCTGGCATCAGGTTCCAGGAAAAAATATTTCACTGCAGAAAGAAAAAGGAAGGCCAAGAGAGACTATTTCTCAGGAGTGGACCTTGTATCTCCCCTGTTCCTCTCCACCACCAGAAGACTATATGGTGGACTGGGCTAGATATACAAAAGAATGATGAAAAAACTAGCAGGTATAAAGAAAGGATAAGAGCAGGTGCTAAATGTGAAGCATCAGAGGGTCTTCTCTGAAAACCTTGTGGGACAAAGAAATCCTGAAATCATACAGAAAGGATTTTGAGGTGTCCTATGTCTTTGGCCTCATGGAGGAAAAAGGGCTTTGTCAGTATGGCAATTCCATTCAGCACAAAGAGGAATTACAATGCTAATTCTTAGTGTGGGTGACCAGGTACCTATCAGGACTAGTGAGGAAAGTACTGATTCTCCCCAGAAAAAAGCAGATGTGACCAGAGTGATTCAAGCCACCAAAGGGCTTCCAGGTTTGCTTGATTTCGGGTATCCCTAAATATTGCTATAGTCATACAGTAATTCTGATTCTGTGACAAGCTGACAAACCACACAAAATTGTTTGAGCCAATGGCAAAGTTTTGACAAGATATCTGTCCTCACAAATATACAACCCCAACCACATCAGGAGCATTTTCTCTTGTGCAATTCTTAATCAAGCAAGGGATCTGCTCTGAAGCTGCAGAGTCAGCTGAGAAAAGATTAATGGAAAATGTAGTGAGAGAGGAGACTTTGAACAAAACTACTCCACCTAGAAAAGTCACATGGTAAGGGAACAGAGCTCATGAAAAATGGAAAAATTTACACCATGGTCAGAAAAATATCAGAAAGGCAGAATTACCTCCTATTACAGTTGCAGAGAAGATGGCTCATGGACCAGGAAGGAGAATGCAGCCTTGCTGCTGGAAGAACTGATGTCTGCAAGACCAGCAGCAGGAAAAGAAGGTAAGGCCTATGAAGGTGGTCATTCCAGTTCCCATGAGTGCTAATTATGACCTTATCAAGCAGTCCTTTGTGGTCTTTTCCACCTGACGTCATAGGACCTCACAGAGAGATGACAGTGAAGACCGATAACACAGCCTGCTCCACTGTCCTGGTACAGGTGACCCATATGTTCCAGTCATCATATGAGACATTTGAGGAAAATACTTCTCCAACGACTGAAATAATTTGGCCTAGAAGGACTGAGTGACAGACACTACAATGTGTCAATGGTTGGGGTACATCGAAGTGGCCTTAGAATTTCCCCAGGAAGTAGCTAGTGTCCACAAGGCTATGGAAACGCTGGTTCTTGTGTGTCCAGACCTGCCGCCTCTCAGAAGAGTGCCAGCTCTGATTAGGGTTGGCTGTATTTTGCTCCACATATTAGCAGGTATTGTGAGCAACATTCTGGGGGTAATAATACCATCTACCTCCCAGGGATGGGGTGTTTGGTGCCTGTGCTTGAACCCCAGTTTGCAACATCATATTTCTCTCTAGCCCCAAAAGCACTGTCTCAGGCAGTTTCTCTCTGGCTCAAAGGCAGCCTGCTCTAACAAAATACTTCTCTCTCTTCCTGTTACAGTGGTCAGCTGCACCTATAGAATTTAGTGGTTGGACCCAACTGTGTACTGGCTGAAGCATCTGTGTACGGGTATCTATCTATCACATATATCGTAGATTCAGTCATGTGTACACTCCTTAGCTCATTAAACACATCCTGGATCCCTTGTTAGCTTGGGACATACATATACTCCCAACACCCATCTTGTCAAACAGGACATTGATGGGTAACAGACTGGGCACTTCTCAGTCAGCTCTGACCACTAATTGACTTAGTGACATTTCAAGCTTAAAAACAGACCTCCATGCAGCCCCCCTTCGGCTATTTCCCAGTGAATTATGGGCAGTACGCCTGCCCAGTAGATGTTAAAAGTGCATGTCCCTTTAAGCACTGACCACTCTTTAACTCCTCCCTAATCCCACCCTTACTCACCTAGTTAGCATAATTGGCACAGGTTATACTATGGATTATTCTATAAAAATATACCTATGACTCCTTTAAAGTTGCAGGTTCCTTAAGACCTCCTGCCCACTGTATAGTGTAACAATAAACTTTTACCAACTTGACTCAGAATGCTTGAACCTGAGAATTCATTCCAGACTGCCCACCAAGGGACTCTGGTCACACCTATCATCCCTCATCACCAGGATTGTTGTGAGTATCAAAGTAAGGCATTTTGCAAAACTTAGAGTGCTATCTAAATTCTGGTTGTTATTGTTATTGTTATTAGCAATAACAACAACAATAATGACTATTTATTATTTGTTTTTATAATAATAACAGTACAAATAAAGAGCAATCTGGGACCCAGTATCTATATGCTTTGACTACCCATATGACCTGTGCAGAGACAAACAGGAAGAGGGCCAAGCAGTGTTATGTACATCCATCACAAGAGTAGTAGCTCTCCAGCCTCTGAAGTAGATTTCAGGTACCCAAAGTATGGAAGGAAGAGCTGAGGTAGAAACTCAGTAAGAAGGCAGACATGGTTTCCTTGTATGAGTAGAATGTGGGATGTGCCTGAGGAACAGCCCACAAGATCTGGCTCACTGACTCCTGTCAATGCTGAGAAGGATCTAGGATAATTCCTTTGTCTGGAGTGGATGACCTCCGAAACCTTCTCAAGAACCTATACAGGTCAGTTGTATCATCTCAGAGTCTGATGGCCCATGTACATTGAATATGGGGATGGTACTGAAGAAGAATGGAAATATATGAATATGTATAGACTGCCCTACTTTGAAAAAGAACCAAAGAGGACCAGTATAAAAGGCCAAGAATTTAAATTCCTGGACTGTCTGTTTGGCAGCTTAGTGATTCTCAGTACTGGACTTGTAGCACCAACCAGATTCTTTTTTTTTTTTTATGATTTTTGAAGGGGGGAAGGCAGGGCAATTGGGGTTAAGTGATTTGCCCAAGGTCACATGGCTAGTGAGTGTAAAGTGTCTGAGGATAGATTTGCACTCAGGTCTTCCTGACTCCACAGCCAGTGCTCTATTCAATGTACCATCTAGCTGCCCCCACCAACCAGATTCTTATATTGAAGGAAGACAAAGAGAAGACTGCTTTCATCTCCGCAGGCGGATTTTAATCAGCTTGAGCATATGCTCCCTCTGAAGGCATTTTGGGAACACTCACCACTTTTCAGAAACTGATGGAGAAAATAGTTAGATACTTTATCAGCAATGTTGTTATGCCTTGATAATACTACTGTCCTTAAGAAGATTTCAGAAGAAGATACAAAAGGACCAATTAAAGTGTTATATTGACTGGAAGAGAATGCCCATTTTTAGAGTTTCTGTGTGGATCATAGCATCTCAAAAAGATATGGGCACTGACTTAAAGAAAAACAGTTCTTCTGACTTGACCACAACCAAAGAACCTTTGAGATCTAAGGACTCTTCTAGGATTTGATGGTATCATTGCAAATTTGTTAGGAGCTATGCTGCTATTTCTAGTCTACTGAATTAACATAGGCATATCTTTTTGAAGAGGCACAGAATCAGGTCAAGGAATAGAAAGTTGTCTTAAAATCCATAAGGCCCTTTAGAAACAAATGGATGAACAGATATGAATCTTTCAAAGATCCAGTCAGTTGTTGCACACATTCATCAAAGTTGGTCTATGCAAATCCAAGCACACAGATGCCAATGCCAAGTTAGAGGACTTAGGAGAAGTATTATATCAAGTGGGTGATGGTCACCAGGTACCAATTGCATGTGTCAGCAGAGGTTTGGGTGACTGTTATCCCAGACACAAAGCTGTTAATTCTTGCCTTTGAAGTAGGTTGTCATTGAAAGGAATTCAAGAATTGTGTGTTTGGAGCACAGTTACAAGAATCCACTGACTTGTATTCTTAATAGTGTCAAGTTAGATACTGTTTGCCTGAGATCGGTAATAACATCAGCCAGCTAGGAATTTGACATTCACTAATGGCCAAGAAAGACAAATGTGGGTGCAGATTCGTTGTAGCAAAGGTCACCTAACCCCAATGCCACAGTTATATCCAAGAAAGGAATCAAGATTAGATGTAACACTCAGGGAACTGGGATCCAATTAAACATCAGCACAATTGAAAGTTTTAGCCTTCCACCAGACAGCCCACGCAGCAGTGGATGTTAACCTTGTTTCATTGAACCAGCCCTCTTTGATTTCATTTGTGGATGGCTAGTAATGAGAGCCAATGGCTAATGAAGAGCTTCCAGAAGAAATATGTGAGAAGGTGGTGATGCCAAAAGGCTAAAGTTACAATTCCCTTGAAGATACTTTACTGGTGAGACAATGGTAGAAGTTGAGGCTGTGCCATAAAGTGTTGGACGAGATTGTCCCTGGTCCTGTAAAAAGTACTGGAAACAAGTACACATCATTCTATGACTATGAAAGCTTTTTATGATGATCTTGGACATGTTAGTCAAAGAAGGACCCTAAAAATAATGGTGAATATGTAAAAATAATGGTGAATATGTTTTCCTGTCCCAAAATAGATGTAGACATCACCAAGAACCACAACACATGTTTATTGTACACAAAGTATGACCATCTCATTCTTCTTATTTGGATAATATAAACATTAGCAAACCTTTCGAATATATCTGTATTAACTCTCTATGTCTAGAAGGAGATAGTGATAGCATAAGCCATCTATTGGTGGTGGCCGACCACTTGACAAGGAATGCTTAAGCAATACTCAACTAGGAATATTGTGAGAAAAGTACTTTTCAGTACTTTTGACTTTCTGCCAAAAGTTGGCTTTGGCTGGAATTAAGATATCTAGGGTTACACATTACCATTTTCAAAGGGACCCTCAGCCTGAACATTTCAACTACATTTTGTTGGACATGTTCAAGACACTGAGACCAAAACAAAAATCTCAGTAGAATCAACATGTGTCATTCCAAATTCATATGTACATTCCCACCAGTCATGATGATGCATTCTACCTGTAGCTGTCTAGGCATAAGTCATGTCTGCCCAGGAACTTGTCCTTTGGAGTCTCTGAGAATGGTGAGACAGGGTGGACAATGGTGGGCAATCATAGTCATCAAATCTCAAGGTCAAGAAAGAATGCAAGGGTAAAAGAAGGGGAAGAGCATTTATACAGCACCTACTATGTGCCAGGCATTGTAGCAGGTGCTTTTCATAAATATTGTACCATTTGATCTTCATAACAACCCTGAGAGTTGGGTACTGTCATTAGCCCCATTTTAGAATTGAGGAAACTGAGGCGGACAAAGGTTAAGTTACATGTCAAAGGTTGCACACCTTGGAATTTTTTTTTCTGAAGTCAAATTTGAACTCAAGTCTTTCTGACTCCAGACCTTGTGTTCATTCACTGTGCCAACAGCTATCTCCAAGAAACTAAAGAAGCCATTGGAAGCTAATCCATAGCTACAACTTCAGCTCAGGACACCGACATAAACAATTTGTTTGTTTGTTTGCCTGAGTTCATTGTCAAGACCTTCAACAACTTGACAGAGTTTGGGTGAGCCATCTTAGTGATTATGGGACACATAAGTTATTAGAATGAGGGATAGCTACATTAACTATTTGTGTAGAGACTAGGTAACTTTCCTGTTCACAAATTAATCCCAGGGATCAATCTTGGACCTGTAAAGACAACATACTCCAATCTCTTTTCACCTAGAGGTAAACTAAGTGGGACTCCCTCATTTGTTGGTAGAACCTGGCACATGCTTACCATAGTGAACTTCAACCAAAAAAGACCACCTGCCATAGAGCAAATTCTGTCTGAGCTAGACAAGGGAGGAGAAATCAACATTTCCATGAAGGAGATTCTGCATACTGTAACCCAACCGCCAGAGAATACTGAATGCAAAGAAATCACCTTTTCTGCCTAGTACTTCCACCATGAGGGAGCTAGATGGGAGTCAGGAACTCATTCTTCCTTAGTCTGGCTTCAGCCATTTACCAGCTGTATGACCCTGACCAAGTCACTTATCCCTGCTTGCCTCAATTTCCTCATAAGTAAAATGAGCTAGAGAAGGAAATGGCAAACCATTCCATTGTCTGTGCTAAGAAAACCCCAAATAGGGTCATGGAGAATCAGACACGACTGAAAAAGACTGAACATTAACTTAAGTCATAGAGCTTCCTTGTGTACAAACACATCCCCACAGAAAGAACTTATAGTGATGCTGCTAGACAGCCTGAGCTTTCCAAAAGTTCAGGTTTAGAAAGACAAGATGAGAGTTCTGATGAAAGACAATACCCGTCCTATACCATCAGCCAGGCCAGGCATGGCAGGACTTAGGCCAACAGATTGCAGGAGAAACAGGCTTCTTTGAGGGTGACTAGCTTGACTAATGACAGATCAGGGAAAAAACTGGTGATCCCATAAGGCCAGGCAACAATGCTAATATTTACCCATGTAAATGCGGTCCTAGTGGCACATGCTAATTGCTGCATTTTCATTATGCTTGTTTTATTTTTTGTTCCTTTTTTTGCTTTTGTGCGACTCTCATGCACATATAACTATGTCAGTCAGCTAACGAGACAGTTTTTTATTTGTTTATTGAGTTTATGCTGTCGTTTCTTGGCATTGTGTTATTTTGTAAGCCTACTGATATTAGTGCTTTATCTTGTGTGCGTTTGTTTATGTTCTAAGGATATGCGCGTACTACAGTGATCTATCCATATGATATGCCCTATATTCATTTAGGCCTGCCGAATAATATTTTATACTGTTTTGCCTATTGCATAGATTGTTGATGTATATTTTCTGTGAGGGGCTTCCTAAGGGGATTACTTGGGTTACTGAGTTAATTGTCCTTATTCTATTAAGTGCTGAAGTCATTCTGATCCTGTGATGCATTATTTCAGATATCAAGTGTACTACAGCTGTCTTTGAAAGGGACTGCAAGATTCCTAACCCTCGAGAAAAACATAGCAAGGCCTCTGGAGACAAATTAGCATTTTGTTTTTGTTTTTTTCCTGACAGAAGAAAAATCTCCAAGTGTATGTGAACCTCTAGGAAATTCAAGCTGGGCAATTTTGAAAAGACAGTTTGTTTCTTCTTTCATCCAGAAAGGAGGCGGGAGGAGAGATCTCACAAGGGGCCACACACAGGAGTGAAGAGGCCAGTGGAGACAATGGACTCACAAGTCCAGATAGTCAAGAGAGGGAGAGAGAGATTGGAGAAGGGGGACGGAAGTGGGAAGAGGCCAGAGCACGCGTTGTTTTGAGTAACCACCAAAGTTCTCCATTACTGCTATCCCTGCCACCACGAGAAACCTGCTGACCGTCACTAGCAACTGTCCATTTGAAGGAATTTAAGTCCTAAATCTCCTTTTTAAAATGTATTTATATTTCTGTTTCATTTTTTAAAATTAATTAATTTATTTTCTTGCTTACATCATTCATTTCCACGAGACTTTGAGCTACAAATTTTCTCCCCATCTTTCCCCCACCCAACACCTCAAAACAGCCATCCCACTGTATAACCACTTCCCCAATCTGCTGTCTCCTATGTCCTCCCCCTCTCCCCTCTGACTTTCCAGTAGGGCAGGATGGATCTCCCTACCACAGTGCCTGTGTATCTTAATTCCCAGTTGGATGTAGTTAATAATAATAATATATATACATATATATTTTTAACATTTGATTATAGAACTTTAAATTCTAGCTTCTTTCCATTCCTCCCTCATCACCTACCCCCACTGGAAGGACAAGCAATTAAATACAGGCTGTACATATGTAATTACGCAGAACCTCTCCACAGTGGGCATATTGTGAGAGACTGTTATATGTCCCTCCTTCCTATCCCGCTCCACTCCTTGTTCCATTCTCTACCCTGTGCCTGTCCCTTTACAGAAGTGTGTACTTCCATCAACCTCCCCTCCATCATCCCACCTCTCATCCCCATCCCCCCTACTCTCCTGTGTGGCAAGATATCCAGTTTAGAGTTTATGTCATTCATTCCCTAAGCCAAGTTCAATGAGAGTAAGGTTGACCCTTTCCCTTTTGCCTTCCTCTTCTTCTCCTCCATTGTAACAATTATCCTTTGCCTCTACTATGAGATGATTAACCCCATTGTCTCTCCCTGTCTCCTCTCATTCTAATCCTCTCCCACCTCAGAATTTCACCTTTTAGGGAATTGTCTCTTCCTATTCAATTGATCTTGTGCCCTCTATGTACTCATATATACACATACTCAGATATGTGTTTGTACACATATATAAACCCTCCTATATAGACATATGTGTATGTATATATATATATATATATATATATATATATACATTTGTATTCCCTTCACCTATCCTC
>CM053588.1:269886691-269921553 GCA_028646515.1 Pseudochirops corinnae
AGTCTTCCCTACTCCATAAATCTGACAGGTAAGCTATTCCTTGCTTCCCCAGATTACTTACAGTATCAGCCTGTATACCTAGGTCGTGTACCCATTTAGACTTGATTTTGGTGTACAGCATTAGATGATGGTCTATGCCCAGTTTCTGCCATACTATATTCCAATTTTCCCAGCAGTTTTTGTCAAATAGTGAGTTCTTATCCCCAAAACTGGGGTCTTTGGGTTTATCAAACAGAATATTACTATAATCATTGAATACTGAGTCTTTTGTACCCAATCTATTCCATTGATCCACTACTCTATTCCTCAGCCAGTACCAAGTAGTTTTGATGACTGCTGCTTTATGATACAGATTAAAAATCTGGTATGGCTAGGCCACCTTCCCTAGCATTTCTTTTCATTAATTGCCTTGGTATTCTGGACTTTTTGTTCTTCCAAATGAATTTTGTCACTATTTTTTCTAGTTGTGTATTGAGTAGTACATATCCTGTAGGCATCTCAAACTCAGGCATCCAAAACAGAACTTGTTATTTTCCCCTCCAAATCCTCCCCTCTTCAAAATCTCCCTATTGTTGTCCAGGGTACCAATCACCTAGCACTTAATAAAGACCTACTATGTGCTAGGCAGTATGCTACAAGCCACAAGCTGCACTCACCCAGGCTCACTACGTCAGTGTCATTCCTCATTCTCACTTACCGCATATATCCAATGAGTCGCTAAATCTTGTTTCTACCTTCACATCATTTCTTGTACGCATTCCCATGCTGAGCGCGGTGCCTGAACATAATAGGCACTTTATAAATGTTTATTGACTGACATCTTCCTCTCTCCATTCATGCTTGTTTGTGTAGAAGTCTTTTCATACTTTTCAATTATAATCCAGGCTGCTTTTTTCATGGTCTTGAATCAGATGTAATCTCAGGTTGGTGCTAGGGCAGGATTAATTCCTGTTCTGTTCTCACATTTTCAGTAAGAATTTCTTCACAAAATGTGTATAGAACACTCATTTTCATGTGAATTTTATAGAAATGAAACATAGGCAAATGCATCTGTAGTTAGTGATGACATTTTAAAAAATGTGACTTTTCCATTCTTTTGGGATCTTCCCGTTTTAAGATGTCTTGAAAGTGATCCTGGGTGCCTTCAGTCACTCATAGCACGTGCTTCTTCTTTATGTACTTGGTCAGGTCTAACCAAACCATTCTTCTATTAATTCTACTTCTTTTTAAAGAAATATATTTTACTTGTTTCAATCAGCCAAAATGCACCTCTTACTCTCTCATAACACAGCAATTGAGGTCTAGAATTGTGTTTGGTCATTAAACCTAGAAGAATTCAACAAATCATATTCCATCACATTTATAAACCATAACTTGTTTCTCAATTCTCCAACTTAAACGCAGCTCCTTAGATTTCCAATTTTTATTGACTCAAAAAAAACAGCTATAAAAATATTTTTATCCATCCTTGGAGTTTGCTTAGAACTAATCCTTCCCTTAATCTATCTCCCTCTAATCTTCCTTCCCACATCTCTTCTTTTCCTCCTATCTTCTTACTTAGTGAAATATATTTCTGTACCCATTATCTCTCTTTCTCTCCCTCTCTCTCTTTCTCTCTCCCTCCCTCCCTCCTTCCCTCTCTCTCTCTCTCTCTCTCCCTCTCTCTCTCTCTCTCTCTCTCCCTCCCTCCCTCTCTGTGGGGTTCTTTTTATGTTTGCTCATTTTTCCACCCTAATTCCTGATGTTGTATTTGAGGTTAGGGTTGAGCTTTGCAGTACTTCTGGCATGAAAATTTGGGTTGGTCCTGTTGCTTCTTTCATGGGAGGTATCAAATGTTTTATTATTCCAGGACTTTACTGACAGGTTGAAGACACACAAGCTTTCAGTGCTCCAAAGTGGTCTGATCCAGGGCGACTGATTGCTGCCTTCTTAGTCTAAGCTCCAAAAATTCCTGACATGGGTTTGGGTTTATGTAAAGTAGAATGGTGTTACCCAGGCAGCTAGATAGAGTGCTAGCTCTGGAGTCAAGAGGACCTGAGTTCAAATCCAGTCTCAGATATGTACTAGCTATGTGTCTCCTGAGCAAGTTAATTAATCCTGTCTGCTTGTTTCTTCATCAGTAAAATGAGCTGGAGAAGGAAATGGCAAACCACTCCAGTATCTTTGCCCAAGAAAACCCCAGATGCGATCAGGAAGAGTTGGAAACAACTGAACAACAAATGAAAAATGCTGCTGGATCTCACCAGTACCATCCAGCTAGAAAGCTCTTTTGGTTCAGAGTGGCAAAACTATAGGGTCACCTTTGGTCTTTAATTCAAGTTCTGGTTATTCTTCTGAAGGCTGGGCTAGATGCTAGAATGGAAACTTGCTCTGCACCTGGGATCTGAGCCATGCCACTGCTGCTGCTGACTTCTGAACTTCCTCTTTTCCCTATACATGGCTCAGGGCCTCACTATCAGGGAAAGCCACCCCATGTGTATTTTCCCTTCTCAATTGCTCTGGATCTGTGACCTAGAACTGGGCGGTGTAGGTGACAAAAATGCCATTGGCACTTGTTTCTGTTACAGTGCCTTGGTATGGATCTGGTGGTGCTTGGGAGGGGTTTGAAATCTCTTCTTATGCTGGAGCACAATCTCTCCTTGGTCTCTGAAGTGCTTTGTGTAGCAAGCTCCTGGCCAATCTACACCCAGTGTCTACAGACCTCCATGAATGTCTGTCTGAACAAATGAGTCACTATGACTTTTTCTGCATTACCCATCAGGATTCAATCTGGCACATTTTCTAGCTCTGTTTAGAGGAGTTCTTTGGAAGGAAATTCACTATACTTTTTCTTACCAGTTGGTCTTGGCTCTGCCCATATTCCTTTTCTCTTCTAAAAGCCATTTCAGCTTCTTCATAGAGCATATCACATACTGAAGTTATGGTTAAACCATGGTGGTTCCAAGGTAATTGATGCTAAAATAGATATAAAACACAAAGTGCTAAAAAAAAAAAAAAGTTAACTACTGTCACTAATAGCAACTTAGATCAATCCGTTCTATTTCCTGAACATTTGTCTTTTTTTCAACTTCAGAGCCAGTGTAGAGTGGTGGCCTAAGTGCTGGACTTGGAGTCAGAAAGACCTGAGTTCAAATCCCACTTCAGATACTTTCTAGTCATATGAATCTATTCTGGGCAAGCCACTTAGCTTCTTTGTGCCCCAGTTTCTTCATCTGTAAAAGGAAGAGGTTGCACTCAATAGCTTCCAAAGTCCCTTCCAGCTTTAATTCTATAATCCAATTATTAGCTAAAAATGTTTTCTTTCAGGGATCAGTCAGTCAGTCAATATGTATTAAGTACGTATTGGAGTGTATGGCGTGTTTGTTCACCTTTGGGGTGGGAATTTGCTGAGCCCTTCTCAGGGCTGTTCATCTAACTTTGGGGTCCCCTAATTCTCACCTATGGCTCCAAAAAGCTATAGTATGCTCAGCAGTCATACCCCAGTCAAATTGTCTTGGCGGACGGGCTAAACCAGGGGGAGGGTAACTGACAGGCCTCAGACCCATTGCTGAGTTAGAGGGATGTCTAACCTAACACATGAAGACTTCTCGTGGCAGAATGGGCAGATGAGAACAGCTTGTTCCAATAGCCATGAAAGTGGCTGAAGCAGGAACCATGGAGTGCTTAGAGCTTGATCAGATATCAAAGACACCAGGCAAGGTCATTCAGTGCATTGTGGGCCATTGCCAATCATCTTGACTTTATTCTGGTCATTGGACTTTGATGACTTTGTGCAGCTCTGCCTCACTTAAATCCAATTCACAAGCAAGTCATGACATCACCCCATGATGTCACGCCATGATGTCATTGATCTTCTTTGAAAATGAAGGACCTACTATGTGACAGAAACTATGCTTAGCACTGGGAAAATGTATAAAATCAGTCACTGATGCAGAGTCATTCTGATGTGACCCTCATGTTTTAACATTGCTTGAGTTGGGGGAGGGCAGTCCTGCAGGAGAGGATAGCTCTGAGCTTATCTTCTTAGCAATAATCCCCTCTGGTCAGGGGTCCCTGCTGCCACCTGAATCCCTCACATGCTTATTTATCCCACCTCCTCATTAGAATTGTGGACCATTCAAAATACTTAGGGAGGAGCTGAGGTGGCCCCAATTCCACCTTCTCACAGTCTCATGATCCAATCAAAGTGTCTTTACCCTTATATGGAAGCCCCTTACTCTTGTCTATAAAAGCAGTGCCTGCTTTAACAACCTACTTGCCTCAGCAGCCGATCCACCAATGTTTTTCTGCCTTGTTGTATTAAAAAAACTCCTTCTTAATTTTCTCTTCTTGAATTTTACCTTTTTAGACAGGAAGATGACCTGAACATATAATCTTCCTTTTAACAAAGGCAATAGCTAGTCACAAGGACTATCAAGGAGTTCACAGTCTAATGGGGAAGACAACACACAAACAACTGTGTATGAACAAAATGTTTGTCGTTTGGACATTTTTTCAGTTGCATTCGACTTTGTGACCCAATTTGGGATTTTCTTGGCAGAGATAATGGAGTGGTTTGCTATTTCCTTCTCCAGCTCATTTTACAGATGAGAAAACTGAGACAAACAGGTGAAGTAATTTGCCCACAGTCACACACACAGCTAGTAAGTGTGGCAAGCCAGATTTGAACTCATGAAGATGAGTTTTCTTGACTCCAGGCCTGGCACTCTAACCAATGCATCATCTAACTGCCCTCTGGGCATCTAGGTGGTGCAGTAAATAGAGCACTAGCCCTGGAGTCAGGAGGACTTGAGTTCAAATACAGCCTCAGACACTTGACACACTTACTAGCCATGTAACTTTGGGCAAATCACTTAACCCCAATTAATCTCCAAAAAAACAAAGCAAAAAAAAAGATAGATTAAAAAAGAACATATTCAGGATAAATTGGGGGTTGTCTTAGAGAGAGGGCACCATGATTAAAGAAGATTGGGAAGGGCTTCTTATAGAAGACAGAACCTTAGCTGAGGCTTGAAGGAGGTTAGGGGAGCCAGGAGGCAAGAGATGAGGAGGGAGAGGATTCCAGGCATGGAAGACGTTCAGTCAAATATTTAGAGTCTAGAAGTAGAGTGTCTTATTCAAGGAGCAGCAAGGAGTTCAGTGTCATGCCTGGGCTTTTGCAATAGTCTGTTGTTTAGTCTTTCCCCATTCCAGTCCCTCCTAATTGATCTTCTTAAAACACTAGTCTGAGCATGTCAGCCCTCCTATTCAATAAACTCCAGTGGCTCTCTAAAACATTTAAGACACTCTCCATGTTGGTCCTCCTTAGAGACTTCCCATTAGGAAAATTGTTGTTGCCTAATGCTACTGCCTAAAGAGATAGGAATGTGCCTTACAGTATGATACACAGAAATAGACATTATTAGCTTCTCTTACCACCTCTAGTAGAAGGCTGTAGAGAGGAATTGGGTATCCTGAAGGTAGTTAAGGCTATTTCAAAAATTGTTTTAAAATTCTTGTAGGTTTTGGATAATGCCATTGTTATGGGAAAAATATCACCTTTCTGAGTTCAGTTGGCAGGTAATAGTTGCTGAAATATATACAGTAATTATCATGGTAAAAACCTAGGGTTTATTATTAAGCTCATGCATAGATTCAGGCCTCAGAGAAAACAATAAGCCTGAACCTTCATTAGGATTCTAACAAGGCTCTTATAGGCAAAATTATGTCAGAGTGACAGAGAAAAAATTCCTTTACATATTGCAATCTCTCAGGCTATTAAAATGAAAAAAAAGACAGATTCGTAATCCCATACTTCCTTCAATGTTGTAAAAGTTGGGGGCCATCTCCAGTCATCCTGATCTGTATCTTGCCACTGGACCCAGATAGCTCTGGAGGAGAAAGTGAAGCTGGTGACTTTGCACAGCCCTCCCTCATTTAAATCCAATTCATTTGTAAGTCAAGGTATCACCTTCCTGGTGTCATATTCCTCTTTGAGAACAAAAGACAAATAACAATAAAAGTTGAACTAACAGGGCAGCTAGATGGCACAGTGAATAGAGCACAGGCCCTGGAGTCAGGAGGACCTGAGTTCAAATCTGGCCTTGGACACTTGACACTTAACTAGTTGTGTGACCTTGGGCCAGTCACTTAACCACAACTGCCCTGCCTTCGCCAAAAAAAAAAAAGTTGAACTTAAACAGAATTATAATTCATAACAAATAAACCTAGATAAACAGACTCTTTAAGTAAATTAAGTCAGGTTACAGATTAACCTACCTTTAGAGGGTTCACAAATAGGTTGATTGAGGAAGATTTACATGTTGCCAAGGAGTCAGGGACAGTTGAAATTCTTCCTGTGGTTTCTTACTTAAGGAATGTTTAAGACCTTAAGGGACAGGTTCTGGTTAGGTAAAGTTAATATTAACAGAAGACAGGCTTTCAGCTAACCAAAGTTGCAGGAGGAATGATCCTGAGTCTCAAATAATAAAAATTAATAAAAGGAAATAAAAAATAAAAAGTTCTGAATACAACATTATAAGTATTTGTTATGAATATTTTATTTGATATCCCACATTGCTCATTTTTATCTTTCAGATTTATTTTTAGGAATAACACTGTCCAACAAAGCCCTTGGGATTGGGTTATTGTTTCCTTTGCTTATGAATTAAAGGCTGCCTCAAGAATATTTTTAAAATTGCGGAGATGCTTTTTTAAAATATAAGTCTTTGTGCCCATAACATGCCTTTGAGACTTGTCTGAAGATCCTTTTAAGTGATATACAGTACTTCTGCAATCAATGCTCAGTAATAACTGAAAAGTCAGTTCACTTTTATTCTTTGTAGTGACTATTCTGAGAATGAAATTCAACTAACTTTTAACAAAATAGTTAAACCTGGGGCAGAAAGATTCCGTTTTTTAATGTTGGAAAATGGTCTTTATATGAAGCATTTCATAAGAACTTTAATTTCAAAACAGTACATCCTGCACTGGACATTATCTTCAGAATGCAGCAGTGAGAGACCATTATGAGGAACCCTGTGCCTACACTGAGGATCATCAGATAACTGAAACAGCAAGAGATGAACTTTGCCCAAGTGGAGGAACTCAGAGGCCTTATTGTAAATAATAACTAGCATTTGTCTAGCACTTTGGGATTTTATTTTTATTCTTTTTTTCCCAATGGGGTAGATAAGGCGGGGAGGGGGGAGGAGGGAGAGAAGGTAGGTTTTTATTTTGTTCATTGAAAAAATAAAATTCAGTTAAAAATATATACAAAAATCTCAGGTCTTCTTGGATCCAAGTATTAACTCGAAGAGTTAGGGTATTAACTCTCTCCTTCCCATGATCCTAACTTACTAGGAACCCTTAGGTTACTGGTTGAGCTCTGTCTCTTCGAAAAATTCTGACCTGTAGATCCTGGATAAAATAAGTTCCTGAGCCTTGAGGAACTTCATAGACCTGACTGTATGATAACTATATCCTATGTGCCCTCCATCCTGGTGCAAGGCCAGGAGAAGTCAGTATTATAAGCTGCCTTTGACTCCAAGCTACAGTGAGGATAAGACCTAGAGCAGCGGTTCTCAACCTGTGGGTTATGTTCAATTTGTAACAATGAAAATACATCCTGCATAGCAGATATTTACATTACAATTCATAACAGTAGCAAAATTATAGTTATAAAGTAGCAATGAAAATAATTTTATGGTTGAGGGTCACCACAACATGAAGAACTGTATTAAAGGGTCGTGGCATTAGGAAGGTTGAGAACCACTGATCTAGAGTCATATTATGAGGGATGAAATGGGCCTCAGAGATTTATTCTTCATTTTGCAGAAGAGGAAACAGACCCATAGAGATTGAGTGATTTGCCCAAGATCACAGCTAGTTAGTGACAGAGTCAGGGCTAGAACCCTGGTATTCAGAGTACTGTTCTCAGTGTTCTTTCTACTACAGTTATTCCTTTCACATCATGACTTTTCCCTATTGTGGTTTCTATATACTGCAGGTCAGCACAAGAGATTAAATGGGAATTTAGAGGGGGTTTTACAGAAACCACAGATGACACACAAAGGCCAGCAGATGACACAGAAAAAGTTTAGAAACTCAGAAATGCATAAAACATATAGTATTGTATAACATCACATATTTTATCTTTTAATTCCTTAATAATTCAGACTTCTTCTCTGGTATGAAGGGAGGGCCAAAAAATTTTATGAAGATTTTATAGACCATGGGGGCACCACACCCTTAGCCCCCGTGATGCAGAAGGGAAAACTGTATATAATACTGCCTCATAAATCAGAATAAATAGTTCTGACAGAATCCAAGGAACAATAGAATACATGGAAGGGTACATCCTATTCATGATAAGAGCTAGGAAATATAGTAAAAATTGTAATATTTCACAAACTAACCAAGAGAATAAATGAATTCATGGAACAAAATAGAAAACCCCAAAACTGAACTTAGTGCATATAGGTAGGGTTATAGATTCAGAACTGGAAAGGACCATAGAGTTTATATATAAGGAAGAAAATAAGCAATTTATTTATTTTTTTCAGATACAGAACAGTTTTTATTTTGCCTGACAGAGAATGAAAAACAAACAAATAAACAAATTTATTAAGCCAGAAACTGTGCCAAATGTTTTACCAAGATTATCTCATTTGATCCTTACAACAACCCTAAGAAGTAGATACTATGATCTCCATTTTACAGTTGGAAAAACTGAGGTAGACAGAGGGTCACACAGCTAGTAAGTATCTGAAGCTAAATTTGAACTCAGGTCTTCCTGATTGCAGGCCCATTGCCTGGTCTACTGCACCATCTAACTGCCTATTAAAGGTTACTGTATGATAAAAATCTTGCTTAAAAAAGTACTAGAGAATGGAATCACTATTCATTGAAAACTGTTGGCAAAACTAGATAATAATATGGTAAAAATTGGGCTTTGATCCACATTCAAACTATGAATGTTACTATTTGTCTGCTGATCAGTTTCATAGATACAAGGCGCCCCAATACAAGTGAGTAAAAGCTTTGAGAAAATGTTGAATTTACTTCATTTTTTATAGACAGTAAGCAGTAAAATTTTGAGACTAACTTCGGATAGTTGAGGGTTAAGAAATTCAGATCAAGGGTAAGACTAATGGCATCTTAATTTTTTTGATGCTATTTTCTGTCCTCAGCTCTGGGATAACACAGATAAAGCATGGCTCAGACTCCAGCCAAGGCCATGAGAGCAAGCCTCCATTTCTATGCAATGAATCATACATTTGCAAGGAAAGCCATGGGTGGGCCAGCCTTAGCTGCCACCTCTTTCTTGTCTTCGTTCTTTATCTCTGCAACTAATTATAATGCTCAAAGACCAGAGGGAACAGTATTCAGCTATCAGATTGATCTTCCTAAAGCATGGGTCTGACCATGTCCCACTCCCTGCTCTCAGGAAGCTGAGGGTCTAGTGAGGGAGACAACAAGAAAATACCTATATACAAACAAGATATGGACAGGGTAACTTGGGGATGATCAACAGAAGGAAGGCATTAGTGTTAAGGGGGATTGGTAAAGGATTTTTGTAGAAGGTGAGATTTTATCTGGCCCTGAAGGAGCTCAGGCCACAGAGATGAGGAGAGAATTCCAAAGGTGGGTGACAGCCATGGAAATGCCCAGAGTTGGGAGGTGGAATGTCTTATTCAAGAAACAGCAAAGAGGCCAGTGTCGCTGGGTCATAGAGTAAGTGGAGAAGAAAAAGGTATAAGAAACCTGGAGAGATAGGAAGAAGCAAGATGAAGAAATGCTTTTAAAAGTCAAATGGTATATTGTATTTGATCCTGGAGAACATAGAGAGTGGCTGGAGATTAATGAATGGGAGGAAGGAAGGGATAGGAATGATGTAGAAAAGAAGTACTATGGAAGTTGCATTGGTCTAACCAATATCCCTTTCCTTCCCTTTCCTGGTCGTAGAGGGAGTCTAACTGTCCTTCGTTCTTGAAGGGAACCCTGACATTAAGAGGATGATGTCTTCACTTGCAAGTGAATTGGATTTAAGTGAGATAGCGCTGTGCAAAGTCATCAGCCTCATTCTCTCCTCCATCATTGGAGTCAGTGGCAAGACATAAATCAAGATTGCTAGTGATGACCCCAGATGAGGAGTCTCACTAGACAGGAAATGATTCTGTTATATCTTAATGATCTTAAAAAAAAAAAAGAATGGGTGGGAAAGAGGAATATACTAGGAGAGGGAAGGGAAAAGAACATGGGGGAAAATTATCTCCCCATGACGAGTGTACACAAGTAGAAATCTATATAAACAAGGAGGGAGGGCAGGAAGGGAGAGGTTGACACTCAAACCTCATTCTTATCTGAACTGATTTAGAGATGGAAGAATACACAGTCACATACTGTTAGATAGAGAAATACGTTTCACTCTACAGGAAAATAGGAGGAAAAGCAGAGAAGGGGAAGGAAGAATTAGAGGGAAGATAGATTAAGAGAGGGAGCAGTCCTTAGCAAAACAAACCAAAGACATACAAAAATATTTATAGGTCTTTTTGAGGTGGCAAAGAATGGGAATCTGAGGGGGTGCCCTTTGGAGAATGGCTGAACAAGTTGAGGTATATAAATGAGATGGCACCCTATTGTGTTGTGGGAAATGATGAAGAGAATAATTTCAGAGAAACCTGGAAAGACTTCTATGAAATGAAGCAGAGTGAGATAAATAGAATCAGGAAAATATGTAATGACAACAATATTAGTAAAGGCAAACAACTTTGAAAGACTTATGAATTCTATCAGTGTAATTACCAACCAGGATCCCAAAGGACTAATGGTGAAACATGCTACCCACCTCCTGATATAGAAATGAAGGACTAAAAGTACTAAATTAATCACACAAATCACGTATGCATGCATACATATATACACACATATGATTATATATGTGTATATATACATACATGATTATATATGTGTGTATATATACATACATATGATTGTATATGTATGTATATATATATATATATATATATATACATATTTGTAAGTTTTGTTTTTCTTTTATTCTCAATGGGGGGAGGTGTAGGAGGAAAGAAGGAGAAAAGAAAGAAGTTGGATTTTTGTTAATTAAAAAACCCCCAAATATAATTTAAAAAAAAAAGAAGAATACAAGGTGGCTAGGTGGTGCAGTGAATAGAGCACCAGCCCTGGAATCAGGAGGACCTCAGTTCAAATCTGGTCTCGGACACAACACTTAATAGCCATGTGAGCTTGGGCATCACTTAACCCCAATTGCCCTGCCTTCCCCCCTAAAAAAAAAAAAAAGCAAAAAAAAGAAAATTACTTTTAAGGTTAAGACAATTTTCCTTCAGCAAGAAGGAGAGATTTTTTGTAATTTTTTTTTTTTAAGAGCCAGTACTTGTGAATAGAACTTCATTGTTACTAGCTGCCTATTTAATAACCTGTTTGTGCATTTTCTGTTGACTGTCAAACTAAGTCAAGGTTTGCCCTCGAAGCCTAGCCTTGGAACTCATCGTGCCAACCTCTGGCTCATCTGTTCATTATAATTCTTCCTGCTCCATGACTTAGAGTGGAATTGCATCCAACATGGTGGTTCAATTGTAAAGTTGGCATATAAGGTGGAAATTGCATATAGCAAAATTACCCTCTTTCCAAGGTGGCAAACAGCCTTTGGTATGTTAGAACAATGTAGTTTGGAGAGTAAAATGCACCAAAAACAAACTAAAGCACATATTCTCTGAGCGAGATTAACAATAACAATTAACAATGACAAATATTAACTGTTAATAAAGGGGGTCAGACTGGCCCCCTCAGTCAGGTCAGTGACTTTGATGAGAAGTAAAAAACTCTTTTCACTGAGACTTAGGAAAGGAGGCATTCTGGGTGGTTGGGGAATCACACAATTGGCTGTGGCTGGGAAAAGTGTGTTGACCTACAGCTGTGGATGATTTTGCCCCTGTGACAATTAAGGGAGGTTAATTTTTTTATTAGCCTCCACAGCCTCTATGATCTTGGCTAGAAATCAGCACCGCTCCAATCAGGACCACTCAGTTAGTTTTTCCTTTGGGGGAGATCAACCCATCCTTAATAGAAAGGGGCAGAAGAATTGTCTTCTGAGGAGGGGCTCAGCCTAATCTTGTTTTTGTTTCTAGACAACAAAACAGATTTCACGGGTTAAATGGGTTAGAAGGTAAATGTCCTGGGGCTAGCTGAGAGGGAAAGATTATTGTTATCATGATGATAATTAGCATGATAATAACAATTGGCTTTAAAATGATACTGAGTATGTGCCCAGAGAAGGCTCCGCTGGCTCTATTGATGGGTAGTAAGTAGGACGGCAGAATCTGCTGGGAAAGGAGGGAGCAAGATATTGGGGCTTGCTTGGGGTGCTAGATTCCTATCTCTCATCTTGGGCTTACTTTGGGGAGTATGTTAACTGGGTGGAAAGCTGGATGGACTTGCTGATACCATTAACTGTTCTACCTCTCTGTCTCTGTCTCTGTCTCCCTCCTCTCTCTTCTCTCTCTCTCTTGTCTCTTTTTTGGTCTCCCTCTTCTGTCTCTCTCTGTCTCTTTTTGTCCCTCTGTCTGTCTGTTTTGCAGAGCACTGAAATTTTGAGGACACTGACAATACTATTTTTTTATCAGTAGAAACACCTGAGCTTAGCACCAAATTAGAAAGAATAATTAATTAAATAAGAAGCTCCAGTAGTTTTGTCCCTAGATTGATCACATCCCACACACACCAGTAGCAACCACTCCGCCAGTGACCTTTCTACATCCCAGGGTTCTTGCCCTTAAGCACAAAAACTGATAATTACAGTTTGGCCTATTAGTATGTTTTGGACTTTTGGCTACCTGGGAGCTGTCCATCTGTACAAGAAGTGGGAAAGGGTGGTGTACTAGCTCCATCTTCTGGCTGAACTCTGAATAGCTGTTAGATGCAAAGAAATGTATCCTAATAGTGCTTGATGGGGCCCGGTCTTATAGTGCTATAGAGTCAGTATAGCTCAGAGCAGCAGTCTGGGGTGAGATGAGAAAGACCCAAGGCTTGTGTCTATACAATTAGGATGGAAACCTGCCTTATATGCAAGGCAAACTTCTCAGGTTATATATTGCCTTTTGGTAATTTCTTTTGCCAGTCAATAAACATTTATCAAGCTGTGTAGTAGCCATTGCTCTAAGCACTTTATCATCAAGGTTGCTCCTGATGTTCATTTAAAATTGATTTGTGTGAAGATATTATGTATGGAAGAAGATACATCCTTGTAGTGGGGAGATCGGAGGAAAGAAAGGCACACAGTATGATTGTTATCAGTCTATAACAGAGGTTCCCAACTTATTGGACCTACCATCCTCTTAAAAAAAATAACTCAGTGTCCCCCTGGAAATCTACTTTTTTTTAACCCTTTAACTTTTTTTTTTTTTCAAATTTGCATCATTTCAAAAAATATAAATTAAAAAAAAATAATATACCTTAAATTTAATAATTTATTGTAAAATATATTGCAATTTTTTTTCCTGCATTGAAATTTTCATGATGCAATATTACATCATGTAACTATATAATATTGTTTTGTAAACAAGTCATTACATGCACACATTCCTGCAGATGCAGACTGGACTTCCCAACCAACATGCTAGCCTGCCAATACTTGCTTGTTAAGACCTGTCTTTGGACTTGACCACTAATTGGTTATAACTTGCATTTTGTGTGTGTGTTAGTAAAATAATGTAATCACTACAACTTTAATTCTGTTACACAACAGATGAAACATGTATGAATAGTTTTTCAAAATTCTCTTCTCTTCTTTCCTTATGCTTCCACCACCCCTTTATTTTTATTCAATGCCTTCCAATTGCACTCGAGGCTACTACCACCCCTGAATTGTTCCAGCACTCCCCAGGGATCAGTTTCACCCACTGGTATAGAACCCTCTGGTTCTATACCTTGAAAATAAGACATGGTTCTATAGGGGCTTGAGGGGCTTACTATATCATGGGGGAAATAAGATGTTAAATCACAAGTTAATTACAGAGCAAGATAATATATAACAAAAATGCTAAACTGCAAAGCATAGACAACAAATGCAATAAAAGTTGTTATAAACTGTAAATATTATATAAATAAATAATCCAACAAACCATTATTAAACATCTGATATGTTCCAGATAGTATATTAAGCATGAGCAATAGAAAAATCAGGCTCCTGCTCTCAAGGACCTTATGTTCTACTGGGGAATAGAAGAAGATAAGTAAGTATAAGATTATGAGAGTTAATTATTATTCAATATTTTGGATGTATCATGTTTGTGTACAGATGAGGATACAACAAAACCTTTTGTCTTAAGGAGCACCAAGCATTTGGGAAAACTAGGTTTTTGTGAATCTGTTGTGGGCAAAACCTTGCATCCAAAAATGTGTTCCCTAAGAGCAGAGAGGGGCAGCTAACTGGTATAATGGACAGAGTGCTGAGCCTGGAGTCAGGAAAACTCATTTTCCTGAGCTAAAATCTTGCCCCAGACTCTTACTAGCTGTGTGACCCTGGACAAGTCCCTTAACCCAGTTTGCCTCAGTTTCTTCATCTGTGAAATGAACTAGAAAAGGAAATGGCAAACCACTCCAATATCTTTGCCAAGAAAACTGTGGAAGCTTATAAAGAGTTGGATACAATTGAAAAATGACTGAATAGAGAATAGAATTTTAGACCTTGATTCCACCTTACAGATTATCTATATTATAATCTCATAACTGGCACACAAGTTCAGATTCTCTGCCCTGGAATATATTTGACTCAAAGTTTCTCTTATTTAAAATGATCTTTGAACAAGATGCCATTAATATACTGGTAGTATGATTGACTCAGGTTTGCATAAACTCCGATACCTTCTCAGACACCTCTGAAAAGGAGCTATTTGCATAAGACAATGCTTATGAGATTTTCCATTTTTAAAAATGGGTATTGAGTTATGCATGGCTAATATAACCAATAATTCTATTTTTTCTGAGTGTCAGGTTTCAGAAAAAAATATGGCAGACAGCATTTCATGCACATATACCAATTCTCCCTTTTCCCTGCGTAGATGAGCTAGATGGCACAGTGGATAGCATGTTAGACCTGGAGTCAAGAAGACGTGAGTTCAAATGCTACTCAGATACTTGGTAGCTGTGCGATGCCAGGAAAATCACTTAGCTCCTCTCAGTCTCAGTTCCCTTACCTGTAAAATGGGGATAATAATGACACCTATTTCACAAGTTTGTTGTGAGGATCTAATGAGAACATATGAAAAGCATTTTACAAATGTTAAATAATTTTTGTAAATTTTTGCAAATTTGTAATTTTTTTTGCAAATATTTGCAAATCTTAAAGTATTGCATAAATGCCAGGTATTGTTATTGTTGTTAATGTGATTATTTTTACTCCCTGGCAGCTGCTCCCTTTCTCTTCCACCATCAAGGTCCCTAGCCACTAGTATGGGTTTGCCTTGAGTGAAAGGGAGAGGTTTCAGAGTCCATAGCAGGAATTGATTCTGAGGCTTGAGCTGCCACCATTTGATTCCTCACTGTAGTTTCTAGCGTCAGGGGCTCTAGCAGCTTATTGGCACGGACATCACACCTAGGGAATACACAAACACAGGATGTTTATTCCCTTCTGGTTGCCCTCTCCAGATGGGACTATGCCCTCAGGATACAAGGCAGGGGAGGCATGCGTGGGCCCTAGCACACAGGGACCATGCAGTTTGATTATGTAGGGGTCTTATCTTCCTTCTTTCTTGGTTCCCATTCATTCTAAAGTGGCAGAATCACGAGGGCCAATCATGAGGAAACCCCAGCAGTAACACACCTCTGCTGCTCTCTGATTTAGTGCACAGTTTAATTGTAACTCCAGACAGTGTGTAAACAGTGAGGTTTTTTTTTTCTTGTCATAGTGTTTGCAACTGCTCCCTTCCCTACCTTATCCTGTTAACTACTGCTGGTCTTGCTGTGTGTGGTAACACCCTCTGCTGAGAGATCTGTATTCTATCCTGTGGCTTGGCTGAAGCTCTGCTCCAATCTGCTCCTCCCAGATGAAAGAAAACACTGATGGAGGCAGTGTGGCACAGTGGGAAATGTGCTGGCCATGACGTCAAAGGACGCAGGTAAAATCCCTGCTTTGCTGCCTCTACCCTTGTGATCTTGGGCAGGCTACCTGGGCTTCAGCTTCCTCTTTTGTGAAAGGAAGGATTTAGAGTGAAGGCAGAGATGGGCAGTGGTGCTTGAAGACTCTCTGGTAGCTATTTGTCAACGTGGCCCCAACCAGTCTTTCGTTATCACCACCACCACCATCATTATTATTACCATTACTAAGCACTTGTTAAGTCCTTAGTTCACTCCAGGCACTGTGCTAAATCCGGGAGATGTGAAGAAAAGCAAAAACACAGTTACTGCCCTCATTTCCAGTCTTATTGGACATTCTTCTTCCTCCCACACTCTGTGACCCAGCCAAGTTGACCTCTCTGTGCTTCACATTGGATGTTCTGTCTCCTGTTTCTGTGCCTTCACACTGTCTCCCATGCCTGGAAAGCATTCCTCCTGTCTCACAGAGTGTCGCTCTTCCTTTAAGATACAGCTGCTGATCCCTTCCATCCTTGATTGCTAGTGCTCTCCTTGTACTACCTTGTATTTCACTACTTTTTGTATGCTGGTATTTGTTAATGTTATAGTTAGGCAGTATATATTTTTACGTGTCCTTGTCTCCTCCATTAGAATGTCACCTTTTTTTTTTTTTTTTTTTGCATAGGCATTGCTTCATTCTTTGTTCTTGTATCCCCATCATCAAACCCAGTTCCTGGCACAAAGTAGGGATTTAGCAAATTCTAGTTGATTGATTGATGTAAACAGCAGAAAAGTTCACTATCTTCCCGGGGCATGTATTCAGAATATATGAGGATCCTCTAAAATACTTTCAGATTGGATGAATGCTACCCACCTCTCACGATTCGTGATACTTCCAGATGGAAGAATTTCTAGGGCTCATGAAAGTATTAGGCAAAACAATTGAAGATCCTAGGAGTAGGGTGCTGCTTTCATCAGAATTGCTGATTGATGATAGAGAATTCATGAAAGAAAGGCAGATCTTGAAAGTTAACAGCTAGCTAAAATGATGTTTGAGAAAGAGATTTGGATTTCTGGACTATAGGTTAAAACGTAGGAATGATGGGATTATAGTAAGAGACAGAATGCACTCAACATAAGTTGATAAAAACATATTTTCCTGGAGTTTTGTGAATTTTATTTAGGGCTTTAAACTGAAAAGAGAGCAGGTCTAACTATTATTATAATAAAGCTAATAAGCCTCATAACAAAGGGAATAGCAGGTACAATGTAAGAAGACTAGCAGGAGTAAATCACTGAAAACAATATCCAAGAAGAATTATCATTGTTCGTATGTGATCTACATCCCTAATTAGAATTTCTGACATTTTCTTGTTTGACCGAAACCTCCTTTCATTCCATCTGTCCTTGTGCCTCACCCTCTTAAAACCTGTTTTTTGGGTACATTGAGCACGTCAGTACCTCCATCCTTCAGTGCTTTCCCAGACTGTTCATTACTCTGATTTTTATTTCTCTATTCCTCCTCTCAAACCTCAACCCGATAAGTCTTTTCAACCCCATGCTGCCCTCTGCTCTCGAATCCCTTGCCCCTCTGTTCTGTTGTTCCTCTTCTCTTATCAAACATCAACCTCATATTACTTCTATCCATCTCTTCTATTCCTACTCACTGAACACATACAGAGGAAGTCTTAGAACCCTGCTGTTTGGGTACATTAAAATTCATGTTATTCAAGCTCAGCTGGGTCCTCATTGCATCAGGGCAGATCTTTTAATCTTCTCTAATTGATTTCCCATCGGACTCCTTACAGTAGCTGTTCCAAACCTTGTCTTCCCTCCTCAAACTCTCTACCCATCCCAACCGTGCCTTCTCCCCACATTCCCACCTCAGGTAAGGACTCTCTGTTTCTAAGTTTACTAAAAAAAAAAAAAAAATGGAGTTGTTTGATGTGAGTCCCTTATTCCATTCTCTTCATCCCCCAAACCCTTGCTGTCATCTGCCATCCTCATTTCCTTTTCTTAAATCTCTGACAAAGGGATGGCCCTTTTCCTTGTCAAGGCCATCCCCTCTGTATGAGTATTTGATCGCATCTTCTCTTGCATATTGCATCCTGAATCACCTTCTCCCTATCAACTGGTTCCTTCCCTACCACCTTCAAAAATGGCCAAATGTCCTGATCTTTACAAATCCTTCACTTAGATCCTGCCATATCCTCAAGATACCATACAATTATCTCTCCTCCATCTCTCAGCTAAATTCCTTGAAAATTTTAGCTGTTCTTAGTTTTTGTCTCTACTTCCTCTCCTCTGGTTCACCTACTCCTCAATCTTTTTCAATCTGGCTTCTAACCTCAGCACTCAGCTGAAACTGCTCTCTCCAAAGTTATCAGTGATCTCTTAATTTCCAAATCTGATGGTCTTTTTTCAGTCCTAATCCTTCATGATTTATCTGTTGCATTCGACACTGTTGAACACACTCGTGTTGGATACTTTCTCCCCTCTGGGTTTTAGTGATGCTACCCTCTCCTAGTTTGCTTCCTATCCATCTGACCACTCCTCACTTTGTTGTGGCTCATTATCTGTATCATATCCTCTAACTGTGGACATTCCCCAAAGTTCTGTCTCCTTTTTCCTCTATATTCTCTCTTGGTAACTTCATCAGTTTCTGTGGGTTTAACTATCATTTCTACATAGATAACTCCCAATTTTACACATATAGCACCAGTCTTTCCCCTTAACTTCAGTCTCACATCACCAGTTGACTATTGAACATTTCAACCTGGATATCCTGGAGATATCTTGAACTTGACAAGTCTAAAACTAAGCTACTTAAATTCTCTTCTCTTCCTGACTTCCCTTTTATTTCTGTTGATGGTACCACAGTCTCTCCAGTCTCTGAGGCTTGTAATCTCAGCATTATTCTTGATTTTCCTCTCCACATATCTATTCAGTTGCCAAATTTTGCCATTTCTACCTTCACAACATCTCTTCATTGAACTCTCTACTCACATAGCCAACACCTCAGTTCACTTAGATTATTGCAACAACCTCCTAATTGCTTTTCTTGCTTTAACTCTCCTCCTGTTCTAGTCCATTCTATACACTTTTGTC
Source organism: Pseudochirops corinnae (assembly GCA_028646515.1). NCBI lineage: Eukaryota > Metazoa > Chordata > Mammalia > Diprotodontia > Pseudocheiridae > Pseudochirops > Pseudochirops corinnae. The sequence continues at coordinate 269,905,892 of CM053588.1, forward strand.
AGTTATTTTCCTTAGGCTCACACATCTGATCATGTGATTCCCCTATTTAATAAACTCCTGTGATGACCTCTTGCCTCTAGGATCAAATATAATATCTATTTAACCTTTAAAGCCCTATACAACCTGGTCCCAACCTATCATTCCAGCCTCATTGGACATTAATCTTCCTCCCACGCTCTGATCCAGCCAACCTAGCCTTTTCTCCGTTTCTCATACATGAAGCTCCACTTCCAGTCTCCAGGGTCTTTGGTACTAGCTTGCCCCCACAACTGGAATTCACTGCCTCCTTACCCAGAGAGTCCCTTTCCTTTGAAATGCAACTTAAGCACCATCTTCTCCATGAAGCCTTTTCTGATACCCCCTCCCCACCAACCAATAATGCCCTTTCTCTCTAATTACCTTTCATTTACCTGCTTTTTATATGTTTGTATTTATTCACCTCATGTATATGTTGTATATATTTTTATATATACTTGTTGTCTCTCTTCTCCTTCCTCCGTTAGCATGAGCATTTATTTTCCTTGAGGGATTATTTCACTTTTTATACTTGTCTTTGTACTTATTTCAAACAGTTCAGAGAAGGGATAGGGAGGACTGAATGCCTTAATATTTTGTAAGAGTCAGTCTAAAAGGAGGGAATCTGAAAAATTAGATTCCAAAGACATGAGAGAATGATTTAATGAGGAGGAATAAGGGAGTTACCTAAGAGAATGATGTGGATTTGAGGGACTCTGACTCAGTGTCCATCAAACCCCTGAACTTAAGTAGGTATTTAATAAATACTTGCTAATTATGGATTGATTGAAGAAAGACAACAATAAAACCTATGGCTTCAGATTACAGTGTAAAATGTATAAATATGGTTAATATACATGGTGAACCAGAGACACTAAAAGAAAAGAAAATTTGGCCTTACATATTTCACCGAGATTGGGTAACGTGAAATTCATTATTGACATTTGGGATAAGAAAAATGAAGGTCAGATACCTTTTCTAAAAAAAATGTACATTTAGAAATCATCTTGGGTCCTTTTTGTTGTCATGAGGACTTTGTTCTAACAATGAGGACCTGACTCTATAAAAGGCAGAAACATTCCCACAAACATGTGGAAATGATTTATTCAGTCATGACTCAGTGGTCTGGTCAAATACCTGAGCCAGGGTAATGAAATTAGTCTTTAAATGAAAGAATCAGAGCTAAAAGATGCAGATAAGAGAAGGACAACATGGAGAAGCGTGGTTTTCTAGTGAGAAAAGCCTGAGCATCTTTAGGCTTCTCTAGGAAGGCGTATCTCCCCAGAAAAGGAATTACATAACAACAGGAAAGAAGGAAACCACATAGTACCAGAGAGGCACTGGTTGGAGGCTGTGATAGGGCTGTGAGTAATCCCTGGGGCATGTTGGGAGTTGCAGAAATGTTAGGTGTCAACAGAGGTGAAAGGAAGTGATTGAATAATGGGGGAAACTCCTGGAGAAGTGGAAGAATTTAGGAACAAAATCTGGACATTGAGGAGGAATCCCTGGATAATGCTGATTTTCTGAAGGAAAAAAGAGAAATTTCTGGAAAACATCAAATTCTGAGACCACACAAAACTACTACCAAGTAGTAGCAAGATACACAGCCACCTAAACCTTTCGCTTCACTAGTATTCTGAGTTTTGCTGACTGTACAGGTCTGGGAAGAAGGGGGTTGCTCCCTTAGCAAGTCCCAATTTTTTCCCCTACCATCTACCTTGTTTTAAGTAAAACTAATGTTTTAAGTCAGTAGGACTATATTGATGACCAGAGGTAGGATTGTTGCTTGACTCACTAGTAACTCTGAATGTTTTTCCCTTATGGAGGGATGGAGGAATCTCATTTACAAAGAGGTATTACAAGTCTGGAGGACTATATAGGTCCCTGGGGAGAGTGGAGACTCTCAGAAGTGGAGAGAGATGTAGTAGTATTGTATACAAAGAATTTGTACTCGTATGAGGAAATCCAGGGACTCAATGGGGAAGACATGGTCGAGAGTATGCGAGTAAAGATCAATGAAGGGAGAAACAAAAGTCTGGGGATGAGTACCGGGGCTTATACCAGCACCACTTTGACGGGAGGATGAAGGAGAGGAAATTCAGCTTTATTTGACTAGATTTTGTGGGGCAGATTTCAAACAGTTCAGAGAAAGGATAGGGAGGATTGAATGCCTTAATATTTTGTAGGAGTCAGTCAAAAAGGAAGGAATCTGAAAAATGAAATTCCAAAAACATGAGAAAAATGACTCAGTGAGGAGAAAAAAGGGGAGCTGTCTAAAGAGAATGATGTGGATCTGAGGTACTCTGACTCAGATTTGTTTAGAAGTGGAAAGGATAGGGTCTGACACGGGGACTGGATCTGTGATTTCATCGACGTGAGGGATTCCCAGAAGGGAAACTCTGTGGAACAACTCAAGTGCAAATTTTCTGCAAGTTATTGTCTTAGATCAAAGCCTAGAGGTTAAGTGATTGGCCTAAAGTCACATGGGCTGTGCAAGTCAAAGGAGAGAAAACGGGAAGGAGGACAAATCACTGAGAACCAATGGAAAAGAACAGCAGGAAATCATGTCTCTGAGATATTAAGTGATTTGCCTGTGGTCTCCCAGATAATGTCTGAAGAAGGATTCAGACCCGAGTCTCCAGATGCCAGATTTAAGTCTTTAACTACAGGGCATGCTCTTTCAGACTCCACATAAACCCACTCATCATTACTCTTTGGTGTTTTGGTCTGGCAGCTGGTGGCATAGCGGCCAGAGCCCTTGAACTGGAATCAGGAAGAGCTGAGCTCAGGTCCAGCCTCAGACCCTGACTTATTAGCTGTGTGAGCCAGGGCAGATCTCTCAACCTCCGTCTGCCTGAGGTTCCTTAATTGTAAGTGGACATAATAACACAGAATTTTGGTGAAGATCAAAAGAGATAATGTTTATGAAGTACTTAGCATAGTTCCTAGCACAAAGTAGGTAGTATACAAATGCTTCTTCTCTTCCTCATCTTCTCTTGTCTAGTTATCCAACCAATCTAGAAGCCAGTTAACTATAGGCATTGGAGTAGTTGGGTCTGGAGTCAGGATAGACCTGAATTCAAATCCAGTCTTAGACAATTCCTGACAAATCACTTAACCCTTGCCTCAGTTGTGCTGTTCCTCTCACAGCACATTCCTTCTCCCATCTCCACGTTTGCATTGGCTGTTCCCCATGATGGACTTCTCATGTTCTTCACTTCCATCTCAGATTTCTTGGCTTCCTTTGTAACTTCAGTTCAAATCCCACCTTGTATAAGGGAACCTTTCCTGGTTCCCTTAGCTGCTAACGCTTTGTCCTCTGAGATTACCATCCATGTGCTCTGTACAGGTCTTGCACGCCCCTGGTCATTTGCATGTCATTTGCATGTCATTTACATTGCATTTGCATGGCATTTGCATGGCGTCGCTGCACTAGAAGGCCAGCCCCCGAGAGCAGGGGTTGCTTTTGTATTTCTGAATATTTTAGGTGCCTGGGTGTCTGGCATATAGCGTTGTTTACTACTGTCTGACTCTTGTCAGGTGTACTGGAGTGGTTTGTCATTTCCTTCTCTAGCTCATTCTACAGATGAGGAAACTGAGGCAAATAGGGTTAAGTGACTTGGTCAGGGTCACACAGCTAGTAAGTGTCTGAGGCTAGATTTGAACTCAGGAAGATGAGCTCTATGCTCTATCCACTGAACCACCTAGCCACCTGGCATATATACTGAGTGCTTAATAAATACTCCGATGGACTTGTTGATTAGTTTGTTGTTAAGGACGGTGGTTCAATTAGTGCTCCTTTGTGTTCTGAAGTCATGAAGAGTCTGACACGACTAATGGATTAAACGACAACAACAAAACCACAAAAGGCAACCAATTAGAAACACCAATTCCCTCGAGGGGGAAGATGCTTTGGCACAATTGATACTGACCACAAAGGTGGGCAAATCATACGTGCAGGAAATGAGCTGGAGACGTTAATGCTTTTGTCACATGCCAGTGCTGCATTCATAACAAAACTGGAACTAGATCTTACCAGTTATAGGCAAGGACGTCATACTGTTGTTTCTTGTCAGTGAGATCCTCGGCTCTAAATCACACAATAGTGTAGAACAGATCATTGCAGAGCAATCGTAAGAAATAACTTAGTTCCTAAGTCCAGGTTAGATGATGTAAGAATGGAAATGAAGTGTTTTTTTAATCTGAAGAGGAAAAAGGTAAAGAACCTGAAGGCATCAAAATATACACTTAACACAAACTTCAGAAAGAACCGATTGGGAAAAATAATGTTGATGGATTGAATGATTTTGAAAGGGAGATGAGCATGCAGAATGGAATTTCAAAAATCCCTCTTTGAGTTTGGTGCCACAAATTCAGCTCATATACTAACTCAGACAAGACAGAGTAATTTTTAAATAAGGATTATCTTGTTATAACTATTATGAATGAATGCATTCTCCTATTATGTTAGTTCAAAAGCATTTCAGGACCCACACAGAGCAGAAGGCAGCTAAGTGGCTCAGTGGATAGAGTGTAGGGTCTAAAATCAGGAAGATTCATCTTCATGAGTTCAAATCCAGCCTTAGACACTTACTAGCTGTGTGACCTTGGCCAAGTCACTTAACCCTGTCTGCCTCAGTTTCCTCATCTGTAAAATGAGCTGGAAAAGGAAATGACAAACTACTCCAGTATCCCTGACAAGAAAACCGCAAATGGGGTCACAGAGAGTTGGGCATGACTGAAATGACTGAACAGCAATAGAATAGTATATATGGCAGCTGTTGCCATGGTAAGGATCACGGAGGAAAAGTGGAGCTAATTAGGAGTAGTTCTAAGGACTACTGTGTCAAATATCACCATGGAAGAAGTGGTTTGAAAAGATTACTGAAGAACTGTGGATAGACATTGGGAAAGAGTGTTCTCTCTGGAGTCAGAGGACCCGGGTTCAGATCCTGCCTATGATCCTTATTACCCATATGAAGGGAACAGTGAAGGGAATAAGCATTTGTTAACTACCTACTATGTTCCAGGCTCTATGCTAAGCACTTTATGAACATTTTCTCATTTGATTCCCACAACAACCCTAGAAGATGGATGGTGTTAATATTATCTTTATTTTGTAGTTAAGAAACTGAGGAGGCACTTTCTGAAGTACCAACCAACTACCTTTGTATTGTTATTATTATTGTTATTATTTTCTTTTGGGGGGGAAGGCTGGGCAATTAAGGTTAAGTGACTTACCCAAGGTCACACGGCTAGCAAGTGGTAAGTGTCTGAGGCAGGATTTGAACTCAGGTCCTCCTGACTCCAGGGCTGGTGCTCTATTCACTGCACCTCCTAGCCACCCCAACCTTTGTATTACCTTGGACAAGCCACCTAGCCTCTCTGAGTCTCAGTTTCGTAATGTGTAAAACAAAGGACTTGGACTAGATTTTTTTTCTCAGCACTACTTCTCTTATCTAGTGATTTATGATACTTTGATTTTATCTCTAGCTAGGAGACATAGTAGAAAAACACTGCATAATGTGACTAAAGGCAACGAAAAAGAAAAATATTGAGTGAATCCAGGAGACAAACACATACCAGAAATGTACTTGTACTTGTCATCACCAATAAAGAGAAAGTCAAATGGTTAAGGGGATAGGAGATATCAGAGAAGCATGAAGAACAAAATAAGTAGTTCAATACCAATCAAAAACTGTATTACAGAGGCTTCAGAAACAAAGAAATGAGAGGAGAGGAGAGTAGTGGAGCGGTAGAGACAGACAGAAAGGGAGAGAAAGAGAGACAGGGAGAGAGAGAGAGAGAGACAGAGACAGAGACAGAAAGGAAAAGAGACACAGAGAGATACACACACACAGAGGGAGGGAGACAGACAGACAGAGACAGAGACAAAAAGGAAGAGAGACGCACACACATAGAGGGAGGGAGGGAGACAAACAGGGAGAGACAGAGATAGAGACAGAGAGAGAGAGAGACGCAGAGAGAGACACAGAGAGAGACGCAGAGAGAGACAGAGACAGAGACAGAGATAGAAAGGAAGAGAGACACAGAGGGAGACACACAGAAAGCGAGGGAGGGAGGGACGGGGGGAGAGAGAGAGAGAGAGAGAGAGAGAGAGAGAGAGAGAGAGAGAGAGAGAGAGAGAGAGAGTTGCAAGTTGGATCAAACACCAAACAGAAAACCTGTTGTCAATCTTAAGAACAGCCTAAAGCTTACTTGAAAAGGAGGCAGGTGACTGAAATTCTAGGTTCTGCAAAACTGGAAGGCATGAAGTCCAGATAAGATGTGTAATTCTTGTCTCCAACAGTTTATAGTGGCACATGAATTATGAGCAGAGCACTTTGCCAGATTCCTCTCTTACAGAAGTCTGATACCATCTTTCTAAAAAGAAAGCATCACAAATTTATTTTAAAATAAGTTTTTATTGCTTTTTTTATTACTCACCAAAATTTTCCCCAGTCCCTCTCTTCTTTCCCCTCTCAGAGGTCGTTGCCACACAACAAATATTTTAAAATTTAATATTTTATCTTTTCCCAATTACATGTAAAAACAATTTTAACCTTCTTTTTTCAAATTTTGAATTCCAAATTCTCTCCCCTCCCCTTCTCCCTACATTGAGAAGCCAGGAAAACAAATAACGTTTTTAAAGACTTTCCCTCCCCCCCCTCAAAAAAAGAAGAAAAACAGGAAAAACCGTAACAAAACTGATCAATAAACTCTGGCATATAATAACTTTGTGAACATGGGTAAGTCATAACCTCTCAGAGCCTCAGGCCGCTTTCCAAATACTATGTTACAAAACAGTTTCTGATCTGCAATGCTAGAGGGAGTTTCTTCACCAGAAGCTTCCAACACTAATGAAATCAAAGATCTGGATCTATAATATAATACTAATAACTCATATGTGCCTAATGCTTCTCCTCTCAACTATGGCGATGGCGTTTTCCTTACCTATTCTTCTAGCAATTGTCCAAAAAATTCTTTGAAGGGTAGCTACAATCTGAACAGATACATAGCATGAAGAAAACTCACCCCAGCAAAATGATAGACTCGTCAAAGGTGGGGATGGTCATATAGTTCATCCAGTCAAGTTTTTTTATATGCATTTCCCATAATTCACATTCCTTATTCTATTTGATGTTCAAAATATTCCTTTGGGATGCACAGGACAACTATAATTATCTCCGTTTTCCAGATGAAAAAACTGAGGCCTAGAGACTTTCTGAAATTGCCAAGATCACAAGCTAATTAGAGCTGAGACTAAAATCTAGGTTTAGAATCGGGGAGTCAGTTTTATAGGAACAATGCTGTAATTTGTCTTGGGCACATGGCCAAATTCCCTATGGAAGAATTTGGGATGTTATGATTGGTGGTGTTTGGTTATGACGTATCGATGTAACTGGAAAGTTATGTTGGTTGGGGCAGTGTTGCGTAGGGTATGTCTGAATGATACTCAACTGAACACAACTTTGGAAAAATAGTTAAAAGTTGCTGGAATTGTAAACTCCTTGTGGGTAGGGCCTATGTAAATTATAAACTTCATGAGTACAGGGATCATGTCTTCTACTTTTTGGTATCCTCCATAGCATACATACTTTATACATAAAGGATTTAATAATTTTTGCCTCACTGAAAACCCTCTGGCTATGATGTGGAAGGGTGGTCAGTCTCTTCAGAGTTATAGGAATAAAAAGAAACAGGTGCTGGGGACCCAACTAGTCCCAAGTTCCTCTCATTCCTCCCAATTTCCCTCACTTCAGTCAGGTATGTCTCTAACATACTGAGCTAGAGATAACTAACTTCACCCCTCATCCTTCCCACCTCCCTCTCACTTTTATTATGCAGTCTACCCACACATCCTCTAAACCTAATGTTTTTTTCCTTTCTTTTTTTTTTTTAAACATTTTTTAACATTCTCAATGTAGGGAGAGGAGGAGGGGAGAGAATTTGGAATTCAAAATTTGAAAAAAGAAGGTTAAAATTGTTTTTACATGTAATTGGGAAAAGATAAAATATTAAATTTTTAAAATACTTGTGAGGCAATGATCTCTGAGAAGGGAAAGAAGAGAGGTGCTGGGAAAAATTTTGATGAGTAATGAAAAAAGTGATAAAAATTTATTTTAAAAATAACATCAGGATTTGAATCCAAGTTATTTCACTATGCATCAGAGTCAGGCCAAAGTTTTTAGAAGTCAAAGACACTTTGGTTCTGATGTTGTCTTCATGTCTCTATGGAGGGGCGTATAATAGCTAACCACAACTTCTTTCTTCTCTTACTGCCTATCACCCAAGTTGGGGAGGGAGTTGAGCATGTACAAATGAGCCTACAGATAGATATATCCAAGTAGCCGTCTACTACGAAGGCATGTTCTACCAAGGCCACCAATCTCCTATCCTTCATACTTATTATTGTTCAGTCTTTTCAGTGGTGTCCGACTTTTTGTGACCCCATGTTTTTGCTTTTGGGGGGGCACTCTATCCATTGCGCCTGCTGGCTGCCTCCATCCTTTATAATAGTACCAGTAAAAGATGCATTTGGCTCTCATTTAGAAGTGGACAACCTGTGGTTGAAGGTGAAATAGGAAATGAATAGAGATGTATAGATACGTATGTTGAGGGTGTGTGGGTAGAAACTGTTTTCTTTCTTCCTTTTCTCTCTGACCATTGTTTCCACCCTCTCCCCTTCCAACCAGGCACCTGGACTAAGAAGCACAGCTTACAATTTTTTTTTGCTTTTAGATTTAAACTTTGTTCTATTTAATCCACAAAGTTTATATAGCTTTATTTTAAAAAAACAAAAAAAGACAACAACTCTCCAACCAACAAAACAGTAAAAACACGGCAATATCCAAAACTGAGACCCTTTCACTTTTCAAAGGCAAGAGCTCTCAAAGTTCAGTTTACCATCTGGAAGAGCCCTAAAAAGACAAAAATCATTAATGGGGCCATGATGTCATTTCACAAACAGAATTTTATGTAACTGAAGGAACCCTTCTGAGGTATAATTGTCCTTACAGGCATGTAAGAGAGAGGTGGGGGGGGAAGAAGACAGGAAAAAATGAAATTCCAGTGTCCCAAATCAGCTAGTTACATCAGTATAAGCCCACAATGTTGCCAAGGACCATATAATGCTCCTGGAGCAAGCAATTTAGAGGAAGAGGGTGGGGAGACTGCAGGGAGAGATTTGGGGCTTCAGGATTTAGTTGGGGAGAGATCTCTCATGTGGAAAAGACAGAGACTCTTGGACAAGCCTACGGGAAAGACAACAATTCACTTTAATTCAAAGCAACAAACATCATTAAGTATCTACTATGGGGGGCACTCTGCTTGGCACCAGAGACACAAAGACGAGAATTAAACTGTTTCTGCCCCCAAATAGTTTACGTTCTCCTGGTGGGGAGGAGACGACATGCATACAAGTCAATGAATGGAAAGTACTCACAAAGTAATTTCAAGGCACAGAGTGTGCCAATAGTTGGGTGGTGTCAGAACACTTGGCGTAGCTCCTCCGTGAGCCGGCACGGGTGGTGGAGCAGAATGGGAGAGCCCAGACCAGGAAAGAACTTGTCGGTGCTTGGGAAAGAGGGCTGACAGTGGAGTCAGCATGACTAGATTTCCAATCCTGCCTCCCACAATTACTGGTTCTGTTGCCCTGGGCAAGTCACTTAAATGTCCTTCAGTCCCACTTTCCTTATTTGTAGGAATATATTCATGTAAGGTAAGGATGGATAAATGACATCTTCTAAGGTCCCTTCCAGCTATAATTCTATGCTCTTATTATCTCTCATTTGGAGTACTGCCACCGAAGAGATTGCTTTCCTAGAGAGACGAGAATTCCATCAATTAGTTTCATATTTTAAGTAATTATTCTTATTAAACATATAATAAAGTTAGCTTTCTTTTTCTTTTTTTGGTCTTTTTGGAGGGGGGAATGCAGGGCATTTGGGGTTATGTGACTTGCCCAAGGTCGCACAGCTAGTAAGTGTTAAGGGTCTGAGAGAGGTCGGATTTGAGCTTAGGTCCTCCTGACTCCAGGGCCGGTGCCCTATTTACTGCACCAGCTAGCTGCCCCAAAGTTATCTATTTCTAATTGCTGAAGGAATAGAGATGCTTTCTGTGCTCTCTAAAGTGACCAGCGTCCTGTTGCCATACCTTAGTTACCACTCTGTATTTGATCCTGAAGGAGACAGGATGCTGCTGGAGTTTATTGAATAGAGAAGGTTACATGGCCAGACCTAGGCTCTACTAAATTCGATTCGGCTGCTGAACAGAGGATAGGGTGGAATGGGGCGAGACCAATAATCCAGATGTGAGATGATGAGGACCTCAGTAGGGTGCTGATAGTGTCAGATGAAAGAAGAGAGTGACTAGGAAAGATGTTTTGAAGATAGAATGGATCAGGCTTGACAACAGATTGGATTAGGAAGTGGGGAGGGCTGAGTTTAGTTTAAGACGTTGAGTTTGAAGTCTAGGGGACATCTAGTTTGAGATTCCAATAGGCAGTTGGGGATACAAATTTGGGGGTTAGAAGACAGTCCAGGGTTCTATAGAGGGCTATGAGGCAGCACAGTGGATAGAGTGCTGGCCCTGGAATCAAGAAGACTCATCTTCCTGTGTTCAAATCTGACCTCAGACACTCAATCGCTGTGTGACCACCCTGGGCAAATCACCTGTTTGCCTCAGTTTCCTCATCTGTAAAACGATCTGGACAACAAAATCATCAACAGAGAGATATTTGAATACATGGGAGCTGAAGAAATCACCAAGTGAACTGATATAAAGAGAGAAGAGGTCCTAGGACACCCAAAGTTGGGATGGAGGAAGATAGAGCAAAGAATCTTTTAAGATGAATCACTTCTTTAATCCCACCGAATTTTGAACTTTGTTTTCCCTTCCTTCATAAAATTTGGAACCCGATTATAAGAAACAGGGTTCCATGAGCCCCTTGATGCTCAGGACCCAGAAGACTTCTCTGTCTTTGAGTCCAGCAAGGAAAGTGACCTGGGACCTTGGGTGAGATTTGTTTAGGGCTGACTTGGGTGGTAAAGGGTGGATGGGGGGTGAAGGGCGTGTGCTGCACGGTTATCCACTTCCCATCTCTGCTCCGAGGTGGTACTGAAAACATCCTGTCCAAAGAAAAAGGCGAGCAAACTTCCAGCACCGGCTTAGAGGATGTGTAGATAAGAGCCTGAAAGAGGTAGGCGTTTGTTCTCTGGTTAGGTCGCGCAATCACCTCGGCACGCGCCCTCTCCTCTCCTCCCCCCGGCTGTCCCCCTGCTAGCTCCCCTCACCACCCTCCCCGCTCGGCTTTCCCATCCCCATCCCGGGCTCCGCCTCCCCGCCCTGCTGTTCAGTGCCACATCACTGGCCGCGCCTGCAGCGCCCGCTCTCTGTCTGTAGAGGGAGGTTGCAGAGCCTGGACTTAGCGGTGGGCTGGAGATGGAGGGAGAGTGGCGGGACGGGGAGCCAATCAGAGAGCCCAGAGTAGTCGTAGCCACCAATGAGCTTGGGCCGCTGCCAGCCGCGGCAGTCCGAGTCCTTGCCAGGGGTGCGGGCAAATGAAGCACATCTGGACAGTTGCGCGGCGCTGCTTGAGGGCTGGTTCATTTCCCCTTGGTTAGTTTCCGACTTAACTCCGCGTTCTCTCCCTCTGGCCATTTAGTGACTTCTTGCCTTCCCCCGAGAAGAAATCGAGGACCCAGGCTGAAAACTTTTCCCAGAGAAATGGGACCAAGCAAGCACCTAATCTAATTTTCTTGAAGTTTTAAGAGCAACAAGAACAGAACCAGCCCCATCAACAAAAGCCCAGCTGTTGTCTGGTTTTGTCTATAGCAACCAAGTCGTAAAGAAGCTGAAAAGTTAGGTAAGAAGTTTTTGGGGGGAGGGGGGACAGGAGGACGTTGTTGTGTGCCTTGCGTATTGTACTTCTAATGCTAAATTTTGGTTGTGAGTGGTGTCCGCTATGTTCTCACTAGCGCTTTCTCTGGTTGATGAAGGGGAGAAAAACACTGCTTTGTGCCAGAAACTGAACAAACTCTTTCCCCCTTCCTTCTGTCTCTTCTTATTTGCTAATCTACACGATTCCCCCCCCCCCCCCCCATTGGGAAGAAAAGCAGACGTTTAATTACTGTTTTGTACTAAATCACCCCTAAAACTCTGAAGTTGAATATACTGTATTTTTTTTTTTAAACAGAGAATGAAGCTTGTCCATTTAATTATACCTCTGCTGTCTTCTTCTTTTTAGGCTGTAATTCCCAGCACTTAGCACTGTGCCTGTCACATAGAAAGAGTTTGGTAAATGCTTGCTGACTGACTCATTGATGTATTTCCTTTTGGAGGGTTGAGGCAATTATATAAATAGCAGGACAGATAAAATTTTTGCTTAAATTATCTGAATATTTCAGGTTAAAATACTTTAAACTTTAATCATTTAAATAATTGCTGTGACTTTCCCCTACATTTCAGTGTAGATACAACCTGAAGATTTTCCCTCCCTTGCAAATGTTGCTATTTTAAATACATCTTCATGTTTAACAAAAGAAAGTGCCTATCATTCATCAATATCCTTTTAAAGGTAATTTAAATATGGGATGATGTAAGAATAATGATTAAACTTGACTAGTGAATACTTATGATTCCATATAATTAATATTTAAATATTTATGAAGGTACTTTAGGAAATAGTTGGATGATTTGAACAAACTAGAATCATAGCTTTAAGACACCTAGAATCGTAGCTTTTTTTTTTTTCTGCCTTTAATATTTTGTTTCTTATCTGGGATATTTTTTTTAATAGGCTAAGAAGTCTGCTCTGTAATTCCTAAGTGTAAATGGAGTAGGGGGGAATTTCTATACCGTGAGAGTGTGTATGTTTTTGTTATCTTCCCCCACCCTGCCCCCAAAGAAGTAAATGGGAAAGGGTGAAGCAACTGAGGTGGTCATCATTGATGCAGTTCAAGGAAGAGAAGTCATGCATAATCCCTCCTCAACTGTCACTGTCATCTCGATATCCTTCTTGCCATTAAGGAATCACCCCCCAAACCATCCCTCCCTTCCTTGGGCTGCAGAGACCTTCTACTTTCTATTTTGATTATTTTTTGTTTGTTTATTTTCCCTCATTTCCATCCCTAGTTGAATGCTGGGCAGGGTTGGCAAGGAGAGCCTGGGCACTGAGTCAGACCACAGTACTTTTTGCAAACTGTCTCCTGGAGACTCCACCTAGTGACCTGTTTTCAAGACAAGTTGCCCTGTGTACTTTGTGTAAGCAGTTCACAAAATACCAGTATTGGAAGGGACCTTGGAGATAATCTAGTGATTTAATAGCCCATCATTCTTCCTTCTGGCCCCCACATGTGATACATGAGGAATGTGGAGCCCAGTAACTTGGATACGGTCACATAGCTAGAACTTGATGGAGTGATGGTAAAGAAATGGCTCATCTTAGTCCTGTTTGAAAGATTCACATATTGGTTTAATGTTACTTTTAACTTTACTTGTTTTAGTTACTTTAAAATGTAACATCATTTGAATTCTTTAAAATATATAGTTTCATTTAAAATAAGTTTATATTTTGAATTCTCTTACATCTTTTCTAGCTGTAGCTCAAGAAGCTCATTTCCCGCAGACCTCCCTACTTCTCATCAATCATTCATGAGAGTTAATTAGCAAAGTCAAGTAGCATATCCAACTTCGAATTACAGTATTAGAAACTCATTTTGCCTGGAGCATAGGGTCAGTGGAAGGTGGTAATATGAGACAAGATGGGGCAGATACTGTGGTGCCAGATTGTGGAGAGCCTTGAAGGTCAGATGTAGGAATTTGAACTTGGCAAATCATAGAGAGCCAATGAAGAGTTTTGAGCAGATGAATGATACATGAAAAGTGGGATGGTTATAATAATAATCCTAATAGCTAGTATTTTTTATAGCACCTGCTATGCGCCCAAGCACTTTACAAATATTATCTCATTTGACCCTTAAAACCTCCTTGGAAAGTAGGTGCTATTATTACCTCCCTTTTACAGATGAGGAAACTGAGGTGAACAGAGGTTAAATGAATTGCACAAGGTATCATAGCTAGTTAGTATCCGAGATCAGATTTGAAGTCAGGTCTTCCTGACTCCAGTCCTATCTCTCTCCCCACTGTTCATTCCTCTCAGTGAATAAGGAAGAATAATTTGTAAGTTTTTTTTTTTTGAGGGGGAAGCAAGGCAATTGAGGTTAAGTGACTTGCCTAAGGTCACACAACTAGTAAGTATCAAGTGTCTGAGGCTGAATTTGAACTCAGGTCTTCCTGACTTCAAGACTGGTGCTCTGTTCACTGTGCCACCTACCTGCCCCTTGGAAGTGGTTTGAAGGATAGATTGGAGGGGAAGAGAGCAGAGGTGGTAGGACTTGTTAAGAGGCTATTGGAATAGGCCAGACAGGTAGTAATGAGACTCTGAACTAAGGTGATGGCAGTGGTAACAGATCAAGGGGTGAATGTGAGAAGTCAAACTTGTGGGACTTGCTTACTGATCGGCTATGTGAGGTGAGGGAGAAGGAAGGGAAAGGAAGAATCAAAGTCACTACCCCCTCTCCAAGATCTGAAACATTGGAGATTGCAAATAGTGGTGCCATGGACAGAAAATATCATGGAATCAGAAGGAGAATCAAAGACAGTGAGCTTATTCTTGGAGATGTTGCTGAGCTTGAGGTACTGGAACATTCCAGGGGTGCTGTCCTACGGGCAATTGGAGATGAAAGGTTTGTAGATTTTAGAGCTGGACTAGAAGTCATCCTTTCTCTGAATCCAGGTTCCCAATTTCTAAATCCAATTCTCTTTTGTCAGTGCCAGATGTAAATCTGGAGTTCAGAAGAGAGGTCAGAACTAGAGAGAAAGTCATCTGTACCGACTCATTTTGTGGGCAACAACAGCTTTAACGGTTATTTTAACTAATTAAGTACTCATGGTGCACTAGGCATGTAAACACATTTGTTTAGGTAACTTTCTCTCTGCTTTAGCACTCTGAGCTCATGCTAAGATTCTCCTTGTGCACAGAAGCTGACAGAGATAAGAAGCTTTCCCCACCATCCTCTCTACCACCATCACTTCTCAGGCTCAGGTGATATAGACCATTCTGTGTGATAATGTTTAGAAAATGGCCCTCCTTGGCTGCCCTCTAACTGTTATCTGCTATACTTGTGGAGCCCTTTGGGGAGGCAAGAAAATGAGCAATGTGTGTACTTATTTTTGGTTTATAGGATTGTAGATTTAAAACTTGGAAGGACCTAAGAGATCATCTAGACCAGCGGTTCTCAACCTGTGTGTCGCGGCCCCTTTGGGAGTCACCTAAGACCATCGGAAAACACATTTCCAATGGTCTTAGGAACCGAGACACTGCTCCTCTCTCTTCAGGTGGGTCCACCCACATGCAGATACGCCCACATATGAGTATTAAAGGGTCGAGGCATTAGGAAGGTTGAGAACCACAGATCTAGACCAACCCCCCCCCCCCCAGCCCCCTCCATGTTACATGTGAGGAAACTGAGACCCAGATAAATGAAATGATTTGAGTAAAATCATTCAAACCCAGGTCTTCTTGCAATAAATCTGCATTTTTCTCCATTCTATCCATTCACTCAATAGATTTTTTTAAAAATTTT
>CM053588.1:269922053-269953144 GCA_028646515.1 Pseudochirops corinnae
TTCCCCCACCCATCGCCCCAAAACAGCCAACCCAGTGTGTCCCCCCTCCCCCAGTCTATTCTCTCCTATGTCACTTTTCGGTAGGGCAGGATGGATCTCCCAACCGCAGTGCCTGTGTATCTCAAGTTCCAGTTGGATGTAGTCAATAATAATAATAATAATTGCATATATATATATAGATAGATAGATAGATAGATGCACATTCATAACATTTGATTATGGAACTCCAGATTCCAGATTCTTTCTCCTCCTCCCTCACCACCCATCCCCACTGGAAGGTCAAGCAATCAAATACAGGCTGAACCTGTGAAATTGTGCAGAGCCTCTCCATAGTGAGCACACTGTGAGAGTCTGATTAAATGTCCCTTCTTCCTATCCTGCCCCCCCCATCCACTTTCCACCCTGTCCCTATCCCTCTACAGAAATGCATTCACTCAATAGATTAAGCATCTTTTATGTTCAAGGCACTAATAGGACAAAGACAAAAATTAAACAGCCCCTGCCCTCAAGGAGCTCACTTTCTACTTTTACACGCTGATGAGTGAGGGAACAATATATGTATATATCCGTATCTCTACCAAGAGGGTATCAATGTGCCTTTTCTCCCCCAGCTCCTCCAGCATTCGTCATTGTCCATTTTTGTCACTTTTGTCTACATGATGGTGGTATCTCAGTGTAGCTACTTTTTTTCCATAAATACAAAGTAGTAGAGGGTAGGAGGGAATAGGGAGAGCACCAGCAACCTCAGCAATTATATAGAAACCGGTGTTCATGGTTCTCAAAATGCTCACAGCCAAGCATGATTTCACCCTCAAGGCAATGGTTCTGCCTTATAACACTGAGTGACTTCATCCCAGTATTCAGATTTGGCTCAACTTTTAATATTGAGAAAATGCTACTTTGGGGGTGGTCATAACTACAATAGTGAATGCATTGGATGGAAAAGTCTTCTCTTAGTGTATATGGGGGATACCCATTGTAGTATGAGATGAGATAACCAGGTTATCCCCAGTCCTGAGTAATTTTCTTGTAGGAAGTGTGGTGCTAAGGCTAGTACTTTTACTCCCTTTAATGGTCCGGAAGAATTAATTATGCCACTAGACTAGAGGAAGTTGGGATGAAAAAAATATATTTGTGCATAGATGCACAAATCTATGCATCGAAACTTATGTGAATGTGAGAATTTGACTTCTCTTCCTCTATAGGACTGGACAAGTAGATGGCACAGTGCTGGGCTTGGAGTCAGGAAGACTCATCTTCTTGAGTTAAAAATCTGACCCCAGACACTTACTAGCTGTGTGACCCTGGACAAGTCACTTAACCCTCTTTGCCTCAGTTTCCTCATCTATAAAGTGAGCTGGTTAAGGAAATAACAAACCTCTCTAGTATTTTTGCCAATAAAACCCTAAATGGGATCTTGAAGAGCTGGACATGACTGAGCAACAACTCTTAATAGCATTAAAACTGGTGGATGGATAAGAGCACGGTGGGAAAGAACAAATATATCACAGAGAGGTGTTTAGGTATTTTGTGTATTTTATTTAGTAATAAGTTTGAAAAAATGAGTATGTTATCAAATTGATCATAATGAAAATTGATGTTAACAGTTATAGCTTAGAAGAAATCATAGGGTCATAGAACCAGAGGTGAAAGGGATCTCGGACATCATCTAGTCCGACTCTCTTATTCTTTTTTTTTTTTCTTTTTGGAGGGTGGTGGGCAGGGCAATTGGGGTTAAGTGCCTTGCCCAAGGTCACACAGCTAGTAAGTGTTAAGTATCTGCATAGGTCCTCCCAACTCCAGGGCCAGTGTTCTATTCATCCCACCACCTAGCTGCCCCCCAACTCTCTTATTCTACATATAAGGAAACTGAAGACCATGAAGATTATGTCCCTTAGGTCATTTTCAAGGGCAGTATTTGAACTCAGTTCCTCTGACTACAGAGCCAGCACTGTTTCTCTTGTACCAGGTATTGATTACATTAATTGAAAAGAAAATGAATAATTTCCAAAAAAAATGCACTTGTAATTTTGGGTATGGGAAATGGAGGGCAGTAGAAGAAAAAAGGTTTTTCAGAGTCAGTTGAGAGACTTGGGGTCAATGTTTCTGGCTAAGTGCCTAGTTGATAAGCTCCAGCTTTCATCTTTCTTTACCTCTTTGCAGCGCTCAGCTCTTGTAAGGTCATTTTGAGAGGCATTCCAGGCTCAGTGGCATAGAGGACAGGTCTGGGAAGAGTAGTGGTAACTTCTATTTATGGAATATTTTAATGGTTATAAAATATTTTCCTCACAATGACAATACTTTGAGATAGGCAGTGCAGGTATCGTTATACCCAATGTCTAGAGAAGGCAATGGAAGCCAGTGGGGCTTGAGGAGTGACTAAGCACTTGTTTTTGTCTCAGATTTCTATCCTTTTGTTTGTTCCAGGCAGAGTGAGCCCAATAGTGGGATCACTAGGTCAGTGAGTATGAACAGTATAATTACTTTTTTAAAAAATACAATTTTATTTTATTTTCAGTCCTGAATTTTTTTTCCTCACACTTTCCCCAAGAGATATCACTACTAGGTTTATATCCCAAAGAGATCAAAGAAAGAGGAAAAGGGTCCATATATAGAAAAATATTTATAGCAATTATTTTCCTGGTGGCAGATTTGAAAACTGAGGGGATGCCCATCAAATGGGAAATGGCTGGACATCTCCCCTCCTCTTCCCTTCCATTGAGAAAGCAAGAAGAAACTTTATTACAAATATGTATAGGCAACCAAAACAAATTCCTAAATTAGTCATGTAAAAAAAATATATGCCTCAATCTGCACTTTGAGTCCATCACATCTCTTTGGAGGTGGACGGCATGTTTCATTTTAAGTTCTCTGGAATTATGATTGGTCATTGTGTTGAACAGGGTTCCCAAGTCTGTTAGTTATTTGTCTTTACAATGTTTGTTCCTATTGTATAAATTGTTCTCCTGGTTCTTCTCACTTCACTCTGTATCAATTCATACAAATCTTCTCAGGTTTCTTTGAAACCATCCCCTTCATCATTTCTTACAGCATGATAGTGTTTCATCACATTTATACACTGTAACTTGTTTAGCTATTCCCCAATTGATGAGCACCCCTTCAGTTTCCAAGTCTTTGCCACCATTAAAAGAGCTGCTACAAATATTTTTGTGTGACTAGATCCTTTTCCTCTTTCTTTGATCTCTTTGGAGTATGGACCTAGTAGTGATATCACTGGATCAAAGGGTCTTCACACATTAACAGTTTTTTGGGCATAATACCGAATTTCTTTCCAGAATGGATGGATCACTTATTAGTTCCACCAATAGTGTATCAGTATATCTTTCCCCCAAAGCCTTTCTAGCCTTTGTCATTTTCGTTTTTTGTCAACTTTGCCAATGTGATGGATATGAGGTGGTACCTCAGTGTAGCTACTTTTCTTTCATAATTCCAAATTATCATCTAAAATAGTTGGATCAATTCAGAGCTCTACCAATGGTTAGTTAGTTTGATCACCTCCCTGCAGCCTCTCTAGCATTGACTGCTCCCATTTATTATCATCTCCGCTAATTTGTAGGGTGTGATTTGTTTGTTTTGGCATTACTTTTATTATTCCATTATTTTTTTAGGGTCAAAGAAGACAGTGAATCTATATAGTCCAATGCAACCTTTCAAAGAATGGCTTTGGGCAGTGAATGCCTTGGAGGTAATTTGTTTTCATTTGCCTTTGACAAGAAGGCATGACTCCTTAGTCATCAGTTATTGAGGACATTTTGTAGAAGATGTCGACTTCCTAGTGACCTCTTGAATCATCATCTTCCCAAAAATCTCTTTTCTGTGACTGTCTCTACAATTAATTTCTCATTCTAGACAAAGTCCACGCTGGCAAAGGAAGTGTTGGGCGTATGACTGTCATTTTCTCATTTCAGTGGATACTTCCATGTTGCCATCCTTTTCATCCATCTCTTGCTGCCTTTTTGTGACCTCTCCTGCATCATGAGAGATAAGAAGCAATTATGCCCCCTTGTTTCTCTATTGCATGAGCCAACCACTGGGGAAATAAAAAGTGGTCATTTGATATTTGGTCAGTTAAGGAGCAGGACTAGATGATCTCTAAAGTCTTTTTTTTGTTTTGTTTTGTTTTTTTTAGCTCTGACATCCTATGGTTCCTATGGACTAGCTACATGTGGTCCTCTAGGTACTCAAGTGCAGCCCTTTGACTGAATCCAAATTTCAGAACAAATCCTCTTAATAAAAGGATTTCTTCTGTAAAACTTGGACTCAGTCAAAAGGTTGAGCTCAAAGACCTAGAAGGCCACATGTGACCTCAAAGCCGCAAGTTCCCCATTCCTGAACTAGATCAAACTGGTCAACCCTCCTGACTCTGATTAGGGCCAGATGGCCTCCACAGAACAAGTTGGGTAAATTCTTACACTCTCTGGTCACTAGACACAATATCCTGGCACTAAGGTCATCACCACCTCCTTTTCCTCCATTTCTGCTTCTGTCCTTCCCCCCCAGCATGTGATGGTAACAAAAACTTATATTGAGGGTGGCTAGGTGGCACGGTGAATAGAGCACTGGTCCTGGAGTCAGGAGGACCTGAGTTCAAATCCAGCCTCAGACACTTAAACAATTAGCCATGTGACCTTGGGCAAGTCACTTAACCCCAAATGCCCTACCTTCCCCTCTCCAAAAAGCAAATAAAAAAAATAAAAAAAAACTCAACATTGACAAAACCCTTTAAAGTTGACAAAATTTTGTTACTCTTCAGACTCTAGGGCAAAGGTTAAATTGTTCCAGTTCTAATTCAATAAACATTTCTATTGAGGGCACGATACTTGGTTAAAATGAAATAGTCCCTGTTGTTCCACCTTCTGGCTTCTTTCAATTCTCAGCTCAAATGCCACGTCCAACAGGAGATTTCTCTTGGTTTCCCCCGATTGCTGCAGCCTTCCCTTCTAAAATTACCTTTCATCCACTCTGTATGTGTCTTGAATACACCTATTCCTTTACATGTTGTCTTCACCATTAAAATATACTCTTCTTGAGGGAGGGGATTCCTTTTGATGCCCTTTGTGTCTCTGGCACTTAGCACAGGGCCTGGTGCATGGTAAATGCTTAATAATTGCTTGTCGATCGATTGGTTGGTTGAATCCATGTACAGTGATAAGTAAATACAAAATATGTTAAATGTAATAGAGGAAGAGAACCATAACAACTTATAATGCCAATGTGATATTCACAGCATCTGTGGTGGTTATGAATATGCTGGTGTAGTTGTGAATCACAAAGTGTAACAGACTCTCTACATGGAAGACAGAAACTAACAATTAATTCAAATACCAGAAAGCTGAAGAGATCATGAGAGATCATGGGGAGGAGGTGGTCTGGAAGGGAACTGTGTCTTAAAGAAAGGTAGGGATTCCAAGAAGTGTAGGTTAGGAGAGGGCACATTTCAGATCTGAGAACAACTGTACAAAGTACTCCAGAGACAGACTAAAATACTTTGAACAGGGAACTTCTAGTAAACTAGTTTGACTACATAACGGATAGTATATTTTAGGGAATAACATGAAACAACATTGGAAAGATAGATGGGAGCCAGATTGTGGAGACACTCAGATGCTAACCTGAGAAATTGGTGCTTTATCTTTATTCAGTCTTGGTGGAGAGAAGGAAGCAGGAAATGGTGTAGTATAGAAAAGCATACTAATAGGGATCATTTAGGACCCAGAATGGATTTTAGAACTTAAATGATATAATCCATAGCAGTAAGAGTTTACTAGGTATCTGCTATAACCAGTAATAAGGATTTACTGGGTGCCTGCTGTAATCAGCAGCAAGCATTTATTGGGTGCCTGCTATGATCAGCAGCAAATGTTTATTGGGTGCCTGCTATGATCAGCAGCAAATGTTTATTGGGTGCCTGCTGTAACCAGCAGTAAGAATTTATTGGGTGCCTGCTGTAACCAGCAGCAAGAATTAATTGGGTGCCTGCTGTAATCAGCAGCAAGCATTTATTGGGTGCCTGCTGTAATCAGCAGCAGCAGGCTTTTCTTGCATGACAAGTCACTGTGTTAGGGAACAGAATGACTGATCTGGCTTGACAATGGACACTCTTCCAATTTCTTGAACTGGCAGTGCAGCTATTTAGTTGTTGCTATATTTTCAGTTTGTATATTAAGTTGTTATTTTGTAATTCTTTTGTTTCATTTATATATTTCTCTTTTACCAAAAAAAAAAAGAAAATCAAGTGTTGTTCCTCAGGTTCCTCACCTCTATAGTGGAGACAGGATCAGAAATGAAATGATACCTCCTCCCCAGACTGTTAAGGTCAATTCAGTAATCGAGTAAACGTTTATTAAGCTCCTACTATTGCCAGACACCATGCTAAGGACTGGCGTTACAAAAAGATGCAAAAGACAGTTCTGCCCTCAAGGAGCTTCCAATCTAATCGGGGAGACAGCATGCAGACAGATGTATACAAAGCAAACTATGTATATAGGATAAGAAGAAATAATTTAAAAAGGGAAAAGCACTGAATTAAGAGGGGTTGGGGAAAACTTCCAGTAGACAGTGGAATTTTAATTGGGACTTAAAGGAAGCCAGAGAGGTCAGTAGGCAGAGATGAGGAAGGAGAGTGTTTTAGGCATGAGAGACAGCCAGAGGATGTCTGGAGCTGAGAGATGGAGTGTCTTGTTCATGGAACTGCTAGGAGGCCACTGTCACTGAATTGAAGAGTTTTTGTCAGGGAGTAAATTAGAAGAAGACTGGAGAGGTAAGAAGGGGCTAGGTTAAAAAGGGCTTTGAACACCAGAGAGACAATTTTATATTTGCTCCTAGAGGAAGTAGGAAGCCACTGGAGTTTATTGAGTAGAGGGAGTGACATGATTAGATCTGAGTTTTAGGAACATCATTTTAGTGGATAAATAGAGGTTAGATTGGAGTGAAGAGAGACTTGAGACAGGCAGACCCACCAGCAGGCTATTGCAGGGCATAAAGTGACAAAGGTCATCATGAGAGTGGGGGTAATGTCAGAGGACAGAATGGGTGTATTCAAGAGATTTTGCAAAGTTGAAATCAGTAGGCCTTGGCAACAGACTGGATATGGGGGGGCACAGAGATAGTGGAGAATTCAAGGTGACTCCTAGGTTGTGAATCTGAGGGACTAGGAGGTTGGTGTTGTCCTTTATAGTAATAGGGAAGGTAGGAAGCAGGGAGGGTTTAGGAGGATAGGTAATGAATTCTGTTTTGGATGTATGAGTTTAAGATGTCTACTAGACACCAATTTGAGTTGTCTGAAAGGTAGTTGGAGATGTGAATTTGGAGGTCAGCCGAGTGATTGGGGCAAGAAAGATATATTTATTTTTGGAGTGGGGAAGGCAAGGCAATTGTGGTTAAGTGACTTGCCCAAGGTCACACAGCTAGTAAGCGTTAAGTACCTGAATTTGAACTCAGGTATTCCTGACTCCAGGGCTGATGCTCTATTCACTGTGCCACCAAGCTACTCCAAGAAAGGTATATTTAAGAATTGTTATATGGTAATTAAATCCATGGGAACTGATAAGATCACCAAGTGGAGTAGTATAGAGGGAGATGAGAAAAGGACTCAAGACAGAGCCTTGAAGGACACCAGTTGTTAGAAGGTGTGATCTGGGGAGGATCCATCGAAGGAGACAGAGAAGGAGAGGTCAGGTAAGAGGAAAACCAGGAGAGTGGTTAAAGAGAGCTTAAAGAGAGGATAGTATAAAGGAAGAAAGGGTGATCAACAGTGTCAGAGGCTACAGAAAGGTCAAAGAGAATGAGGATTGAGAAAAGGTCATTGGATTTGACAACTAAGATATCATTAGTAACTTTGGACAGAGCAGTTTTGGTGGAATGATAAGGCGAAAGGTCAGATTGTAAGGGGTTAAGAAGAGAGTGAGAGGAAAAGACAGTGGCGGTACCTATCACAGATAGCCTTTCTGAGGAGTTTAGCTGCAAAGGGGTAGAAAAGAGATAGGGTGATAGCAGGGATGGAAGGATCAAATGAGGATTTTTTTTCTCAGGATGGGGGAGACATCGGCATGTTTGTAGGTAGTAGGAAATGAGCCAGTAGACAGAGAGAGACTGAAAATAAGAGAAAGAGTAGTGATAACAGAGGAAGCCATCTGTTGGGGGAGATGGGATGGAATGGGATCACTTGAACAAGTAAAGAGGTTAGCTTTAGAAAGAGTGATGCCACCTTATCATGTGAGAGGGGTGAAGGAGGTAAGAGTGCAGAAAGCACTTGAATGAAAGGAGATGAAGAGGGGAGAGGAGGGCGTTCATGGTGAATGACATCAGTTTTTTTTTTCTGTGAAATATGAGGTAGGGGTCTCTGCTGAGAAAAAGCAAAGAAAGCATGATTGGAATTTGTGTAAACTTAGGGCATAAATGGAAGTCATTGGAATAAGAACTTGAAGTATGGAACCTGTTCCAAACTTTTCTTCTCATCTCTAGTAAGATCGGGGTGAAAACATGCTTCCCACATCTTCTTTCTGGTTCAGTGACATTTCCTGTAGAGACTATTACTATCATTTCATATTGATCTGGGCATAACTTCTCTATCATTCGGTTTGGATTAGAAATGTGAATGTGACTTGGAACAACCTCATGTGGCTCCTTTGCCTGCATACTATTGGTTACCATTCGTGGTCTACTTTACTGCTCATCTTTGGCTTCTGGGTGGTTATATCTCCTGGCTTTCTGACATTGCAGCTTAACTACTTTCCCTGGAGCCTTATCTATACCATCCTGGATGGGGGCCTGGGAGTAGGAGGTGAGGGAGGGGTTAGGAGGAGGAGCTATGCACTATCTTTAGTCTGGGAAGGCAAACTAAGGTCCCTGCCTCTAATCTCAAGAAGACACTCACGCATGGACTATCCTCACAAAATGTTGCTTTTTTTTTTTAAATGAAAATTTGATGAATTAACACTAATGCTAGTGTTCATGTTCAGTTTGTTTTGGAAGACTCACTTCTGAATGCCTCAGTTTGGTTGCCTCTAAAATGGGCTATTTTACCAGAGCCTTCTGTGATTGTTGTGAATCCAGATCATAGAGTCATAGGATTTAGAGCCAGAAGGGGTCTTAGAGGTCATCTCACCAAATCCCTTCATTTTCTAGAGGAAGAAACTGAGGTCCCAAAGGAAATATCTCATCAAATCCCTTCATTTTCTAGAGGAAGAAACTGAAGTCCCAAAGGAAATATTCCAGTAGCTCTTTGGACTTTTGGAATAAAATAAATTGAAAAGTATGAAACAATTTGGAACATTTAGAAAGCCTGTGATTTCAGAAATAAAGAAGAAACTATGGGAAAGAGAATACATATATATATATATCTATATATATCTTTTTTTTTGAGGGGAAAGGGCAGGGCAATTGGGATTAAGTGACTTGCCCAAGGTCACACAACTAATAAGTGTTAAGTGTCAGAGGCTGGATTTGAACTCAGGTCTTCCTGACTCCAGAGCCAGTGCTCTATTTGCTGTGCCACCTAGCCACCCCCAAAAGAGAATATTTTAGGGGAGCTGAAAACTGGGTACCCAGGAAAGGGGCAGGAAATGCTTTTTCCTTTTGCCACAGCATCGAAGTCTGCCCCGTGACCACACTCAGTTTATTGCCATATCTAGCTTCAATGACATTTCCTGTAGAGAACATGATTACCGCCTTCCACTGACTTCTGTACTATTTTGTTGGACTGACTAGCTGTGTCAGCTTCACTCAGAATGCTCTTGAATGTGGCCGCTTTACCTTCAGGTGAAGGCTCACCATCCCTCTATTTCTAGGTTCAGATTCTAGCCTCTTACTTACCACATGTGTGAATTTTGGGAAATCACTCAGTCTACCCAGGGCTCAGTTTCCACATTTGTAAAATGAAGGCAGGGGTTGATTTCTGAGGTCTCTTCTGGTTCTAACTCTATAGTCTATGAATACTTAATAACAGGTCAAGCATGGTGGACCCCATGTATCCCTAGAAAAAAAAGTGGGTTCATATTAATGCCTTTAGTGAGCACAACCAAGCCATCAGTTTCACAACAGAGAAGTGGCCAGGAGAAATCTCTGCTACAATCTGGCAGGGTGCTGACAGGCTTGGGGGAAGGGCATGTCTTCTGTATCGCCATACAGTTCAAAATTAGTACAAGGAGGCACTTCTCTTGAAAGATGAGTGGATACTTTCAGTGAAGATGACTATGCCTGCTTGGGCAAAGGATACTCCAGAGTTGGAGGCTAAATGCGCCTGTGCATTCCTTTGTTCTGTTTACGTGGGGAAATCGTGTGTATACTAGGCTGTGATCCGAACTATCTGAGGTCTTGGGTCAGTGGTACTGACTTGGTGTCACAAGGTCAGAAACATTTACAGCTCATAGATGTCTCCTCTAAATTTAGACCAATGTTTCCATTAATCCTGATGGATGAATTACATGGTTTTTGGTGTTGAGTGGGCAAGTGGACCCAAAATATTAACTGTTATTCTGTCTAGATTGATGCAAATGCAGGGCTCTCTTTGGTACTGCTGGGAGTCATGTTGGCTAATGAATGTGAGACAGTGGCATCATTAAGCCTTGTACTCTTCTCTCTTTAATTTTTGTCCCTTCCCTTCATCCTCACTCTGCAATGCCTTCACCCTTCTACTACTTGTCGCCCCTCTTTATTTGACTGCATTTTTATGAGTAACCTTCTCTAGGGCTTTATGAAAACAAAAAATTTCACAGGATTCAGATTCTCTCTCTCTCTCTCTCTTTCTCCCTCCCTCCCTCCCCTTCTCCCCTTTTCCCTGTCTATCTGTCCCTCCTTCTCTCTCTCCTCCTGCCCCATCCCTATTTTTGGACTGGAGTTCCTGATCTAGTTGTAAATTTAAATCCAGAGACTCTATTCCTCTGGCTGCCAGCCTAACCCTTCCCCCTCCCCACAACAATGTTTTATGGAATGAGGAGCAGTTTGAAATATAGTGATGGGAAGCCATCAAAGGGGTGAAGTGGGTGTCACAAAGTGTGATTTTGAAGAATCACTGCTTTGGGATGAAATTGATATTTATGAAGACAGAAATATGCCTAAGAGTTATTGAGCACTCCCTCCCTGGGGTGTATGGTACCCCTCAAAGTGTTTGTTTACAACCCCCTTAGTGGAGAACCATACTGGCTTTTACCTCACCTGGTTAGTTGGCTATATTTAAGACCTGTGTGTTCCTTTAAATACCACCTAGGCAGATGATGGCAGTTTATTTTAGAGGATATGGTAAACTTGGAAGATAGAGTTGACTCATAAGAAGTCTTGTGGAAACAAGAAAAAGGGAATCTGAATAGCTCTCATAAGTTTAATGAGATTTTAATGCTTTCAAAAGTCATAGACAATAATGATAGTTTGCATTTATAGATCACTTTAAGGTTTGCAAAGTAATTTCCTCACTACGTGTCTATGGGGGAAGTTGTGTACTAAAGGTCAGCTCCATTTTATGGGTGAGGAAACTGAGGCTAAGAGAAATTGTTTGACTTGCTAAGGGTCACCTACCTTCTAAGTGTCAGAGCCAGGATTCATATCTAGGTTTCTCCTGACTCCAAGTCTAATATCTTTTTTTTGGAGGGGGGGGGTTATATATATGTATATGCACATATATTCTTTTTTTTCTTTTACCAATTATATGTAAAAACAATTTTTAACATTCATTTAAAATTTTTTTTGAGTTTCAAATCCTCTCCCTCTCCCTCTCCCCTCCCCTTTTTGTGAAATGGCAAGCAATTTCAGGGTACAAGATAGAGTTGCCTGGAATGAATTCACACTCTCAAACCATCTTCCAGTCAAGTGACAAAGTTTATTGTGATGCCAATGGAAGCAGGAGAAGTTCCAAAGTAATCTACAACCTGATAGGAGTGATGCTAATGCTTATATGGAAAAAGGGACAGTGAAAGGATGCCAAATATGCTAATCAGTTGACTTGGGGGTAGGATTGGGGAGTGGTCAGCAGCCTTTGAAAGCAGTCTAGGTGCTGCTGCTGGAATGTATGGGAAAATTGAGGGGGTCAACAGAGATAACTTTGTTGAGGGGACAGGATAGAAGGATTGCCGGAGCATGGCCTTGGGGAAGGCACCAGAGACAGAATCCTTGGGTAGGAATCAGAGAAAGAGTCCTTGGGGAATTCACCTCTGAGATAACTTTTATCTGAGAGATTACAGGGTCAAGTTTGTGCCCTGAACAAGGAGAGAATTTTCTCATGGGGATGGGGGAAAGAGGTCTGGGTTACTTAGACATGGTTTTGGGGCTTTTTGGGGTCCAGGTCCCACCACCCCCTCAGTTATACATGTACAGTCATACAAAACATATTTCTGTATTAGTCATGTTGTGAAAGAAAACACAGACCAAAAAACCAAACAATCCACCCACTAAAAAATAAAATGAAAAATCGTATGCTTTGATCTGCATTCAGAGTCCATCAGTTCTTTCTCTGGAGGTGGATAATATTTTTCGTTATGAATGCTTTGAAATTGTCTTGGATCATTGTATTGATGAGACTAGCTAAGTTATTCACAGTTCTTCATTGTGCAATATTGCTGTTAATTGTGTACAGAACTCCTGGTTCTGCTCACTTCACTTTGTATCAGTTTGTGTAAGTCTTTCCAGATTTTTCTGAAATCCTACTGCTCATCATTTCTTATAAAGTAGTATTCCATCACAATTATATACCATAGCTTGTTCAGTCATTCCCCAATTGGGAGTATCCCCTCAACTTGTAATTCTTTGCCGCTGTGAAAAAGAGCTGCTATAAATAGGTCCTTTCGTCCTTCCCCCTTTTCTCCCTGCCTTTTAAAAATCTCTTTGGGATACAGACCTAGTATTGCTGGGTCAAAGGGTATGCACACCTTTATAACTGTTTGGACTTAATTCCAAATTGTTCTACAGAATGCCTGGATCAGTTCACAACTCCACCAACAGTGCATTAGTGTCCTAATTTTCCCACATCCCCTCCAACATATATCTTTTTCCATTTCTGCAAGTCTAACATTCTTGTAATTATGCCATTCTGCCTCCAACTACAATGCCTCCTCATTGTAGTATTCAGGCTGGCCATTAAGTTGAGGTTTCAGGAAGGGGAAGTAAGAGAGTTCGATAAGACCTTTTCCTAGGAAGAATAATATTGTCATGTGGGCTGGATTAGATCCCAGGATGACTTCCCATATGTGTCTGTGTGTACATAACCAAATCTTGTTTACTGGCTTGTGTTATACACTGCCTGAGGATGTAGCTCATGGGTTGTAGGTAATAACTTTGTCTTATACAATAAGGTCAGAGATAGCTGTGTTGTTTTTTTTTACAATCTTTTATTGATGCTCTTATAAAAATAGCACGATTTCCCAATGATTTCTCTAACCTTAGTGAAATCCTCCCTTATAACAACAACAACAACAACAAAACCAAACATAACAAACAGGAAGGTATGTTCTCTCTTTTTTTTAATGACTGAAACTTAAATACACAAGAAAAGAAAAAGAAACATTATAAACTTAAATATTGAAACTTAAATACTAAATAAGAAAAAAAAGCACGTCAAGGGCCCAGCAGAATGTGAGAGGATTGTATATAGCCATAAATGTCCATGCCAAGAAGCCTGTATAATAAATATTAAAGTGTCAGGTTGAGAGCTGTCCATTTTTTTTTTTTGCTTCCTTGTTAGTTTTCTCTTGTTTTCTGCTGTACACTTTTCACTTTGTTCTTTTTCCCCCTTCCCTCCTACCTCAGGCTACAATTAATTGTGGACATATTTATATATAGATATATACATACACATAGACACACATAAACATGTACTTTCCCTAACAATTTCTACTTCTGATCTTTGTCCTCTACTTCTACCTGCTACCTTGCCCTCCTATTACTTAACCTACTCCTGACTTCCCATTCCCATTAATTTAAACACCCTTCTCTACCCCAGCTTTAACCTAGTCCCTCCCCCTGCCCTCTAGAGATTCTTCCCTTTTCCTCTGCCTTTTACCTATCCCTTATCATTTATTTATTCTGAATTTAGAAGACTTTTATATTCTTTTAGGTGTATATTTATTGTTCTTTCTTGGACCCATTTCCCGTGAAAATAGGTTTCCAGAACTAACAGCCCTCCCTCCCCATCTAATTCATTTGGATTGGTTCTTTCTCTCCATCTCATTTGTATAAGATAATTACTCTTTTTAGTTATTCCTAAACAGTTTTACTTTTTAAAGTCATATTATACTCAGGTTTACCCCAATCTTTTTTATTAACTACCCAATTAGACCATATGTTTAACATTTTACATATATAAAAAGTTAATAGTCTGTCCTTATTGAATCCTTTATAATTAGTCTTCGGTATGTACCTTATATTTCTCTTGGCTCTTGTATATCAAATCTTCTATTAAATTTAGTTTTTTTAAAACAAAATCCTGAAAGTCTGACAGTTCATTAAAATTCCATTTTTTTTCCCATTCAGGATTATGCTTAGAGATAGGTATGTTCTTGGCAATACCTTTTGAGTCCTTTCCTGTTCTCTTGGGAGTGATCAAATCCGAAGCCGTTACACCCTGCTAAGGCATGAATTTGACTTCTCCAAAGGGAATGTCACCTTGGAAGGTATTGAAATTGTGGTGCAGAGCTTGGTGGAACAGCTATAGCAAGAAAGTCCTGGGAGGAATGTAGTTATGCCAGGTCATGCTTACAGCCCAACCCATACCTTCTGTTGCCGGGCTGTGGCCTGAGCCCATAATTCCATCCCTGCCCATTTTGGAGGCGAGAGGAGGAAGAGGCATTAGCCTTCCTTGGGTAGTATCAGTTTGTCTTTTTGACTTAAGTCCTCTACTTTTACATTAGATTAGAGAAGGATGGGGAACCTGGGGCTTGAAGGCCACATGTGGCCCTCTAGGTCCTCAAGTGCAGCTCTTATGTGGCCTTGAGGCCACAGGTTCCCCACCTCTGGATTAGATGTTGGCTCCTCTTTAATGTATGGAAATTGGGAGAATTTGTTCTTGACTGGACAGTGTCCCTGAAAGAAGATGGAAATACTTTGGTGGAGAGGAGGAAGAGGTGTGTTCCAGAGGCTTAAGTCTAAAGTAGGATGTTGCATCTTCAGTGTTGCATATAAGGCAGGAAGGGAGACCATTTGGTGGCATAGGGAAGGGTATCTATTGAGTGTGGGAGGGTGGAGGCTTCTGGACTGTGAGCCATGGTACAGAGAGGAGATCCCATGGTATGCCCTATGTAAATGAGTGTACGTGAACGAGTTTCGGAATTGGGAGATTAAAAAAAAAGTTTTAAATGAAGAATTGCAAGATTGGCAAGAGCATTTTGTTCCCCAGACAATGTGGTCTAATATCTAATATCAGCCAGTTGGGCAACAAACATCCAAGCCTAGGAAGTGTCAGGCGCTGTCCTAAGCACTGGGGATTACAAAACAAAGCACCAACCAGTTCCTGTCCTCGAAAATCTCAGTCTGTTGAGAGAGACTATTTAAATAATTATGGATGAAGAAGGATAAAATTGGAGATCATCTCAGAGCAAAGGACCAGCGTTAAGGCTTCTTGTAGCAGGGACTTGAAGAAAGCCAGGAGACAGAAGAGAATTCTTGGCATGGGGGATAGCCAGAGAAAATGCCCAGTCTGGAGAAGGAGTATCTTATTTGAGGAACAGCAAGGAGGCTGGTGTCACTGGATCTCAGACTATGTGGTGATGAGAAAGGTATAAGAAGACGGGAGAGGTGGCTGTGTGTGGGGCAGGTTATAAAGGGCTTTTAGTGCCCCAAAGAGCATTTTTTGTTTAATCTGAGACGTGATAGGAAAACAGGGAAGTTTTTTGAGTCAGGGTGGCAGGGGGAGTGACATGGTCAGACCTATGTTTTAGGTAAATCATTTTGGCAGCAGAATGGAAGGTGGGCTAAAATGGGGAGAGACTTGTGGCAGGTAAGCCAATTAGAAGGCAATTGAAATGTACTGGTTAATCGGTAGGCTGCTGTGGCTGAATATCCAATCAAAAGAATAAAACGGGAATTGAATTCAATCCTGAAAAATTCATATGTTGGGGTGATCTTGAGAAGGTGAGATAGCACTGAGCCAGTGGAATTATAGGTCAGCTCACAATGTCAGGGTTCTTAGGGACAGCAATACTAGGCTCCTGATGATCTGTGGCAACCTTGGTCATCTATCTGGGCTAGCATCATTAATGAGTCTGGGTTTGGGACAATGAAAGGGACCCTTAGAGAAGGTAGGAGAGAGTTAAAGCTAGGCTCATGTGAATGAACCAGAGATCCTTAGGCACCCAAAGTGTGGCTGTGTGAGGGCTGTGTGTACCTGTGTTTTCAGTGAGGTCGCTCTGTTCATTTGGCTTGTGGGTACAGGCAGCAGGGTCCCCATCTTTTTTTAAGTAGCATTTTTTCCAATTACATGTAAAAACAATTTTAACATTCATTAAAAACATTTTTTTGAGTTCCAAATTTACCTTTCTCCCTTCCTCCTCCCTAAGATGGTAAGCAATTTGATATAGGTTATATATGTGCAATAATGTAAAACACATTTCCACATTAATTATGTTGTGAAAGAGGAAACAGACCAAAAGAAAAAAAATCATGAGAAAAATAAAGAAGGTGAAAATAGTCTGCTTTGATCTGCGTTCAAACTCCATCAGTTCTTTCTCTGGGTGTGGAGAGCAGTTTCCATCATGAGTCCTTTGGAATTGTCTCCGATCATTGTATTGTGAGAAGAGCTAAGTCATTCATAGTTGATCATCACACAATGTTGCTGTTAATATGTACAATGTTCTCCTGGTTTTGCTCACTTCACTTTGCATCAGTTCATGTAAGTCTTTCCCGGTTTTTCTGAAATCCGCCTGCTTGTCATTTCTTATAGCACAATAGTATGCCATTCCATTCATACACCACAGCCATTCACCAATTGATGGCCATTCCTTAATTTACAATTCTTTGGCCCTACATAAAGATCTGCTATAAATATTTTTATATAAATGAGTTTCCACCTTCCCTCTCTCCCCCCCCCCCCCCCCCACACTCTTTAATCTCTTTGGGATACTGACCTAGTAGTAGTATTGCTGAATCAAAGGGTATTCACAGGGTACATCTTGACTATCTATCAGAGCAATGAACCTATATAAGCTGACTTTCTGGGCTGTCTATTTCCTTCCTTCCCTACTTCTCCACTAGGCTTTACTGTAACCAAAAAGAACCTAATTTCAGAATCACCTGGTGAGAGGAATTGCAAAATGTCAGAACTCAAAGGAGGACCTGAAGTAAAGTAGAACTACCATTTCCCATGGCCCTGAGCAGGTTGAGCCAAGAGACTTTAGTTCAGGGGCGAGAAGTCTTTGGGGAAGTATGCTTTCTACATCCAGGCAGAGATCATAGAGAGAGAAGAAGGTAGCAAGGGAGTCAAAAATTCACCCATTTTGGTGCTGTCTTGAAAATACAAGAGGGCATAATTGAAATAGCCCTTGGGAGCAGGGCAGGATAGAAGACTAGACAACAGAGAAGTCATTTCAGAACAGGATGCATTGAGCTAGGTCTTATATGTGGAAAGTCAGCAATGCCAAAGCAGTCTGTATGGAGAGACCTTTAAGGCACTGGTTGTTTTACCTGTCCCCAGGAGCAAGAGGCTCTAGGCCATAGGCAGAGGATATTGTTACCATCATCTTTGAGGGAAGGTAGTTGATCTGTGGGGACAGGGAGGCATCAGGTGCTGCTGATAACCCTAATGAGGGCACACCTTTCTACCTGTTCTTGTTGTTCAGTGGTGTCTGACTCTTCCTGACCCCATTTGAGGTTTTCTTAGCACAGATATTGGAGTGATTTGCTATTTCCTTCTCCAGATCATTTTACATATGAGGACACTGAGGCAAACAGGAAGCTAAGTGACTTGCCCAGGGTCACACAGCTGTCTGAGACTGGATTTGAACTCTTCTTCTTGACTCTAGGCCCAGCACTCTGTCCACTGTCCCCTAGCTGCCCAGTTCTACTTGTAGGTAGTTTACAAAAGTACATTGAGCTAGAAATCTGTTGCTGATTATTATAAAAGTTAGGTGTGTTGGATGGAGGAAGAACAAGAGAGTCGGATGAGAGAATTTCATAGGATCATGAATATTAGGTCTACAAGAGACGCTCATGATCATCTAACCAAACCCCTTATTTTATTAAAAAAAATAAAATCTTTTTTAAAAATTTAATAACTAGCAAACAAAACTCTGTTCTTCAGTACCTCAAAATGAACTGCTCTAGTAGTTTTGCACATCTTAAACCTTTTCCTTTCTTTGATCTCTTTGTGGTAAGCATAATCCACAAAGTGATATGAACTTCAGTAATTTCCTGCACTTGTTTGATGATAATGCATGTCTTTTCCAAATTTGAGACTGATATGAACAATTAATATAGATATCTATTTGAATATATTTGCATATATAGGTAGTCATGATACATACTTAGACATGTGTGTGTATATTTACTTTGAGTGGCCCTGGGCTTTCATTGGTGTAGCTCCTGGTGAGGAGTTTCCTCTATCAACATAGACAGGTACTTTGCAACTTATTGTCTTACAGAGTTACCTAGAGCACTGGAGAGGTTCCCTTCTCACTTGCATGGCTTGCTAGGGGTTACCCAGCCAATAAGAGGCAGACTAGAACTTGAATTTAGGTCTTTCTGATTCAGAGGTCAGTTCTCTATTCACTTTAATAAACATGTTATTTTGTTCCCCCCAATTTAAAAAATATCAACATTGCCAATCCAATTAGAGTTCATTGTAGTGTGTGGTGTGACGTATTGGCTCCAAACTCTCTTTTTTGTTGTTTGCTGTCCAGTGTTCCCAACCCTTTTTATGGTATGATGATTCCATTCCTTAACATTCTTTAGAAAGGCAACCCCTTTATTTTGCACATTAGGGGGCTAAAGAAACTGAGGCCCCAGAAGCGGATTGAGTAGTCCGGAGTTACCTTGCAAGTTAATGGAAGAACTGGAATTTATATAGAGATTTTCTGTATGCTCCCCCACCCTCATTATGCTACCCCCTCCCAACAGCAGAGCTTTGTAGATCCAGGGATCTAGCAGCCTTTCTTTGGACACTGTTTTATGTTACGTATGTCCCTCAGAAACTCTTTTGCTTTAAGGTACCTGAGGGCACAGAAAGCATTGAAGGGCTGGGCAGTAATGATTGTTAGGGGATAACATACAATTGAGTCCCTGACAGCACCTTCTGAGCCTTTACCTTTTCTCTTTTTTAAGAAATTAAAGAAATATTTTTCAATTAATCAACATTAAAAAAAATTTGTTTCTTCAATTTTATTTTTGCTTTTTTTTTTTTTGGAGGGGGAAGGCAGGGCAATCGGGGTTAAGTGACTTGCCTAAGGTCACACAGCTAGTAAGAGTTAAGTGTCTGAGGTCTGATTTGAACTCAGGTCCCCCTGACTCCAAGGCTGGTGTTCTATGCACTGTGCCCCCTAGCTGCTCCCGTTTCTTCAATTTTTAAAACAAATATTGATTTATTTTTAACATTCTTTCCTTTTTAAATTGCGAGTTTCAATTCTCTCCCTCCATTCCATCCCTTTCTCCACCCACAGAGAAGGCGAGCAATGTGATATCAATAATACATGTGAAATCATGTAAAACATATTTCCATATTAGCTACATTTAAAAGCAAGAAAAATAAAGTGAGAACATTATATTATATTATATTTGCACTTAGAGTTTATCGGTTCTCTCTCTGGAGCTGGGCAACCTCTTTTGCATCATGAGCTCTTTGGAACTGTCTTGGATCATTGTATTGATCAGAGTAGCCAAGTCCACAGTTGATCATTATTGCAACATTCTGTTTTTGATGTTCTTTAGTCAATCAGTTCCTGTCCAACTCTTCATAACTCTCATGGACCAATTGTCCATGGGGTTTCTTGGCAGAGATACTGAAGTAGTTTGCTGTTTCCTTTTCAGGTGGATCCACTGGATCCTTTTGTCAAGCAGTCAGAGGTTAAGTGACTTGCGCGGGGTCACACAGCTAGGAAGTGTCTGAGGCTGGATTTGAATTCAGGTCTTCCTGACTCCAGGCCCAGAGCTCTGTCCACTGAGCCACCAGCTGCCTTACAGATGTTGCTGTTACTGCGCACAATGATGTCTCGGTTCTTCTCACTTCACTTTGCATCAGTTCATACAGGTTTTGTCATGTTTTTCTGAAACCACCCCCCTTGTCATTTCTTATAGCACAATTGTACTCTGTCACAGTCCTATGCCACAACTTGTTCAGCCATTCTCCACCTGGTGAACGTTCACTTGATTTCCAATTCTTTGCCAGCCTAAAAAGAGCTGCCGCCATAAATATTTTTGTATGTATAAGTCCTTTTCCTTTGGTCTCTTTGGGATATAGACTTAGTAGCGGTATTTCTGGGCATGCACAGTTTGACAATCTTTTGGATGTAGTTTCAAATTGTTTTCCAGAATGGTTGGACCAGGTCACAAGTTCCCTAACAGTTCATTAGTGTACCTATTTTCCTCTCATTTCCTCCAGCATTCATTATTTCTGATAGGTGTGAGGTGGGTACCTCAGAGTTATTTTAATTTGCATTTCTCTAATCAGTAGTGATTTAGAGCATTTTTTAATATGCTTATAGATAACTTTGGTTTCTTCATTTTTTCAGGACTGCCTGGGAGTTCTGGAATTTGGCTATAATATTTCTGGGAGTTTTCACTTTGGGATCTTTTTCAAGAGGTGATCAGTGTCTTTCCATTTCTATTTTACCCTCTGGTTCTAGAATATCAGGGCAGTTTTCCTCACTAATTTCTTGAAATATTATGTCTAACAGTTCTTCTTAGCAATACAGTGATCTAAGACAATTCCAAAAGACTCATGATGGAAAATGCTTTCTATATCCAGAGAAAGACGTATGGAGTCAAATGCAGATTGAAGCAGACTATTTTCTCTCTCTCTTTTTTTCCTTCCTCATGAATTTTTCCTTTTGTTCTGATGCCTCTTTCACAACATGACTAATATGGAAATATGTTTGATGTGTTTGTATATATATTTCATATCATGCTGTCTTGGGGAGGGGTGAAGACAAGGGAGGGGGAAAATTTGGAACTCAAAATCTTTGAACAACTACAGAAAAACTTCTTAATCTCCTCTCTGTGAACTTTAATTTTTTTTGATAATTATTTCAACATAATTAGAAACCCAGCAAGATCTCTTGGAGAAGGTGAGATTGGAGCTGAGTTGGGGCTTGGGAGTTTAGTGGGAGGTAGATGAGAGATGGAGAATTCAAAATCAAAAGAAGTTACAGAAAAGCCCAATCGGGAATAGAGGAGGGGTATGTATTACAAGATTCAAAAGTTTTCCAAGGGAAACAAGTTTATTTATCCTGCTTCATTCTGCTTGCTATCTCAGTCAGACTGAGACCTGTTAAAGACCTTAGCTTGAGAAGGCCAAGGTCTTCCATTACATCCTGAGCCGTCTCCAGACATCCTGATTTATATCTGGTCACTGGACTCAAATGGCTCCAGGGGTGAGGCTCTCCCAAAGGCACTTGCATGTCGTGGCATCACCTCCCTAATGTCATGGTCCTCTTTGAGAACAAAAGACAAACAGCAACAGCAATGTTTTGATGCCTAGTTTTCATGGAGTTTTTGACATATTCCTAGGCTGTTGACCAGACAGATCTCATAAAACTAGGCAAGGGGGAAGTCCATTGGGTCAGTTTAGACTGGCAGTGAACGGTTATGACAAAGCTACTATTCCTTAGCTTTTGAAGCTATACTAACTCAGTCCTTGTATTCTCAGGAAGCAAGACTGGGCTCAGTGACTTTTATACAAGTACAAAGGACACCACCTGATATTGTATAGAGTCACTTGACTTGTGTGCATTTAGTACAGTATTATGCAAGGCAGGAAAAACCCATCCTTTTTTCTCCAGCCTGCGCCTGGGTGGAGTGAGAATCAACAAGGGCTCTTTCCTTGTGCCTTTAGAGGCTATATTTCACAGGCTTGTGAGATGGGGTAGGGAGATGTAAAGGAGCATCACTCATATTGTGTAACAGCTTTTTGTTCCCTTCAAACTCCCAAGGTTAAATTTCAAATGAGTTGAACTTCAGGTGTGCCCTCTTTAGCTGCTATATAGCTGTGAAACAGCTCCATCAATGACTCTAGGTGGGAATGAGGAGGATGAAAATGTCTCAGGACAACAGGACAATTGCTTCACATGATCTGGGAGAACAGTCAAGGCTGAATTGCAGGAACTTCCAAAATGGAAGGTAGTTGGGAATCAGGGGGGGCCGTTGTGCACAGTAAAATTGAGAGAAAAAGCCATGTACTTTTTTGTTCATCTGTCTGCTAATTGCAGAAGTTCCCAGTGTTTTAGGTCCGTTGAATTTTGGTAAAATGTTTTGTGTCTCGCACAGAGAAGAACTGAGACAATACACCCCCTCCCTTCTGGGCAGGGGTAGGGGCTACGAGTACAGACTATTTCACGTCCTGTAGGACACCATCAGTGGTTAATTTTACTGAACTGTTTTTTCCCTTTACTGGGGATGGCTTGTTGGGTAGTGCAGGGAGAAGGGACATATTTGGAGAGGAAGGTGATAGGACAAAACACACAGATAAAATTTTTTTTAAAAAGATCTTACCATCTTCCTTGATTTCATTATATGCTTAATTAACATATAATCTCCTAGGATCATTCTCAATGGCTTTTTCTTCAAAGCTGTCCCCAAACTGGTTCATGATCCACAGTTAAATCAGTGACTTAGTCATTAATTTATAATCATCCTAAAATAAATGATTTCTTGATTTTTCTATAATAATGAGGCATGGCACAACCTCATGTCCTCCTAGATATGCCCCATACCCAGTCAAATATTGTTTCCTATAATAGAAAACAATCTATTGTTGGCTAGATTCCAAACAATGAAGCAAAGTGTTAGAGCTCAGCAGCCCCTCACTGCATTAGAAGGTTTTATGATATCTGAGACAGCCACACCTGAAGGGCTTGGAGAGTGTCATTGTCATTGTCACGCAACTTTTATTTTGTTTTTAGTACAGAATCATCATCACTAAGGCCTTAAGTGTTTTCTGATTTTTGGTAGCTCATAGTATAGATATCCCAATACACTTTCCTAGGTATCCATACAACATGAGAGAGTATGGACACACCAAGGAAAAACCTTCCAGGTTACCCAGCCTCCATAGCCATACTGCAATTTTGCAAACAGATCTTTGCCTGGTTCCCTTATGCTTCTAGCATGAATGACTCACAATTGCAGTGTGTAGTTGCTGTTGTTAAGTCATGTCCTTTTTTTTCTTTCTTTTTAATATTTATTTAATGTTCGTTTTTTGCTCAATTACACGCAAAGTTAATTTTTAACATTTGCTTTCTAAAATCTTGAGTTCCAAATGCTCTCCTCTTACTTCCCCCTTCATTGAGAAGATAAACAATTTGATGTAAGTTATGAATGTGCAGTCTTGCAAAAATATTTCTGTATTAGTGATGTTGTGAAAGAAAACACAAACCAAAAAAACCTCCCAACCCAACAACAAGAGAAATAAAGAACTATTTTTAAAAGTATGCTTTGATCCATATTCTGATTCCATTAATTTTTTCTCTGGAGCTGGACAGCATTTTTCATTATAAGTCCTTCAGAATTGTCTTGGATCTTTGTAATCCTGAGAATAGCTAAGTCATTCACAGTTGATCAGTATTTAATATTGCTGTTACTGCGCTCAATGTTCTCCTAGTTCCACTCACTTCACTGTGCATCAATTTGTGTAAGTCTTTCCAGGTTTTTGTGAAATCATCCAACTTGTCATTTCTATTGCACAATAGTATTCCATTACAGTTATATACCGTAACTTGTCCAATCATTCCTTGATTGATAGGCATCCCCTATATTTCTAGTTCTTTGCCACCATGAAAAGAGATGCTTTAAATATTTTTGTATAAGTAGGTCCTTTCCCCCAACCTTTTAGAAATCTCTTTGGGATACAGACCTAATAGTGGTATTGCTGGATCAAAAGCTATGCATAGTTTTATAGTCCTTTGGACATAGTTCTGAATTGCTCTACAGAAAGAATCAGTTCCTAACTCCATCAACAATGCATTAGTGTCTCAATTTTCCCACTCCCTTTTCAACATTTGTCATTTTTCTTTTCTGTCATATTAACCAATCTGATGGTACCTCAGAGTTGTTTTAATTTGCATTTTTCTGATCAATAGTGATTTAGAGCATTTCAAAAATATGATATAGATAGCTTTGATTACTTTATCTGGAAACTGCCTGTTCATAGCCTTTGACCATTTATCAATTGGGGAATGGCTCTTATTTTTTTTTTTTTTATAAATTTGACTCAGTTCTCTATATATTTGAGAAATGAAGCATTTATCAGAGAAGCTTGCTGTAAATTTTTTTTTCAGTTATGATTACTGTGTATCTCCCTCCATCCTATTCTCCCTCTCCTTTTATCCCGTCCATATTAAAAAATGTTTTGCTTCTGACTACAGCCTCCCCCAATCTGCCCTCCCTTTTATTAGTCCCCACCCTTCTGCTACTTCCTTCCCCTTCTACTTTCCTATAGGATAATATAGATTTTTATACCCTGATGAGTATGGATGTTATTCCCTCTCTGAACCAATTCTAATGAAAGTAAAGTTCAAACATCCCTTCCCCCAGCTCTCTCATCTTCCCCTCCATTGTAAAAACTCTTTCATGCCTGTTTTATGTCAGATAATTTACCCCATTCTACCTTTCACTGTCACCTTCTCCAAGTACATTCTTCTCTCTCACCCCTTAATTTTTTTTAGATAGTCATCCCATCATATTCAGCTCATATCTGTGCTCTCTGTCTATTTATACTCTTTCTAACTGCCCCAATAATAACGAAGCATCATTTTTCCTTGTAGGAAGTTTAATGTTATTGACTCCCTTATGATTACGCTTTCCTATTTACCTTTTTATTCTTTTTGAGTCTTGTATTTGAAAGTCAAATTTTCTATTCAACTCTGGGGTTTTCATCAGAAATGCTTGAAAGTCTTCTATGTCATTGAATATTCATTTTCCTCCTGATGGATTATACTAAATTTGACTGGAGAGGTGATTCTTGGTTGTAATCCTAGCTTTTGCCCTCTGGAATATCATATTCCAAACCCTCCAATTCTTTAATGTAGAAGCTGCTAAATCTTGTGTTCTCCTGACCGTGGCTCCATGATACTTCTCTCTGGCTGCTTGCAATATCTTTTCCTTGACCTGTGAGCTCTGGAATTTGTCTATAATGTTCTTGGGAGTTTTCATTTTGGGATCTCTTTTCCAGACCCTAGTCAGAACTAGGATCTATGATTGGTGGATTCTTTCCATTTCTATTGTACCTTCTGGTTTTAGAATAGCAATGCAGTTTTCCTCAATAATTTCTTGAAAGATGATGTCTGGGCTCTTTCTTTGATCATGGCTTTGATCAGGTAGTCCAATAGGTCTTAATTTATCTCTCCTGGATCTATTTTGTGGGTCAGTTGTTTTTCTAATGAGATATTTCACATTTTCTTCTATTTATTTTCATTCTTTTGATTTTCTTTTTATTGTTTTTTAATGTCTCATGGAGTCGTTAGCTTCCACTTGTCCAAGTCTTACTTTTAAGGAATTATTTTCTTCATTGAGTTTTTGTACTTCCTTTTCTATTTGGCCAATTCTACATTTTTTTAAAATCTGCTTTTTTTTTGGAGGGGGGATCAATTCTACTTTTTGAGGAGTTCTTTTCTTCAGTGAATTTTTGTGCCTTTAAAAAAAGCCATTAGGCCAATTCTGATTTATAAAGAGTTTTTTTCTTCAATGAATTTTTGTTTCTTTTTTTTTTTTTTTTTTTACCATTTGGCCTGTTCTGTTTTTTTTTTCTGTTATTTTCTTCCATATTTGCCTCCTTTACCAAGCTTTTGACTCTTTTTTTCATGATTTTCCTGTATCACTCTAATTTCTTTTCCCTATTTTTCCTCTAGTGTTCTTATTTGATTGTTAAAATCCTATTTGAGCACTTCCAGGTCCTGAGACCAATTCGCATTTTTCTTTGAGGTTTTGGATGTAGCAATTTTGACTGTTGTCTTCTTCCGAGTTTGTTTTGATCTTCTCTGTCACCACAGTAACTTTCTATGATCAGGTTCTTTTGTCGTTGTTGTTGTTTGCTCATTTTCCAGCCTATTTCTTGACTTTTAACTTTATGTTAAAGTTGGGCTCTGCTTCCAAGGTAGAGGGGACACTATTCCAAGTGTCAGGTTTTTTGTGTAGCTGGTTTTAGAGATAATTCTAGGGGGTCTATAAATTTTCAGTTCTTCCAAGGTAGTATGATCTAAAGAGACATGTGTTTACTATTCTCCTGGCCTATGCTCTGGTTTGTGAGAGCCCACAAGCACTCTTCTGCCCTAGAATTGTGAGCAGGGTTTCTGCTCCTGTGTGGGTGCAAACTCTTGTATGCTAGTCCTCCTCACCCTGGGATTGTGACCCACATCTTAATGTGTGTGTGAGAGATGCTACAGAGTCTTGCATTCAGTGCCAGCAAAGGGTCCCCTGTAATCTCCTTCTGACCAGTTGTCCAAACCCATTACTGCCTGTGGGCTGAGAGCTCTATAAGCTGCCACCACCAATTCAGTTGCCCTCAAGTACTGCTTCTGGCTTACTGAGGCTTGACCATCTGCTGACTTCCCAGGGCATTGCCTGGGCTGGACTGTGCTCCACTTTCACTCCAGTGTGATAGATCTTTCCTTCAGACCTTCTAAGTTGTCTTAGGCTGGAAAATTGTTTCACTCCATCCTTTTGTGGGTTCTGCTGCTTCAGAACTTTTTAAAGGTGTTATTTAAAGTTGTTTGGAGAGGAATTTGGGAGAGCTCAGGTGAGCCTTTTCTCTGCCATCTTGGCTCCACATCATGTCTGACTCTTTGTGACCCCATGGACCAGTGACTCCAGGCTCTTGTGTCTGCAAGGGGGCTCATCTTCTTATGTCATATATACATACATCATGGATACCCTCTCTCCCAATCTCCTCTCCCTTCTATCATGCCCCCTCTTATCCCCAACTTTCCTGTAGGGCAGTGGTTCTCAACCTTCCTAATGCTGCAACGCTTTAATACTTGCATGTGGGCGTATCTGCATGTAGGTGGACCCTCCTGGAGACGGAGAGAGGAGCAGTGTCTTGGTTTCTAAGACCATCGAAAATATGTGTTTTCCGATGGTCTTAGGAGACCCCTGTCAAAGGGTCATTTGACCCCCAAAGGGGTTGCGACCCACAGGTTGAGAACCACTGCTGTAGGGTAAGATACCTAAATGAGTGTGTATGTTATTTTCTCCTTAAGCCAAATTCAATGAGAGTAAGGTTGACCCATTTCCTTTTACCTTCCTGCTTTTCCCCTCCATTGTAACAGACAATCACAAGCTGTGTGACCCTGGATAAATCACTTAACCCTGTTTGCCTCAGTTTCCTCATTTATAAAATGAGCTGGAGAAGAAAATGGCAAACCATTTGGGTGTTTTTTGCCAGGAAAACCCCAAATGGAGTCATGGAAAGTTAGATATGACTGAAATGACTTAACAACAACAGGAAAGTTTATGGGAATGGATTGAGGGGATTGGAGAAAAGTCTTTATGATATCCTGCTATTGTTGTCAGGGACCTGTAACTTCTGACAAAAGGCACAAGCCCAAGGGAATTGGGAGGGGTTCCAGAATTGTTACCAAAGGCTCAGCTGTCTCTTCCCACCAGCCAAAGTCATCATTTCATCATTGCCTGGTCCTTGTTTGTGCTTAAGAACCTTGACAGCCTGTGGCTTCTCTTTGCACACAAACATTTCCCAGGGTCATACAGAACACGGGGGAGCACAGTCACATAAGGACAGCCACCTTAGGAATACCAGACCCACCCCAGAGTTATGAGGATGGGTCATCTGGTTTTCTTCCTCTCCACCTTCCCAATTATATATCTGTAGTTTAGGAGGCTAAGCTGAGTCCAATTCCAGACCCTCCAATTCTGCCTACTTTTCTATGCTGGCCAGAGGAAGTCTTTTTTAGTAAATGTCTTATGGTCATCCACTTTGACTCAGAGACTTCTTTTATCCATTATAAATATTTCCCCTTCTGGTGTAATTCTGGGGGCTCACATTAAATCTGAATTTTGTTTGTTCATTGCTGTTAGACAGCTTCAGAATGCCCATAGTGATTTGTTAGATTCTGCTTGGTTTAGTAGTGGCAAGGGCACCATAGTATAATTGCTAGTGTTGCTCTTCTGGTCAGGAAGACTGGAATTCAAATATGGCATCTGTCATTTAAACTCGTTGAACTTCTGTTTCCTCATCTGTAGAATGGGAATGATAACACTTGCAGTACAGTTATCCCTTTTACATCATCACTTTCCCCATCATGGTTTTGATATATTGTGGGTAGACATAAAAAATTAAATGGGAACTTTTTGGGAGTTTTGTAGAGGCTGATCACACAGGCAGACAACACAGAAAAAGTTCTTTCTCATACAGTATTTTTACTTAACATTGACCTACCTCTAGCCTATGACTAAATAATTAACCCAGATTTTACAATAAGGTACTGTAAATGCTCCATAAAAGGAAAAGAAAAAGGTAAACTTCTCTAGTACAAAGGGAGAGTCAAATTTTTTATGTGGATATTCCAGATTGCGGGGGGCACTGTGCTCCTAGCCCATAAGATGTGAAAGGGATACCTGTAATATCTTTTCTTCACATATTCTGAGAACACAGCACAGTGCCTGAACCAGAGTAGGCACGTAATAAATGCTTGTTCAATTGAATCTCTGTTAACTTCCTTACAACAAGGTATGGAAGGTATGGATCACATGAACTATTTGTGTGTCTGTGATGTTCTTTGATATGGCACTTTAATCAATTAATGAACAAACATGACAACTACCATTTGCCAGATACTTTACTAGGTACTGGGGAATACAAGTACAAAGAATGGAACCACCCCTACTCACAATGAACTTATGTTCTAATGTAAGAGACAACAAGGATGTATAAAACCATGTACCCCACATAAATTTAAAGTGAATAAAAACAAATATGTAAAAAATAGTTAATGATACAAGGTAGTTTGGGAGGGTGGCACTA
This sequence comes from Pseudochirops corinnae, assembly GCA_028646515.1. NCBI lineage: Eukaryota > Metazoa > Chordata > Mammalia > Diprotodontia > Pseudocheiridae > Pseudochirops > Pseudochirops corinnae. The sequence goes on from CM053588.1 coordinate 269,951,173, forward strand.
GCATTTGGGGAGGATCAGGAAAGGCTTCATTAATGCAGAAGAAGGTGGTATTTGAGCTGCATCCTAAATATTGGTCATTATAAGCATGCCAATTCATGAGACTCAAGCAAGGGCTGGTTTCCATCTCTTCTTCAGTCACAGAATACAACCTGTCTCATCGATGTGTACCAGTAGACTCAAAAGACAGAGAAAAAGTGTGTTTGTGTGTGGCAGGGTAGATGGATCAGGCAAAGTTCACCACCCCTAATGGAGAGTGACAAGTCAATAGTTTCTACTTTGGGTACAAAGGACAGGAAATACCGATAAGCTGGAGGCATCAATCCAACTTGGAAACAGACTGGTTGAGTGCCATACTGGCCAAGTGTTATGACAGTAATTGCTAGGTGCCTTTTGGATGAGATACTGTACATTAGGGTGGAGGCTGCTGGTAGGGATTGCAGCCCCAAGGGGAAGAGAAGAGAGTGGGAAGGTGAAAAATGGTATTTTTGGTGGTGTTGTAAGACTGATGCTGTTGTAATATTCTGGTCTTTCCAGATAATCCAGCAAGATGTGCCAAGAGCAGGAGCTGCTCTCAGGCACGTCTTCTATGGTTGGTGACTGACTTATGGTGGATTTTGACCAAAGTCATAGCTTGTGGTGATGATCAAGAGTTTAGTTGGGTGTTGAGTTTTAATGTGAGATGTTTCTTCTCCTAGTCTTGTGAACAGAAGTGCATATGAGAGATGGTTGTATGGGATCAGGTTTCATCTAATGAATTTACCACATTTGGGGAAAGTTTTAGTATCCAGTTAGTGACTAAGGCTTACTTTCAGCCCCCTTCCCTCACTCTCCTCTTGCTCTTCTCTGTACATTCTATTTCTGTAGAAATCAAGAAGAGGTGAAGGTACAGATAAGTGAGGGGTGGGCAGCAGGTTTGGATTACCCTGAGAATAATGTGGCATTTGTAAGACAAGCTGCAATTGATGGACTGGTCCAGTAGTAGGAGGGGGCATAAGAGGCCTCTCATGCCCAGATGCTGAGCATTAGGGCTCTTTGCCCATGGTACTTTTAGAATGTCCCCCAATACTAGATGAAAGCTGAATTATTTTGGACTACTCTGATTCTAAGTTGGAGTGGTAATCAAGGCTGCCTTCCTAATGGTTATTTTAACATACCGTGTTGACATAGAAGTCACTGTGACAAGATGAAACTTTGATGGATGATTGATACAGATAAGTAGACAAATGTGTTTCTTTTTTCTTGTTGCTAGGAAGTTCGTCCTTATATTAAGTCAATCTGTATGCTTGGAATTTCCATTCATTAATAGTAGCTTACGTTCTAGCACCGAGAAGAATAATTCCAATCTCCAAATATTTGAAGAAGCAATCATATCCAATCACGATCAAGCCTTCTCTGCTCCAGGATAAACATTTCCAATTTATTTAACTGATTCTCATGTGGCATTCACCATTCTGGTTTCATCCTTCTGGGCATATTCCAATTTTACAGAATTAAAAATTTAGGAATTGGAAGAAATCTCACATGTGACCTTCTCCAACCTTCTCATGCTTCTTGTATTTGAATGTCAAACTTTCTATTTAGCTCTGGTTTTTTCATCAAGAATTCTTGAAAGTCCTCCACCTCATTGAATAACCATATTTTCCCCTGAAACATTATACTCAATTTTGCTGGGTAGGTGATTCTTGGTTTTCATCCTAGCTCCTTTGATCTCCAGAATATCATATTCCAGACCCTTCAATCCCTTAATGTAGAAGCTGCTAGATCCTGTGTAATCCTGATTGTGTTTATACAGTATTCAAATTGTTTCTTCTTGGCAGCTTGTAATATTTTTTCCTTGATCTGGGAACTCCAGAACCTGGCTATAAGATTCCTAGGAGTTTTCTTTTGGGCATCTTTTTCAAGAGGTGATCAGTGAATTCTTTCAGTTTCTATTTTGCCCTCTGGTTCTAAAATATCAGGGCAATTTTCCTTG
>CM053588.1:269953644-269985928 GCA_028646515.1 Pseudochirops corinnae
TAGTCATTCAGTCTCTTCTCTCTCCTATTTCTGAAGTACCTTCTTATTTTTATACACATGTCTTAGGGCAGGACCCAGTCTCTCATACAATGGCTTTGATTGATTCAAGGAGATATACCACCTCAGTTCACATTCATTTCTGATTGTTTGATTCAATAGAAAAATGTTCTCACCTAGATAAGGCACCAAAGCCAAAATGGGGTGGTTCAACATCACCCTTAGAATAGTACTGACAGGGGTGGCTAGGTGGTATAATGAATAGCGCACTGGCCCTGGAGTCAGGAGGACCTGACTGCAAATCCAGCTTCAGACATTTAACACTAGCTTTGTGACCTTGGGCAAGTCACTTAACCGCAATTGCCCTGCCCTCCCCCCTCCAAAAAGGAAAAAAAAATAGTACTTACAACATTCTATACCAATAGCTCCCCACTTTAGTATAGAAGAGAAGTGGTGTACATTTTGCATCTCTTTTTTTTTAGGGTAAAATTTGGTCAGTATAATTCGACAATGTTCAGGGTTTTTTGTTCTGTTTGTTTATTTGATTATTTCTCCTTTGTGATTGTTGTTGGGTATATAATTTTCCTGGTTCTGTTAATTTTACTCTCTAATAGTTCACATAAATATTTCCATGCTTCTCTGAGTTTTTCATATTTGTTGCTTCTCACAATACAATTATATTTTATTATATTCATGTACCACATTTTCTTCAGCTATTCCCCAGTCTGTGGGCATTGACTTTGTTTTCTAGTTCTACCATAAAAAAGTGGTGCTGAGAATATTCTGGTATGTGAAATTTTTCTTTTTCTTTTTCTTTGACCGCCTTGGCATATCTATTTAGCAGTGGGTTCTCTGGGTCAAAAAGGCTTTGGATATATTCCCAATATATTTCTATGAACTTTAGAGGAAAAGTCACATGTATAATTTCATGAGGAGATCTAAAGAATATTCTCTCTTCCATCAATGCAGCCTCACTACAGAACTAGAGACTTATTCCTTGTCTTTGATGAATGAATCTCTATTTCATCCAAACATTGCTATCCAGTCTGTTGACCTCTCTGTGGAAAATACTTCACAGCCTGAAACTGTTCTTTTTTCTCTCCAAAGAGGTGAGTGATTTTTCTTTACTTTCCAACACCAACATCATTTATCAAAATGCTTGTCAATAACAGTGGCTTATTTCCCCTTTTAAAAATTTTTTTGTGGTGGCGGATGGTATGTTTTTCTTTTTCCACAGGAGCTAATGACATTCTGGATTCACAACAAACATATGTAGAGATAAATGAGAAGGAGCTGAAACCAGATGATAGAACAGAACTGCAGATCCTAATCAATAACACACAAAGTAGGTCTTTGACTCTTTCTTTTTTTAAAAAAAATAAAGTTACGTGAATTATGTTGAGAGCCTTATCTTGAGGATGATATGACACTTCTTTGCCCACTGAGTAATTTGTGATTCAACATGACAAAGTTTTGAAATATTTTGGAATTCTTTGCCCACTGAGTAATTTGTGATTGAACATGACCAAGTTTTGAAATATTTTGGAAATGAGAGTTTTCAAAATTCTGAGGCCCAGAGAAACGATAACCATTCGTTTTTACTAATTTTTGAACAATTTCAAAAGAATGGGAAGACAAGAAAAAGAAAGATATAATAAAGAAACTCAAACCATAGGATCCACTCTACTTTTATCTCAAAAGGTGGCTAGTATAGACATAGATAGATAATAAATAGGAAAAAGGAAAGAATGAAGGTAAAAAGGGAGGGAAGAAGGAAGGAAGGAAGGGGAAGGAAGAAAGGAAAGAAAAAAAAGAAAGAAGAGAAAGGAAGGAAGGGAAAAGAAGGGGAAGAAAGGAAGGAAGGAGGAAGAAAGGAGGGAGGTAGCAAAGAAGGGAAGGAGGAGGGAAGGAAAGAAACAAGAGGAAGGGAAGAAGGAAGAAAAGAAGGAATAGAGAGAAAGAATAAGGAAGGATAAAAAGAAGGAAGAAAAGAAGAAGGGAGGGAGAAAGAAAAGGCAGAAGGGAGGGTTAAAGGAAGGAAAGAAAGGAAAGAAGGAAGGAGTAAGAAAGGAAGAGAAGAAGGGAGGGATGGAGGAAGGAAGGAAGGAGGAAACAAGGGAAGAAGAAAATGAAGGATGAAGGGTATTTATTTAGTACTTACTATGTCTAGGCATCATGCTACAAGTTAGGGATACTAAAACAAGACAGTCTCCATCCTCCAAAAGTTTCCATTCTTAATGGTTCAAAACTACATGTAGGAGCTCTGGAAAGTGGGAATCAAGTGAGAGGAGGAAGAAAGGTAGCCAACACTTGCAGATAAATTTTAAAATCATAAATTTGAAATAAAATAAAAGGTCCACCAAATGTTTGTTGGCTAACAGTGACATGACCCCTCATTATGTAGGTGGCCTTCAATGCTTTTCTATTTACTCTGCTATCTGTCACCCTGTTTAGGGTCCTTATGCTTCTTTGCTTGATGCCCAAGCCTATTGTTGCCTTAGGGCTAGGCTGTCTGTACCTTCCAAAATGTCCAAGATGAAAATTAATTGACCTGATTAACTATGTTTTGTTTAACTATGTTCATGTTTTGACATGAAAATGGGAAAGGCCTAGAAGAGAAGCCTGACCAGCAAGCTGGCAGCTTTCTTCTCCCCCAGGAAATGTGCATTTTAACTGTGTTTTTCTGAAGACCTCATCCTCTGTCTTTGTTATACAATTCAAAGAAGTAACTCCAATAGTGGGACTCTTATGGTAGATGGGAAGCAGCTAGTACAGTGGGTAGAGCAGTAGGCCTGGAATTAGGTAGACTCTTTTTTCCTGGGTTTAGATCCAGCTTCAGGCACTTACTAGCTTTGTGACCCTGGGTAAGTCACTTCACTCTGTTTACCTCAGTTTCCTTATCTGTAAAATGAGCTGGAGAAGGCAATGGCAAACCACTCCAGTATCTGCCAAGAAAACCCCAGATGGGGTCACAAATGTTGGACGTGACTGAACAACAAATATGGCAGATGGGAAGATTAGCTAATGACAAGGCAGGTCAACTGGGGAAGAAGACACTTTGGAACCTTTAAATTACACTGTGTAAATAGTCCCCTATTCTGACGTAGAAAGAATACTGGATTTGGAGTCACAAGTAGTAGGTTCAAAGAATGATTCTGCTACTTACTACCTGTGGGACTTAAACCAGTCACTTCTTGGTTCTCAGTTCCCAAATCTGAGTAACAACTCACATCTGTATAATGCTTTAAACTAGGTTATAAAGTGTTCACTACAACGTAGCTCATTTGATTCTCACAACTATGAGAAGCAGATACTCTAGGCAGTATTTCCGTCGTATAGATGAGGAACCCTGTTTCCTGGCAGTGGACACCCAGTTGCTTCTGGGGAAGCTGTCTCTGAGCCCTGAGAAATATGAGTTTGCTGCCCTGAACCTCTCCATAGTCATAATTAGCATCCTTCTTTGCCATCTTGAGCTGGGTTAGAGAGGAGCAACTGCCTGGGTCTTGTCCAGCCACCCACTCCTTCCTTCCTTCTCTGTTTTCACCTTCCCACTTTTCTTCGAACTCTCTCCCAGCTCCCTTCCCTTCTCTTTTCCCACTCTAATCTCTCTTCCTTCTTCCCTTCTCTTTTCTCTCTTCTCAAGTCTGGGTGCTGCTGCCTCATGGGCATGGGACAAGGCAGTCTGTGCTCTTCCCCTTTCCCTTCCCTAGGGCTGAGGCTAAGGTGCAGGGAGCCCCCTCCCCCTATATATATATATATAATTGTGCATATATTAGTGTTCAAACCATAGCTGAGACGCTGGTGGCCCCGTCCATGTACCCAACATGGTCTTACCCAACTCCAGCGCTTGAGGGAAAGGGACTGACTGAACCAGGCTCCCTCTCTGCTTACCATGCTGCGTGAGCCCTGCCCTCTGACCCTGCCTATTCCCTAAGCTGGGGGCAGATTTCAGGCTTCAGGGAAGAGGAATGAGCCAAGGTCTGAGGGTGCACATCTTCCTTCAGCACTCCTATCCATTCACCCCTTCAGGGTGGCCCAGAGCAGCCCCCTTCCTACTCCCTTATCCCCCTGCCTTCCTTTGGGGGAGGGAATGCACCCCCTTCCCCCCGCTCCCCGATCGTCTCAGGGACAGGATGGATACTGGATGTGTTTCAGCCCTCCAACTACGGTCAGTAAGGGTCTCATAAATGTGAAAAGAAGAAGGGGCAGTTCAAATCTAGCCTCAGATGCTTCCTAGCTCTGTGATCGGGGCAAGTCGCTTAATCTCCGTTCGGCTCAGTTTCCTTATCTGTAAAATGGAGAGAATGGTACGTACCTCCCAGGACTGTAGTGAGGATCAAATGAGATAATTGTAAAGTTCTTTGTAAACCTTAAGATGATAAATGCTAGCGGTTATTACTCTTCCATGTGGCAGCTCCTCAAATATTTGGAGGCACTTTCCCATCCTCCTCTTTCTCCCTCTCAATCTTTTCTTATCCTCGGTTTCTTTAATTTTCACCTAGCATTCTGGGTTTTTTTTAAACCATTCTGTTCATCTTCACATGGCTAATCTCCAGCTTGGTCATGTTCTTTGATGGCTCAGGTAGAAATGTGCCAGGAATAAGTTTCAAGAATTGTCTCAAAGTTTCTGCCCCATTCCACCTGAAAAAGATCAGGGGTTCATCGCGTGAATCATTCTTATGTGAGTGGTTTGACTAACAGCAGGTTACAATTTCCCAATGACATCCTTTTCTGTAAATAGGTGAGCCCAGTATTGGCAGTCTGACCAGCCATGACTGTTCCACTTCACTCAGACATCTTGCATTCATGCAGTACCTCAGTGACCACATGAGCATTTGGAAAAGCGCCTCATCCTTTTCTTATTATCTTTTAGAATTGTGTGTGCGTGTGTGTGTATGTGTGTGTATGTGCATGTATGTGCATGTGTATATGTACACATATGTATATATATATGTATACACACACATATATGCTTTGTCCATTTGCCATTTTAAGGGTCGATAGGTTTTTTATTTTGTTTTAAAAAGGCATATTACAGAGTGACTATAATTACAATGTATTTTTACATTATTCTTTTATTTTGGGGGAGGTTTAAGCAACTTGCCCAGGGTCACACAGCTAGTAATTGTCTGAGGCCACATTTGAACTCAGGTCCCCTTGACTCCAGGGCTGGTGTTCTATCCCCTCTGCTTCCCATTTTTACATTTTTATTCTTGAAATTTTTTCTTTACTTTGACCTTTGCTGTAAGCAGTCAATGATCTGGACACACACAGGCAACTAATTCTGAGGGCAGGGAAAGCTATGCTTATAACTGGTTCTTTTCCTATATGTTGACATAGTTCACTTTTTTTAAAAATTAAAATGATGGCATTCAGTGTTTGCTATCTCCAGGGCCTTCTGACTAACTCAGTTTTGAAGAAGGTAATCAGGATGAATAGGAATGAGGGTTCTGAGTAGTCCTTAATATGGCTATGGCAGCTTTCATTTCTTCATCTACCTTTGTGTCCATTTTCACATTGATCTCATGTATATTTCAATTTCTTATCTACAGGCACCAACAGGAAATTTGGCTTTGTTCTGTATCAGAATAGCAAATTTTTCCAGTCAAACACATTCACCATCAGGTCAAATTTTAGTCAAAGAGTTGTCTCATGCAAAGTTTCCAGTGATGATACTAATTCAATGGGGAACAAAGTTACAAATGTTTCTGTTGAAATGATCTTTAAACCAAAGGTGAGTTGTCCTGTAAGTCATATGAACAATTTGGGTCATTTGTAATTTAAGTCAGGGATAACACAAGTAATTAAAATTCAAGGGAACTTTCCTCTTCCAGGCTAAGGATGGTGAGACAAGGAGCTAGTTCCTTTATTAGGAAGGAAGGAAGGAAGAGAGAGAGGGAAGGAGGGAGGGAGGAAGAAGGAAAGGAAGGAGGGAAGAAGAAAGGAGGGAGGAAAGGAGGGAGGAAGGGAGGGAGGGAGGGAGAAAGGAAGGGACGGAGGGATAGAGGAAGGAAGAAAAGGAAAGAAAGAAGGAAAGAAGAAAGGAAGGAAGGAAGGAAGTAGGAAAAGGAAAGAAGAAAAGGAAAGAGGAAGGAAGGAAGGGAGGGAGGGAGGAGGGTGGGAGGCAGGCTTTTAGGCAGATAGGTGCAGCAGTGGAGAGAGAGCACCAGACCTGGAATCAGAAAGACGCGGATTCACTCCAGCCTCGGAGAGTACTAGCTGTGTGACCCTAGGTAAGTCACATAATCTCTCTGTGCCTCGGATTTTTCACTTGTAAAATGGGGTAATAATAGCACCTATCCCAACCCCTGAGGTTGTTGTGAAGATAAGAGAGGATATTTGTAAATCACTTTGTAAGCCTTAAGGCTCTATAGCTATTATTAATATTAAAGAAGAGTCACCACCACCACTCCTCCTGCTGCTGCTATTGGTGTGGTTATTCAGTCACTTCCTTTGTGTCTGACCCTTTGGGACCTTATTTGAGATTTTCTTGCAAAGATACTGGATTGCTTTTCCACTTCCCTCTTTCAGCTTATTTTACAGATGAGGAAATGGAGGCAAACAGGGTTAAAGTGACTTGCCCAGGGTCAAACAGCTAGGAAGTGTCTGGGGCCTTATTTGAACTCTGGTCTCCTTGACTCCAGGACTGGCTCTGTGTTCCCTGCACCACCTAGTTGCTCACTACTACTAGTACTGCTAACTTAGTACTTGATAAAATCAGAGCAGTCTTCTTGACCATTTGAAAGGGCTTAAAGGGTATGTAATTTTTCAAAAGGTGCAGAGGTGACACCCTCAACATTTCAGGCATGGGGAAGAGCACAAACAAAAGCATGGTGACATGAGAGGTCAATGGGGGGATGGTGGGGGGGGAGTCAGTAAGCATTTACTGAGCCCTTACAGTAAGCTAGGCATTGCTAAGTGCTGAGGATATAAAAAGAGGCAAAAGCCATGTCCCTGCCCTCAGGGAACTCACATTCTAATGAGGGAGACCAGGAGTCTGGCACCAGGAAACATCAGTCTCCTGTGGAAAATGAGATGTGAGCTAAGTCCTGAAGGAACCCAGGAAAGCTAAGAGGTGGAGGTGGGCAGCCAAGCATTTGAGGCACTGGGGACAGTCTGTGCAAAGGCCTGGATTCAGGAAAAGTGGGGCTGTGTGAGCCAGTGTAACTCAGTCTCAAAGTATGTGGAAGGGAAGAAAACAGAAGAAGACCAGAAAGGTATAATGGGACCAGTTTGTGAAGACCTTTAAAAGCCAAACAGACTGCCCATGGGGGGTGAGGGGAGAGAGAGGGGAGAAAATTTGAAACTCAAGGGACTCTGGAACTGAATAGTGTAAACTAAAAGTAAATAAACAAATCAATTTTTAAAAAATTTTAAAAAATAAAAGCCAAACAGAGGATTTTGTGTCTGATGTTGCAGGTAATATGGAACAACTAGAGTTTATTTAGTAAGGGGGGAACAGATGCAGGATTCTGGAAAATCATTTTAGTAGTTAACAATGTGTAACGCCATGCACAATCAGCTTTCCAGAAGAATGCTACTGTGAACAGCTTTTAAGGTTCTGAACAGTATAGTAAACACTCTGTTTATTCAGTAACAAATCAAAGCAAAACATTCACAGGAAATCAAGGTATGGTATTCACAATATTATAACTTATCACAGAAAATCACAATATAGTATTCACAACAGCTTATCATTAAAATGACCACATATTTTTCACCAAAGTGGTCACAATAGTTTTCAACAAAGTAATCATTTAGTACATTCAATCATCCCTAAGGAGGTTTAGTCATTCAGTGATCTCAGAGTACAATAGTCAAAGTCTTCCACTTCCACTCCCACTTCCACTTCCACTAACACTAAGTTAACTCAATCAGTCACTTATTCAGCAATCAATTACTGAGTATCATTAATCACTAAGTACAATCATTAGAAAATACACAGACCCTCCACCCCTGGGTCACTAGTAAACTACAATTTCATCACTACTCAGTACCCACAGAGAGGTCTTTTCATCTTGACTTGAGGCAGGCAACTCCTATCTGAATCCACCAGTCATCTGGATTCAAAGGCAGACAGCTCCTAGTTCCTCGTCCAGCTCTCGTCCAGCAAGTCCTGCTCCATACCAAAGTTCACAGCATCCAGTCCATCTCAAATCCTTCACAATTTCTGTTCCCAGCAATTCAAGGCTCAACCAAGCTACAAAGTCTTAGCATCTCGGTCATGCTTCCTCAGTCTTCTGTAGCTCATTCAAAGAATTAAAATCACCTTCTACAGTCTGGAAGGGGGTGCTCCTGGGCTCCTCTTCAGCCTCCTGGCCTCCTCTTCAGAAGAAACTCTACCACCATAAGTTCTCAGGAAATTCTGACTCAGTTCTCAATACTCATTTCTCTTCTGTAGCTGCTCTGCCTCCAGATGCTGGTCCCAAGAAACTCTGACCGTGCCTCTCTGGGGCTTTTCTTATATACCCACAGCATTACCTTCCTGTTTTAACCCCTTCCTGTTATGTCAGCAACAGGAGACAGGAGTTCATACTTTCTGTTTCCCCAACAGAGGCTTGATCAATTACTAAGTGCTTAGTACCTGCTACCTTTGCTTAACTTGAAACAAGGTGCTAAGTACTTGCTTACTTGCCAAAACAAAAAGGGGTCTTCAAATTATATTATCATTACACAGTGTTCAGGAGCCAGAGCTGATAGTTAAATATTCAGTATGTGCATTTACACCTCAGGTATTGGCAAACATTGCTGAACCAAGGCTTGATTTATTATATTATTGATTATCTAAATGAAAAAGTCATGGAGAAAACATTAATAATGAAGATTAAACTTAAAAGTATGTCATGAGTACTTTTGTTGTTGTTGTTGGGGAGCTCATTGTTAAACATTTACCAACATACTTCTGTTGAAAGCTGAATGGAGAATGGATTGGAGTAGCGATAGACAAGGCTGGGAAGCTAATTAGGTGATTGCAGTAGTTTAGGTGAGAGGTAGAATGGTCCTTTGCGAAGGGAGTGACAGTATGAGTGAAGAGAAGGGGACATCTAGGTGAAATGTTATTAAAATGAAAACAATGAGATTTGAGAACAAGTTGGATATGAGAAGGTGAATGTGACTGAAAATTCAGGGAAGGAAAATCAGGAAGAGGAGTAAATATGGGAGGAATATCAAGTACCTGTAGGGGGCAAATATGGGACAAGGCTGAAAAAGTAGGAAGGGGCCAAACTATAGAGGGCCTTGGATGCTAGATAAAGTAATTATAATGGTTCCCAGCAGGAACAGGGAGCCACTGAACACTTTGGGGGAAGAGGACTGGGAACTAGGAGGCTGTCAGGAGTGGTTTGCTATTTCCTTCTCCAGCTCATTTTACAGACAAGCAAACTGAGGCAGACCGGAGTAAGTGACTCACCCAGGGTCACACAGCTCATTCATGCCAGAGGCTAGGTTTGAACTCGGGAGTCTTCCTGATTTCAGACCCTGCATCCTCTCCCCTGCATCACCTAGCTGTCCCATCATTCTAACAGAGGGAGGTAACACATAAAGGGGAGTGGGGACCAGGAAGAGGTGTTTTGATAGCAGCCACTGTTTTCAGATCCTGAGCTGGAAAGGAGGGTGGGTGGGGCAGAGGGAGGGTTTAATGGCTGTGGAGTAGGGTACAGTAAGTCTGAGTCCAGGATAGATGTGAATGTTCACTAATCAGAAGCACAAGGTCCCAGAGCTAGAGGGCTGGAATAACATGGCCATAAAGGAAAAATGTATTCACAAACATAGCGGTCAATGAGTAAGGAAGAATAAATAGAAAATACATAATCGGCTGCTGTTGATGAGAGGCAGCCAACGCTACAGGAGCTGGCAGTCTTCATCGCGTTTTCCCAGTCTGCTGTGGAGTTGGCCTCTTCCACCTTTTCTCTAGAAGATGGAAGTCACAAGTGCCCAAAGTGACTCAAGGCTTGAAAAGTCTTGAAGTAGCCCTGAACCTCGAAGAGAACAGGGAAGGTTTGAAGAAGCCTGAATGTCTCTCATTCTCTGCCCATTCTGCTCTACCTCTCACACAGGACTAGGCATTCATCTCCATCCATGAGCACAGAGTCCCGTGCCAACAGGCTTGGACAGGGATTACAAGCATATTGAAGTTGTAAATATTATTTTAAAATATCATTTAACATTTTGTAAACATTATTTGAACCTCACAACAACAATGCTATTATTATCCCCATTTTACAGATGTGGGAACTGAGGCAGGTTAAGTGACTCGCCCAAGGTCACACAGTTAGCAAACGTCTAAGGGTGGATTTGAATGCAGGTCTTCCTGACACCAAGTCCAGCACCATTGTGCCACTTATGTGTTGAGCTGCCTTTGAAAATCCATGGTTAAATCCCTCCAACTCATTTAAGCCAAATCTGCCTTTTGATTATCTCTGCCCCCTCTTCTCAAAGCTCTTCTCAAACTAGTCAACAGCAAAACCAATTTGAGTTAAGCCTCCTTTCCTTTTCCTTTCAGTGAACTGTTATGGGTAGTACATGTTCCATGTTCATTTAAACAAAAAAAATTTATAAAATTAGTTTAAAAAATAAGGGATCTTTTTAAAAATACCTTTATAAATACACTCTGTTTCAGCCAGTTTGTTTTCTCTGTTCCTAATTTCCTAATTTCCAAAGGTCATCTTTTGTCATTGTATCCCCCATTCCATTTGCAGTACAATGAGTCTCAATTCCTGCTGCGTTCCTATGCCTGTGTCTTTTGGAATGTTACAAAGGATGACTGGGATACTAATGGGTGTAAAAAGAAAACCAGCAATGACTCTCAATTCCTCGGATGCCAATGCAACCACACCACCAGTTTTGCTGTATTAATGGTAAAAACTCCCACCCCACCCCTTTTAAAAATCATATCATAGTCTCTTAATTTTATTCATTGCATATGGTTCACTGTCATAATGGAATCCAGTTCCCTTTCATAGACTAATCCATATCAGGAAATTAATATCATGCATATCAGTAAACTGGGCAGGTAAGTGTCTCAGTGAATGGAGTGCCTGCCCTGAAATCAGGACACATCTTCCTGAGTTCAAATGTGGCCTCAGATACGTACTACTTGTGTGATCCTGGGCAAGTCACTTAACTTTGTTTGCCTCAGTTTCCTCATCTGTAAAATGAGCTGGAGAAGCAAAGGGCAAACCACCCCAGTATCTTTGCCAAGAAAATCCCAAATGGGGTTACAAAGAGTCTGTGACTGAATGACTAAACAACATCAGTAAATTAAAGAATGGTGTGGCACTTTTTTATAAAAAGTGTGATGGGCTTGAAGTTAGGATACCCTGGGTTCATAGGGTGTGACACTTACCCATGTGACTCTGGGCATGCTACTTCTCTATGTTATGTCTTAGGGAGCTCCCTAAGTCTTTTCTATTAGGTCATAAGCAAGCTACATCTGCTTTGCTGGAAGGAGGAAATCCCTACCTATGAAATCACAGGTTATGGAAGTACTGAAACAAGTATCCATTGCATCCTGGAAAGCCGACTTTGCATAGCATTGAGTGGGGTGAATTTCTGGTTTTCACAAAATGCTGAATTTTCCCATCACTGAAACCATGAAGCTGGAGAGATGATCCTCTCTGGTCCAGAATATCATAGGGTCTTAGTATCATAGATGTAGAGCTGGAAGAGACCTCACAGTTTACCTAATTCAGACACCTCTTTTTACATAAGAGGAAACTGAGGCCCAGGGAGGTTAACTTACTTGCCCAAGATGGGTATTTTAAGGGTTAAAAAAAACAGAGAAGCTTCAGAGGGCTTTGTTCAATTGCATCCCTAAGTTTGGCAAAGATGGCATTTTATGCCCTGATAAAGCATCCAGAATCTTTGAATCACTCTCCTGAGTTCGCTCTCCTTCCAATTGACTGATCAGGAAAATTGCTTTTAGTTCCCCACTTCAAATTATGTGAATTGCATTAAGGAAAAGGTGTTTCATTTTTGTATGTGTATATGTCACAAAATAAAATGGAGGTTTTTCAGGTTAATTTGACCTAAGTAATAAATCATAATTGTCATTCATACAAGATGCCCTCAAAGAGTTTAAAAACTATAGAAAGGCTTTTGTGACACCTTATGTAGCCCTCTTAAGATCCTTAATTTGCTTTACATACATTATCTTATTTAGATCTCTCAGTGAGTCAGACACTACAGGTATTATTATCTTCATTTACAGATGAGGAAACTGAGGCTCAGATTTGGTAAGGGACTTGTCCATATTCACACACAGTAAGCAGGTATCAGCAGGAGTGACTCTGGTCTTTCTGGTTCCAAGTAGTCTGTTCACTACTGTGTTAGGCTGCCTTTTAGTTCTCTGGGTTAAACTCAGGTTGAAGATATTTGAACAGAGAAAGATCTGAATTAGTCACTTTGGCTATCTCCTTGGGTCAGAATAACTGGACAATTGTGGCTTGTACTAAAAGTCTGTCTTAGACAAGTGAGAACTTCAATAATGGTGTAGTGACAATAAAAGGAGAGAAGAAAATGGAAATACTAACCATTTATCCACATGAATGAGAGTTAAATGCATTTGAAAATAATTAATTTCTTATAAACATTACTTGGTAAAGTTTTTTTAAAAGAGATTTTCCAATTGTTTCCCAGAGTTTTGATAACAATTACAATTATGCGGAATCTCTGGATATCATATCTAAAATTGGTTGTGGATTATCCATTGCTGGTTTGGCTCTTACAATTATATTTCAGATTGCTACCAGGTAAGAGGGAAAAGGGGTTTCTCACAAGAAAAATCTTCTGTGTCTACTGGATTTATCTTGAACATATTCTAATTCTATATGGGTGGGTGGGGGCAGCCCCTCCATATATTTGGTAAATTACACCTTAAGTTCCTGAAAGATACACCTCCCAGGTCTTGGCTAGGTAGGTCTTTCTGAGCTGGAGGCTAAAGAAAAAAACCTGAGCAGCTAGGTGGCGCTAGAGTGTTGGGCCTGGAGTCAGGAAGCTTCATGACCAGGAGAAGGAAATGGAAAACCACTCCTCCACCTTTGCCAAACAAACAAGTACAAAACCCAGACGGGTCACAAAGGGTCAGACATTCCTGAAGCAACTGAACATGGTTGTCTTTATGCTTTCTCGGTTCTTCAGCAGCTCGTGCACACTTTTTCATGATTTTCTGTATTCTTCTCACAGCACAGTAAGATTCCACTGTATTCCTATTCCACAGTTCATTTGCCTATTCTAATTGATGGGCACCTACTTTGCTTCTAAGTCTTTGTTATCACAAAAAGTGGTGCTAGGAATATTTCTTGTGGACATGAGGACTTTCTTCTTATCAACAGCTTCCTAGGGTTCATAAGCCCAGTAATGGTCTCTAGTTCAAAAGGTATGGATATTTTAGTCACTTTATTTGCATAATTTTAAATTGCTTTCTAAAATGATTGTACCATTTCACAACTCCACCAATAATGTATTAATATGCCTTTAATCCCACAACCACTTCCAAATTTGATTATTGCCATTTTTTCCATCTTTGACATTTGGTGGGATGTAAAGGTGAAACCTCAGGAGTATTTTGATTGGCATTTCTCTTATCATTAATGATTTGGAGAATTCTTTCATGGGTTTGTGATTATTTTGCAATTCTTATTTTAAGGGCTGTTTGTTTATATCATTTGATCAAATGGGGAGTGTGGCTATTAGTTTTATCCACATTTGTAATTTTATCTATATATTTGTATATATACTACATATTTACATAAACATATATGTATATATTTGTATATATATCTTGGATACCAAACCCTTATCAGAGAAATTTGATACAAAGATTCCTCCCCCCCATCCAATCATTTCCTTTTTTATGCTAGATGCATTAATTTTGTTTATGCAGGAGCTTTTCAGTTACATGTAGTCAAAGTTATCTATTTTACCTTTTGTAAATTATCTCTATCCCTTATTTTCTTAAGACTATATCTTGTAGACATAACTATGAGAGGTATGTCATCTGTTTCTTTTCTAACTTTTCTATAATATGATCTTTAATATTAAGGTCATATATTAATTTAAAATGTATTATGTGATATGGTATGTATAAGGTGTTAACTTAAGCCCAGTTTTTACCAGACTACTTTCCACTTAGGTGGTATAGTAGATATAGTGTGGGATCTAGAGGCAGGAAGACTTGTTTTCCTGAGTTCAATCTGACCTCAGATTAGTGTGAGAATGTCAAGTTAAGCATTTATTAAATGCCTTCTATGTGTCAAATGGGGCAGCTAGGTGCCACAGGGGATAGAGCGCCAATTCTGAAATTAGGAGGGCCTGAGTTCAAATTTGACCTCAGACACGTACTAGCTGTATGACCCTGGGCAAGTCACTTAACCCTCTTTTCCTCAGTTTCCTTATCTTTAAATTGGAGAAGGAAATGGCAATCTACTCCAGTATCTTTGCCAAGAAAACTCCAAATGGGGTCATGAAGAGTCAAACACGATTGAAAAGTGGCTAAACAATAAAACTTTCCAGTTGTCTCAGCAATTTTTTTTCAAATAAAGAGGTTTTTCCTAGGTAATTTGTGTTTTTCACTTTATCAAATACTGGGTTATTGAGTTCTATTGTTTCTGATTCTACCTGTTATCTAGTCCGTTCCATTCACTCATCTCTTTATTTTTAAACATATATTAGATGGTTTTAATGACGGCTGCTTTTTAATATAGCTTGAGACCTAGAAATGCTATTCTCTCTTTGTCTGCATGTCTTTCATCATTTCCTTTTATATCTACATTTTTTCCCCAAATGAATTATTATTTTTGTCAAGATACTCCATCAATCATTTGATTGGCACAGCATTAAAAGTATATAGTGAGTTTTTATACTCCATCCACAGACTCAAGTCTCCCTCAACACCCCCTGAAAGAAAATCAACCTCAATTTGGAGCTCTTCCTAAGATAGGCATTGTAAGCACAATGCAATTAGAGTAAATCTATGATTAAGTATCTTTTAGAGAGTGAAGAAACATGCAACATATTTTTTCTCAAAAATCATTTCTGTAAGGGTAAGAATTATAGGAAGAAACCGTTGTTCTTATCATGTTCTGCTTCTCCATGATTTTACTGGGGTTTCTCTCCCAACAGGAACCTAAGAAAGACTTCAGTTACTTGGGTGTTTGTGAGTCTCTGCACATCTATGCTGTTTTCCTATATCTTCTTCCTCTCTGGAATAGAAAACTCTAATAAAAATAGTATTAGCACTGTGAGCTCTGAAAAGGACAATGTGATCCCTCAACATGCTATTAATCTTCCAGAAAATCATACGTGCACAGCAATGACTGCCTTACTGCATTACTTTCTGTTAACAACATTGACCTGGGCAGGACTCAATGCTGTACAACTCTACTTTCTTCTGCTCAGAGCTATGAAGCCCCTCCCTCGACATTTCATTCTCTATCTGCTTCTAATCGGATGGGGTAAGTGTTAAATGTTATTCTATCTCCTGTCAGAAGTTGTTCTTTTACATCACTATAAAAACAACAACAAATCACTAACTTAAAGGATTTCATGTTATCAAGCTATCTCTATTAATTTAAATTTTCATTTTATTAAAATGAAATCAGAATTAAACAAATTTAGTTATACTCTGCACAACACTAAAAGGGGACATTTCAAAGCAAAACCAAAAACAGACAGACACTAAGAAAAATAATTTGAAATATGCTGACAATAGAAATTTATTGTATTGACAGCTGGATTTAAATTGAATGTGAGGTACATTGAAGGGCAATGTGGATAGAATGCCAGGAAGATGCATCATCCTGAGTTCAAATCTGGCCTCGGACACTTACTACTTGTGTGACCCTGGGCAAGTCATTTAACTCTGTTTGCCTCAGTTTCCTCATCTGTAAAATGAGCTGGAGAAGGAAAGGGCAAACCACCCCAGTATCTTTGCCAAAAAAACCCCACAAGGGGTCACAAAGAGTCAGATGTGACTCAAACAAATGAACAACAAAACGACAAAGTACATTGGAACCTATTGAGTATTGACAAATAAACAAGTCAAAAGAGATTGACATATTCAAAACAAATATTTGGGAAATAGTGGGGGAGATGGGCAATCATGTAGTACTCCAAGACCTTTAACTAGAATGGGATGATAAGGATTTTGCTCAAAGACACAAATATGAGAAGGAGTTTAATCATACCTCCTTTATAAGGCAGACTAGAAATTGAACTTTGTGCCTATTCAGCAACGGTTATAAGTTAAATAACAAAGCCACCAGATAGCAGGCTTCCTCTTCACAGTGGCTATGGAACAGGTGAGCAACTCCCTGGCCTGACCCTTCCATTTCTCAACACAGCTTTTCCAGAAGCAAACTCATGGCTTTAGGGTTCAAAGGTCTCCCTCCTCCCATACATGAATTTATCTTTGGGGAAAAAAAAAGTTTATTTGAGGACATACTTTGAGTTATTTTCCTAGGGCACTAAAGTTACTAGTAACAACTCTGGATGTTCAATGCTAGCACAAAATGAGAAGAGCAATAAATCATATGTTTTCAGTAAAGCATAGAGTAAATACTGTGTATATTCTGGTCACCTGAAAAAGGTTCTGTTGTAGTTTAAGAAGGATTTCTTAAGGTGTACATGATTAATTCCTGCTCATATGTAATTAACTAATTCTCAGTATCTCTATCAAACAGGAATACCTCTTTTAATAATGGGTTTGACAGTGGCAATTACTTGTTTACAAAAAGGAGAATTAGGATATCGACAAGAGATAATGTAAGTTGACCACGTATGTTTAACTGTTATTTTGTGTTGAAATTGAAAGCACTGAACAGATATCTTACTTAGTTTCTTTGGAAAAAATTGTATAAGTCAAATTTTTGAAAATCATTTATTTCAAATGTACAGAGCATGTTTTCTTTAAAAATGAATTCTACAATAATATTTTTGGAATGTGAATCAACATCCCTTGATTTATAAATTTGGACTTTTAAAGTAGTAATAAACCAAGAAAAACATAAGTTTAATAAACTAGCATGAAGTTAAAAGGACTAGAAAATAAACAAATTAGTAATGCTTTAAAAAAAGTACAAAAGAAGAATTCTTAAAAGTTAGAGAATACAGAAATTTAAAAATAGAAAACTCTAAGAAATAGATAAAAGAAAATAATTAAGAGGAAATGGATAAAATAAAAAGATTAACAAAATCAATAAATCATATGTTAATCTGCTCAGGGAAAAGATAACAAAGTCATATTGCTCCCCAGTAGACTAGGTGAATACATAGCAGAGAGAAAATAAAAAAGTTATAAACAATGATATGCCAGAAAATTAAGAATTCAAAAGAAATTGATGAGCATCTATAAAAATATAAAATATACAAAGTGATAAAAGAAGAAATGTAGATTAAAAAAACACTCAGTCAGAGAACCAAATGTTAGCAAGCCATAAATTAAAATCTTAGGGAGAGGGGGGAAATAGGCCAGATGATTGTAAAAGAGAAATGTGTCAAACCTTTAAATGGAGAGATCATCATCACTTTCTGCCTGGCATATGTCAATATTACAAAATGACAATAGTATCTAAGTTAATTACAGATTTAGTGCTATACTAATTCATTTTTGTGATTAGATACCTTATAAAACTAGACAAAATAATAAGAAAACTCATTTGAAAGAAAGAAAAGGTTTAGGATATCAAAGAACACAATGAAAAAGTATAAATGAGGGGAGCACAGTATTATCAGACCTCAAACAATATTGTAAAGTGATAGTTATCAAAAGTTATTGATAAAAAAAATTCTACATAAGCAAGAAATAGAAGTAATTTAAAGTGTAGACCAGTGTTTGATAAACCCAAGAACATGATTCACTGGAAGGATTTACTCCCTTTTTTGATAAAAATCCCTCTAAAAACCGAAGAACAATTTGCCAGATATTCAGTTAAGATCAACACCTTACAACATATGCGAACTCAAAATGGACATGTAATCTAAATACAAAAGATAGTACAAAAAATAGAAATTAATGAAATCAGGGACCTTTCCCAATGATGCGTAGAGGAAGAAGTTTTAATCAAAGAAGGGATAGAGGAGATAAGTCTATCAATAAACATTTTAAGCCCCCCACAAATTGGCAGGCACCATGCTGGGCACTGGAAATACAAATGTAAAGAATGAAACAATTCCTACTTGCAAATAGCTTACATTGTAATGGGGGTAGATAAGCACATACACAAATACATACAGCATAAATATAAAGTAAAAATATGCAAGCACATACAAAATAATCAAATATGAGGTAGTTTGGGGGCTTTAGGCAGAAGAGGATGCTTGAACTGCATCTTCAAGGAAGAGATGCATTCTGTTAGGGAGAAGTAAGAAGGGACTGGGTTCTAGGCACATGGGAGAGCAATGCAAAGACATGGAGATGGGAGGTTGAGAATTGTATGTGAGGAAAAGAGAGAGAGAAGGCCAGTTTGGCTGAATCTCAGCATTCGGGGGGAGAGGCAATGCCCAACGAAGTTAGGAAGATTAGTAGAGGAAAAAGAGAAGGTCCAGGATAGAATCTCAGAGAACACCTAGAGTTCAAGGTTGTATATAGATAATAAGCCAGTAAAGGAGACCGAGAAGAATGGTCAGACAGATAGGAGGGGAAGTAGGAAAGAAGAGTATTATTAAAACCCAGAGAGAGTATACAGGGGGTGGGAAGCAGACAGCAGTGTCAAATGCCGTAGAAAGATGGAGAAGGGTGTTGATTGAGAAAAGATCACTAGATTTGGCAAAAAAAAAAATGGAGAGCAGTACTCGTTGAGTGATGAGATGTATAAAGTGAATGAGATACATAGCAATATAATAAAAATGGAATACACAATTTTGATAATAGAAATAAATAGAATAAATAAATAAAATGAACTTATTTGCCATAAATAAAATCAATTAAGATAAAATTAGATGGGAAAAGGTATCAAATATCACTGATAAAAGTCTGATACAGAAAATACATACCAAATCAATGTAAATATATACCAAGAGCCGTTCTCCAATAAATGGATGACCAAAGGTATGAACAATTTTCAAAAGATTGGCAAACTATAGAAGATTAGTTGAAAATATGTTCCACATCATCATTAGTAAGGGGAATGGGAATTAAAATAGATTTGAGGTTCCATCTTACTCCATACAAATTGGGAAAGATGAAAAAAAAAAGGTGATTTCTTGAAGCATTTGTGATTGTTGATAACTGTTGAATTCACTTTTTAAAAATGTGTGTACCCCCTCCCCACTCCTTTTTACCTCTTGCTCTAGAGTTCCAATGATACTGTTGATTTTGGAAATAGTTTGTCAATGGATTATCATATTTCAGTCACCATTTGGGACTTTCCTGATCTCCACTTCCCTGTATACGCTATCTTTACTCCTCACCCCCATTGGTATTCAGCAACTTGAGGGCTTTTATATTTGTATCCCCAGCTCTTAGCACAGTGGTTGGTATATAGTTAAATGTATCATAATTTTTAAAAATTAATTAATTCAAAGTTTCTGGTCAGTTTAAAATTTCTATGAGTTTGATATAACTTAGCCTGAGAATAGATTTGATACAGGAAGAGGAGCTGGGGAGAAGTAGAGGCCGGGGGTACCTAAGACAAACTTTTGCTTATTTCATAATTTGTCCTATCTTTCACTATCAGACTCAAAACAGTTCTTTTTTGGAGAGGAAGGGGCGCATCATTGACCTGTTTGCAATGCAATTCTTTTCATTTACTAAATAATTAGAAGGAGATTGGACATTAATTAGCTCTGTTTCATTAACAGGTCAAACATACCTGGAATGTGGTTTCTAGAGATATTCATTATAGCACAATTTTGTGATCTGGGTAGAGATCTTACAGAGTCTGTTACAATAGGATTTTACTTATTTTAGAGAAGTAAGGCAGAAAAGGAGATTGACTATTTTCATCTTTTCAGGAATCTTAAGTATTTAGAAAGGCAACTAACAACACAAGAATCTCTAGCACCTAGAACAATGCCTGGGAAATAGTAGATACACAATAATTACTTGTTGGTTGGTGAGGGATGAGAAAGAGGCATTGACTTTTAAAAAGCTCTTTAAATCTTAGTCCATAAGCCCTTTAATGGCAAAAGGCAGCAATAAATGTGTCCTCTTCAGTAAAATAATTTCCTGCCTTTAACAGATGTTGGCTTGCAATTCCAGAAGATGGCAATTATTTGGAGAGTCCGTTCTTGTGGTCATTCTTGTTACCTGTAGCTGTCATTCTCATCGCTAATGTTGTCATATTTATTCTCATCCTAGTCAAAGTTCTGTGGCGAAGAAATGAGAACTTAAAGAGGTAAGAGGTAATGAGGAGGAGCTTTCAGGCATGATTTAATTCAGTGTGTAATAAAACTCATTGAAGTCACCCTCATTGTGGTAAGAGGCAGGTTCTGCATTCTTTTTTTTTTTTTTTTTTTTTGCTTTTTGGAGGGGAAAGGGCAGGGTAATTGGGGTTAAATGACTTGCCCAAGGTCACATGGCTAGTAAGTGTTAAGTGTCTGAGGCTGGATTTCAACTCAGGTCCTCCTGACTCCAGAGCTGGTGCTCTATTCACTGTGCCACCTAGCTGCCCCAGGGTTCTGCATTCTTAAGGATATGCCAGGGAAATATCAGTTGTGCAGGGCTTACCAAGTAGAAGAATGGGCCATATGTGTTTTTCAGTCAAAGCACTGGCCTACCTGAAGTTGGAGAAACATTGCTAGTTTGGCCACAAGCTTTCAGGTTATAGGACTGTCCACTACATTGCAGAACGGTTATGTGACCATGGGCAAACCAATTAACCCTGGTGGCTTCCACACACACACAAAAGAAAGCTATGATATTTAGAGGGTTGTCTGGGGTCTGTGAGAGAGTAAGTGCCTTGGAGCACACAACTAGCATATGTCAAAGGCAGGAATTGAAGCCAAGTGGTCCTGATTCCAAGATCAAGCCCCTATCAACTACATCATGCTGCCTTTCATCACAGACATAATGATCTATATTTTGTATATTCTATATTATTATTACAAACTATCATAATAAATATTATTTATATTTCATAATGAACATAACAGCAATGATTTATTATTTCATCAATCATAATTAATTAATTTTAATTTAATTATTAAATCAGAAAGAACTATGATTTAATTCAATTTAATAAACATACATTAAGTCCCTGAATACCAGACACTATCCCACTGATGAGCACTCAAAGATGAAAAGCAGTACAATTCCTGCCTTCAAATAACTTATAGTCTTCTAGGTGGATGAAACATGTTTAAAAAAAAAAAACTTGTGCACAAATAACTATAATAAAAGTTAGAAAATTATCGACTAAGTGTATTAGAGAGGTTGGACAAGGTGGTCTGTATTTATGAAGGGAGGATGGGCTCCCAGTGAAGGGGATTAGGGAAGGGATCCTGAGAAAGTCTGGCTGTGCTGAGAGAAAGCTATCCCTGAGAAAGGATGTAAAAGAGAAAATTTGGAAGAGGGTCAAGGAATGTGGTCCAGGCATTGTGGATAGCCTCCATACAGGCATGGAAGTAGGAAGGGGGATTGATGAGATCAAGGACCTCAATCAATGAACTAACAAGCATTTATTTAGCATCTACTACGTGCCAGACACTGTGGTAGGCACTGAAAATACAAAGATGAAAAAAAACAAACTACCCACCAAAACCACAAAACAATTCTTGCTATTAGTCCAGTTTTGCTAAAACTTGAAGTATGCCAAGGCTAGAAATGCAAAAGAAAGCTGGAAAGTTAAGTTGCGGCTACAGTGTGTCAAGGCCTTGAATGTCAAGATACTTAGTCTGCTCTGTGTGGGCAATGGGGTCCTTGAACCGGAAAGTGACAGAGTCAGACTTATGTATGAGGAAGATTACTCTGGGGCCGTAGAATGAAAGATATACAGGAGAGAAGAACACTGGAGACGGATCAGGTTTCAGTTTATTATAATAGTCAAGGTGAAAGATAACACGGGCCTTAATCAGCATAATCATATTCTGCATAAGAGAGATATTTGATCTGAAACTCTGAAAAAAAAATGAGAAACTTGCAAGAAGATGTTGGTAATTGCTTGTCCATTGTTAGGAGCAACCTTTGAAGGATGAAATAAAAGCCTGGTGCAAAGAACCAGTCAGTCTCTTAATGCTCATTTTTGCTCTGGTTTTGTTCCAATACTGAACCCAAACTCCCAGAAGGCCTGGCCTGAGGCAGACCCAGCCTGGAGCATGTATTGTCCAGTTAGCTTGTTCCATGTTCCATATGTTCCATGACCCCTTATCTCAGTCTTCATGCAAACCCATGTCATTGGTCACTCAAGGGATCAGGAAAGAGACAGTATCGAGTGGAAGTCACTAGTAATGACATATTTCTTTAGTTCTTTATGACTTTAAAGTACATTACGTCTGAAACTTAAGCCAGGTTTTTCCAAATCTAGCACTTTTTCTACTATACTGTGCTACCTCCATGCAATGCACCTGGGACTTTGTGAAGACTGTGCCTCTACCTTTCTTATTTATTATTAATGTAGCTTCCCTCTCTGCTTGTCTACTTGGAAAGTCCCTGATGTAGTATAAATACCCAGAGAATAATAAGGGCACTAGGATTTTGTGGAGGTCACTCAATAAAAGCAAAGTAGTGTGACGCAGATTGCAAGCAGGAGATCTGATTTCTTGTACTCCCAGCCCTGCTTCTTGACAGCCATCTGTGTGACCTCTGGCAAGTCAGTTAACCTCTCTGGGTCTTAGTCTTCTTAATTTGCAAAATGTGGGGGCTGGAATAGATGATCTCAAAGGTGGGTTTACGAGCTCTAAAATTCTAAGATTCATCCTTCAGCCAAATATAACAAGAATCAACTTAAAATGCAAAGTCATTAAGAGATACTGAAACTTGTCAGACTATGTGTTAAGGAGGAATAAGAAAGCATGGGGCTCACCCATCAATAAAAAGTCAGACAAGGAATCCAGGGCAAAGGTTAATGAGATAAAGAAACTGGGTTAGATTAGAAAAAGCTTTACCCTGTTTTATTTCCAGCAGACACCATCCTCTCTCTTTTTTTGGTTAACAGGAAGGTTAGGAGGCTGGGAGGACACACACACACACACACACACACACACACACACACACACACAAACGCACCTTAAAAGTAGTGAGTTAATATTTATATGGCACTTTAAGGTTTGTAAGACGCTTTGCATATATTATCTCATTTTATTCTTACAACAGCCTTGGGAGGTAAAAGCTATTATTATCCTCATTTAATAGCAGAAGAAACTGATTCAAAGGTCAAGCCATGTTGTTTGTCCTTTGTTCTCAAAGAGGACCATGACTTTAGGGAGGTGATGTCATGACTTGCAGTGAATTGGATTTAAATGAGGCAGGGCTGTGCAAAGCCACCAGCCTCACTTGCTCCCCCAGAGCCACAGATCAGGACGATTGTTCAAAAATCAAAAGAAGAGTATCTTCCTGACTGATACTCTTATTATATTTGCCACAATAAAATTTCATTATTTTAAAAACAATAATCCCCAGTAGAATACACTGTAACCACCACTGAATTATCACACGTGAAAGGTTATGCTCAGACTCACAATAGAAAAACCATCATTTTAAAATTTCTATACAATTTCCATATCCTTTATAGTGACTGAGTTTGCAGAATTATTATACACTCACCCTCAACTATGACTTTCATAAGGATTAATAATTTTAATATTCAATAGAAATATAGAATATTTCATTGGTACCTTTTGTTTTTGCATTGCCTAGTTTCCCCCCTTAATTCCTTTCTTTCAAGCTCCCAGAGAACAATCTTTTATAAGGAAGACTTTTTTTTTAAAAGAGGAAGAAGAAAAAAAAAATCACCAAAATAGATCAACACATTAAAAAAAAAATCTGTAATGATAAACAATGCTCCAAATCTGTGGAACCTCTACCTCATGCAGTATAAATAAAAATGGGCACCCCTGAATTCCCTATACCAATAAATCAAAAGTCCTGTCCCTATCCCTACTGATGACAAGTGATGGTGGTAGTGGTGATAATGTTGCTGGTGTAAACATGGACCATTTTTTTTTTCTTCATCCAGCACAAAAAAGAGCTCAGTCATGAAGAAGATTTTTAGCACATGTTCCATTGTTGTGATTTTTGGGATCACTTGGATTCTGGGTTACCTGATGCTAATAGATAATCGCGATACAAAAATCATCTTCATGTTTTTATTCTGCATTTGCAACACGACACAGGTAGGTATCCTGGGTCAAGTAATTATCTTCCATAACTTTGAAGCTGGGTCAGGATCTCCACTAGGCAATCGAGCATTTGTCTGGGAATGTGGTATTACAGAATCTTAAAATCTTCAAGTTGGAAAGAACCTCAGAGGTCATCTAGTCCAACCCACACTTGAACAGGGAATCCCTGTACATGAGCAGTGTCAAACTCAAGTAGAAAAAGGGGTCACCAAATTATACAAAAGGCTCCCTGAGGGCATTGTGTTCTATTGTATCTTAGATTATTTTGTTAAATGCTTCCAAATTATATCTTAATCTGGTTTAGGCAGCTCTGGGAGTGTTGAGGGCAGCAGCTGTCCTTGTATTTGACACCTGTTGTACAAAATCCCATCCTTGTCCTTCTCTCCATTCGCCCCCATTTAAGCACTCATTGCTTCTTTGTTGGTTTTTTCTTTTAATCATTCAGTCTTATCCAACCTCTTCATGACTTTATTTGGGATTTTCTTAGCAAAGAAACTGGAGCAATTTGCCATTTCCTTCTCCAGCTCATTTTTTAATTGAGGAAACTGAGGCAAGCATGGTTAAATGACTTGGCCAGGATCACATAGCTAGGAAGTGTCTGAGGCCAGATTTGAACTCCGGTCTTCCTGACTCCAGGGTCAGCACTCTAACCACTCCACCACTTAGCAGCCCCTCTTCTACATTACTCCCATTCTATAATTGCCAGTGCCCTCTCCTCATGGCTACTTTGATCTGTTTTGTATGTGCCTTGTACATACTTAACAATGGACATTTATTTCCTCCACTAGAAACTAAGCTCCTTAAGAGCAGAAACTATATTTTGTCTGTGTGTCCACTGTGCTTCTTAGTACAGAGCATGGCACATTGCAGAGATCAAGCAAATGTTTACTGATTTGATTGAATGATTGACTGACCGATTGATTGACCTAATCGATATCTCTTCAACTTGTCTACAAGGACATAAAGAGAGACTTCATCAAATGGCTAGTTTAGAATCCATATATTATGTTAACAGAGTCCCTCTGATATAATAGTCTAATAAGATTTCTTTGAAATAAGGAAATAGAGTTATTCTGGCATGACCTGTTGTTGATGAGCCCACATTCACATGTAACAACAATCACTTTCCTTCCTAAATGCTCAAAAATCACCCCAGGTTTTGGATATCCCAGGGATTAAAGTCAAACCTACCGGACCATAGCTTTTGGAATGTAGCCTTTCCCCATTTCTTAAAATGGAAACATTTTCCATCCCAATCTATCCCTCAGTGATGACAGATAGCAGAAGAATAATCACACGTCTGTTTTTTCCGTATCCTGGGCTATCGTTAATCTGAGCCTGTTGACTAACATTGACATCGAAGGTAGTTGGTTACACACTCATTGTTACTTACTGTAACACAACAACAACCACAATTATAACAACAGTAGTGTACAGCACTCTAAGGTTTGCAAGGTGCTTTACACATATTAGCTTATTTTATCATCACAACAACCTTTTGAGGCAGGTACTATTGTTATCCCCATTTAACAGATGAGGAAACTGCAGCACAGATAAACTAGGTGATCTGCCAAGGACCCCACGACTGAGAAGTGTCTGAGGCAGAATTTGAACTCAGGTTTTCCTGTTTCCTGTTTCCTCCTGCTTTATCCCCTGTGATACTGAGCTACCCACTGCACCACCTCTATTTTGTCCTCAGCCCAAAGATTGTTTCCCTCGTAGAGAAAGCAGAAGCAAAATTAGAATTTACTAATTCTTCTGCTCTGCTGGCCATCATCGTTACTGACACGTTAGTTTTCTTGCCTCTTTAGGCATCTTTCTGCTCACAAAATTGCCTTTAAAGAGAATCCTGGGGACAGGAGGTGGAGCCAAGAGGGGGGAGTAAAGGCAGGGACTTGCCTGAGCTCTCCCCTAAGCCTCTCCAACTGCCTTTAAAAAACAACTTGAGACAAGTTCTAGAACAGCAGAACCCACAAAAAGATGTAGTCAAACAAATTTCTGGCCCAAAACAAAATGGAAGGTTGGTGGGAAAGGTCTGTTGCACCAGGTGAGAGACGAGCACTGTCCAGTGCAAGCCATGCCAGCACAGACTGGGCCCCAGAAAACCTGCAGCAGGTCTTGGGAGTGACTGAATCAGTAGCACTGGTGGATGCTTCCAGAGCTCTCGGCCCACAGATGGTAAAGGGACTGAACAACTAGTCAGAAGGAGATTATGGGGGGGGGGGGGTTGTTTTTTTTTTTTACAAGCACTAAGGCTTTTTGTGAGCACTGAGGCTTTGTCCATACTCAGATCCCAGGTCACAGTCCTAGGTGGCAGTCCCAGGGCAAGGAGGGGCACTAGCATAGCAGAGCTTACAGCCACACTGGAGAGGGGATCCTTCTCACAGTTCCAGGGCAGAAAAGAGAACCTGCCAGCACTCATAGACCAGAGCGTAGGCCAGGAGAGCAGTAAATACCTGTCCTTGGATCATACCACATTGGAAGAACTGAAAACTTACGTTTCCCCAGAAGTATCTTTGTAAACAACTGCACAAACCCCTGAAGCTTGGGATAGTCCACCCTCTACCCTGGAAGCAAAGCCCTACTTTAGCAAAGAGTTAAGGAATAGACTGGGAAAATGAGCAAACAATGGGGGAAAAAACTGATTATTGAAAGTTACTACGGTGACAAAGAAGATCAAAGAACACATTCAGAAGAAGACAACAAAATCAAAGTTCTTGCCCCCAAAATCTCCAAGAAAATGGAAAATGGAAGTCCAAAACTTTTAGACTTCCTTTTTCCATTTGGCCAATTCTGCTGTGTGTGTGTGTGTGTGTGTGTGAGTGTGTGTATGTGTGTGTGTGTGTGTGTGTGTGTGTGTGTGTAATCTTTACAGCAGCTCCTTTCTGGGGGCAAAGAATTAGAGATTGAGGGGATGTCCATTAATTGGGGAATGGCTGAACAAGTTGTGGTATGTGATTATGATGGAATACAGTTGTACTATAAGAAATGAAGAGCAGGATGCTCCCAGAAAAACCTGGAAAGACTCCCATGGAGTGATGCAAAGTGAAAGTACAAAGTAACAGCAATATTGTAAGATGATCAGCTATGAATGACTTAGCTATTCTCAGCAATCAATGATCTGAGATAACTCTGAAGGACTTACGATGACAAATACTATCCATCTCCAGAGAGGGAACTGATGACGTCTGAATATAGATTGAAACATACTTAAAAAAAAAAAGAATCCTATGCTATTATCCTTTGCTTTTCCTTACCAGTCTCAGTTCATTCTGAATGTTAGCACTACTTTTATAGGACTCTGCAACGCTCTTATACATTCATCCTCTATTATGTGCTATTGCTTTCATATCCTGTATATGTCTTTTCAAAATTTTTAGTTACTTGGTGAGTCCTCAACTCAGATAAGTCTTATATTTTCTCCTTATCAGAATTATTTCCCTTTATGTCTTCAGGATTTTACTTTTGAGAATTTCCCATCCTTCTTGGATTGACTTCTCCCACAGAATTGTAGACCATAGGAGCTCACCAATTTTTCTCTGCACCTTCTGATATTTGCTTTCCCAATATCGAGAGTTGTTGTCAGACTCTGTTGTCAGAGTTCTCTTCTTTATCTGCTATAAACTTTGAGGGAGTGGTCATTTGCCTTCCTCACCTCACAAGGTTCAAATCATTTCCTCCCCAACAACCAGTTCTTATTAATGAGGATCAGGTCCAGTGGAGAACTTCACTGTGTAAGTTTCTCTACTTTTTGAAGGATGAAATTATGATTAAGGGAAATGAAGAAACTATTAGCTGCCTTGATTTTGGCAGAGAAAAGCGTCCAGTAAATGTCTGGATAAGTGAAATCCACCATCATTACAATTTCATGACTCTGGACCAGGCTTATGATATTTCCCAAATTCATCATCTAGTTTCTCCTTCTGCTATATATCTACCTTGATAAAATTACTGTTCCTCCCATTGATCTTCAAGGATCCCAATGCTTTCCACCATGCTTCTTCTTTCTGTTTCCTGGCTATATTTTCCCATTACTTATCTTCTTAATATACAATGCTCCCCTCTACCCTTTTACCTATTCTGCATTTTAAAAATAAGATAAATCCATCTAGAGCTATGTTCTAGTAATGGTTTTCATCCCCACCAGATCTCAGTGCTATCCCTGAGATCAATTTTGCCTTTTAGTATTAAGGTCTCTTATTCATTGTTTAAACAATGAAAATATTCGAATGGAGATATGAGGCCAGGGGATTTCACTTTTGGCCCCTTTCTTGGATTTTTTTTTCTCCTCTGAGCTTCTGGGCATCACAAACACTATTCTTTCTTAATTATAGGTATTCCTTATAGTATCTTGCTTGGTACATATCCATAATCATCTCCTTATTCCCAAATTTAATTTTAAAGATGTGTCTATTCAATTTTAAGGACATTAGGTAAATATGTTCTACTGATGAGGAGTCTTTCATTCCTATATTTAAAGTATTGTCCAGAAATCTGAATCTCATTTTTAGAAACCATCTCCTTAACCAGCTATTTGCTTTTCTTGGAGGTAGTGACCCTAGACAACACCACATAGTTATTTTAGGAGCTTAGATCTCTAGAGAAATGACTGATTGTGACCCAAAATTTCATATGCAACTAAAGCTATGTGTTCACTTCAAATAATTTCTAAGTATAAAACTAAACATATTTAATAAGCTTTCAAACCTATCTTTCCAATTAGCATTTAAGAGCTTTTTCTACTAAAATTGACTTAGTAAAAATAAAATAATATTAATATTATTATGACTTTTCATTGCAAAGAGAGAGAGAGACAGAGAAGAGAAAAAGAGGAGAGAGTGAGGCAGAGTGAAGAGAGAGAAAGGAGAGGCGAGAACATGATTATTAAAATGGAGAACAGGTGGGGTGGATGGTAATTCAATGTATCAGTTAATCAAACAATCATTTGTGTCTGACTTCAGAATATATGCTTGTGTTAACATTTAAATATGTTCCGGAAATTTACAACACTTGAAAAGAAAAGAACGACGCCCCTCTGGGAAGGTGTCAGAGACTCTCCTGGATTTTTTTTTTTTAATACTGCACACCTTTTGATTTCTAATTCAAGCTAGAGATACAATTAGCTCCCCAAATCAATCAAAACTAAATTGAGGTGTCCTTCTCCATATATTTAGTTTCCTAACTTCTCTGACTTGGGAGAATAATCTTGTTTGAAAACATTTCATTTAGATTCCAGACTGTATGGAGGAATAAGGAAGAGTGGATTCTGTCAGCAAAGGATTTATTATATATGCTATTTATATTAATAAGAAATCAAAAGCCAGATTTTCCAGATGATGTGCCTCTAATAATTTCAGTTTGATTGTAATAATTAAGCACATTGTGAGCCTTTCCAAGGAATCACTTTACTCCAGCAATCCTTGGCTCACAAAGGGTCTCCTATATATTCTTCTAAAGGAAATGATACTTCTTGAGGAGCTGTTGACTCATATTGTCTTTAGCCAAGAGCAAGATGGTTTTCAAAAGACAATCTGGAAGGGGGTGGGTGGGACAGTGTTGTCTAATCTGTACTTGGGCAATATGATTTCCTGTCATAGGAGGGAGAAGTCAAGAGAACTAGATTTTAGTCTTAGCTCTTCTACTTTCTTCTTGTGTGACCTTAGTCAAGTGATTTTTAATCTCTCATGACCATTCTTTCCTCAAATTAGAGGGTTCAATGAGAAGATCTCTAAGGTCCTTTGTAGATCTCACATTTTTTTTTTTTGTTCTAATAAACATGCATTTAGTATCTTAATAAATATCTAATGAGTAAGGAGCACCAGTTCCTCTGCTGATGCTTATACAAGGAGACTCTCATCATCAATGCACTGAAAGAAAACAAACCTGTAATTCCGGGTGGCTTTAACTCCAGAGTAGGCACAGACTATCAGACATGACAGGGAGTCCTTGGGAGGAATGGAGATGGAAACAACAACAGCAATGACCACTTACTATCAAAGGCTTATATATCTCATGACCTCATCAGCAACCCTGTCTTCCATTTACATAAATGCAACAAAACTGCACGGGTATACCCTCACGGCAAACACTGGCATTTAATAGACTATGTCGTTGTAAGATGATGAGACAGATAGGATGTAAGCATGATGAAGGCTATGTGTGGCACAGAGTGCTGGATCAATCATCAACTTATCCTCTCCAAACTAAACATTTATATTCAACAAAAGCAGCAGTCTCAAGGCATGACAACCATCAGAAGATATGAACAGATTAGAATACTTCTCTGTGTGTGAACAGTTTGTTATTGACTTGGAGAGAAAGCTGAGCCAACACACCGTCAATAATAGTGGAGCAAAAAAGGAATGGGCAGTTTTAAAAGATTCAGTATAGAACACAGCATTTACCCTTCTGGTCCAGATCACTCAAACCTCAGGATTGGTTTGATGGAAATGATGGGGAAATTCAGAAGCTACTTAGGGAAAAAAAAATGTGAACTCTATGGATAATGGAGAATGCTCTCATGTTTTCCCAGTCAGCAATGGAATGAAGCAGGGCTGTGTGCTTGTTCTAAAACTTTTTATCATGATATTTTCAACTGTGTCATCAGATACCTTCAATAAGGATGAAAATGGCACCAAGGTCTGCTACCACACTGATGGTAAATTATTTAACTTTGAAAGGCTACAAGCCAAGAATAAAATGGAGGGAGAGTTGCTGCCAAGACTTTTTGTTCACAGATGATTGTGCATTCAATGCATCCTCTGAGGCTGAGATGCAACAAAGTATGGATTGGTTCTTTGCTGCCTGTGCTAACTTTAAACAAAGGTTCTCTACCAGCCAGCCCCAGACCACCCATATATGGAACCATTAGTTACAACAAATGGAGAAATTTTGAATGCTGTGGATAAATTTATTAACTTTGGTAGTATACTTTACAGGGATGTACATGTGAGATGAGGTTGACACACATGTTGTCAGAGCTAGCTCGGTGTTTGGGTAGCTCTGTAGGAAAGTGTGGGAGAGAAGAGGTATTAGAAGGCCTACCAAACTGAAGGTCTACAGAACCATTATGTGGACGTCATTGTTGTATGTCTGTGAAACCAGGACAATATACCAGTGCCATGCCAAGAGACTGAATCGCTTACATTTGAATTGTAGGAAGATTCTGAAAGTCACTTGGAAAAATGAGGTACTGGACATTGAGGTCTTTTCTCAAGCTGAACTAAGCATTCAATTTCTACTGCAGAGAGTGCAACTCTGGTATGCTGATGACATTATTCAAATGCTAAACATACATTTGCCTAAAAGACTGTTTTACAGAGAACTCACACAAGGTAGGTGCTCACTTGATGGTCAGAAGAACTAATACAAGGACACTCTCAGGGTTTCTCTGAAGAAATATGGAATTAATAATAAGATATAGGAGACACTGGCACAGGATTGTCCAGAAAGGCCTGCTTGCATCAAAGAAGGCACTGTGCTCTGTGAGCAAAGCAGTATTGTGGTGCTCAAAAGAAACATGAGATGCACAAATTTAAAGACATCTGCCGCCCAAATGGTCATATATACTACTTGTACCCAATTTATGACAATAGAGGGGGAGAACAGGAAGGCAAAAGGGAAAGAGTCAACCTTACTCTCACTGAACTTGGCTTAGGGAAGGAATGACATAAACTCTAAACTGGGTATCTTGCCACACAGAAGAGTAGGGGGAATGGGGATGAGAGGTGGGATGATGGAGGGAGGGCAGAATGGAGGGTAGGGTTGATGAAAGTGCACACTTCTATAGAGGGACAGGTACAGGGTAGAGAATGGAACGGGGGCGGGGGGTGTTCTCCCCCTCTATTGTAACAATTATCCTTTGCCTCTTCCATGAGATGCTCAACCCCATTCTGTCTCTTCCTGACTCCTCTCAATCTAATCCTCTCTCACCTCAGGATTTCATCTTTTAGAATATTGTCCCTTCCTATTCAATTGATCTTATGTCCTCTATGTATTCATATATACACATACT